>CM035838.1:403200473-403800473 GCA_020510985.1 Pholidichthys leucotaenia
TTTTCTGAGAATAGATCTAAAGGTGGTGATAAGGGAATGTATTGAAATAAATAAAGTATTTTAGGTAAAATATTACTTTTAAGTATATTGATTCTCCCGATCATCGACATTGGTAGTGACATCCATCTCTGAGTTAACTCATTGATATCTGACATTAAGGCTTCATAGTTGACACTGGCGACTGATTCTAGCTTAGGCACAATTTGGATTCCTAAATATTTAAACTGATTTACAACATTGAATTGATTTACCTCAGGGGCTGGGTAATTTCTCTGGGTCTCATTTAGCATTAATATTGAAGATTTAGTTTTATTTATTTTATATCCTGATATTTCCCCAAAATTCTTTATTAAATTCAACAAGGTTGGAATTGATTTTTTTAGATTCGACATAAACAAAATTATGTCATCGGTGTACAGGGAGATTTTATGTTCTGTTGGTCCAACTTTAATTCCATATATTTGTGAATGTAAACGTATCGCTATCGCTAAAGGTTCAATTGCCATAGTAAACAGTAAAGGTGAAAGTGGACAGCCTTGTCGACATCCTCTATTGATTTTTATTGGTTTTGAAATATTGTTATTTGTTAGGATTTCTGCTGTAGCATTATTGTATATTATTTGAACCCATTTTATGAAATTATTTCCAAGTCCAAACCTTTGTAGGACTTCAAAAAGAAAGGGCCATTCAACTCTATCAAAGGCCTTTTCGGCGTCCAGTGATAGGAGAGCTGTATCCGGTGCTTCTTTATTAAAATAAATAATATTAAATAGTCTTCTTACATTATGGAAGCCTTGTCTACCCTTTATAAAGCCATTCTGATCTCGATTAATAATATTTGGTAAAATTTCTTGTATTCGTCTTGCTAAAATTTTACAGATTATCTTAAGGTCGGCGTTTAATAGGCTTATTGGTCTCATATTTTCACATTTATTAGAGGGCTTACCTGGTTTTGGCAGCAGTATAATTAAGGCATTATTTATGTATGATGGTAAATTATTATTTTGAAATGCTTCTAAAACCATTTCCAAAAAAGGTTTTATTAATTTATTCTTAAATTTTTTATAAAGGTCAACTGGAAGACCATCTGGTCCTGCACTTTTTCCTGATTTCATATTATCAATGGCTAGCCCAACTTCTTCTTGACTAATTTTAGACTCCAATATCTCCCTGTTTTCATTTGGAATACACGGTATAGATAGTTCGTTCAAAAACCCATTTAGTTTTGTTAAATCAGATTCATTTTTGGTATCATATAATTTTTCATAGTAATCTCTAAAGGCTCTGTTAATTTCTAAAGGATCTATAACTACCTGTCCCTTACTTATAATACTGGTAATTGGTGTTTTAATTTCTAATTGTTTAATCTGCCATGCTAATAATTTTCCTGATTTTTCACCTTGTTCATAAAAAGATTGTTTCAATCTTAGAAGACTCGAGGCAGCTCTATTCGCTGATTTTTTGTCGTATTCAGCTCTCAAAATCAGTAATTCATTCTCCAACCTTGGGTCACTTCCTGCATACACTTTTTCCTGAAGACTTTTTATTTTATGTTCCAATTTAGCTCTCTCCTCTCGAGTCTTCTTAGATTTTGATCCTGTATAACTAATAATATGTCCCCTAATAAAAGCTTTGAAAGCCTCCCACTTTACACATGCTGATGTTTGTGTAGTATTGATGTCAAAGAACTCGTCTATCTGTTTTTCTATATACTTGACAAATTCCTCATCCTGAAGCCATTTATGCTGAAATTGCCATCTACCTGATTCCTTTGTCAATTTTTTATCTACATATATTAGACAACAGGGTGCATGATCAGAGATCACAATGTTATCATAAAAGCAGTTTTGAATCTTGGACCTTAATTCTGTGGAAATCAAAAAATAATCAATACGTGAGAATGTCTTGTAGGTACTGGAATAACAAGAATAGGCTTTAACTTGTGGTTTCATTTCTCTCCATATATCTAACAATCTCAATTCTTTCATAAAATGATTAATAGTCATCCTACATCCAATGTGCGTGCAATCCAGTCCTGTTGATCTATCTATACCTGGATTCAATGTACAATTAAAATCCCCTGCTATTATATGTTGCCCTGTAAGTGATGATAAGATGAGAAATAAATTAGCAAAGAACTTCTGATCATCTATATTGGGACCATATAAGTTCACAAGATTTATATTTTCTAATAGCAAAGAACCTTGAATGATTACATATCTTCCAAATTTGTCTCCAATTACATTTTTCACTTGAAAAGGAACTGATTTATGTATGAGAGTCATAACTCCCCTGGCCCGGGATGAGAATGATGAGGTGAAGACACTTCCTTGCCATCTACTCCTAATTCTTTTTATATCCTCCTCTATTAAATGAGTTTCTTGTAAAAACACAATTTTTGAACCCATGTCTTTTATTTTATTCATAACTTGTTTAAGTTTTTTTAAATTTTGTAGACCTCTGCAATTCCATGAAGTTAAATTAAGATTAACACTTTGGTTTATGATCAATAGAGAGTTTGGGATTACCTTGCAGTGTAAACATGCTCATACAGAGAAGCAAAAACATGAGTGGTTGAACATTCATCCTACAAACTACACACAAACAAATTTCCCCTTCCCACACTTGTGGGAAACCCCCCAAAATCAAAAGAAAAATTCCGTCTCCCGATATAGCCATCGACCGCTCCACACCCACGGTGAACAGCCTAAGCCACTCCTTCTTCATCCTCCCAATCACCCTAACTCTACTGCTTTTAATGACGTAACATTAACTCTCCTCTGTAGTTTTCCAACTTAACTCCAAAATTTTTAACAACTTTGTACATCATAGTTTTTTTTTGTTTGTTTTGTTTGTTTTGTTTTTTTATATATAATACAATCTATATTTTGTAAACTTACTATTTACTTCAAGTCAGTCAGATGCCTGTGCAAATGCTTAATTATTCTACCTTATATTTTGTTCATGCTTAGCTCCCACCAGTCTCTTCTTCTTCTTTGATCTTCTTGATGAACTCCTGCGCCTCCTCTGGGGTCTTGAAGATGTGGGTTCTGCCCTCATACGTGGTCAGCAGTCTCGCAGGATAGATTACACCATGACGAATCCCAAGGTTGCGCAGCTCCTTACGTATGGGATCAAACTGCTTCCTCAGTTGTTGGATTCCTGTGGCCAAATCTGGGTAGAACCGCACCTGCTGGTCCTGGTGTTTAATCTCTCCTTTAGCTCGTGCAGCGTTGAAGATCTTCATCCTGTCTCTGTTGCTAAGAAACTTCATAATTAAGGTCCTCGGCGGTCCCTTATCTCTCCGTGGGCCAATACGATGTGCATTTTCCAGAACCACTGCTGATTGCAACTCCTCGCTGCCCAGCACCTCCGGAATCCACTTTTCCAGAAAGGAACATACGTCCCGACCTTCTGATTCCTCTGGAAGACCCACCAGCCTCAAGTTATTCTGTCTCGACCGAGATTCCAAATCCAAAATATTATTTTCCAGAGATTTTTTTTTTTTTTCCAAAGTGCGCACCTTTAATTGAAGACTGGTGACGTCATCTTCAGCACTAACGAGACGGAGCTCCATCTGCGCCGTTCGTTCTACACAGTCACCCAATTCCTTTCTTATTCCTTCCAACGCTGTCATAATCCCATCAAATCTAGAGGAAAAGTCCGCTCTCATTGAACTCATGGCAGCCATCAGCGCATCTGCGCCATTCCCCGCAGACATCGCACCGTTGCCAGCCTCCTCCGCCATATATGGAGTTTTATTTGCTGCGTCACAGACCTGAAAGTCCGTTAATTTGGACTGTTTCGGCGGCTCGCTTTTTCCTTTACCTGGTTTTCCAGCCTTAGGCTTCGCCGACATATCCTCGCCCAGACGCTGGGATACGTTCTGTCCCAAATGAGAGAGTTATTTGCCGATTTTTTTTCTCCAGGAGCAGAGCAGAGTGAGACACATCCGTCCTACGTGGCAGCCATAACCGGAAGTCCATGATTTTGTCTTTTGATTTTCACTCCTCCGTTAAAATCCGTTAAGTTTGATTTTCAAGGTATTTTCTTGGATTGGGTCTGAGAGCTTCAGTGTTAAGCTGCAGTCGCCATGGCGTCCAGACCGGAAGTCCTGCAATTTTTTTTTCTACCTAAAAAGATTAGTCTTTGTTTAATTAACTGAGTAAAAAAGGAAAATAAACTGGAAAGCAGTTTGTGCAGCAAACAAAGCAGTGAGAAGAGAACCTGGTATCACAACATAAACAACTTCAAAGTACAGTGATCCCTCACTTATCGCGGTTAATGGGTTCCAGAACCAACCGCGAAAAGTGAAAAACCGCGAAGTAGTGTCACCCCTAATGACGTCACCCATAAATAATACGTACGTTCATTCTCTCACTCTCTCTCTCATATGATACGTGTGTGTGTGTGTGTGTGTAAGTGTACATACATACGTAGATGTAAATAAAGTGTACATAAATATGTTTTTAGAACTCTTATTCTTATAACAAGATACGTAACTCAAGATGAAGATGATTTACTGCACAGGGTAATGAGAGCTTTACTGCTCCTCAGGTGACGCCTCATCGTCAGGTGCTAGAGGCACAGGATCGTCGAGGGCAGCTTCCGATAGAGCTGGAGAAGCTGCAGGAGGCGGCGTAGTGGCTCGACGGGAAGACTATTTCGCACAAAATGGCATAAGAGAACAGCAAAAAGTTCCACGCGGCGAGACTAAGCAACATGAGCGATAAAGAGCAATGAATGCGGTCTTCCTTCGCTGGGTGGGCGCTCGGCAGGGAGAGAAGCTGGGTAAAACGTCTCGGCCAATCAGCTTGTGGGGTGAAACGTCTCGGCCAATCAGCTTGCGAGATTCCCGAGCCGAGCCAACACGAGAACAGCGAACAGAGAGGTGGATTTTGAGTTGTGCTGCTCTCCGTGTTGATACCTGATGTTCTAATGTAGTCTCCCTGCCTTCTGCTAGCGCCCGCCCATTATTTCTCAATTTTGAATTTTTGATGAATATTTTTGAAAAATCCGCGATGCACTGAGGGCACGAAAGGTGAAGCGCGAAAGGTGAAGCGCGAAGTAGCGAGGGATCACTGTATTTCTATGTACGGGAATGGGGAGGGGGGGGCTGAAAAGTTCATTGGCTGACCATTGATGCAGCCTTCAAATTTGACCAAACGTGGTTTATTGTACCCATACTCTTGACAGTTCTCTCACTCTCAGCTCTGCTCTGCCCTCCTGTTCCTCGGCCGCTGAAGCACAAATACTACTGGCTCAGCACCTACAAGCATAACTCCTTCTTGGTCAGCCTATGAACTTTTCAGCTGCCCCTCGTATTAATTAATATGGTAAAATTGATTTGATATAATATACATTTATCAGGCACATGCACAGATAGACCCCAGGTGGTGCTCTAACACCTGGCCCTTAACCCTCTGCTCTCTGAAGTGCCCTTCTGGAGAACCCATCCATCCATCCATCCATCCATTCATCCATTTTCTACCACTTTTCCAGGGATCTGGGTCGCGGAAGCAACAGTCTAAGCAGAGAAGTCCAAACATCCCCCTCCCCAGCTTCCTCCTCCAGCTCTTCAGAGATGATACCAAAGTGTTCCCAGTCCATCTGGAAGACATAGGGCACATTCAGACGGCCACTGTTTGGTCAGGACCAAAGGACCAAACAGTGGCTTCCGTGGACAGTTTGGTTCGTTTGGTGCCATCTGAACGCGCATTGGAACTCTTGGTTCTCTTGTAAATGAAGTCTGGTGCACTCCGCTCGCAGTGTGAATCCAAACGGAGTATCCAGCGGACCAAAGGGTGAAAGTGTCTGTATTGATATGTGAAGTTCATATGGAGTCACCACTAGAGGGCAGTATGACCCCGGCCATGACCTGACTATAAAAGGAGATGTACATGTGCCACTGTGTGGTTAGTTGTTAGTTGCACTTGAAGTGACAAGTAAAAAGTCCTAACTGACACCCGGTGTGTGCGCCTCGTCATTACATGTTCCAGGAGAACATTACATGGTACCAGGAGTAAATTACATGATACCAGGATATAAAACTACGAACCGACGGCGAAGATGAACGCTCTTCGACAGCCGGACGAGTTAAAGTTGACCGGTAACGTCAACGAGAACTGGAAAGTATTCAAACAGAGTTTTGAACTTTATTCGCTTGCTATCGGTCTCCGTGACGAGGAGAGGAAAATAGCATTACTGCTAACAGTAGCAGGGCGAGCGGCGCTAAATGTGTTTAACACATTCATCTTCACGGAAGAAGAAAAAGGCACCTTCGACGCCGTGATGAAGAAATTTGACGATTATTGCACACCGAGAAAGAATGAAACGTACGAGAGGTATGTGTTCAGAAAAAGACTTCAGAAAGAGTCAGAGTCCATCGAGCTGTATGTCACAGACCTACGGTTGAAATGTCAGTCATGCAACTTTGGAACATTGAATGAGTCAATGATACGGGACCAAATTGTAATAGGGGTCCAAGACAACAAATTGCGGATGCAATTACTCAAAGAGACTAACTTAACGCTGGAGAAAGCGATACAGATCTGCCAAGCGTCTGAGAGTACAAAGGCACAATTAAAGACTTTTAGCAGCAAGGAAAAAGAGACTGCTGAGGTCGGTGCAGTGCAGCGCGCGAAGCCGAAAGGAACGTTGCAGGCAAGAAAAAGGGAGGCAAACCCAGAGCGCGCGCGCGGGAACTGCGAGCGGTGTGGAAGGCAACGTGCTGAAACAGTGTCCAGCATTCGGGAAGGAATGTCGCAAGTGTGGCGGAAAAAATCACTTCGCAAAGACCTGCTTCTCAAAGAAGAGAGTGCAACTCGTGGAGAAAAAGAGCGACAGCGAGGAGGATCAGTTTTACGTGGACGCCATCGAGGGAGAGACGAGCGCTGACGAATGGATAGTGTGCCTGGAGATGAATGGCACGGACATGTCACTGAAGCTCGACACAGGTGCGCAGGTAAACATCCTGCCAATGAAAGATTTTAAAAGACTGAAAAACAAGCCGAAAATAAGAAATAAAAAGATTAATCTGAGAACATATGACGATAAGCCAATACCCACTAAGGGAATGTGCAGGGTTACACTGTCAAACAAAGGTAAAACAGTGAATGCATTGTTTGTACTTGTTGATGGAAATAGACAAGCAATTTTGGGTTTAAAAACATGCGATCAGCTAGGTCTGATCAAAAGGGTGAATGTCATTGATACAGACAAAGTGACAACACGAGAAAATACAGAGGCTACAACAAGTAAGCACAAACACACTGACTGGGTGAAAGAATACAAAGAGGTGTTCAAAGGAATAGGCCGCCTACCAGGCAAGCAAAAAATTAGGCTGAAAGAGAATGCAGAGCCAGTCATACATGCAGCAAGAAAAGTGCCAATAGCTCTTAAAAAGAGGCTGAGAGAAACACTAGACTCACTGATAGCAGACGGAGTGGTCAGAAAAATAGAAGAACCAACTGAATGGGTTAACTCATTAGTTATAGTGGAGAAGCCAAATGGAGATTTGAGATTGTGCATAGATCCAAAAGATCTAAATAAAGTAATACAGCGGGAGCATTACAGGCTACCAACAAAATCTGACATAACCAGCACAATGAGTGGAGCAAATTACTTCACAAAATTAGATGCCAAATCTGGGTTTTACCAACTAGTGCTCGACGAGGAAAGCGCTAAATTGTGCACATTTAATACGCCATTCGGAAGGCATTGCTTTCTACGAATGCCGTTCGGGATTAGCTCAGCCCCTGAAATTTTCCATAGAACTGTGCAGCAATTGTTTGACGGAATAGAAGGGGTGGGAGTTTTTCTTGATGATGTGGTAGTCTGGGGAAAAACAAAAGAGGAGCACGACGAAAGGTTGGCTAGAGTTCTCACACAGGCGCAAAAGTCAGGTATGAAACTGAATAAGAGTAAGTGCCAATTCGGGGTACGGGAGATTACATACCTGGGAGAGAAATTATCTGGGGCAGGCGTGCAACCAGATCCGGAAAAAGTGCGGGCCATAGCAGAGCTGCCAGTACCGCAGAACAAAACTGACTTGCAAAGAGCCCTAGGGCTAGTCAATTACATGGGAAAATTTATCCCAAATTTATCAGCTAACACAATAGCTCTTAGAAGCTTGTTAGAGACCAATACAATGTGGCAGTGGATGGCAGAGCATGCCAGAGAATGGGAGTGGCTCAAAAGCAGTCTAATAAAGGAGCCAGTGTTAAAATTCTATGATCAGGACAAACTGCTAAAAGTGTCCACAGATGCGTCCAAAGCCGGCCTAGGAGCTGTGCTATTGCAAAAACATGACACAGAGTGGTATCCAGTCGCATACGCATCGCGCACCATGACAAGCGCAGAAAAAAAATTACGCGCAAATAGAGAAAGAGACTCTAGGTGCAGTGTTTGGATGTGAGAAGTTTCATGAATATGTGTATGGACGGTCAGTAATACTAGAAACAGACCACAAACCACTGACTGCGATCTCACAGAAGCCACTGGGTGACGCACCACCGCGCATCCAGCGTCTAATGTTAAGATTACAGAAATATGACTTGAAATTTGAGTTTACACCAGGCAAGCAACTAATTGTAGCCGATGCGCTGAGTAGGGCTAGCTTGAGCAACACCAGCAGCACAACAGAGGAAGCTGTGCAAATACATGTAGACTCTATTAAGGCACACATGCCAGTGTCAGATGCAAAATGGACGAAGATAGTGAAAGAAACACAAAAAGATGAGAAACTAAAAAGAGTAATGGAACAGATACATCAGCCAGGACAGGTTATGATTGACAAGCCTTACCAACACTTTAAAGGTGAACTGTCTGTGTTAAAAGGTACAAGGATAGTCATACCTACCTCCATGAGATCAGAAATGGTTAAATTAGTGCATGAGGGGCATTTGGGTATTGAAAAGTGCAAAAGACGTGCACGTGATGTTTTGTTTTGGCCCAACATGCACAAGGACATTGAGGCATATGTGCAGCGCTGTGACATTTGCCAGCGCCTCAGGTATCAACAGCCAAAGGAGCCTATGAGGCCCCATGAGAAGCCTCAAGGGCCATGGAGAAAAGTGGGCATGGATCTATTTCAACTTAAGGGCAAGGACTATCTGTTAGTCATGGACTATCATTCCACCTACCCAGAGTTTGCAGGGTTGAGTGACACAACAGCAGAAAAGGTGATTGCACATACAAAGACAATGTTCGCACGCCATGGAATTCCAATGACTGTTGTGAGTGATAACGGACCACAATTCACGAGTCAGTGCTTCAAAGACTTTGCAGACACATATGGGTTCAAGCACGTGACCTCAAGCCCTCTGTACCCACAGTCGAATGGGTTAGCAGAGAAAGGGGTGCAAATTGTGAAGCGCATACTGAAAAAGGCTGCAGACAATGCAGAAGACCCACATCTGGCGATCCTGAATTACCGAGCATCACCACTGGAGAATGGACTGTCCCCAGCAGAAATGCTCATGAACAGAAAACTCAGAACGCGACTTCCATCAGCATCTCAGGTGATGGAAAAGAGAGATGTGAGGCGTGATGAGAGGCAAACTGAACTGTACAACAGAACAGCACGACCTCTGAGACCACTTGCACATGAGGACATAGTGCGAGTGAGATGTGATGGAGAATGGGGACCGCTGGCAAAAGTGGTCAAGGAAACAACTCCCAGATCATATGAAATCATCACAGAGCATGGAAAAACAATGAGGCGAAACCGACGTCACTTACTGAAAGTGCCTCAGACAAAAATGAGAGTCATAGACAGTGAAACAAGCGACATGCTAATTTCCAGCCAAACCGAACAACCAGAAATGGCTGAGAACCAAAACTTAGAGACAGACAATAACGAACAGACTGAGGTGACACAAATCAGAAGATCACAAAGGCAAATTGTGAAACCGAAAAGATTGATTGAGGAAATGTAAGGAGTACTGAAAAAAAAAAAATGTGTTGATATTGAATTGTAAACAGAGGAAAAAATGTGTTGATGTTGAATTGTAAACAGAAAAGAAAAAAAAAATTGAACTTGTGATTCAGTGTACAAGGTGAAAGAAATGTAAATAGAAATGGAGTTTATTTTGTATATAGAAATTTGAGAAAAAGTTTATAGTTGGACATGACCTTACTTGAAAAAAAAGGGAGATGTATTGATATGTGAAGTTCATATGGAGTCACCACTAGAGGGCAGTATGACCCCGGCCATGACCTGACTATAAAAGGAGATGTACATGTGCCACTGTGTGGTTAGTTGTTAGTTGCACTTGAAGTGACAAGTAAAAAGTCCTAACTGACACCCGGTGTGTGCGCCTCGTCATTACATGTTCCAGGAGAACATTACAGTGTCCCTTGGCGTTTGTGTAACCATAGCAACACGTAGTCTGAGAAGAGGAAGTGCTGTTTACCGTAATAGATTTTGGGTAGAAAATAACAATAAAGACAACCGCACAAATACGAGAAATCCTTTCACTGGTGAAAGCCAAGGAGAAAAGTTAAAAAATGTCTTGTTTGTGGCGGACAAACAACCTGACTGAAGGGAACCGATTTCCGTTTTTGGTCCTGGCCAATTGATGAGCCTGATTTTTCTTCTTTGACGAGATTTTTTCTTCCTAGTCAGTGGTGGCTTCAACTACAGCACCCCAAACGAGCAGTTGTTTGTAACTGTGTGATGTTGTCCAGGCAGTTTGGTCCACTGCAGTGTGAATGCAAAACAAACCAAACCAAGGTGTGAAAATTCTCACCATTCCCCACCCAGTTGAACCGAGACCCCCAGATTATCCTGGTCTGAATGCAGCCTTAGTCTCTCCAGCATTTTTTGGGTCTGCCCTTGGGTCTCCTCCCAGTGGGACATGCCCAAAACACCTCGAGTGGGAGGTGTTAAGGAGGCATCCTAATTAAATGCCCAAACTACCTCAACTAGCACCCTTCAATGTGGAGGAGCAGCAGTTCTACTCTGAGCCTCTCCCGGATGACTGAGCTCCTCACTCTGTCTCTAAGGGTGAGTCCAGCAATCCTCAGCCGCTTGTATCTGCGACCTCATTCTTTTGGTCATTTTCTAAAGCTCATGACCATAGGCGAGGGTAGGAACGTAGATTGACCAGTAAATTGAGAGCTTTGCTTTAGAGCTCAGCTCTCTCTTCAACACAACAGGCCAGTACAATGTCTGCATCACTGCAGATGCTGCTCTGATCCATCTGTCAATCTCCCACTCCATTCTCCCTTCACTTGTGAATAAGACCACGAGATATTTGAACTTCTCCACTTGGAACAAGACCTTGTCGTCAACCTGGAGAGGACAATCCACCCTTTTCCAGCTGAGCATCATGGACTTGGACTTGGAGGTGCTGATTCTCATCCCAGGTGCTTTATGCTCAGTAGCAAACCGTCCAAGTAAGACCTGTGGGTCGTTGAAGCCAACAGGACATCTACACAAAGTCAGGTACCTTGAACATACTAATTTATTGTTTTTACATTCGAAGTTATTGAAATTATGGGATCTGGTTAATTATTACACAGCACAATTTGTCACGACTCGCCGCTCATCAGCGGTGCCAGCCGCGTGCACACCTGCTCCTCGTCAGCGGCGAGGTATTTAATCCACTCTGCCCTGGGCTTCGGCCTGAAGCCGTCTCTCAACTTCGGCCCCTTTGCTACTACGGATCTCAAACCGACTAGTGAAGATAACTTGGGTAAGCTCCCCTTACCTCTCTCCTCTAGCCTTCCCCTGTGCACAGGTGGCCATTCCCGGCGGCGGACTTCCTCACCTCGCCGTTGGCTCTACGCTGCTGCCACAGGTACTGCAGGTTGCTGTCTCCCGGGCCTCGCCCTTGTCGACGCCAGCCACCTGTCATAACCAAGTAAGCCAGCTATCATCATTATTCCCTGTATTGGTGTGGTGCCCGTTACCCTTCTCCCTCTGCTCTCTCCCACAGGGTTGTCCGGCTGTACGGCCTCCTGCCCCCGTGCCTGACGCAGACACCACCACCAATACATTCTTATTCCACAGACACGCAGCCATACACTTCCTTGTTGCTAATAAAGCTGTTAAATCTATCCTGAGCCTGCGTGTGTGTCTCCTGGGCTGTGCATTATGTCAGTACGGCTTCAGCAGAGCGGCTCGGCAGACAGCGGGCTTGCACGCCGTCTTTCCACCCTCGAGGCTCGGGTGGATTTAATAGCCCATCAGCAACAGGTGATATTAAATCAATTAATTGTCATTACTAACCGATTAGACTGCCTGGACCCCCAGCAGCCGTTCCCCTCGGCTCGTCCCGGTGGCGCGGCTCCTGCGGCTCCGGTGGACGTCCAGCCTGCTCCGGATGCGCCAACACGGCTCACACCAATCCCCACTCCTGCTTGCTTTAGCGGTAAGCTGGGTGGAGCTCGGGGTTTTATTATGCAGTGTGAGTCCGTGTTTCTTCGCGTTCCCGGAGATTTTCCCTCAGACCATAGCAGAATTGGCTATATAGGTAATCTCCTTGAGGGTCGTGCGCTTACCTGGGCTTACGCCATTATGGTGAAGCCCAGCTCCGCCACCCTCACCTATGGCCAGTTCGTGCGACAGTTTCTGGAAGTGTTCGATCATTCGCGTTTGGACAGTGTCCAGGTCGACCGCCTTCTTGGACTCCAACAGGGGAGCCGATCGGCGGTCGACTACGCGATCGACTTCCGGGTTACCGCGGAGGAAGTTGGCTGGGAAGAGTGTGCGCTCTGCGGCATCTTCCTCCGCAGCCTAAATTATGGTCTGAGGGATGAGCTGGCCGGACGGGATACCCCGGAGACGCTGGCGGAGCTGATTTCTCTCACCATCAGTTTGGATAACAGGCTGCGCAAGCGCGCCTCCGAGCGGAAGCAGTCTTCTCGCTCGCGGGGCGCCTCTGCACGCCTGCCCCAAGCTCGCCACCTGGCGTTGCCGCCGCCGGAGGTCTCCGAGGAGTCGGAACCAATGGTGACGGGCCGGACAAAGCTCCCCCTGGCGGAGAAACAGCGCCGTCGTGACCTGGGCCTCTGCATGTATTGCGGAGGTAGCCAGCACACGGTGGAGCATTGTCCGGAGAAGCCAAACGAGGTGGTCCGCGAGTCACTGTAGGGGGCCTCGCGGACGCTAATCGGTTAAATCCCCTCACACATTTGACGCTGCCCATCCGCTTCTGTCACAACCTCACTGGGCACCTCACACATGCACTGGTGGATTCAGGTGCGGAGGGTAGCTTTATTTCACAAAGCCTGGCAACCCGACTGGGCATCCATTGTCACCCCCTCGACACTCCTCTCGCCCTGGTTAATCTCTCCCGAGTTTCCCTGGGAAAAGTAACTCACCGAACATCCCCCGTCCCGGTGATCATCTCTGGAAACCATCGGGAGGATATCTCCTTCTACGTCCTGCCCACCTCAGTAACTCCTGTCATCCTCGGATATCCCTGGCTCCGCCTCCACAACCCCGCCTTGGACTGGAAGACTGGGAAGGTGTCAGCGTGGAGCACTTTCTGCATGGGCACCTGCCTCCAATCTGCAGCCTGCGCCCCGTCCTCGCCTCCCACAGCTCTGGACACCGCGCCCCCGGATCTCACCCTTGTGCCCTCAGAGTTCCACTACCTGGGTGCTGTTTTCAGTAAGTCCAAGGCGATGTCTCTGCCTCCTCACCGGCCCTACGACTGCGCCATTAACATCCGCCAGGGGGCGCCCTTACCTTCAGGACGCCTCTATAGCCTGTCAGCGCCGGAGAAGGAGGCAATGAACAGCTATTTGAAGGAGTCGCTCAGTGCTGGGATCATCCGACCATCTTCCTCTCCAGTAGGTGCAGGGTTCTTCTTCGTGGGAAAGAAGGACGGATCTCTTCATCCTTGTATCGATTATCGAGCTCTCAACGATATCACGGAGAAGGACCGGTATACCCTGCCCCTTATGGATACTGCCTTCCACTCCCTCCAGGGGGCGACCTGGTTTACTAAGCTGGATCTCTGCAGCGCTTACCACCTCGTCCGGATCCGGGAGGGAGATGAGTGGAAGACCGCCTTCCGTACCCCAAACGGTCATTTTGAATACCTCGTGATGCCGTTTGGGTTGACCAACGCTCCAGCCGTCTTTCAGCGCCTCATCAATGACGTCCTCCGGGACTTCATCGGCCTGTTTGTATTCGTCTACCTGGACAATATTCTCATCTTCTCCAGGTCCAGGGATGAACACCGGGTCCATGTGAGGCGGGTCCTGCAGAGACTGCTGGAGAACCGTCTGTACGTCAAGGCAGAAAAATGTGAATTCTACGCCAAAACGACTTCCTTCCTGGGGTTCGTCATCTCCCATGACCAGGTGCTTCCGGACCCAGCGAAGATCAAAGCGGTGGTGGATTGGCCCACACCTACCTCTCGGAAACAGGTTCAGCAATTCATCGGGTTCGCCAATTTCTACCGCCACTTTGTCCCGAACTTTGGAGCCATCGTCGGGCCCCTGACCCGCCTCACCTCTCCTAAGACCCCGTTCCGGTGGACTGAAGAGGCCGCTACGGCCTTCCAGGCGCTGAAGACGGAGTTCTCCTCCTCCCGGGTCCTCAGCCAGGTCGACCCCGCGCTGCAGTGCATTGTGGAGGTGGACGCTTCTGACACGGGGGTGGGGGCGGTGTTGTCCCAGCGGTCCCCAGCCAACGGAGTCAAGCGACCCTGCGCCTTCTTCTCTCGGCGCCTGTCCCCGGCGGAACGAAACTACGACGTGGGGGACAGAGAGCTTCTTGCCATCAAGCTTGCCCTTCAAGAATGGCGTCACTGGCTGGAGGAGGCAGCCTTGCCTTTTGTGGTCCTCACTGACCACAAGAACCTGGAGTACCTGAGATCTGCCAAGCATCTGAACGCCCGCCAGGCGCGTTGGTCCCTGTTCTTTGCAAGGTTTAAGTTCAGCATCACATATAGGCCTGGCTCCAAGAACGGCCTGCCTGACGCCCTCTCCAGGCAATTTGCCCCGGAGGCCGCAGAAGACGTTGCTCACACCATCTTGCCCAGGTCGTGCGTTGTGGGGGCTGTTTCATGGGACATAGAAGACAAGATCCAGAGGGCGCAGGAGTCGGAACCGGACCCTGGCGGCGGACCGGAGGGGAGGCTCTTCGTGCCATCTGCCGTCCGGGGGGACGTTATACACTGGCTCCATACCTCCAAGCTCACCTGCTATCCTGGAGTTTCACGGATGATTGACCTTCTCCAGCGATCCTTTTGGTGGCCAGGCCTGCGGAAGGATGCCGCCCGTTACGCCCGGGCCTGCCCCATCTGTGCTACCAATAAGTCAGGTAACGCTCCCCCTGCGGGTCTGCTCCAGCCCCTGCCCGTCCCTGGCAGGCCCTGGTCGCACATCGCCCTAGACTTCGTCACCGGGCTCGCGGTCTCCAACAACTTTGACACAGTTCTGACCATTGTAGACCGTTTTTCCAAGTCCGCCCACTTTGTGCCCCTACGTGGGCTCCCCTCAGCCTTGGAGACGGCGGACCTCCTCATCCAGCACGTGGTCAGACTGCATGGAATCCCGGTCGACGTGGTCTCCGACCGTGGCCCCCAGTTCTCTTCGGACGTCTGGAGGTCATTTTGCAACGCCCTTGGAGCCAAGGTAAGCCTCTCCTCCGGCCATCACCCCCAGTCTAACGGGCAGTGTGAGCGGACTAACCAGGAGCTGGAGGCTACGCTCCGCTGCGTCACTTCATCCAAACCCACGTCCTGGAGTTCTCACCTCGCCTGGGTGGAGTACGCCCACAACACCTCTCGCTCTACTGCCATCGGGATGTCGCCCTTTAAAGCATCCTTGGGCTATGATCCACCTCTATTCCCCACGCAGGAGGGCGAGTTGGCTGTCCCCTCTGTCCAGGCACATCTGAGGCGGTGTTGCTCCCTTTGGTCCATGGTGCGTAATGCGCTTTTACGCACGGCGGAGCGCAACAAGTCTACGGCGGACCGACATAGGAGACCTGCACCTGCTTACCAGGTGGGACAGCAAGTTTGGGTATCCACACAGGACGTTAACCTAAAGGGTGAGAGGAGAAAGCTGGCCCAACGGTTCATCCGCCCTTATCCCATAACCAGGATCATCAACCCGGTGGCTGTGCGTGTGGCTATTCCCTCCTCCCTCCGCATCCATTCCACCTTCCACGTCTCCAAAATTAAACCGGTGGTCTCTGATCCCCTTTGCCCTCCACCTGCGGCGCACCCCGCTCCCCGGATGATTGGTGGCCATCCGGCCTGGACCGTCGCTGAGATCTTGGACGCCCGACGCCGGGGTCGCGGATTGCAGTACCTGGTGGATTGGGAGGGCTATGGACCCGAGTGGAGACAGTGGGTGCCTTCCTCGCTGGTGTTGGACCGGTCACTCATTTCTGAGTTTCATCGAGCGCACCCGGAAAGACCATCGCCAGGAGGCGCTGCTAGAGGGGGGAGTACTGTCATGACTCGCCGCTCATCAGCGGCGCCAGCCGCGCGCACACCTGCTCCTCGTCAGCGGCGAGGTATTTAATCCACTCTGCCCTGGGCTTCGGCCTGAAGCCGTCTCTCAACTTCGGCCCCTTTGCTACTACGGATCTCAAACCGACTAGTGAAGATAACTTGGGTAAGCTCCCCTTACCTCTCTCCTCTAGCCTTCCCCTGTGCACAGGTGGCCATTCCCGGCGGCGGACTTCCTCACCTCGCCGTTGGCTCTACGCTGCTGCCACAGGTACTGCAGGTCGCTGTCTCCCAGGCCTCGCCCTTGTCGACGCCAGCCACCTGTCATAACCAAGTAAGCCAGCTATCATCATTATTCCCTGTATTGGTGTGGTGCCCGTTACCCTTCTCCCTCTGCTCTCTCCCACAGGGTTGTCCGGCTGTACGGCCTCCTGCCCCCATGCCTGACGCAGACGCCACCACCAATACATTCTTATTCCACAGACACGCAGCCATACACTTCCTTGTTGCTAATAAAGCTGTTAAATCTATCCTGAGCCTGCGTGTGTGTCTCCTGGGCCGTGCATTATGTCACAATTAATGTTTAAAGTTAGTAAAAACCTCTTGCCACACAATATACAGAATCTATTCAGGGAGAGAGAAGGGAAATATAATTTACGGGGGAATACAAAGTTTAAAATTCACTTAGTAAGATCTACACGGAAGAGTTTTTGTGTGTCTGTGTGTGGGGTAAAACTGTGGAATGGGTTGGGGGAGAAACACAGGCAATGTCCCAACATCCATATATTTAAATCAACATATAAAGAAATGATTTTTGAGCAGTATGAGAATGAAGGGCAGTGATGTTACATTGTGTCTTCAGTGAGGGAAGGTTGTTGTGTGTTATGGTGATTGTGAAGGTGATGGTGTTGTTTGTGTTTGCATTGAACATGCCAGAATTGTATGTTTATTGTTGTTGTAATATTGTTGGATATGGACTGTCATTGTTGTGTCATTTTTGTTGTATAATTTGACTATGGGTGTATTACGGTGAATGTGGTTGTGGGATAATGATGATTATGAGTAATACTGTAATTTGTTTGGTGTGGAGAAGGGCTGGGACTGTATAAGCATTGGCTTCTTCCCACTCCTTTTGAACATTTTATTTTTGGTTTGTTTTTTTGTTGTGTTTTGAACTCTCTTTTTTCTTTCTTTAACAATGTTCAAATAAAAATCAATCAATCAATCTGCAAACAGCAGAGATGATATCCTATGGTCACCAAACATGACACCCTCTGTTTCTTGGCTGCGCCTCGAAATCGATCGGTGATAAAGGGCAACCCTAGTAGAGTCCAGCTCTCACTGAGAATGAGTTCAACTGATTGCTGGCAATACAAACCAAACTTTCACAACAGTCGTATAGAGACCGGATAACTCATAGCAATGAGCCAAATATCCCATACTACCGAAGCAACCCCTCTTTCCCCCCACAAGAGAATACAAGGGACGTGCTTGAATGCTTTCTCCAAGTCCACAAAACACATGTAGACTGGTTGGGCAAACTCCCACAAGCCCTTGAGGATCCTTGAGAGGGTGATGAGTTGGTCCGATGTGCCACTACCAGGACGTAAACTGCATTATTCCACCTGAATCTGAGGCTCAACCAATGGCTGGACTCTCCTCTCCAGTACCTTGGCATAGACCTTTCTGGGGAGGCTGAGGAATGTGAAGAGACGAACCACCATCCCAGTTTGCCATGCCAAAGGTACTGTTCCCAACTTCCACGAGATGTTGCAGAGGCGTGTCAACCAAGACAGCCCCACAATATCCGGAGCCTTGAGATACTCGGGGTGAATGTCATCCACCCCTGAGGCCCTGCCACCAAAGAGTTTTTTAACCACTTCGGTGACCGCGGCCCCTGTGATGGGCAAGTCCTCTCCTACAGGGGCCTCAGACAAATGTTCTGAGCATACCCTCACTACACATTTGGGTCTGCCGGATGGTGATTGGTTGACAGCGTTGCACCTCTCTTCACCCAAGTGTCCAAAACATATGGTTGCAGACTTGATGACACGATAACAAAACTGATCATCAACCTGCGACCTAGGATGTCCTGGTGCCAGGTGCACATGTGGACACCCTTATGCTTGAACATGGTGTTCGTTATGGACAAACTGTGGTTAGCACAGAAGTCCAATAACTGAACAGCACTCGGGTACAGATCAGGTAGGCTGTTCCTCCCAATCATACCCCTCCTGGTTTCGCTGTCATTGCCCACATGTGCACTGAAATCCCCCAGTAGGACAATGGAGTCTCCAAGAGGAGCACTTTCCAGTACCCTAGTCAGAGACTCCAAAAAGGGTGGGTCAGGATCCATTTCCCAACCTGAAAGCAAAGGGAAACAACCCTTTTGTCCACTGAGGAGAACCCCAACATAGAGGAGGTGAGATGGGGGATACCTCTGCTCACCACCCACGCTGTGTGTCAAGGTGAGCCCGACTATATCAAGTTGGTATCGCAGCCTCATGCACAAGCTCAAGCTCCTTCCCCACCAGAGATAACATTCCACATTCCAAAAGCCAGTTTAGTAAGCTGGGGATTGGACCGCCAAGGTCTCTGCCTTTGACTGCTGCCCACTCCACATAGCACCAGACCCCCATGATCTTTCCTGCAGGTGATGAGTCCACTGGAGGGCAGACCAGTGTGGTTCTTTTGGGCTGAGCCAGGCCAGGTCCCATGGGTAGAAACCTGGCCACCAGGCATTTGCCATTGAGCCCCTCTCCCAGGCTTGGCTCCAGGGTAGGGCCCTGGTAGCCCCATACCAGGGGAGGGGGTGGTACACTGAATCCCTGATTGAACATTCATCATGAGAGTCTATTGGATCACTCTGTGTCTGGCCTTTTACCCAGGACCTCTTGTCTTGGGAGACCCTACAAGGGTGAATTGCCCCCAACAGCATAGCTCCTGGGATCACGAAGGCTCACAACCCCCATCACCACCACCACGATAAGGTGATGATCCATGAGGAAGCCTTCTGGAGAGCATTTTTTAAAATTTTTAGATTTAACTTATAGATTAAAAATTTCCCCCACAGAGACACCAATTGCCGATCAGATGTGTTTTAATGTCCAGTAACTGTATTTTGATGTCCAATTAATTCTGTGTGACCAACACATGAGTTCCACCTTTAGAAAGAACTCAAAAATTCATTAGAATAAAGCCTAAAAAGTACAAGGAAAATGTCACAAAAACCAAGATAAAATTGTAATTTATGAGAAAAGGAGTTAAACTGTGTCTTTGTGGATCTAGACTAGAAAAAAATGATTAGGTCCCAAGAGAGGAAGTGTGGTACTGTGTGAGAAAGTCAGGAGTGGCAGAGATGTATGTGAGGGTGGTGCAGGACATGTATGAGGACAGTGAGACAGTGATGAAGTGTGCTGTAGGAGTGACAGGCGGATTCAAGGTGGGAGCGGGATTACATCAGGGATCGGCTCTGAGCCCCTTCTGTTTGCCATGGTGATGGACAGGCTGACAGGTGAGGTCGGGCAGGATTCTCCATGGACCATGATGTTTGCAGATGACATTGTGATCTGTAGTGAGAGTAGGGAACAGGTGGAAGAGAACCTGGAGAGGTGGAGATTAGTGGTGGGCGGATCAATTCAAATATTGATAATATCGATACCAACTGTGGTCTATATTAATCATATATCCCATAACCTACATATGTATAAGCATGTGAGAATGTTTAGTGATTACATATGTAAAGCGACTTCACACCTCAGAACAGGACAAAGAGGTCTCAACCGCCAGTGAAGATCAAAGAGCATCCGAGGCACTGCGGTGGAGACCGGATAGGTCGCCCTAACCCCCCAGGGCCAGGTGGAGGGGTACGAAGACAAAAGAGGGGATTAAGATAGTGAGGGATGTCAGCTTTTGATATGCATGTCTTTTGTTATGTGCGAGTATAAGTTCGTAGAGCCGAAGGTGTTCGCTCTCTTACTTCTTCTGCTGCTGCCCCTAGATGAGACTTGTTAGAGGAGCTGATAATAAACTTTGGTTTATGAATCACGTCACCTCGTTATTTCAAGCTCCTCTACACTGGTGACCCTGACGCGAGAATGGACCAGAGGCGTTCCCCCGCGATCGACTCATCTGTGGCAACCCAGGCAGACGCCGGCGCAAATGCAGACAGGGGAACAGATGGACGACGTTCCCCCACGGCAGAAGTGATAGAGAGGGCTCAACTGAGCACCAGCGCCGCGGAGAGAGCCGAAGCAAGGCACTCTCACCCTGCAGACACATCAGTGACGGTCCACACAAACGCCGTCACCGTCAAGCTGCCGGACTTCTGGCAGGAAGACCCCGCCTCGTGGTTTCAGCAAGCTGAAGCCCAGTGTGCACTTGCGGGCATCACGGCTGACGATACAAAGTTTTATCACATCGTCGCCAAACTCGACGCCGCCACTTCGAGATGTGCGCGGAGCATAATCCAGCGGCCGCCGGCCCAGGACAAATATAAAGAACTGAAAGCGACCATCGTGGCAAATTACGTCCCCTCAGCCGAGGAGAGAGCCGAGAGGATCCTGGCGGTCTACGGCCACAGAGGATGCAGACCCAAGGCCCTCATGGAGGACTTGCTGCAACTTGAAGAAGAGGACAACGACAACTTCCTCTTCCAATTCATATTCCTCAGTACGCTGCCGCCACACATGAGAGGGACGCTTGCCAACATGCGATGCAGCACCCAGCAGGACTTCCGCACGCTGGCTCATGAAGCTCAACGGCTCGTCAACGCCTGCAAGGAGCAGACACCCACAGCAGCATCCGCAGACCTCAACGCTGATGTCCGGAGCCACGAGGAGCCACAAACCACCGAGCAGAATCAGCCCGCGGTGACAGCGACACGGAAAAGACGTAACAGACGGAGCGACGTTTGTTATTACCACCACCGCTTCACCAAGAAGGCTTACAGATGCGTTCCCCCCTGCAAATTCACGTTTTCAGGAAAACGCCCAAGCCAAGAGCCGTTAACAGCGGCGGTTCTCGGCGAAAAAAGCAAGCTTTTATATGTGACGGACAGACACACCGGCAGGCAGTTCCTTATCGACACGGGAGCTCAACTAAGTTTTGTCATGCCCTCCCAAGCAGACCGGACCATGGGCCCCCGGGGCAATGGAGCGGTGGCAGCCAACGGCTCCATCATCGACACTTTTGGCGAAAAGAGCCTGCCCCTCTGCATCCACGGCCGCAACTACAGATGGACATTTGTTGTAGCGGCGGTGAGTTTTAACTTGTTGGGCACAGATTTTTTGTGTGCACATGGGTTATTAGTTGATCTAGCAAACAGACGCTTGGTTAATGCACTGTCCTTTGCTTCTATTCCCTGCTCAGCTCGACTTTCTCCACCACCCGTGCAGGCTAGCGTCACCACAGCAGGAGGTAAGTTTGATCAACTCCTCACCCAATTTCCAGCACTCACAATTCCCAAATTCTCAGCCACAGTGGCTAAACACGGGGTTGAACACTTTATTAGCACAACGGGCCCACCCGTATTCGCCAAAGCTCGGCGCTTAGACGCGACCAAGCTCGCCATAGTTCGGGACGAGTTTACCACCCTTGAAAAATTAAGCATTATCAGGCGCTCGAAAAGCCCCTGGGCGTCACCACTTCACATGGTCCCGAAATCCGACGGTTCTTGGAGACCGTGCGGCGATTACCGCAGATTAAACAATGCGACAGCGCATGACCGCTACCCAATTCCTCACATTCAAGATTTTTTACTACATCTGGCGGGTGCGTGCATTTTTTCAAAAACAGACCTGGTCCGCGGCTATCATCAAGTCCCAGTTCGAGCAGAGGACATTCCTAAAACAGCTGTAATAACCCCCTTCGGTCTTTTTGAATTTTTGCGGATGCCTTTCAGCCTCAAAGGCGCCTCTCAAACCTTTCAGCGGATGATGGACGCGGTATTACGCGACCTCCCCTTCGTGTTCGTCTACCTCGACGATATGCTGGTAGCCAGCTCATCTGAGGAAGAACACGAGCAGCATCTCACTATGGTTTTTCAGAAACTAGAAGAGCACGGGTTAATAATCAATCCAGCCAAATGCAAATTCGGCGTGTCTCAAATTGATTTTTTAGGACACAGAGTTTCACCGAAGGGGGCAGTCCCACTGCCAGACAAAGTTCACGCAGTAAAAAGTTTCTCACGGCCACAAATGGTCAAATCGCTGCAAGAATTTTTGGGAATGGTTAATTTTTACAACCGTTTCCTCCCCCACGCAGCTCAGCTCATGCAGCCCCTATATGACGCGCTCAGAAAACAAAAACCTTCCAACGCGGTCGAATGGACCCCGGAGCGCGAACGCGCCTTCACGGAAGTAAAAAGTGCCCTAGCTAATGCCACATTGTTGGTTCACCCCGACCCCTCGGCCCGCATTGCGCTAACCACAGACGCTTCAGACCTGGCCATAGGGGCAGTTGTAGAACAACACGTCAGCGGAATCTGGCAACCTTTGGCATTCTTCAGCAAATCGCTAAACCAAACTGAGCATAAATACAGCACTTTTGACAGGGAGCTGCTAGCGCTTCATTTATCCATCCGCCACTTCCAGTTCTGGTTGGAAGGGCGGCGTTTCACGGCTTTTGTAGACCACAAACCGCTCACCTTTGCGATGGCTAAAATTTCTGAACCGTGGTCAGGCAGGCAACAGAGACAGCTAGCTGCGATTTCAGAGTTCACCACAGACATTCGACATGTGGCAGGCAAACCTAACGTGGTAGCAGACTGTCTCTCTCGCGCTGTGACATCGCCAGAGCATGAGGAGACAGATTATACTACCTCAGCCGCAGAACTCTTCGCCAACGTGGACACATACACGGCCCCAATCCATGCAGGGATAGATTATGCAGCCATGGCGGAGGAGCAAAGTAGTGACGCGGACGTGCGCGCACTCCTGTCTGGACCAACAGGGTTAAGGCTGGAGGAAAGGGGTTTACGCGACGGTGTGCCCCCCCTAATATGCGACATCTCAACCGGCCGACCTCGCCCGTTAGTCCCAGCTGCATGGCGCCGCCGTATTTTCGACGCGATTCACTCCCTCGCGCACCCAGGTGTGCGCGCTTCGGTTAAAATGGTCGCCGAAAAGTTTGTGTGG
Source organism: Pholidichthys leucotaenia (assembly GCA_020510985.1). Lineage (NCBI taxonomy): Eukaryota > Metazoa > Chordata > Actinopteri > Cichliformes > Pholidichthyidae > Pholidichthys > Pholidichthys leucotaenia. Next base: position 403,224,031 of record CM035838.1, read on the forward strand.
CCTGGCCTGCGCAAAAACGTAAAAGATTGGGCAAAGACTTGCATTTCTTGTCAGCACGCCAAAGTACACAAACACACAAATGCCCCTCTAGAGCCTTTTCGAATCCCTGCTAGAAGGTTCGACCACGTTCATGTCGACCTCGTGGGGCCACTACCTTCCTCCCAAGGTTTCACACATCTGTTAACAATGATAGACTGCACCACGCGCTGGCCGGAGGCAATCCCTCTGGCGTCAACCACAGCAGAGGAAGTCACTCGCGTTTTTTTGACAAACTGGGTGGCACGTTTCGGCGTCCCATCGGACATCACGTCCGATAGGGGGCCTCAATTTGTCTCGGAGCTTTGGTCAGCCATGGCCAGCAGCTTAGGGGCGACAATTCACCGCACCACCGCTTATCACCCTCAGGCTAATGGGTTATGCGAGCGTTTTCACAGATCTTTAAAGGCCGCCCTCAGAGCCTCACTAACGGATACAAATTGGGTAAATAAACTTCCCTGGGTTTTATTGGGGTTGCGTGCTGCGCCTAAAGAGGATCTAGACCAGGGGTGGGCAGTGAGGGCCATTCCACTGCAGGTTTTTTGTTCCACCCAGTGTCTTCAGCAGGTATGTGCTCTCTGATCAGCTTCAAGGATTGCTAATCATTGAAAACACCTGCTGAAGAGACTGGGTGGAACAAAAAACCTGCAGTAGAATGGCCCTCCATGGCACATGATTGCCCACCCCTGATCTAGACGCCTCCCCAGCAGAATTAGTTTTTGCACAACCTCTCAGGCTCCCAGGTGAATTTTTACCAGAGAACCCAGAGCCAGGGCATCTTCCAGCCCCGAGGTTTTTAGGCAGCAACGGACCGGACTCTCTCCCCGGACCGGCACATCACTCTTTTCCACTGGTTTTTGTCCTCCAAGCTTTAAAAAACGCTGAATTCATTTTTGTTAGGCATGAAGCTTTAAAACCAACTTTCCGCCCACCATACGATGGACCACTCAGAGTGCTGGAATCTGGTGATAATCATTTTGTGCTTGATTTGGGGGATAGAAAAGAAACAGTCAGCATTGACAGACTTAAACCTGCCTTCTTGTTGAGAGACGAGCCTGCACGGTTGGCGAGAGCACCTCGGCGGGGTAGACCCCCCAAGAGAAAAGACTCAGCCCCCCTGCAGGGACCAAATAATCACTCTCCTCCCCAAGCTGTAGATTCCTTACAGGAAGGTCCCACCAGGACGCCCAAGCGGACCCACAGCAGATTCGGGAGAAGATTAAAACCCAGACGGCACAGGGACTGATGCAAACTACTCAACAGTTGTTCACTAATTGTGCTGTAACAGTTTAGAACTGACTTGTGATATTACTATGCTGTTATGATTACCACTGAACTCTCTTAGGAGCATGGCTACTGGAAAGTTTCTTCTGTGTCAAGAGGTGTAGCAGTTAGTATGTCATAATAATTATCTTAAACTGTGAATTTTTCTATTGTCCTTTTCTTAGTCGTTTGGGGGGGCTGTGGTCTATATTAATCATATATCCCATAACCTACATATGTATAAGCATGTGAGAATGTTTGGTGATTACATATGTAAAGCGACTTCACACCTCAGAACAGGACAAAGAGGTCTCAACCGCCAGTGAAGATCAAAGAGCATCCGAGGCACTGCGGTGGAGACTGGATAGGTCGCCCTGACCCCCCAGGGCCAGGTGGAGGGGTACGAAGACAAAAGAGGGGATTAAGATAGTGAGGAATGTCAGCTTTTGATATGCATGTCTTTTGTTATGTGCGAGTATAAGTTCGTAGAGCCGAAGGTGTTCGCTCTCTTACTTCTTCTGCTGCTGCACCTAGATGAGACTTGTTAGAGGAGCTGATAATAAACTTTGGTTTATGAATCACATCACCTCGTTATTTCAAGCTCCTCTACACCAGCGTTAGTATTGATATTGCTCAATACCAGTGTAATGAGATCAATACTCTGCTCTCCTCACAGCATGGAGCAGGCACACTTTGCTCCTCTTCTTCTTGTGGTTTTTCGGTGGTTGGCAACTAGCATTTAGGTGCGTTACTGCCACTGCCACCGACTCCTTACTTCCTCCTTCTACCTCTTGTGTTTTTATGTTTTACCATCATGTGACTCAACAGCGCCAAATAAACAAGCCAGCAACGCACACACACACGAGCAGCACAGAGATGGAGCAGAAGAATAGCAGAGAGGAAGAGGAGTGCCATGTGGTTATATTTTCAAATGAAGGGAGACATTTTAATTTTTGTATTGTAGTTGCTGAACACTGTACCTCACAAAAGAATTTGTTTTAATTTGTTCTTTAATGATAATTTTGTGCAGTTTGTTTATTTGAGCAAAAAATCCACACATGACAATGTATGGGGAAAAACTGTTTTCTTACTGTTTTACTGTTTCTGAACAAAAAGTTTTATTATCATAATAAAGTATTTTGTATTTACCTTTAAACTTTGCCCAAATTCTGTCCTGGGTTTTAACCAATAAATAACCCAAAGGAAAAATCATAAAACACTTAAAGGTCATGAAAATTCATTCACATTTAGTAATATGATAATGCATCCACCTAAATTATTAAGAAGTATTGGTATCGTATCGGTGATACTGGCCCTGCATTTACTTGGTATCGGATCAATACCAAATCTTGCATTATCACACACCACTAGTGGAGATATGCTCTGGACAGAAGAGGAATGAAAGTCAGTTGAAATTAAACAGAATACATGTGTCTAAATGAGAGGGAGACAGATGTAATGGTGAAGACGTAAGGAGTAGAGGTAGTGAAAATAGATGAGTTTAAATACCTGGGGTCAACCATCCAAAACAATGAAAAATGCACAAGAGAGGTGAAGAAGAGAGTGCAGACAGGGTGGAGACGAGTGTCGGGTAATTTGTGACCGAAAGATGGCAGCTAGAATGAAAGGGAAGATTTACAAGATGGTCGTGAGACCTGTTATGATGCATGGTTTGGAGACAGTTAGTTAATCCCTTCCACAGCATGTGGTGTATGGGGTAGCGCCTATCTCCGTTTCTCTGACCCTAGGCCACACAGCTACTGTAAGTAGTGCAAGCTATAGTGGGGGGTCAGTCCTCTGGTAGCTCTGTGCACTAACTTTCCTTTCCTCATTCTATTATGCTGATCACCAAGCTAGAAGCTGGAAAGTACCATTTTTATATGGTCTTTGGCATGACCCAGCTGTGATATGAACTGACCTCCCGGTTGTGGGGCAGATGCTCTGCTAACTAGGCCACCAGTCTGGTTTTGGAGACAGTGACTCTGACAAAAAGACAGGAGGTAGCAGAGTTGCAGATGCTAAGATTCTCACTGGGAGTGACTAGGTGGGACAAGATTAGAAATTAGTAAATCAGAGGGACAGCTGTGGTTGAGCAGTTTGGATACAATGTAAGAGAAGCAAGGCTGAGATGGTTTGAACATGTGCAGAGGAGGGATGGTGGATATATTGAACAAAGGATGTTGAAGATGGAGCTGCCAGGCAGGAGGAAAAGAGAAAGAGCACAGAGAAGATTCATGGATGTAGTGAAAGAGGACATGGAGAAGGCTGGCGTTACAGAGGAAGATGTGAGGGATAGAGAGAGATGGAAGACAGATGATCCGCTGTGGCGACCCCTAAAGGCAGCAGCAAGAAGAAGAAGAAGAGAAAAGGAGTTACTAATTTATGATAAATCAGATGCATTTTACATGGTAAAACTGTACAAAATTATATAAATAATGTTTGTAATTTATGAGGCAAAAGTAGTAAACATACATAAAGGGTAAAAAACAAAAACATATGAGAAAAGATTCTGAAGGTATTGAAAGAAAAACATTTTTATGTTTGCAAAGATGCATTTATTTTGAACAGATATTTATTTTTCAGTGCTGCCCATTTTCTTGTCATTGACCATATGTCATGCTAATGAATAATTAATGATGGCGTCTGTGTGTGTTGATAGTTTTGTAGAACTCTGTGCGGTACTAAATATCTCCATGGGAGTATAGGTATTAAAATAAAATACATATACCAAGTAAGTATTGGAAAATTTGTGTTACTGTATTTGCAGTAACTTTACTTTTTCAGTATTTACTAGTGTCCCTTTTTTAGTTGAGCACTGCCCTCCAGAACGTCTGTGTACATCAGTTACATGGGCAAAATTTCTTCAGTCTGATTACAATTCAGATCAGAATTTTACTGTTTACATGGATCCTGAAAAAGCTGATCTGATTAGGACGTGCGTTTCCATGTGTCACAAGTTTGAACAGAATAAATCATTTTGACATGCGCACGTCGACATTTCAAAAATAGTAGAAGAAGAAGCAACTTCCGGTGTTAGCAAGCCCCGCTTCGTGTCGAAATGGACCTGTATTGTGTTATTCAGACTGTACTTTTGCTTCTGCTGGTCTCCGTAATGAAGCTACAAGTACATACTTCTGCATATGACGAACAGAGGGAGACAGCAGGACGATACAGACCAGTTTTGTTTTACTCCCGCTATATTTTCCGCTAGCTGCTGCTAAGGCGGAAATACGTCACGCAACGTGCGGCTGGTGTACAGACATGCGCAGTAAACATATTGTCTGCCCTACATTCGGAATAAGTGTTCATATGCGCACCATTCGGATTAACAATCGGCATAACCCACCCCTCTCAATCAGAATGAAATTTTGATCCGAATGAGCGTGATCGGGTTAGAATATTCAGATTGCCATGTTTACATGAAGCATTTTTATTCCTATCAGGCTTTTAATCGGGTTACTTGTGTCCATGTAAACATACTGTAAAAATGTATGTACGAGGGGGGCTAAAAAATTCATAGTCTGACTAAGAAGGAGTTATGTCTTTGAGGATCAAGAAGAGCTTCTATACCGCAGAGATCCAACGCTGCAGCACTGATGGAAGAAGTGGAGACTATGTTGAAAAATAAACCACATCTGGTCAAATTTGACCGCTGCATCATGGTCAGCCTATGAACTTTTCAGCCCCCCGCCCCCGTAGCTATTCACTTTTTAATGACAATCTGTTTTGCTGATTATATCATTAATGACACTAAGAAAAAAGCCAAACATTCGAAATCACATTAACTGCCTCAGAGTAGTTTTATTTATTAATACAGTAAAATATGTTCGATATATTTACAGCAATCTGATATACAGTATTTTCTGTATCACAGTGATGATGTCATCAATAGCCAGGAAAATAAGTCAAGTAATGTCTGACAGTCCAGATTTTCACCCTTCTATTGAGTTCAGAGAGTGCAGTAGTTCCCCGTATTAAAATTATAACGAGTCAGTTTTCGAGAACATCTGTCTCCTCTTTGTAGTCATCTACGATGACGGGACAAGGGTACAGAGCGGGATGTGGGCAAAACTGCTCACCACAATGGAAAATACATGTCTGTATCACATCCATTATACAGGCAACAACTTTACAATTGAACACTTGTTAGGTCAGAAAAAACCTATGATCAATGTGCATGCGACTATCAGCTGGCAAATCCCCTTAAAAGAACACTTGGGTTCCTTCTCTATGCTATTACTGTACACGTTAAAGGGTAGGGGAGGTCCTGGTCCCGCAAGGCATCTCGCAAAGTAGGCAAGTCACCTCAGCAGGCAGACCTGTCCCCTTTCAAAAATTCTTCTCGAAATATAATCGAGGACACGGGCGTCACCCCGCGTCGTTATTTTCCTTACTCATCAGTTTAAGGCATGAGTAACAAACTGTCGCTGACCGTACTAGAATCTGAGCGGTTCCATTCTCTATTAGGGTGCTTACAAAATGTTGTTTTTGTTTCTTTTATTATCTTTATCGATACTTTTTGTACTGTCAATTCTATAATTAAATGTCTTATGCAATGGTTTATTTTTTTTCCTCCAAAGATCAAAGTGATTCTGCTGGCATTCTGTCGCAAAGCACCACGGGTATGCAAATAAGTAAACCATTGCGCTTTCACAAAGAGCAATCGATTACAGATTTATCGTCGAAGAATAGAGTGCCTACTTATGTAACAGCTGTAATTATGATAAACATTACATAGCTATTTATTCTTATTTACTGAACGTGCTGTCAAACGATACACAATACGGCATTCAGCTCGACGTAGAGCAAGTTTTAATTTTGGCCTAACCCGTTCTCCGTATTCCCAATCTTCTCAAGTGTGCTGAAGAAAATGGCGGACGTCTCTTTGGATGAAGTTATCCGACGACGCGGTATTAACGCCAAGGTTCCTCTTAAAAGGTATGTATACGGTTACGGTACCCGGTTATGTCAGCTCATCGAGTGTAAATGAACTCATTGTAATATTTCTAGAAGCGTAACGACAACATTAGCGCCTTTAGCAATTTTACCAGTGTTAGCATTACAGACAGTTGTGATACACTGTGTAGCTAGTCGCTACTAGGCCTTAGGGTAAGTGTCTAGACGTATGCACATCAAAAACAATGAAAATCCCCCCACTGATAACTCAGTTTAACTAAATAAATAGCTGGCCTACAAGAGTACCGTCTATTTGCCGGAAGGTTTCTTTGTAGTAATAGTCACTAGCGTTTTTTTTTTTTTGGTAACTAGCAAACATATTTTTATTGTTCCAAATCGCCAACAAAGATTCAAAGATTTTTATTTGTCAGTACTTCTATACGCACAGGACATACTGGAGAATTGGAATGCTGTTTTTCTCTCTCTTAGTGGTGTGCGCAATATATAAGAAATAAGATATATAAGATTTGCACTGTCTGTAGTGCAAATAAAGATAAACCATAAAGCCTAGCAATCCTATATACAGAAAAAGTGGAGCCGTACTACCCATAATTGCAAATTCAGTGCGGTAGTGTAGGTGCAGACAGTGACGTCTGGCCTGAGAGAAATTGATGTATTAGGTGACCCAGAATTGTTTTCTACATTTAATATCCGGTTCACATCTAGGCATTAATTTAAGTGGGAATTGTGAAGTCTTCAATGAAAAATCTCATTCTGCGTTATTTTTGATTGAAGCCAATTTTGATCATGAACTTTTTAATGGTAACTCAAAAAGCAACTTGCAGAATTGCATTCCATGTGAATTATTTGTTGAAAAAGGCAAGTGGCTATCACTGAACTATTTATCCACATGCCTTACAACAGCTTTTGAAGTCGATTTTAGATAATAAATATGGACCTTAAGCACGTCTAAAATACGAAGGACTACAACCATCAGTCAGTGACAGTTGACAAACAGCTGACTTTGCCGAGGCCATTTTGGACCCTCATAAAAAAGTGTGTGGAAACACAAAGGCTGCACGGTGGCGCAGTGGTTTAGCACTGTGACAGCACAGTTTTACCCTCGGCCGGGGGATCGCGGGGATCATGAGATCGTGGGTTCGTTCCCAGCCCCCGACCAACAGTGAGCTGTGTGGAGTTTGCATGTTCTCCCCGTGTTGCGCGGGTTTACTCCGGGGTTTCTCCGGTTTCCTCCCGCACACCAAAAACATGTAGGTTTAGGGCGCTCGCGCATGCAGCGACCAGCAGCCGGTGGCTTGTCACCAGACTGCAAACCAAATCTACCTACGGGTACAAATAAGTAACAAAAAAAAAAAAAAAAAAGGCACCAATTCAAGGACAGAAGGATCACAATACTTCTTCCTTTAAATGAGAAGGTTCTCCTTGGGAGAGCGAAGCAGCTGCATCAGTGAGTAAAGGACAAGTAAATAGTCATTTAAGCGTGTTTTCTGTTTCTGTCCTTTTCTGTTGGGGGTCCATTGGTAATGGCATTTGTCTTGAGTTAACATGGTGCTGTTAAATCACCTTGGAGCAACAGTAATCACAATTACCGTCTGAGTTAACAATTGCAAAAAAGCAAGGTGGATACTCTATAAAAACACTTTCTTGCTAGCACTTGTAGAATACAAAAAAAATGATGAAGAAGAAATGAGGTGCTGAATGTACATTTGTTTTTGGTGGGTATTAGACTGTGATCTGACTTTAGGAACGCCATACATGATCTCCAGTTACAAGAGGTTCACAGCAAAAAACAAACTGACTTATTAATGGCCCAGAAGTACATGTTGGACTCCTCCCATATCATTACTCATAGGTGAAGGAACACAACAAAAATATTTAATGCAGCTGATACATGTTATGTACAGTGGTCTGTAAAAGTGTTTGCCCCCTGCCTGATTTCTCTTTTTTTTTTTGTATGTTTGTCACACTTAAATGTTTCAAATCATTAAACAAATTTAAATATTAGACAAAGATAACACAAGTAAACACAAAATGCAGTTTTTAAATGAAGGTGTTTATTATTAAGGGGGGAAAAAAGTCCAAACCAACGTGGCCCTGTGTGAAAGAGTGATTGCCCCCTAAACCTAATAACTGGTTGGGCCACTCTTAGCAGCAACAACTGCAATCAAGTGTTTGCGATAACTGGCAATGAGTCTTTTACAGCGCTGTGGAGGAATTTTGGCCCACTCATCTTTGCAAAATTGTTGTAATTCAGCCACATGGGAGGGTTTTCAAGCATGAACCGCCTTTTTAAGGTCATGCCACAGCATCTCAGTTGGATTCAGGTCAGGACTTTGGCCAGGCCACTCCAAAGTCTTCATTTTGTTTTTCTTAAAGCCATTCAGAGGTGGACTTACTGGTGTGTTTTGGATCATTGTCCTGCTGTAGAACCAAAGTGCGCTTCAGCTTGAGGTCACGAACAGATGGCCGGACATTCTCCTTCATGATTTTTTGGTAGACAGCAGAATTCATGGTTCCATTTCCCACAGCAAGTCTTCCAGGTTCTGAAGCAGCAAAACAGCCCCAGATCATCACGCTACCACCACCACCATATTTTACTGTTGGTGTGATGTTCCTTTTCTGAAATGCTGTTGCTGTGTTACTTTTACGCCAGATGTAATGGGACACACACCTTCCAAAAAGTTCAACTTTTGTCTCGTCAGTCGACACAGTATTTTCCCAAAATTCTTGGGGATCATCAAGATGTTTTCTGGCACAACTGAGATGAGCCTTTGTTCTTTTTGCTCAGCAGTGGTTTTCGTCTTGGAACACTGCCATGCAGGCCATTTTAGGGAGCAGTCACATGGCCACTGTTTGGTCCAGACTAAAGGACCAAAGTGTGTATTCCGTGGATAGTTCTGTTTGTTTGGTGCTGTCTGAATGCACCTGGAACTCTGGTGCAGCACCAAACAAGCGAACTCTGGTCCCCCTGAAAAGGGGAGGTCTTGGTTTGCTTGCAAATGCAGTCTGGTACACTTCGCTTGCTGTGTGAATGCAAACGGAGTATTCAGCAGACCAAAGGGTGGATGTGCCCCTCTGCGTTTGTGTAACCACAGCAACACACAGTGAAAAGAGAAAGTGGCATTTACTGTAAAGGTGCCTTCACATCAAACGCAAACGGGAAAATTTTTCACGCAGCATGATTACTTTATAACTCAATGTAAATACATGAAAAGACATTAATTCACCACCTGGGTGAGATGCAGACAGGCAAAGTTCCCACTCACCTGAAAAAGTTGTCCCTGTTGAAAACGTGATGTGTGTTTCCTGGCAGCACGCCCGTGGTAGGAATCTGTGGGTAAATAAATCCAACATCCTGATTCAGCTGAAGAGCTCCTGGTTCCTCAGCCTCCATTTTGGGTAGAAAATAACAATAAAGTCAACCGCGCGGATCCAATAAATACTTTTACTGGAGAAAACCGAGGAAATGTTTAAAAAAAAAATGTCTCTTGGAGTAGTGAGGAGTAAGATGCAGGCTCTGATAGATATTTGGTCTGAGAACCAGATTTCTCAGCTGCTTGTGGCTACACACAAGAATACCGATGTTTTTAAAACGTTTAGCGACATGATAGCTGAAGAGCTCCTGGTTCTTCAGCCTCCATTTTGGGTAGAAAATAACAATAAAGTCAACCGCGCGGATCCAAGAAATACTTTTACTGGAGAAAACCGAGGAAAAGTTTAAAAAAAAAAAAGTCTCTTGGAGTAGTGAAGATGCAGGCTCTGATAGATATTTAAGATAAGATAAGCCTTTATTAGTCCCACAATGGGGAAATTCCAGGATTGCAACAGCATAGGGATAGCAACACTCAGAGCAACAATCAGAAGGCAAGAAAAAACCATCTAGTAAACATATGTCCATATTACTATAAATGTACACTCACCGGCCACTTTATTAGGTACACCATGCTAGTAACGGGTTGGACCCCATTTTGCCTTCAGAACTGCCTCAATTCTTCGTGGCATAGATTCAACAAGGTGCTGGAAGCATTCCTCAGAGAGTTTGGTCCATATTGACATGATGGCATCACACAGTTGGCGCAGATTTGTCGGCTGCACATCCATGATGCGAATCTCCCGTTCCACCACATCCCAAAGATGCTCTATTGGATTGAGATCTGGTGACTGTGAAGGCCATTTGAGTACAGTGAACTCATTGTCATGTTCAAGAAACCAGTCTGAGATGATTTCAGCTTTATGACATGGCGCATTATCCTGCTGAAAGTAGCCATCAGAAGTTGGGTACATTGTGGTCATAAAGGGATGGACATGGTCAGCAACAATACTCAGGTAGGCTGTAGCGTTGCAACGATGCTCAATTGGTACCAAGGGACCCAAAGAGTGCCAAGAAAATATTCCCCACACCATTACACCACCACCACCAGCCTGAACCATTGATACAAGGCAGGATGGATCCATGCTTTCATGTTGTTGACGCCAAATTCTGACCCTACCATCCGAATGTCGCAGCAGAAATCGAGACTCATCAGACCAGGCAACGTTTTTCCAATCTTCTATTGTCCAATTTCGATGAGCTTGTGCAAATTGTAGCCTCAGTTTCCTGTTCTTAGCTGAAAGGAGTGGCACCCGGCGTGGTCTTCTGCTGCTGTAGCCCATCTGCCTCAAAGTTCGACGTACTGTGCGTTCAGAGATGCTCTTCTGCCTACCTTGGTTGTAACGGGTGGTTATTTGAGTCACTGTTGCCTTTCTATCAGCTCGAACCAGTCTGGCCATTCTCCTCTGACCTCTGGCATCAACAAGGCATTTCCGCCCACAGAACTGCCGCTCACTGGATATTTTTTCTTTTTCGGACCATTCTCTGTAAACCCTAGAGATGGTTGTGCGTGAAAATCCCAGTAGATCAGCAGTTTCTGAAATACTCAGACCAGCCCTTCTGGCACCAACAACCATGCCACGTTCAAAGTCACTCAAATCACCTTTCTTCCCCATACTGATGTTCGGTTTGAACTGCAGGAGATTGTCTTGACCATGTCTACATGCCTAAATGCACTGAGTTGCCGCCATGTGATTGGCTGATTAGAAATTAAGTGTTAACGAGCAGTTGGACAGGTGTACCTAATAAAGTGGCCGGTGAGTGTATATATATATATATAGACACACAGTGCAGAGCATTATGGCTGGTCAATGTGCAGCAGAAAGTCTAAGCTCTCTCTCCGCGGATGCAGCGGGCCAGCTGGAAGTCTTTGGGCATGATGGTGACACCCTTAGCGAAGAAGAGACCACCAGGTGGGCCTCGCTGGTCTCCTGCAGAGCCATGACGGCGAAGCTCAGGAAACGGAGGACGGTCTTGAAGTCCTGAGCGATCTCCCTCACCAGGCGCTGGACGGGCAGCCTACGGATGAGCAGCTCCGTGGATCTCTGGCAGCGACAGATCTCTCTCAGAGCCACGGGCCTGTGACGGCGAGGCCTCTTCACTCTGCCGGTGGCCGGAGCGCCTCTCCGAGCAGCCCTGGTGGCTAGCTGTCTCCTGGGGGGGGGGGCTTCTTCCTCCAGTAGATTTTACGGGCGGTCTGCTTGGTTCTTGCCATCGCTCTTTATTATTCTGTCTTATATTTCTTTCACGCCGCCTAAACTCCAGCCCGGCACCCGCGTCATTTTCGCTACAGCTCCCGGTATGTCGAGTTTCCCATAGCACTAGCAGCTCCCCGCTGTAACGTCTCCCGCTGCAAACCGTGGCTCCGTCCGCCGACCTGGGAGACCCCCGGGGTGATCCGTGCGTCCGTGATATATATACAGAGTGAAAGGTGTAGAAAGAAGAAGGAAGATTAAAAAAAAAGGCTGTTGCAACAGGCAGCCGACTCGTGTGGCGCCGCCGGTCCGGCGGAACCGGAACCGGAAAGACCGAATTTGGTCTGAGAACCAGATTTCTCAGCTGCTTGTGGCTACACACAAGAATACCAATGTTTTTAAAACGTTTAGCGACATGATAGCGGCATGGGGGGTTTATACAGACAGCGGAGCTTTAAATTTTTATTAGTTTGTGGTGCATTAACACCTTACTGAAGGGAACGGTGTTATGCTGAGAATTGCTCGGTTGCCGGGAATTGCATCCCATCATCAAATAAACATAATTTAAAGATAATTTACAAGAGGTAATAACAATTTTTACTTCTAAAAATGTACAATGGGTACTTCTAAAAATTAGGGATGTGATTTTTCCGCTAATTCGCGTAATTCCGCTTTTTTTATCTTCCAAAAATTTTCAGACCAGATAGCGGCGCTTGCACAACGCGAGGCTCAGCGTCTCTTCAGATTTTGTGGATTAGCAGCGATATTTCTGCTCATTTCGGGTCTGTTCATTCAGAACAGCTTCGCTTTTACATCCTACACCCGAAATGAACTTTTGGACATTGGATTACAAAATAACGACCCTTTTATCAGCAACCTACACTACCGTTCAAAAGTTTGGGGTCACCCAGACAATTATTTTGTGTTTTCCATGAAAAGTCACACTTATTTACCACCATGAGTTGTAAAATGAATAGAAAATATAGTCAAGACATTGACAAGGTTAGAAATAATGATTTGTATTTGAAATAATAATTTTTTCCTTCAAACTTTGCTTTCGTCAAAGAATCCTCCATTTGCAGCAATTACAGCATTGCAGACCTAACATGATTGCACAAGGGTTTTCTAATCATCCATTAGCCTTCTGACACAATGAGCAAACACATTGTACCATTAGAACACTGGAGTGATAGTTGCTGGAAATGGGCCTCTATACACCTATGTAGATATTGCACCAAAAACCAGACATTTGCAGCTATAATAGTCATTTACCACATTAGCAATGTATAGAGTGTATTTCTGATTAGTTTAAAGTTATCTTCATTGAAAAAAAGTGCTTTTCTTTCAAAAATAAGGAAATTTCTAAGTGACCCCAAACTTTTGAACGGTAGTGTACGTTTCATCCCTGAGCTCTGGAGAACACCCGACGCTAGGTAAGCTACCCGGCCGACCGGAAGTGCTCGCAGGCGGCATAGAGACCGTAAACAAAGGCGGGGGAAGCGCGGAGGGCTAAGAGCTACGCTAAAGCTAACACCGCACCGGCTTTCACTACCCAGCATTTTCCTCACTAATGTACGGTCAGTGGCGAACAGAATGGATGAGCTACGGCTTCGGATCACCAACAATAAGAAACTTATGAACTACAATATCATGATTTTCACGGAAATATGGCTACATAGTGGAGTACTTGTGTGGCGCCACGAGACGGCTTTTGTTGTGATGTGGCACATTATAAATAAAGCTGAATTGAATTGAATTACTTGACGGTGCTGTTGAGCTGGCCGGACGGCACACTGCGGGCAGACAGAGCAGCTAATGACTCCGGTAAGACCAGAGGTGGGGGAGTATGCATTTATATTAACAAGGCTTGGTGCACGAACTCTGTCACTGTTGGGAGACACTGCTCAGCTAACCCGGAGTTTCTCATGGTTAAATGTAGACCTTTATATCAATCAATCAATCAATCAAAGACTTTATTCCAGACTCATGGTAACAAGACAGTTGAAAACAGATAATAAGAAAAACAGTCAAAAAGTTACAAAACAATAAGACACAGCTACTAAAAGAAGTACAAAGACAGTACAGACTTTAAAAAGACTACTGTACCAGTGCCTTCTAAACTGTGACTGACAGCGAATAGAACTGAGCTTAATGCTAGACATGACTTGAATGATTTCATTTCTAGATACATCAAGCCGACAGATGAATTTATACATAAGATTCCTTATTACTGCATGTAGCGTATTTACACGTGATGAGACAAATAACTCGGAAGCACTGCACCATCGAGGCTTTTTAAGTAAAATTCTTAAAGCATCATTGTAAGCAACCTGTAATTTCTGCATACTTTGTTTCCTATAATTTATCCATAAATGAGCAGTGTATAAAGGTGTACGATAGGTTTTTAAAAAGAACCAGTTTCACCTCATCTGAACAAAAACCAAACCTGCGTGCAAGAATATTTGCTTGCATGTAGATTTTGCAGCATTATCTGAAAATATCATCATCAGTCATTCTATCATTAATAAAATGTCCCAGATATTTAATTTTATCCCTGACAATTAATTCCCTGCCTGCCAATTCAAAGACAGGGAATTTCATTAACAAATCTTCTTTAGTGCGGCAAATCAGCACATAACTCTTATTTGTATTATATTTTATGTCATTTTCCTCTCCATAAGCAGTACACACTCTTAGTAACTCCTGAAGACCAGCACTACTTGGACTGAGAATAACTAGATCATCAGCATACATAAAATGATTCACTAACTTATTTCCTATTAAACACCCAGTTTTACAGGCATTCAGTTTTGACAACTCATCCATATAAAGATTAAATAGAATAGGGGACAATACACTGCCCTGTCTGACACCACTGCTCACACCAAATGGGGATGAATGACTCTTCCCCCATTTCACCAGCATCTTCTGATGTGCGTACCAGTAAATCAGGATACGTACTAAGTACTTGGGAACCCCCCTGTCAATCATTTTCCTAAACAATATCCTGTGATTAACACGATCAAACGCCTTAGAGGCGATCAAACGCCTTATATCTGCCACAGGAGTTCACTTTTCACTTTTCTTCATCTTGCCTGCTGAAGATGTTTTGGACTTTATTTAAAAAATATTTTTAACGCCACACATGTGATGGATAATGCTTGTTGGAATATTTTAGGAATGCTATCTTCTTGGAACATAAGTCAATATTATACAGTAATAAGTGACATTCAGCTGTTTTATGTCATTTAAGCACAGTTCTGGTACTTAAAAATCATAAAAACCCAGGAGCTTCGGGGGGCTTTGTCCCCCTTGCACCCCCCACCGGGGCTCTGCCCCAGACCCCGCTGGGGGACTGCGTCCCCCAGACACCCTACTAAATTTTCAGATAATTTCCCCAACCCCAAATCACATCCCTAAAAAATGCACAAATGGTTACAAGCCTGGCTGTAGTGTTATATTTTATAGTTTTGGTGCATGGGATGCAATTCTTGGCAAGCAAGCAATTCTCGGCATAACACCGGTCCTGGCCAATCGATGAGCTGGATTTCTCTTCTTTGCCGAGATTTTTTTCTTCCTGGTCAGTGGTGACTTCAGCTACAGCACCACAAACGAGCAGCTGTTGTAACTGCGTGACGTTGTCCAAGCAGTTTGGTGTGCTTGAGTGAAGTGCTGTGTGAATGCAAACCGAACCAAACGAAGGTGTGAAAATTCTCGCCATCCCCCGCCGAGTCGAACCGGGACTCCCAGACTATCCTGGTGTGAATATAGCCTTTGCCCAGTCTCATTCAGATGGTGGAGTCATGAACACTGACCTTAACTGAGGCAAGTGAGGCCTGCAGTTCTTTGGATGTTGTTGTAGGGTCTTTTGTGACCTCTTGGATGAGTCGTCGCTGTGCTCTTGGGGTAATGTTTGTCAGCCGGCCACTCTGGGAAGGAATTCACCACTGTTCCATGTTTTCCCCATTTGTGGATAATGACTCTCACTGGTTCGCTGGAGTCCCAAAGCTTTAGAAAGGGCTTTATAACCTTTTCCAGACTGATAGATCTCAATTACTTTGTTTCTCATTTGTTCCTGAATTTCTTCAGATCGCAGCATGATGTCTAGCTTTTGAAGATCTTTTGGTTGCCTTCACTTTGTCAGGCAGGTCCTATTTAAGTGATTTCTTGATTGAGAGCAGGTGTGGCAGTAATCAGGCCTGGGTGTGACTAGAGAATTTGAACTCAGCTTTCCAAAGATGTGATAAACCACAGTTAATTTATGTTTTAACGGGGGGAATCACTTTTTCACACGGGTTTGGATTTCTTTTTACCCTTAATGATAAACACCTTCATTTGAAAACTGCATTTTGTGTTTACTCGTGTTATCTTTGTCTAATATTTAAATTTGTTTGATGATCTGAAACATTTAGGTGTGACAAACATACAAAAAAATGAGAAATCAGGAAGGGGGCAAACACTCTTTCACACCACTGTAAGTCATGGTTGTGGTGAATTTTAAAATTATCAAACTTTTGCAGAGCTGAACCAGACAATCCCAACTTCAAAATACCTTTCCTCACCTCCATCAAGAACATGTTCCTCTTTCTTGCAGTGGATATAAAAAGTCTACACACCCCTGTTCAAATGCCAGGTTTTTGTGATGTACAAAAATGAGACCAAGATAAATCATTTCAAAACTTTTTCCACCGTTAATGTGACCTATAACCTGTACAACCCAATTGAAAGACAAACTGAAATCTTATAAGGGGAAAAATAAAAAAACTTACAATAACCTGTTTGCATAAATATTCACACCCTTAAACTAATACTTTGTTGCAGCCCCTTTGGCTTTTATTACAGCACTCAGTGTTTGTTTGTTTTTTTTTGGGGGGGGTAGGAGTCTTATCAGCGTGGCACAGCTTGATGTGGCAATATTTGCCCACTCTTCTTTGCAAAAATGCTCCAAATCTGTCAGATTGCAAGGGCATCTCCTGTGCACAGCCCTCTTCAGATCACCCCACAGATGGTCAATTGGATTCAGGTCTGGACTCTGATTGAGTGAGATTGGTCGATCAGTTGTTTTAATAATCAGTAGATCAGTTGACTATTACAATCCAAATTTATAATTTTCCTCCCAGCTGAAGGTTATACTTAAATTTATAACTAGTTTGAGACCTGTTATTTTAAAATGTTGGCCTACTAAAACTGTGGTGGTTTCTGTTTTTAACAACAGGCTGGCCTAGGATGAAGTCAAATTCCCGGCCTGAATTTTTGTTCCAGTCCACTCCTCAGTGCACTTAAGATGTGGTGGTTTATAATATTTTATGGTAGTATTTGATACAGAATAAAAAAAGTTTGAAACACATTCTAAACTGCTCTTTATAAACTGGAGAAATATGAGTTTTTGTTTTTACTGAATATGTTGAACATAATTAATGCTGGTCTGTGAAACTGTACTTTATAAATTTAAAAGAAAAAAATGTATTCTGTGATATCGTGAAGAATATCGTTATCGTGAAAATTCACAGAAATATCGTGATATCATTTTTGGGCCATATGACCCACCCCTACCTTGGAAATTCTTTTGTACCCTTCTCCTGACTGATACCTTTGAACAATGAGATCCGTCTGATGCTTTGGAAGTTCTCTGCGGACCATGGCTTGTGCTGCAAGATGTGACTATAAAAATGTCAGGGAAAGCCTACTAGAACAGCTGAACTTTATAAGGGGTTAATCAGAAGCACTTTAGATGGTGGCAGGTGTGTGCTGACTCCCATTTAACATGAGTTTGAATGTGATTGGTTAATTCTGAACACAGCCACATCCCCAGTTATAACAGGGTGTGCATATTTATGCAACCAGGTTATTGTAAGTTTTTATTTTTCCCCTTAAAAGATTTCAGTTTGTTTTTCAATTGGGTTGTACAGGTTATAGGTCACATTAATGGTGGAAACAGTTTTGAAATGATTTATCTTGGTCTCATTTTTTTACATCACAAAAACCTGGCATTTGAACAGGGGTGTGTAGATTTTTTTATATCCACTGTATGTAAATTGAGCTTCATACATCACTGAGTTTATCTGGACAGACACGCCAGAGAATTCCTGTTACCCTACCGCCAAAAAATTAAGCCAGCTGGGGGAAAAACAAGCTTTGTAAAACCGTAAAGTCAATGCCATGACTATCTGGAGTTTATGCAAAGAGCACAAACACAATAATTACTGTGGTAATGATCCCAAATGAAACAATGGATTAAATTCATCGGTCCTGCAAACACCCCCTGCTTGACAGACAACTAAAGTTTACCTCACAGAAGTATGTGTACTGTAAAACATTTCAATACAACGGCTGAACTTGAACACAAACCAAATTCTTTTTTTTTTTTTTTCAGGACAATGTTTGGACGAGGTGGAGGTGGAGGGGGAGAAGGTTTTGATGCCAGACAGAGGATTGGAGGTAATGATGTAAGACAGCGGCTTGGAGGTGCAGCTGGTAAGGGCCTTTACATGCAGTACTTCACTGTAGATGGAGTGTGTTTGGGTTACAATTATGTTCTCATCATCATCTAGCTTCAGGTTTTCAAGTCAAAGATGCCAGAGAAAAACTGTTATCAAAAGATGCTCGCTTCAAAATCCGGGGCAGGGGAGGAGCTGGAGTGGTGCAGGATGCTCGTCAGATGATCAACTCCCGCAAGCAGGGGCAGAATCAGTTCAGTGTCCCTGCACAAACCACACTAAAGACTGCAGTAACACAACACTTACAGAGTCAGACACATGTGCCACAGGTGCAGATACACAACAACAGCAGCAGCAGCACAGTTTCTGTAAGTGGTAGCACGAGAATGATGGATGCTCGCGACAGACTCAGCCTCAAGAGGAGCATTGGAGGGACACAAACACAAGCAGCAGCAACGCCCCCTCTAAAAATAACAAAAACCATCCAGGTTGGGTTCAAATTTTGTTTTTCTTGTTCGACCAGTAAACAAAATCTTGATGTGAAATGTCAACATATTCTGATATGCTTCTTTTTACAGCAACGTCCAGTCGGGATGTTGGGAGGAGTACGAGCAGCCCCACAGGTCTGGATCTTTTTTTTTTCTTCTTCTTCTTGACATAAAAAAGTATAAATTTTTTCATTCTCCTGAGGCTGTAAAACAAATAAATTGTTTTCCACAGCCTTCTTTAAATGAGCTTGACGACACCCTGAGTAAACAATTACAAATTACAACTGCCAACGATATGCTACAGTCACGGGTAAGATTGGCGTTATGATAACTGACAGCAGGGACTGAAAATATTGCCCTTTTGCCCTCCTTTTCCACATTATGTTGAGGTGTTCTTTCCCTTCTCTGTGTTTTACACAGTCAGGTGCAATTGGCTCAACTTTTTCCATGTCAGCCCCGATCACCAAGGTGGTTAAAAATGATGCGTACACAGCCCCACGTCCCCCTGTTCCCGTGGCCCCCACCCGCCCTAACACCAGCGTGGCAGCCGCCCGGTCATCATCAGCCGCAGCCTTACAGCCAGTTTCCAGGACGCTACAGCAAAGTACAGCAGGAACCAGTACAACAGCTCAGACTCCGCCTCAGGTAAAGACCATAGTTTGTATCTATAGCTGAGTGTTAACTGCTTTCTTTCACTGGTGTAATTTGTGTTTGAAATGAATCCAGTGTGAATGTATTTTGCCTGTAGTGTATGTATACTAGTGCAGCTCAAAAACTTAGAATGTTGTAAATAAAGTTCATTATTATTGTTATGCCCTCACATATTCTAGATTTATTACTCAGATATACTGTATTTCAAGCCATTTTCTGTTTTAACTTTGATGATTGTGGCATATAGGTGAAAAAAAATAAAATCTATAGTCTCATACTACTTAAAAAATAATAAATCAGTCAAAAAAGGATTCACTATCTAGAAATGTCCCTTTTTCTCATTTTTATTCCCCCTTATTTATACACTTGATACTTAGTTGGGGCTTTTTTACCAAGAATTTCTGCTTTAGTGCAGCACGTTGAGGAGATGATCAGCCTGTGGTGTTACTGTGGTGATGATGCTGAGGTGTTACTGAAGCTCAAGAGTCCTGTACTACGAAGTAGGGCCAGCATACCCAGGGTATCTTTCAGTTATCTGGCTTCACTAACCCAGATATTCTGGATCAGGAATATCTGTATTACGAACACGGTTATCAACTCGATAAGTAGACCCCTGGCTTAATCTGTCTAGCTGTGTGCGCGCTCACATAAGAGGCAGTGATCTCAGCAGATGACCAATAGGCGAATGAACAGGCAGGAGAATGGAGTATGTCACTGATGAAGAACAAAAATCAAATAGAGTATTACTGGTAAAATAGAGGGGCATGAAATGATGCTTATAAACGTTTATATTCCACCTGGAAGCGATTGGACTCTCTATAGACACATATTTGAGTTAATGATGAATTCTCAGGGAGTGGTAATCTGTGGAGGAAACTTCAATATTAGATTAAATCCAAAATTAGATGTATTAAGTACAACCAATGCAGAAAATGCACTAATTAAAAAGGTAAATTCATTGATGAAAGAACTGGGAATCATTGACGTTTGGAGAGAATTACATCCTAAAAGTAGAGACTATACACACTGTCAGGGATGGCAACAGGAAATTCTGATTTCAGCTGAAATCTAATTTGGTCCATTGACTTATGGGGGGGCCAGGGGGACGCAGCCCCCCTGAAGCTGAGAGGTTTTCAGTAAAGCAGAAGTAATTTAGACTGAAAAAAATGATAAAAAAAATGAAATACTAGACTTGGATAAATCATTAAATTTAATGAAAAGTTAACTTACTTTTTCTTCAATGTTGTCTCACTGTCTTTAGTCCAACATATTTAACAGTTCTATAAGAGTTTATTACACTATTTACACTATTTACACTGGTCACCAAGTCACTTCCAATGTGAAACTTTCTTCCTTTTGGCAAGCCAATTTCCTTTTGGCAAGCTAATTCCATCGGAACTTATTTTTTGACACTTTTGTCTATTTCTAGCACTGATGGCTCCTGATCCTTCGATAAAAATCTCATAATTCCGCTGAAAACGATACCGAAAGTTCAGAATTCCAACACGAATTCGCCGCCATGAATTTTTGACAAAGCATACAACGAGCCATTTGATTGGTCCAATCGTTTGCAACTATCCAATCACAGGGCCGTTTACAATACAGCAGTAGCTTTAGTACAAAACATCCGGGTTATCGCGGGAGACTTGAGCTGGGGAAGCGCCGAGCGCTTATGTAATCGTGTTGATTTTCGCTAAAACCGGTAACATCGGTGACAATAAGGTACCTTACCCCCCCTAAAATTTTCTCAACGGATTTAGACGATTCACAGAAATGATCAATTTGAAAATAAATCGGCGGAAATCCGCCATCCCTGCACTATTCATGCCCGCACAGTTTATTCAAGAATAAGACTATTTTTTCGTGTTTAATAATGATTCTTTCAGAGTAAGAGATTGCAAAATTAAGACAATTGATCTCTCGGATTATAGTCCCATTTCATTGTCTGTTATTTTAGAAAAGAAGGTCAGAAAAGTGTTGTGGAAGTTCAACTCAAATATATTAAATGATTCCGAATTAAGACAAAAATTAAAGGATGACATCAAGAACTATCTTGAGTTGAACGACACAGGCGAAGTGTCACAGATAATTTTGTGGGACGCTCTGAAAGCTCTAATGAAAAGATCATTTCAGTGACGTCACACTTGAAAAAATTAAAGGGGCAAAAATTAGCTGATCTCCAAGGAAAATTAAAACGATTACAACGGTTAGACAGTAAGAAGAGTAATTCAAAAGTAAAAGAGGAAATAAAAAAGATTAAAAGTGAAATTGATAACATCTATACGCAGGACACCCAGAAAAAAATTGTTTTTCTGAAGCAAAAATACTACGAAATTGGGAGTAAATTGACTAAATTACTAGCATATAAATTATGCAGAGAGTAGAAAACACAATTTATAGAATAAAACGCCCCCAAACAAAGAGGGTCGAAAACAAACTGAAAAAAATACAGGAAAGTTTTGAATTATTTTATAAAGATTTGTATTCCCAACCTCAAACTACTAACCAGACACAAATAGAAGATTTTTTTAAAAGCATTGAACTTGCCAACAATGACAAATACACAAAATGAATGAAAAATTAGCCCAACCAATAACAACCAAAGAACTAAATCTGGCCATTTCCAAATTAAAAGTGGGGAAGTCCCCAGGCTCCGATGGTTACACTACAGAGTGGTATAAATGTTTTAAAGAAGAAATGTCCCATATACTATTAAAAACCTTTAATTGGATTATACAAAATGGTGAAATTCCTCCATCTTGGAAAGATGCAGTTATTTCTGTCATACCCAAGGAGGGTAAGGACAGACAGAATTGCAGTAGCCACCGTCCCATTAGTGTCCTTAACTTGGATTATAAATTATTCACAGCAATAGTGGCTCGAAGACTTGAAAAATTCCTACCTGAACTGATACATTTAGACCAGTGTGGATTTGACCAGCAAAGACAGACCTTAGATAATATAAGACGTTCCTTACATGTGATAGGACAAATAAATAAGGAAAAGACTAAGGCCATTATCGTAGGACTAGATGCCGAAAAGGCATTTGATTCAGTCAGATGGGTATTCCTCTATAAAGTATTGGCAAAATTCGGCTTTAATGAAAATTTTATCACATTAATACAATCCCTTTATGATAAGCCAAGGGCTCGTGTAAAGATCAACAGAGATCTTTCTGACTCTTTCTTCCTGGAGCGAGGAACGAGGCAGGGATGCCCGATTTCACCCCTCTTTTTGCCCTTTATATTGAGCCCCTTGGCCAATTGATAACACAGACTGGGGAGATTAAGGGGATTACAGTAGCTGGGAATGAACAAAAAGTTGCAATGTTTGCAGATGATGTACTTGTTTTTTGGAGGAGCCTGAAGAATCTTTTATGAAGTTGATGTCTGTATTAACCCTTGCATTCTGGTCAATTTCCCTAAAAACGCCTAAAAATAACGTACCCAAAGTAAATCAAAAGCTGTTCTTCAACCCTTTGCAGCATCTTCATGGGGTTGGTCTCATTTAAAAGAAAACACTTTGAATTTTTTGGCAAAACAGTCATAATCTCTCTTAAGTGCTCCTGCCACTGAGTAACAGTCATCTAAACATACTGAACTTGAAGAAAATAAATTTCGCCTGGGTGTTTTTTTGGACACAAATGCTTGCAAATAACACACAGCTGTCAGATCCGGGCTGGAAAATGCAACAGAAATGTAGAACCAAGTGTTACCCAGCTGAGGTCAAAATTCTGTAACAATACCACAAAAAATGAATATATTACACAGCTTTCTTCTCAGGTTGTTCCCAGGCGTTTTTGAACTGTGCCAAATTGTGCCAAATGGCACAGTTTGGAAAAACGTCTGTAACTTTTGAATGATTCAATATAGAAGCTTCATCTTGGGTTCTAATGAAAGGTGACACTCAGGGCTGTGTGTGTGTGTGGGGGGGTTGTTTATTCATTCATTCATGAATGAATGAACAAACAAGCCCCCACACACAAAGAAGCATGCCACGTAAAAAATGTGTGGCTTTTTTTTACCAGAAAAAATAACCTACAGTGCACTAAAAATTATACTAAAATATCTGTAATGTAGAAGATAACAACCCCCCCCCCCCCCCCACTACAGAGGATGGACATCGCCCATCGCTACATGACGGACCGCGGTGACGGTGCGCCGCGGTCTACTACGCACAGTTGTACTAAAATATCTGCAATATATCTGTAATCCGCTACAGAAGAGTGGGGGGGGGGGGCGTTCACGGTCCGGACGCGGCGCACGGGTCCGTCATGTGCCGATGATGCACAGTTGTAATTTACCCATCGCTCAAAAGTCATTTTGATTACAGTTTTCAGGGATAAAGAATAATTTAGCTTATTACACTTACCTGTCCACAACAGCAGTGTCGCAGGCGAACTTCTCTTCCTCATTGTCAGACGAACATGACGCTGGTCCGCTTGTTACGACTCGTGGTTCTGGTCACGTGACCCGGTCAAACCATGATTCCATTATTGCGGTTTTGCGCTTCCATGATTGCGGTTTTGGCGAACGATTTTTCAAAACAAATAAGAACAGTAGTAAGAAAAAAAGACTGGCGAACGCGTGTGTGTCACCCAGCGGCTTACACAAAACAGATTTTACGCACGGGACGTACGCTTTCAATTGTCGAACTTCTCTGCTTCAATTGGCTCACTGCATTCCCAGCCGTTGGTAGGCGGGTCCTTCTTGCTAGGTTTTCAGTCATTGGTTCTTCAAGGTTTCAGAAACCCAATTCAAGGCTCTTATTAGTCGAATGAGAGGTCAATCAAATCTAAACCAATCAAAGCACTCCTTTGGCTTTCTGTTCGCGGCTGTGTCTGTAGTGGAAGAACGGAAATGCAGCTTTTTTTTTTTCAGTGCGCCCTAGGACACAGAGACGTGACCGCCCGCGGTATCCCGGAGTGCAAGAGGTTAAACAGCTTCGGGAAGTTATCCGGTTACAAATTAAATATGGGTGTTTTTATTTATTAGGGGTCCAATGTGTGACATTGGTGGCAAAATTTAAAATTGATCAAATCTGCACATGAAATTGACTAATCACTATCCAATTGTGTCAGGTTTATGAAACTATTAACTATTTTCGTAACGGCATTCGCATTCAGGAACTCTTGAGGATGAGCGCTCACTTCAACTAGTTGTAAATGGAGACATAAACGGGACACTCGGGCTTTTGTTTCCCCGTGTGCCAATGCACTTTGCAATGGCACACGTTTTACACGAAACAACTTCAACACTTCCAGTATTTTTCACGCATCAAAACTCATCAACAGCTACATTTTCATGACATATTAAGATGTGATAACGTATATACATACCTTCAAATTCTCCCTGTTTGTTGGATAAGACGTAAAATCACAAAAGGCGTAAATGCGGGACACGGAAGTTTGGACCTTCGGTAACTTCAATATAAAGTGACCACGGTTAATCTTCTCCACATGGGTTGAGCACATCCGGGGTAGAGAAAATAAAAGTGCTTTCCCAGGACGGTCACCTCGCCAGACGGGGCTGCGCGCGGCCGACCAAGACCGAAGACGTAAATTTTTTAAAGGACACCATATTCGATGTGTCATAAATGTTTGAGATTTTATTGAAATATTCTACATCTCAGCTTCACAAAGACTGATCTCCTTTTTACGTGTATGGTTTGGGATTTGAAAGGTGCAAAGTGAAAAGCATCAGCACTTCCTGTTTTCTGGTTACTTTACCAAATAACTTGCATGTTGCTGCGTAAATTTGGGGACACGGAAATTTACGTCGTACGAGTAAATTTGCAGGGGTCGCCGTACAAAAACCATAGATCCGATCACATTGGGGAATGTTTTATTTTGAATTTGCATTACAACTCTGTTATCTCTTGCATTTTGAGTAGAAAGAGTTACTCAGAGATCACGTTACAGTACTTTGAAATTGATGCGATTTTCATGTCACACAAAAACTGGGAAAAATGAGGGGACACGACCAATAGTTTCGATTCTAACGGCAAAATCAATGATTTTTTTTTTTAAATTGCAATGCAAGTCTGAAACTCTTTTATGTTCCCTTGCATATTATAAAAACGAAACCGACATCTGCAAATTACAGAAAAAGAGAGAGCGCTTGAAAGTCGGATACCCCTGATATAGTGCACTGGACCCCCCCCCCCCCAAAAAAAACACCCATATATCTAAAACTCAGGTGATGACCCTGAATTATAAAGTTTCAAAATCTCATAAGGAAAAATATAATCTTGACTGGGATGCTGTCTCCCTAAAATATTTAGGCATAATTCTCACTAAAGACATCTCTAGACTGTCTCAAGCAAATTATGACGCACTATCATTAGCAATAAAATCAGACATATATAGATGGAATCTTGTGCCCTTTCTCAAGTTAAACTCAAGGATTATTGCAGTGAAAATGAATATAGTTCCCCGATTGCTGTATTTGTTCAGAACATTACCTATTGAAGTGAGTAACAATCAATTCAAGGAATGGGACAAATGGATTTCACGCTTTATATGGCAGGGGAAGAAACCAAGAATACGCTATACTGTTTTACAATTAAGGAAAGAAAAGGGTGGAGCAATGCTACCTTGTTTGAAATACTATTATTATGCTTCTCAAGTTATTCCTCTATTATATTGGTGTAACCCAGACTTCCAAGCCAATTGGAAGATAATAGAATCCAACATATCACCCATATTCCCCTTACAAGCTGCAATTTCAGATAAAAGATTAGCTGACCAATTACAGGGTCTAAACCCTTGGATTGAACACACACCTAAGGTATGGCATAAAGTAGTGAAAACCTGTGAAATAGGAAACATGCTAAGAAATTTCAGATGGTGTGCCTATGACACAGGTTTACAACCCAACAAAAGGGATAAAAGATTTCAAACTTGGACAAAAAAGGGCTAACAGCGTACCTCACCTTTACAAGCAAAGGAACACTACAGAATTTCCAGTCCCTACAAACCAAATTTGGTCTTGAGCAAGTAGACTTCTTCAGGTACCTCCAAATACGTGATTATTTTAACAAGCATAGCAAATCTCTAAACCTATCTTCAACAGTCACACTTTTTTTTAAATTTTAAAGTTAGCTTATGACACTCCGATGAAAAAGGCAATTTCTAAGATATATAATGGGATGCTAAATGCAAGGAATGATGATACGCTACACATTAAGAATAAGTGGGAACATGAAGTGGGAATGGGCATTTCTGATGAGAATTGGGAAAAAATTTGTATCTTTCAATGGTCCTCCACAAACTCATTGGTATGGAGAGAACACTGTTGGAAAAATATGATAAGATTTTTTAAGACTCCTCACCAAAGCAAATATAGAAACATAAATAATGAGTGTTGGAGAAGGTGTGGATCTGTTGAAGCAAATCATTTTCATATATTCTGGGAATGTCCGGTTTTGCATCAATATTGGTCTGGAATTCATAAAGCTTTAAATGACATCTTCAAGGTAAACATTGCAAACGACATTTCAAATTTATATATGGGTCTTGTTCTAACTCTGGACAGAAGAGGGGACATAAAACTGCTGCAGGCGCTCTTAGCAGCCAGTAAGAAATCAATTACTAGAAAATGGTTAAACCCAGCCCCACTCACACTCAATGATTGGCTTGAAATAATTTTGGAAATCTTCAAAATGGAAAAATTGACGTATTTGTTAAGAATTCAAAGGGAAAATTTTTATTCAATTTGGAACAAGTGGATTCATTTTATATCCCCTATTCGGAATGACTTTGTATGACTCCAGATGCAAACATCCTTGTTGAATCATCTTATTAAGACTGAAGTTTTGCTTATCTATTCTTCCAGATGGGAAGAAGGAATGACTGTAAGCCCCCAGTTCAGTTTGTTTGTTTTTCTTTTTTTTTTTCTTTTTTGTTTTTTAATTTTTTGTTCCTATAAAACAAATAAGAGAAGGACTATGATACAAATGTCTGAATGCTGTATTTGTAAAGATGGCATCCTTTTCTAATAAAAACATAAATGAAAAAAAAAAAGAAAATTAACCAATGAAAATCAGACAATGCTTTTGAATTGTGGTTCAACATAATTACTTAAAAAAAACAAACTCATGAAACAGGCCTGGACAAACATGATGGTACCCCTAGAAAATATTGAAAATAATGTGACCATAGGGACATATTCAACCAAGATGTGTCCTCTAATTAACACCACAGGTGTCTACAAACTTGTAATCAGTCAGTCGGCCTATTTAAAGGGTGACAAGTAGTCACTGTGCTGTTTGGTGACATGGTGTGTACCACACTAAACATGGACCAGAGGAAGCAAAGGAGAGAGTTGTCTCAGGAGATTAGAAAGAAAATTATAGACAAGCATGTTAAAGGTAAAGGCTATAAAACCATCTCCAAGCATCTTGCTGTTCCTGTGACTACAGTTGCACATATTATTCAGAAATTTAAGATCGACGGGACTGTAGCCAACCTCCCTGGATGTGGCCGCAGGAGGAAACTTGATGAAAAATGGAAGAAACGGATAATACGAATGGTAACAGAAAAGCCCAGAACAACCTCTGAACACATTCAAGGGGAACTCCCAAGGTCAAGGTACATCGGTGTCAGATCGCACCATCTGTCGTCGTTTGAGCCAAAGTGAGTGACGGAAATGTGGCAGCCAATCCGCGCCAACGGCCTCTCCGGCCACCACCGAACATTTAAACATTTTTACACATTCATACCCAGTGTTATGGGCACTGGAGGCAATGCAGGTGAAGTGTCTTGCCCAGGGACACAACGGCAGGATATCTGGTGAGAGCGTGATTCGAACCTCCAACCATCGGGTTATTAGACGACCTGCTCTACCTCCTGAGCCGCTGCCGCCCCACTTTTTCCTCAACTTTCCCTCTTTAGGAAAGCTATGGAGGCTTACCCCGCTCTCTTTATTTCCCTTTGATTGGAAATTACATCCAAAAGCGGCGCAATGTGGCATTTTCACTGACAAATGGCAGTAGTTCGTAGCTTTGCTTCTTGGCTTGTATAAGACAGAAAAAACGGCTGCAACCATTCTACGTCACTACATGCATTGCGACGTAAACAAAAATGCCAATTTACATCGTAATAAAGTTTTTTAAAAATATATAAAACTGGGAATTATTTTCAAAAAAATTATATTATAGTTATGTTACTAACATCAAAATAAAGCATATAGAGCTAACATGCCAATATAATCGGAGTTCCTTTTAAGGCCATCAGTAACTACTAATGTAATGCGACACTGAAAAGGTACACAAACAGTTGGGGTGTACTTGATTTCTCCACTGGCGCACACCTCTGTTTCCTGTCCACCAATAACAGCTGCATTGTGGAGAGAGACATGCAGATCCTAAACCCCACCAATCGTGTCCAGGTTGCGCTCAATCACTACCCCAGCGTACACCTCCACGGGTAAAGATTGGTCAAAAAAAGTCACTTTTTACTTCTTTTGCAGTCAGCAGGGCAGTGACTCTATATCAGGTGCACTCTTCAGTTATTGTGGCATCGCCATGCAAGACATGAGAGCCAGTGGTGAAGTGGCCTCTGAGTCCACTGTGACAAAGTTTTTGTCACATACATCCCCACACACCCTGCCTGCTGGGCCGGCTAAGTCACTACATCTCTTATTTTTATGTACTCTATATAAAGTGGGGCAAAAAAGTATTTAGTCAGCCACCAATTGTGCAAGTTCTCCCACTTAAAAGATGAGAGAGGTCTCCAATTTTCATCATAGGTATACCTCAACTATGAGAGACAAAATGAGGAAAAAAAAATCCAGAAAATCACATTGTCTGATTTTTAAAGAATTTATTTGCAAATTATGGTGGAAAATAAGTATTTGGTCAATAACAAAAGTTCATCTCAATACTTTGTTATATACTCTTTGTTGGCAATGACAGAGGTCAAACGTTTTCTGTAAGCCTTCACAAGGTTTTCACACACTGTTGCTGGTATTTTGGCCCATTCCTCCATGCAGATCTCCTCTAGAGCAGTGATGTTTTGGGGCTGTTGCTGGGCAACACGGACTTTCAACTCCCTCCAAAGATTTTCTATGGGGTTGAGATCTGGAGACTGGCTAGGCCACTCCAGGACCTTGAAATGCTTCTTACGAAGCCACTCCTTCGTTGCCCAGGCGGTATGTTTGGGATCATGGTCATGCTGAAAGACCCAGCCACGTTTCATCTTGAATGAATTTATTTTATTTTATTTCGGATAGGATAGTACATTACAGGTTAAAAGAAACTGTATAATATAAAACAAGGTCAAATTAGACAAAGACTCCTTCTACTATACAATTCCACGTGAGTTATCTGAAATGGGTGATGGCTGAAGCCGCAGCTTATATTGCCCACCCATATTCCATCCAAGAATTCAAAGGAAAAAAAAGAGAAAACAAGACAAGAGCGATTACAATTTAAAACAAGGCTAAGACAAAATGTGACTGAGAGAAAAAAGAAAACTGAGCTAGTCTAAGTTAAGCGGTTACTATTCAAAAACAAATCTAAGACATAGTGTCACAGAGAAAAAAAGAAAAAAAGAAAAACTAAGCTACAACACAACACAGGCTGGAAATGTCAATCCTTATGTGAGTTTACATGTCGTCTTGTAAATATGTTTGGAGTATTTCTTCCTTTAGTTTTTGTTTAAATTGTCCAAGCGTTGTACATGATTTTAATTCATCTTCAATGTCCTTGCTGATTGAAGGAGGTTTTCACTCACCAAATCTCACGATACATGGCCCCATTCATTCTTTCCTTTACACGGATCAGTCGTCCTGGTCCCTTTGCAGAAAAACAGCCCCAAAGCATGATGTTTCCACCCCCATGCTTCACAGTAGGTATGGTGTTCTTTGGATGCAACTCAGCATTCTTTCTCCTCCAAACATGACAAGTTGAGTTTTTACCAAAAAGTTCTATTTTGGTTTCATCTGACATTCTCCCAATCCTCTTCTGGATCATCCAAATGCTCTCTAGCAAACTTCAGACGGGCCTGGACATGTACTGGCTTAAGCAGGGGGACACGTCTGGCACTGCAGGATTTGAGTCCCTGGCGGCATAGTGTGTTACTGATGGTAGCCTTTGTTACTTTGGTCCCAGCTCTCTCTAGGTCATTCACAAGGTCCCCCCGTGTGGTTCTGGGATTTTTGCTCACCGTTCTCGTGATCATTTTGACCCCACGGGGTGAGATCTTGCGTGGAGCCCCAGATCGAGGGAGATTATCAGTGGTCTTGTATGTTTTCCATTTTCTAATAATTGCTCCCACAGTTGATTTCTTCACACCAAGCTGCTTACCTATTGCAGATTCAGTCTTCCCAGCCTGGTGCAGGTCTACAATTTTGTTTCTGGTGTCCTTTGACAGCTCTTTGGTTTGGCCATAGTGGAGTTTGGAGTCTGACTGTTTGAGGTTGTGGACAGGTGTCTTTTATACTGATAACGAGTTCAAACAGGTGCCATTAATACAGGTAACGAGTGGAGGACAGAGGAGCCTCTTAAAGAAGAAGTTACAGGTCTGTGAGAGCCAGAAATCTTGCTTGTTTGTAGGTGACCAAATTCTTATTTTCCACCATAATTTGCAAATAAATTCTTTAAAAATCAGACAATGTGATTTTCTGGATTTTTTTTTCTCTCACTTTGTCTCTCATAGTTGAGGTATACCTATGATGAAAATTGGAGACCTCTCATCTTTTAAGTGGGAGAACCTGCACAATTGGTGGCTGACTAAATACTTTTTTGCCCCACTGTATGATAAGACAGCGGCATTTGAAAATCTAAGGAGATAAAATATTGTATAACCACAGTCGGGCATTTCTCTGATCATACGATGTTGTCATATCTCTCTTCTAGCCTGCCTTCAGCCCTTTAGAGGGGACAAAAATAACGGTGAATAACCTCCATCCCCGAGTCACTGAGGAGGACATAGTGGTGAGCAAATCACACTGTTTGCCTTTAACCTTTTCTTGTTTTATGTAAAAAAACAAAACAAAACATGCTAAGTGTTTGTGTTATGATGATTCATGCAGTCTGTCCATCCTCAGGAACTGTTCTGTGTGTGTGGTGCCTTGAAGCGTGCGCGGCTGGTGAAGGTGGGTGTAGCTGAAGTGGTGTTTGTCCGTAAAGAGGACGCAGTGAGCGCATACAGGAAGTACAACAATCGCTGCTTGGATGGTGAGTGCCAGTAGCAAGGACGCACACATCAAATGCTCTCTAATATTAATTTGCAATTCAGTGGTTTTGGAGCAATTAAGGCTTCACTGGCATCACTATAAATAAAAGGTATATTTAACAAGTATCACTGTGATTTTCATTATCTGGTTTGATGGAGTTTGCAGTCTGTTCCTGTGTGTCATCTGTTTGTCCTCATGTTTTCTTTTTTTCCACCCGCAGGCCAGCCAATGAAGTGTAACCTTCATATTCAGGGAAATGTCATCACTTCTGATCAGCCCATTCTATTGTAAGTGAGCCTTTAAGGCTTCTGTCCTTATTTCAAATTGATCTGTAGGTGACTGTTTACATCCATATGCATATTTTGCATATTTGTGTGAGCTACAATTTATGTAAACAAACAGAAATATAGTGAATCATAATGGTCTTATTTGAACATTGCTGTGTTCAAGGGTACAAGGGCTGCTCATTAAAAGATTTTCCCTGACTCACTATGGACTGAGAGGACCCAAACTTGGCATAGTTATTAATCTTTCTCTACATAAATTTTAAACGTTATTTATTTATATACCACCTTTCATACCACGGATATCGGCATTTCATCATCTTGGAAGTGCTTGCCCTTCAAAAATGACTTCATTCTCGGAAAGAGGTGGAAATCAGATGGTGTGAGGTCAGGAGAATAAGGATTTTATAACTGCTGGACCGTGTTTCCATCTGGGCAACATTCGAGTTGTGAACCGGGGTGTTGTCTTGCAGGAGGCAGACACCTTTGGTCAATAAGCGACTTTTGCATCTCGGCTCGCGCAAAGCATCATGGGAACGTGGCTACCAAACATGCTGTATCGATACATTTAATTTATGGAAAGTTGCTGATCTACGAGCATATTGTATGCGTAGGGGTCTTCCCGGTTGTACCCGCAAACGCAAGGATAAACTAGTTGCGCTTGCATTCGCGGCCACGTTGCAGAAATTGACTAAAATGGCCCCCCTGTATGTACGCTGACATAGCAGATTTTTTGTTGTCAAAGGACCAAGCACCCTTACTTACCAGACTCCGAAATGACTACAAAGAAGGTAAGCGAGTGGTTTGCCAGCTCAACTTTGGTTTTGTCATTTTGAGTAAATTTTACTACAAGGCATAGCCTGCTTACTTAGATCCATAGGTCGATGCTATTATAGTTTAAGTACCACACGTTTTCAATGATTTGCAATTTTATTTTATACCAGCCTACTTATCAATGGCCTTAAGTACATGTGTGTGTAGATCAAGCTTCATTACCAATATACAAAGAACTATATCCTAGATCCAGGCTTGCCTGTCCGTACCTACTACTTCAGGGTTTAGACTCGTGTCAATTAGGCTAGAACTTGAACAATACACAACATTATTTAATTATGTTATAATATACTGTAGACTTACTGTTTTAATCCAACAATTATGTCCATCCAGATTCTTCAGCTCCGTGGGGAATGTATATAACGTGAATGGCGGCGGACATGTGCACACGCTGGTCCCGAAGTTACACACATGTATGCTGCAAGTTTGCTTTTTCCACCGCTCTAGATGATACATGCCGTTCCCACACTTCACTACGGCACAATGTGCACCTGGCATAACAGCGATTTAAAGCTTGAAGCAGACTTTAAACAGCAGTTGTTCAGGTGTGACAGTACTGTCTGTATACAAAAGCAAGGCAGCTACCGGAATGTTTGATAGTTGTGAACTTTGAACTCACATAGTCCGCACATGCACACTCGTAATGCGAAAGTCGCTTATATGCCACGCTTCTCCATTTTGATGGCCTTCCGCGATATCTGCAGCAGTGAAATGTAGTAAGTCCCGGTAATTGTGGTACTCTTTGCCAGGAAATTCATCATCAATCCTCCATGCTACTCCCAAAAGATCACCAGCATGACCTTGCATGCTGAGGGTTGGACACATGCCTTCTTTGGAGGTGGTGAGTCATAATGCTTCCATTACTTTGACTGGACTTTACTCTCTGGATCATAGTGATGGACTCATGTTTCATCCTACATAATTAGTCTGCTGAAGAAGTCCTCTTGGTTTTCTTGGTACATGACCAAAAGAGCCTGGGAGTACATGACTTTGTTCCTGCATCTGGAAAGGTGAGCAACTGGGGAATTCATTGTGCAGACAACTTCTGTATATGCAAATGGTCATGGATGATTTTTTTTTTTTTAGCCACAGACCCCATACCGATCTTGACATCTTGGGCTAGTTGGTGAATGGTAATGGGGCGAGCCTCCAAAATGGTGGCCTCCACTTGCCTGATGGTGTTTTCATCAGTGGCGCACAGTGGTCGCCCGGGAATTGGTACCGTTTCCACCGATGTCTGACCACACTTGAACTGTCGATGACGCCTTTCATCTCATTGAACGTCTCCCATGGTTGGTGGCCTCGCAAGCACAGAAACCTGATGACCGCTTTGCATTCAACTGACTCCATTATCACACCTTACTTCACCTTAGCACCTGCAAAAGAGAAACTCTGAGGAGTTCAGAGCTGCAAATTACCACGCGATTTATAGAGTTATGTATTATACAGTGGTGTGAAAAAGTGTTTGTCCATTTCTTGATTTCTCTTTTTTTTGTATGTTTGTCACACTTAAATGTTTCAGGTCATCAAGCAAGTTTAAATATTAGACAGATAACACAAGTAAACACAAAATGCAGTTTTTAAATGAAGGTGTTTATTATTAAGGGGGAAAAAAATCCAAACCTACATGGCCCTGTGTGAAAAAGTGATTGTCCCCTAAACCTAATAACTGGTTGGGCCACCCTTAGCAGCAGCAACTGCAATCAAGCATTTGCGATAACTGGCAATGAGTCTTTTACAGTGCTGTGGAGGAATTTTGACCCACTCATCTTTGCAGAATTGTTGTAATTCAGCCACATTGGAGGGTTTTTGAGCATGAACCGCCTTTTTAAGGTCATGCCACAGCATCTCAATCAGATTCAGGTCAGGACTTTGACTAGGCCACTCCAAAGTCTTCATTTTTGTTTTTCTTAAGCCATTCAGAGGTGGACTTGCTGGTGTGTTTTGGATCATTGTCTCGCTGCTGAACCCAAGTGCGCTTCAGCTCGAGGTCATGAACAGACGGCCGGACATTCTCCTTCAGGATTTTTTGGTAGACAGCAGAATTCATGGTTCCATTTCCCACAGCAAGTCTTCCAGGTCCTGAAGCAGGTCCTGTTTTGGATCATTGTCTCGCTGCAGAACCCAAGTGCGCTTCAGCTCGAGGTCACAAACAGATGGTCGGACAGTGTCCTTTAGGATTTTTTGGTAGACTGTACTGCACCACCGTGGGCAGCACGGTGGTGCAGTGGTTAGCACTGTTGCCTTACAGCTAGAAGGTTCCTGGTTCGAATCCCCAGGCTGGCAGGGGTAGGAACCTTTCTGTGTGGAGTTTGCATGTTCTCCCTGTGCTGCGTGGGTTTACTCCGGGGGCTCCGGTTTCCTCCCACAA
Organism: Pholidichthys leucotaenia; assembly: GCA_020510985.1. Classification (NCBI taxonomy): domain Eukaryota; kingdom Metazoa; phylum Chordata; class Actinopteri; order Cichliformes; family Pholidichthyidae; genus Pholidichthys; species Pholidichthys leucotaenia. The sequence goes on from CM035838.1 coordinate 403,259,056, forward strand.
TCCAAAGACATGCATGTCAGGTTAATTGGCTGTTCGAAATTGTCCCTAGATATCTGTTTCCTATAGGCCCTTAGAATAGAGGGTTAGTACTAGTGAAAGCGCTTTAAGTGGTCTTTGTGACTAGAAAAGCGCTATATAAGTGCAGGTTAGTTAGTAGTTAGTTAGTAGACAGCAGAATTCATGGTTGCATTTACCACAGCAAGTCTTCCAGGTCCAGAAGCAGCAAAACAGCCCCAGACCATCACACTACCACCACCATATTTTACTGTTGGTGTGATGTTCCTTTTCTGAAATGCTATTAGTTTTACGCCGGATGTAACGCGACACACACCTCCCAAAAAGTTCAACTATTATCTTGTCAGTCCACAGAGTATTTTCCCAAAAGTCTTGAGGATCATCAAGATGTTTTCTGGCAAAACCGAGATGAGTTATGTTGTTTTTGCTCAGCAGTGGTTTTTGTCTTGGAACTTTGCCATGCAGGCCATTTTTGACCAGTCTCTTTCTTATGCTGGAGTCATGAACACTGACCTTAACTGAGGCGAGGCCTGCAGTTCTTTGGATGTTGTTGTGGGGTCTTTTGTGACCTCTTGGATGAGTCGTCACTGCACTCTTGGGGTAGTTTTGGTCAGCCGGCCACTCCTGGGAAGGTTCACCCCTGTTCCATGTTTTCGCCATTTGTGGATAATGACTCTCACTGTGGTTCACTGGAGTTCCAAAGCTTTAGAAATGGCTTTATAACCTTTTCAACTGATAGATCTCCATTACTTTGTTTCTCATTTGTTCCTCAAATTCTTTGAATGGTTTCTATCTTTTGAGGATCTTTTAGTTTACTTCACTTTGTCAGGCACGTCTTATTTTTTTTTCCACAATATTTTTATTGAACGTTTTTACAAACAAAACACAAACAATCAAACACTAACACTAAAATAATTAAAAAAAATACTAAAAACACCAACAACCACTAACAAAAGCAGGTCTTCAACAATGCTCCTGTATTTAGTCTAGGCAATCCATTACGTAAGTATACATACTATACATTCACCAATTTGGAATTTACAAGGTCCACACACATCATTCATTCACCTTCTTCTTCAAAAGTTATGTTTAAGTTCTTTACATAATCAATGAAAGGTCTCCATATATTCTCAAACACAATTTCTTTTGATTTCAATATGTATGTTATTCTTTCTAATGGAAGGTTTGTGAACATCTGTCCTACCCACTGAGTCACATCTGGTCTATGAGTCTTTTTCCACAATAGTGCAATACATTTTTTGGCGTTAAGCAAACTGAGGTCTATGGATGCTCTTTCACTCTTGTTAAAGTTATGCTTTTCTGGATAAAGACCCAACAAAAACAGTTTAGGATTCAATATGATTTGTTTTGAAATTATTTTTTCAATTGTTACCCTTACCTCTCCCAAAACATTGTAATTTTTCTACATTCCCATAAACAATGAAATAGGGTTCCTTTACTTTCCATACATTTTGTGCACGTATCTGGTATGTTTTTGTTACATCTATTTAACTCCACCGGTGTAACATACATCCGCATTAACCATTTAAAATGTATCAATTTAAGACGTACATTTATTGATTTGGTTTGAGCTTCTGCACAAGCCAATTCCCATTGTTCCTCTGAAATTTCAGTTTGCAGGTCTTCTTTTCAATAATTCAGTCTTTTCTGTGAGTTTTCACTTGAGGATAATGTCAATGAGTTATAAAACTCTGAAATAATACCCTTTCTCTTACTATCTTTCGTCAAGATTTTTTCCAAGGATGAATAAGTAGGTCGGATGAGAGCATTATTTTGATTTGATCCAATGAAGTTCCTAAGCTGAAGATATTTAAAAAAATGTGTTCTATTAAGATTAAATTTGATCCTCAGTTCTTCAAAAGACATTATGTTATCTGAACCTGACAAATATAAGTCTCGAATCTTTTGAATCCCTTTTAAATTCCATACTTTAAATACAGCATCCGCTCTCCCTGGTTTAAAATATTGATTACCCCATATTGGGCTAAATTGTGACAATAAGTGTGGATCTTTTAGATATTTTTTAGTTTCACACCATATTTTGATCATATGCTTTACAAATGGGTTTTTAACTTGCTTCTGTAATTTTTTTGCCTAGTCTGAGTATATGAATAAGGGAAGAGGTAAAGGTAAATTGTATGATTCCATTTCAATCCAAGGCACGTCTTATTTAAGTAATTTCTTGATTGAGAACAGGTGTGGCAGTAATCAGGCCTGGGTGTGGCTAGAGAAATTTAACTCAGCTTTCCAAAGATGTGATAAACCACAGTTAATTTATGTTTTAACAGTGGGACAATCACTTTTTCACACAGGGCCATGAAGGTTTGGATTTTTTTTACCCTTAATAATAAACACCTTCATTTAAAAACTGCATTTTGTGTGTACTTGTGTTATCTTTGTCTAATATTTAAATTTGTTTGATGATCTGAAACATTTAAGTGTGACAAACATACAAAAAATGAGAAATCAGCAATTTTTAATAATGAGCAGCCCGGAAGAGAGCCTTTTTACCTCTCCCAAGGAGGCTCTTTCTTTTGCCACGACTACTGAAGATTTTAATAAGATAAGATAAGCCTTTATTAGTCCCACAATGGGGAAATTCCAGGATTGCAACAGCACAGGGATAGCAACACTCAGAGCAACAATCAGAAGACAAGAAAAACAAGAGCAGCGAATATACATATGTACATATAAATATATAAACACACAGTGCGGAGCATTGTAGCTAGATGGAATAAATATATAAACACACACAGTGCGGAGCATTGTAGCTAGATGGAATGAACAGCATAACCATCTACTTAGTTATCCTACATGGTATGATTATGTACCCATACATATTGTCACCCTCCGTAACGACTGGTATTTTCCTAGCTGTATACCGGAGGGGACCATTGTGTAAGTCTATTGCGTCTTTTGCATTCAATACTATTAGGTTGTCACGTTTTTTTGCTATCTCTGCGAGCAGCCCTGCTTAGGTTATACAGTCTGACAGCCGTAGGTAAGAAGGACCTGCGAAACCTCTCGGTTGCACACCTAGGATGATGTAGTCTGCTGCTAAATGAGCTCCTCAGTGCGTTCAGGATGTCCTGCATAGGGTGGGACTCGGACTCCAGCAGAGATGACAGTTTAGCCACCATCCTTCTCTCTCCCATCTCCTCCACTGGGTCAAGGCATTTCCCCAGGACAGAGCTAGCTTTCTTGATCAGTTTTAGTCTCTTCCCATCGGCTGCTGTAACGCCACTGCCCCAGCAGACCACTCCAAAAGCGATGGCTGATGCCACCTCCGTGTCATAGAATGTCTTCAGCAGCGCCCCTTGTACACCAAAAGACCTGAGTCTCCTCAGCAGGAACAGCCTGCGCTGTCCCTTCTTGTAGAGTGCGTCAGTATTGTGTGACCAGTCTAGTTTATTGTTCAGATGAACACCCAGGTACTTGTAGGATGTTACCATCTCGATGTCTGTTCCCTGTATGTTTACTGGTGCTGTGAGGGGTTGTCCTTGCCTGCGGCAGTCCACCACCAGCTCCTTAGTTTTCCTCGCATTGATCTGGAGGCGGTTCCGATGGCACCAGTCCACGAAGTCCTGGATAAGTCCTCTGTACTCAGCTTCATCTCCATTGGAGATGAGGCCAACGATCGCAGAGTTGTCAGAGAACTTCTGTAGATGGCAGTGTGTTGTGTTGTGTGAGAAGTCCGCAGTATAAAGGGTGAACAGGAAGGGAGCCAAAACCGTTCCCTGGGGGGCCCCCGTGCTACCGATGATCGTGTCGGACACACAGTCCCGGGTTCTCACAAACTGTGGCCGGTTAGTGAGGTAGTCCAGGATCCATGATGACAGGTGCTGGTCCACCCCTGCGCACAGCAGCTTGTCCTTCAGGATCATCGGTTTGATGGTGTTGAAAGCACTGGAGAAGTCAAAGAACATGATCCTCACCGCATTCCTGGGCTTCTCCAGGTGGGACAGAGAACGGTGAAGGAGGAAGATCACCGCATCCTCCACCCCAATGCCATGCTGTTAGGCAAACTGGAGTGGATCCATCGCTGGTCCCACCAGGGGGCAGAGGTGAGCAAGGAGCAGTCTCTCCAGGGTCTTTATCATGTGGGACGTCAGGGCCACTGGCCTGTAGCTGTTCAGATCTTTGGGGTGGGAAGTCTTTGGTACAGGTACCACACAAGATGTTTTCCACAACTGTGGTACCCTCTCCAGCTTCAGGCTCAGGTTGAAGACGTGCTCCACAATCCCACACAGCTGGTCTGCACAGGACTTGAGGAGCTTTGAGCTGATGCCATCCGGTCCCAACGCCAAAATAGAGATTCTATTTTGGCTGAAACCGACTTTTGGAAACAACACATCTGTAAAATGGGACAATATTGAGTCTGGTTTTATATCCAGAGACGAGTTTATGTATCTGCCCAGCGTTATCAGTGTTGCCATTGGCATTGTGGTGAATGTAGAGCTCCAAGTTAAAGTTTTATAGATGATCAGACATAATATGATAGCCTTGATATGTTTCAACTTATTTTTTTCCATGCTCTGTCTTAGCAGTACATTTAACTACTGGGCAGTTACCTCACTTTTATTTTGAAAATTAAGGTATTGCTAACCATGCCGCTGTGTAGATCCTGGTTGTTTTCTGATACATCCTCATCTAGACATACGGAGAAAAAAATATTCAAACAACTTATTAGAGTTAGAGTCCAAGTGTAATAAAAATAATGTGTGGGGGGGGCGGGGTTGATACAAGGAGCAGTCTCTCCAGGGTCTTTATCATGTGGGACGTCAGGGCCACTGGTCTGTAGCTGTTCAGATCTTTGGGGTGGGAAGTCTTTGGTACAGGTACCACACAAGATGTTTTCCACAACTGTGGTACCCTCCCCAGCTTCAGGCTCAGGTTGAAGATGTGCTCCACAATCCCACACGGCTGGTCTGCACAGGACTTGAGGAGCTTTGAGCTGATGCCATCCAGTCCCAACGCCAAAATAGAGATTCTATTTTGGCTGAAACCGACTTTTGGAAACAACACATCTGTAAAATGGGACAATATTGAGTCTGGTTTTATATCCAGAGACGAGTTTATGTATCTGCCCAGCGTTATCAGTGTTGCCGTTGGCATTGTGGTGAATGTAGAGCTCCAAGTTAAAGTTTTATAGATGATCAGACATAATATGATAGCCTTGATATGTTTCAACTTATTTTTTTCCATGCTCTGTCTTAGCAGTACATTTAACTACTGGGCAGTTACCTCACTTTTATTTTGAAAATTAAGGTATTGCTAACCATGCCGCTGTGTAGATCCTGGTTGTTTTCTGATACATCCTCATCTAGACATACGGAGAAAAAAATATTCAAACAACTTATTAGAGTTAGAGTCCAAGTGTAATAAAAATAATGTGTGGGGGGGGCGGGGTTGATACAAGGAGCAGTCTCTCCAGGGTCTTTATCATGTGGGACGTCAGGGCCACTGGTCTGTAGCTGTTCAGATCTTTGGGGTGGGAAGTCTTTGGTACAGGTACCACACAAGATGTTTTCCACAACTGTGGTACCCTCCCCAGCTTCAGGCTCAGGTTGAAGATGTGCTCCACAATCCCACACGGCTGGTCTGCACAGGACTTGAGGAGCTTTGAGCTGATGCCATCCAGTCCCAACGCCAAAATAGAGATTCTATTTTGGCTGAAACCGACTTTTGGAAACAACACATCTGTAAAATGGGACAATATTGAGTCTGGTTTTATATCCAGAGACGAGTTTATGTATCTGCCCAGCGTTATCAGTGTTGCCGTTGGCATTGTGGTGAATGTAGAGCTCCAAGTTAAAGTTTTATAGATGATCAGACATAATATGATAGCCTTGATATGTTTCAACTTATTTTTTTCCATGCTCTGTCTTAGCAGTACATTTAACTACTGGGCAGTTACCTCACTTTTATTTTGAAAATTAAGGTATTGCTAACCATGCCGCTGTGTAGATCCTGGTTGTTTTCTGATACATCCTCATCTAGACATACGGAGAAAAAAATATTCAAACAACTTATTAGAGTTAGAGTCCAAGTGTAATAAAAATAATGTGTGGGGGGGGGCGGGGTTGATACAAGGAGCAGTCTCTCCAGGGTCTTTATCATGTGGGACGTCAGGGCCACTGGTCTGTAGCTGTTCAGATCTTTGGGGTGGGAAGTCTTTGGTACAGGTACCACACAAGATGTTTTCCACAACTGTGGTACCCTCCCCAGCTTCAGGCTCAGGTTGAAGATGTGCTCCACAATCCCACACGGCTGGTCTGCACAGGACTTGAGGAGCTTTGAGCTGATGCCATCCAGTCCCAACGCCAAAATAGAGATTCTATTTTGGCTCAAACCGACTTTTGGAAACAACACATCTGTAAAATGGAACAATATTGAGTCTGGTTTTATATCCAGAGACGAGTTTATGTATCTGCCCAGCGTTATCAGTGTTGCCGTTGGCATTGTGGTGAATGTAGAGCTCCAAGTTAAAGTTTTATAGATGATCAGACATAATATGATAGCCTTGATATGTTTCAACTTATTTTTTTCCATGCTCTGTCTTAGCAGTACATTTAACTACTGAGCAGTTACCTCACTTTTATTTTGAAAATTAAGGTATTGCTAACCATGCCGCTGTGTAGATCCTGGTTGTTTTCTGATACATCCTCATCTAGTCATACGGAGAAAAAAATATTCAAACAACTTATTAGAGTTAGAGTCCAAGTGTAATAAAAATAATGTGTGTGGGGGGGCGGGGTTGATACAGCGTATTATCACAATACTTTGCTGCAACATTACTGCCTCAGTTTCGTGATGCCAATGTTGGTGTGTTTTATTAAAAATAGATGTTGCAAATAAAAACTCAACCTTTTGGGCCCTTTCTTATCACAATGGTGGGGGAAAAAAACTTTTTGCACTGGCAAAAAAATGCAGAAGAGTTTGTTCCAACAGCTTTTGTTGCCAGTTGTATAGACTACTGTAATGCTCTGCTATCTGGTCTTCCCATCTAAAAAAGCAAATCAAATCTGCAGTTGCTCCAAAATTCATCAGCACGTGTGCTGACGAGGACCAGGGGACAGGCACACATTAAACCGGTTTTAAAATTGCTGCATTGGCTTCTCATGTGTTTTAGGATCAATTTTAAGGTTCTTTTTGTAGTTTTTAAATGCCTTAACAGTCTTAGGCCTTCTTTTCTATTTGAGCTGCTTTTAGCCCACAAAGAGCATCCTCACCAAGCTGTACAACCTGTTCCTGACGCATGCCACCGTCCCCTCCTGCCTCAAGGCCTCCACCATTATCCCCATCCCCAAAAAGTCCGCAGTTGACAGCCTGAACGACTACAGACCCATAGCACTCACATCTGTAGTCATGAAGTGTTTTGAGCGACTGGTGTCCCAGCACATCAGGGACTGTATCCCCCCCCACCAACTCCCACCAGTTTGCCCACAGGGAGAACCGGTCTACGGAAGACGCCATCGCCACCACACTCCACAGAGCGCTGAGCCACCTGGAGAACCCAAGGAGCTATTTGAGGATGCTCTTTGTGGACTACAGCTCAGTTTTCAACACCGTCATCCCAGACATCCTGATCAATAAACTGCACCTCCTCTAGATCCCCCCCAACCACCACACACACACACACACACACACACACACACACACACACACACACACACACACACACACACACTCCTGGATAAAAAAAACGTTCTCACCCCCACCACTCCTCCACACTGTCTCTCAGCACTGGCTTCCCCCAGGGCTATGTGCTCAGCCGACTACTGTACTCTCTGTACACCTTTGACTGTATTCCAGCCACCATCGTGAAGTATGCGGATGACACCACCTTTGTTGGGCTCATCACCGATAACAATGAAAAGGCATACAGGGTGGAGTTAGAGAATTTTCTGCTGTGGTGCCAAACAAACAACTTGAAACTGAATGTCCAATAAAACAAAGAACTCATACTGGACTTTAGGAAGAACAGACGGGACCCTTCCCCCCCCCCAATAAATGGCGACTGCATGGAAACCGTCCCCATCTTCAGGTTCCTGGGCACCCACATCTCCTCTGACCTCTCCTGGACTGTCAACACCAAGGCCCTGGTGAAGAAAACTCTGCAGCTGCGGAAAAAGAACCTGGACCAGAAGCTGCTGCTGGCCTTCTATCACTGCTCAGTGGAGAGTGTGCTCACCTACTGTCTGGGTGTGTGGTACGCCGGCTCCACGGCCGAAAACAGGAAGGCTGTGCAGAGGGTCATCAACACCGTCCAAAAAATCATCGGCAACCCTCTGCCCTCCCTGGAGGACATCTCCAGATCCTCCTGTCTCAGAAAGATCAAGGCCATCACAGGAGACCCCTGACATCCCGCCCACCACCTATTTGACCTGCTTCCCTCTGGACGATGGTTCAGATCAACCAGGTCCCACACCTCCAAACTGACAAAAAGTTTCTTCCCCTGGGCCATCCAAACTGCAAACAGTCAGAGGCCCCACCCTCCTCCCTCCGAACGCTCACATGCACAGAACTGAGGACCTTTTTAATTATCATAATAACACACCTGTCTTTGCACTTCACACTTTCATGTACATTGACCCATCCGTAAAACCACTACTATTCCTGTGTATATTTTCCATAATCCTTGGGCCGTTTTATTTAATCGTGTGTTTTGCACTCTTATGTACATCGTTCCATCCGTGAAGCCACTACCATACTTGTGGATATACAATACCTGTGGGCTATTTTTATTTTAAGCGTATATTTTATTGCGAATTCTGTAACTGTATTTATCAAATCATTCTCTCTTTATTGTACAGTAGCCTGATGGAGCACCCACAATTTCATTGTACTGTACAACTGTACAATGACAAAGCCTATTTTATTCTAATATACTCAAATTAATGTACAGTTGAATAGTTGAAACTGCTTACCCACACTACAACGGTGCTCCATGAAATTGGGGCAGACCCCTCTGCTGCTTTTATCCGGAGCACATCATGAGAGGCAGGGAATGGTCGAAAAAAAGAAAAAACTGCCAACTTTTTTAGTTGATAACCCTGTCTCATCACCGGCTGAGGCCACTGCTTCAGGAACAGCCGGCCACAGAACTTTAGATTTGCAGAAAAAAAAATTGTGAGGGGAAAAAATGCACATTCACACAAAAAATAGGCCAAGCCAGCTGCAACTATTGGGGCTGCTTGGCAACCTCTGGTCGCTTGTCAATAGCGAAGTTATAGTGACAGTCCTATACGTGCGCATGCTCATATATGAGCAAACATTTGCATTCATTCTGTTCCACAGATCACCTGTTCCAAAGCTGGGGGAAGGGAAGGGAGGGGAGCGATCATACTGACAGAGGTTCCATACTTTAGGGGTCAAACCTCGATCAGCGCAGAACTGCCACTATGGTGAGAGTAGACCCTAATTGTTCCCAGCGTCAGGACCAAAGCCTATGGTGAAGCCTTTTTCTACTACTATAGTCCTCGTCTATGGAACAGCCTGCCAGAGAGCCTCAGGGTCACAGAGACTATCAATGTTTTTATGAGCAGGCTCCAGGCCCGTCTTTTTAATTTGGCTTTTAACTGACCTATTTAACTATTCGTAAAGTAGCTATTTATGTGGCTTTTTTTCTTCGTGCATTTTAGCTCCTACGTTTTCTGTATTCTTATTTCCTGTTTTGATGTGTTTTTAGTTCCTCTTTTTGTATTTTCTGTGTTTTAGTTCCAGTGTTTTCCTCAGGGAAGCCCTCCATGCTGGGAGCTGCCTGGTCAGTCTGCAGGGGTGTAGTCTTGTCAGTCGCTCTGGCCTGGGTGGGTGGGGGCTCCATGCCATGGACTTATGGCTGAGGTGTGGGCCCCAGTCTGCTCTGGTCGGGTTGACCCCTGTGGTCATGCACCATGTCGTCTCCTGGCGTGAGGGGCTCCACAGGATGGTGTTCCTTCACATGGTGCCTTTGTGTACCTGAATAATACAAACTAATTTGCTATTTAGGCAATAGATGGTGCTAAACGCTCACTGTCTGGTGCAGTTGGTAAAGGTGTAACTTGTGAGATGTAGTTGAGAGTTGGAGAAGACAAAGCTAGGGGGAGGTGGGCAGCCTGTTGCCTCACAGCAAGAAGGTTCTGGGTATGAACCCAAGAGCTGGGAGAACATGCATAAACTCCACACCTATTCGTGTGGAGTTTGAATGTTTTCCCCATGTCCATATGAGACGTTGCTGGGTACTCTGGTTTCCTCCCACAGTCCAAAGACATGCACGCTGGATTAATTAGCATCACCTGGGGATTCCAAATAGCCCTTAGGTGTGAACATGAAATGGATGGACTGACCAACTGTCCAGGATGTACCTAGCTTCTCACTCAAAGAAGCTGGGATAAGTTCCAGTCCCCCTGCAACCTGAAAAGGATTGCGTGGTTAACAAAGGGGTACAAATGAATGGGTGAAAGATGGGGAATGAAATATCACAATACGCAGATTGTGATAATATTCCATCATGGCTGAATAATATCATGAAATCTGTGGCAGTTGATACTCCTAGTAAGCAAGTTTCAAGTGTGAATGGCTAGTATTTTCTGTTTTGGGGAAAGTTCGCTCTTCAGAATAATTAATGCAACAATATATACTGGTATAAAGCAACTCACCATTGACACACGGGGATAAACCTGAACTTAATCTCCACATTAATAGTCATGCTTCTTGATTCAGGTTTTTTAGCCATTTGACTTAAAGTTCTGATGACACGATTTTGACATTTTTTAGCATGTTGTGTAAACCCAGAAGTTGTTGTTGATGATCAATATAATATTTACAACCGTGCCTGCATAAACTAGTTATCATCATAAAATTGCAGCCGCTGACTGGACTGTGGTGCTGCCCACCGAATGAAGGGCGGCACCACCATGACATAAGCGACAGAACGTATGCCGGTGTTGTTGACTGGAATGACAGCAGCTTTGTAGCTCACAGTTTCTCTGGTTTCTTGTTTTAATTTTACGGCTATGCCTTCCTGTTGTGTCGCAGGTTTAGATAAACAGCAGGTGTGAAAGACCACATCACATGCTTCAGCTACAACTGTCATAAGCCTCCTCGTGCGCTTTTACACAGGAGGAGCGCCCGAGGAGGGGAAGGATTAATGGATTTACGTGCAGCTTTGATCTGCTTTCTGTGATCGCATGCTGACACTCGCCAGTCCGGCCACGTCCCCTCTCTCATTATCACCAGCTTATTCAAACTAACTAACTAACTACTAACTAACCTGCACTTATACTCCCGCTGATCATCTTTCCCGGTCGTCGCCCAGGTGCTTCTCATCACACCATCACCAGCAGTGTGTGTACTTGTCGGCCGTTTGTCAGTCACGCACTGCTGGTCCATAGTATTGTCATCTGTGCTGTTAGTCTGCCAGTATTTTCAACACTCTCACGACGTTAGTCACTCCATGTTCGCCGTGGTTCTCGTGCGTCCTTGAAGCAATGTCGGCTCTGGGGCGCAACTGTGACTAGCATGTCTCCCCTCATTCGTTCTCTGGGCGATGCCGGCCCCCGAACACCATCAGTAAGTGTGTTTGTGGTTTTTGTACGTCTTCACCTTTTTGGGAATTGTTTGTCTTTCTGTATTAAATGTGATCTGTGAACCCTGCGCGCAAATCCTCATTATTTCAACCTCTCTCTCTGTGCCTTGCGTAAGAGCGCATGGAGGGTCATGATGAATGGATTTACGCGCAGAATTCACCACAGCACATGTATTGAGCATAAGAATGATGACAACAGTTTCCAAAAAGGTGAAGACTTACAAAAATAAACAGAAACACTTACAGTTGGTGTTCAGGGCCGACATCGCCCAGTGAACATGGAGAGGAGACATGTTAACCACGGTTGCGCCCCAGGGCCGACGTCACTTCAAGGGGCGCAACAGAACCACGGCTGTGTGGAGTGGCTAACACGTCGTGATAGTGTTGGCAATATTGGCTGGCTGACAAGACGGCAGATGATGCACACAAAACATGAACAGCTGACTGTCAGAGAGAGCACGTGGTCAGACCGGCGAACCTTGGACAGTGCCCACCTGAAAGTGGCTCAAAACGCACATAAAACACATGTACTAAACAAAAACAAGAACTCAAAATATAACACATAATAAACTCGATGCCTTGAGTCACAAAGAATACACTGCTATGATTTTATTTAAAAATTGGGTTTAAATAAATTATATTTATGAACAAATAATTTGTTGCTATATCTGTAACAAAAGCATAACACTCGGTGTTCCCCTGCCATGTGTTTGTCGTTGCTGCTGCAGCTGGCATGTGTGCCTCTCCACCGTCACTCTCTGAGTCTGATTCACAAGGCACGATGCCCACTTGGCACGGCTCAAACCTATATGGTCTGATGCCCCCAGATTCTTCATTGTCATCCCATTCTTTGGAACTATAATCGTCTGAAGACTGGACAACACGAACCAATTCCAGACTACATGTGCTGGAACCATCGTCGATGTTTTCTACCGCTTCCATCCTGTGTGTACAATGGGCAGCCAAGCGCTGTGTTCTGTCGATGACGTTACAACATGGCCGGGGGTTTTTCCAGCCACTGACGCAATTGGTGACGTAGCGCTCATGAAAATGTCAGATATTCGCATGAAAAAAAAGCCTGTTTGACTTAGAACTGCACAGACCAACCTATTTCGTCATATTGTATTATGTGTTGAAAAATTAGATGAAGTCAAAAACATGTCATCAGCCCTTTCAGTGTTCTGTTTATTGAATACATAGACAGGACCTGATATATTGTTTCTGTTGTCCTCCACAGGAGACTGAGTGACACTCCAGGTACAGGCAACGGCACAAAGAAAGATGGTCTGCCCCTGTCTTTGTCCCGTCCAGCCGGTCAGCGAGCGTCCTCTCAGCCCACTCCAGAAGTAGACCCCCAAACTATCCTCAAAGCTCTCTTCAAGTCCACTACACAGTCCACCTCCACCACCGAGCCCCCCAGCTCACAGGCCACTGCCTTTCGCATCAAGATATAGCTCGTGTCAAATGTGAAAAGTCTGCTGCGTTACTGCTTTCTCTGTGTTCACATTTAAAAACTGGCTCTGCATGGACAGCAGCAAACCAGCGTTCTCTCATAACAAATTTTTACACATTTGATATACACAATTTCAGCAAACTTTACATTCATAGATCCACAACATTTTCAGTTTGGTTTTGTCAGGTTACTTTTTTTCTGAAATGGACCAGTGGAAAGAAATGTCTGGTTTTAATCCACCGTGGTGATGGAAGTATGGTAAGTCTAATGGAGTTGGTATGGACTCTTTTTTTTTTTTTTCTTTTTTCCCCTCAGTCATCCAGTTTGGCTGTTATGAGTATTTTTTTATGCTCCACAAGTTTGCCAGTGACCCACACCTGCCTAAATGGAGCAGGTGAAAATGAACCAAACTGATTATTATCTGAGTGGCTCTGTTATTGTTAACACATTTGAATTTTTTAATATATGAATTAGAAAAAAATAGAATTACCTGTCGTTTCAGAGCTTCCTTTTTAAAAGACAACTTCTCCACAGTTTGATCACTACAATCCAAGAGGATGTCTCCTTAACAGGGAAAATTGGTTAAAAATATCTGTCAGTTGGAAGCAGAAGTTAACTGCACAGTAATGACATGACTACAATAAACTGGATCATAAACAGTCACCTTGATATTTTCAGTTTTTCTCCACACTTGTCTCATTCGTACTCATGTCCTGTTTGACTGGTTTTACTTGGATGTATAAATGTGGAGAACATGTATCCTTCCTAGTGTTAAACTTAGTTTGTGTTGAAGGACTGTAATTTCTGTTGCTTTCATTAGTAAGTCATGCAAGAGAACTGGTCAGAGTTGTCTGTGAAATGTCTCCAATAAATAATTAGCTTTGTAGATATTGTATAAGACCTTTTTTTAAACTGTCATTCAGTTTATACACAGAAAAGCAGTGTTTCACTGTAGAACAGAATTTCATTTCTCCCATCTACAGTGTTAGCAATACCTAGAACTGGAGTGCTCACTGCCATGAGCATATCTTTGAATTGTGGGGGAAATCTGTGCAGCATGGGGAGAACATCCAAACTGCACACAGACACGCCCAGGTGGTCTTGACCTGGGTTCTAACCAAAGCAGTATTATCCATGACTCACTTGTCCATGCCATCTGTGGTGACGAATCTTCCTAAAAACCAGGGGCCTCATGTACACAGGGTGTGTACACCAAAAGCTTGGCGTATGTCCTTTTACACGCAAAATTTCACATGTATCAAGAATGAAATGACCGTTGAAATATGCACAGCCCCACACCAACTTCATGGCTGGCATACACACGTTTTGACAGTTATTGGTCCGCTGGCAACAGAGGTGGAAACTGTTAATGATAACAATTAGAAATGCAAGCAAATTTATTTTATTTAACCTTTATTTATACAGGGTAGTTCCACTGAGAGGCAGCCTCTCCTTTTCAAGGATGCCCTGTTCACACTCGCACCAGGAAGCTGCCCAGTACGGCCACAGAATGACCTGTGGCCACTGAGCAGCTCCACTGGGCACTTGGAGTTAAGGACCTTGCTCAAGGGCACCACAGTGGGGTGAAGGAAGGTGGGGCAAACACTGCTATCTGTCCCACCCAGATCTGATTCTGCCGGGCCGGGGATTGAACCAGCAACCTTTCGCTCACCAGTCCACTTCCCTAACCATTAGGCCACCACTGCCTATGTGAAAAGAACAATTCACAATCATGGATTGTAGAAAATGTATAAAACAAAAACTTAGACGTGATAAAGGTGAAAACATAAAATAAATGCATATATAAATGTAAAACTATGGAAATATAGATGCATCTCAATAAATTAGAATATCAAAAAGTTGATTTCAGTAATTCAATTAAAAAAAAATTCATAGATTCATTACACACAGTGATGTATTTCAAGTTTATTTCTTTTAATTTGATGATTTATAGCTTACAGCTAATGAAAACCCAAATTCAGTTTCTCAAAAAATTTGATAACATAAAATAAATTTTAAAAAAGGGATTTTTAATAGTTGTCCAACTTAAAAGCATGTCCATCTACACACTGGATACTTGGTTGGGGCTCCTTTTGCATGAATTACTGCATCAGTGCCGCATGGCATGGAGGCTATCAGCCTGTGTCACTGCTGAGGTGTTATGGAGGCCCGTGTTGCTTTGATAGCGGCCTTCCGCTCGTCTGCATCGTTGGCTCTGGTGTCTCTCACCTTCCTCTTGACAATACTCCATAGATTCTCTATGGGGTTTAGGTCAGGAGAGTTTGCTGGCCAGTCAAGCACAGTGATACCATGGTCATTAAACCAGGCATTGGTACTTTTGGCAGTGAGGGCAGGTGCCAAGTCCTGCTGGAAAATGAAATCGGCATCTCCATAAAGCTTGTCAGCAGAGGGAAGCATGAAGTGTTCTAAAATTTTCTAGCAGATGACTGCGCTGGCTTTGGAGTTGATAAAACAAAGTGGACCAACACCAGCTGACGACCTGGCTCCCCAAATCAACAGTGACTGTGGAAACTTCACACTGGACCTCAAGCAACTTGGATTCTGTGCCTCTCCACTCTTCCTCCAGACTCTGGGACCATCCATCCATCCATCCATCGTCTACCGCTTTTCCGGAGGTCCGGGTCGCGGAGGCAGCAGTTCAAGCAGAGAAGCCCAGACTTCCCTCTCCCCAGCCACCTGCTCCAGCTCTTCAGAGGGGATACCAAGGCGTTCCCAGACTAGCTGGGAGACATAGTCTCTCCACCGAGTCCTGGGTCTGCCCCGGGGTCTCCTCCCAGTGGGACGTGCCTGAAACACCTCAAGTGGGAGGCGTCCAGGAGGCATCCTAATCAGATGCCCATACCACCTCAACTGACTCCTTTCAATGTGGAGGAGCAGCGGTTCTACTCTGAGCCTCTCCCGGATGACTGAGCTCCTCACCCTATCTCTGAGGGTGAGTCCAGCAATCCTACGGAGAAAGCTCATTTCAGCCGCTTGTATCCGCGATCTCGTTCTTTCGGTCATTACCCAAAGCTCGTGACCATAGGTGAGAGTAGGAACGTAGATTGACTGGTAAATCGACAGCTTTGCCTTAGAACTAAGCTCCCTCTTCACCACAACAGACCGGTACAACGTCCGCATCACTGCAGATGCTGCTCCAATCCGTCTGTCGATCTCTCGCTCCATTTTCCCCTCACTCGTGAACAAGACCCCAAGATACTTAAACTCCTCCACTTGGGGCAGGAGCCTGTCCCCAACCCGGAGAGGACAATCCACCTTTTTCCGGCTGAGGACCATGGACTCGGACTTGGAGGTGCTGATTCTCATCCCAGCCGCTTCACACTCAGCGGCAAACCGTCCCAGCAAGAGCTGTAGGTCATTGCTGGATGAAGCCAACAGGACAACATCATCTGCAAACAACAGAGATGAGATCCTGTGGTCACCAAGCATGACACCCTCCATTCCCTGGCTGCGCCTAGAAATCCTGTCCATAAAAATTATGAACAGGACCGGTGACAAAGGGCAGCCCTGGCGGAGTCCAACTCTCACTGGGAATGACTCCGACCGAGTGTTGGCAATGCGAACTAAACTCTCACAACGGTCGTACAGAGACCGAATAGCTCGTAACAACAAGCCCGATACCCCATACTCCCGAAGCACCCCCCACAAAAATCCACGAGGGACGCGGTCAAATACCTTCTCCAAGTCCACAAAACACATGTAAACTGGTTGGGCAAACTCCCACGAACCCTCAAGAATTCTCGAGAGGGTAAAGAGCTGGTCCGATGTGCCACGGCCAGGACGAAAACCACATTGCTCCTCCTGAATCCGAGGTTCGACCAACGGCCGGACTCTCCTCTCCAATACCTTGGCATAGACCTTCCCAGGGAGGCTGAGGAGTGTGATCCCTCTAAAGTTGGAGCACACCCTCCGGTCCCCTTTTTTGAAGAGAGGAACCACCACCCCGGTTTGCCATGCCAAAGGCACTGCCCCCGACCTCCACGCAATGTTGCAGAGGCGTGTCAACCATGACAACCCAACAACATCCAGGGCCTTGAGGTACTCGGGGCGAATCTCGTCCACCCCCGGGGCCCGGCCACCAAGGAGATTTTTAACCACCTTGGCGACCTCAGCCCCTGTGATCAAGACTCTGGGACCTTGATTTCCAAATGACAGGACTTAGCACCTGATTTGGGGAGCAACCTGGCCTTCCATAACACCTCAGCAGTACCAAAGGCTGATCTCCTCCACCCCACATTGATGCACTAATTCATGCAAAAGGAGCCTTGACCAAGTACTGAGTGTGTACATGGACATACTTTTCATTCAGCCAGCATTTCTATTAAAATAAAAGTTTTTAAATTGTTCTGATATAACTTTTTTTGGGAAACTGATTTTGGGTTTTCATTTGCTGTAAGCCATAATCGTCAAAATTAAAAGAAATAAACACTTGAAATACAGGAGTGTGAAAAAGTGTTTGCCCCCTTCCTGATTTATTTTTTTGTGTGTTTGTCACACTTAAATGTTTCAGATCCTAAGTTTTTAATGTTTATCTGTTCATCTAGACAATGACTCAATTCTGTTTTTGATGGGAGAGGAGAGATGGTTCCTTTCTAGAGGGTTTGAACTGATCCCCCCCCCCCCCAAAAAAAAGCTAGAAATGGCAATACAATAATACTTAGTCACCCTCAATATTTACTCGAGAAAATTTTCATATTGTGCCACCCAACAGTGAAATAATGAAACATCTGCTCATGCTGTACAGTTTTATGAAAACATTTGGCTTATAATAACTTAAAATTACAAGGAAAAAAGTCCCAGCTTTACAAGAAAAAGTTGAAAATGCAATTTTTATTCATTTAATTTATTATTTTTTGTGACATTCTGTTTGTAATTACAGCTTCTTGTTTGGCATGAGGCTGCCATTGCTGAATACAACTCGTCATTTCCATCAAAGGAGCTTTATTGTGACTATATTGTGATTATTATTTTTGTTGAGAACCGTTAATAGTGTCAGGTGAAACAAACAGTATATACAGTGCTAGGTGAACAAAGCTAGAGAACAAAGAAAGTTGAAAATTTAAAGATACACTCCAGTGGATACAAATCTCCTATAAAAACAAATCTACACTGTCTAAAATGGTATCTTATGCCCTTTTTTCTACAAACAAAAGCTTTAATTGTCTCAGTTTCATGTCAGAATCTCCCCCCCCCCCCCTTCAAACACCAGGATCTGTGACTAGGCCCAACCACATCCCACAAGGCTAACAGTGGCTAGCACTGTTATCAGATTTTTTTTTTTATTGACAGAAAGAAAATTACCAACAGGGTACTTCACCAATTCAATATAATAGATGTACATCCAAATTAAGTAGATAACAGAAAGATTAAAAAAAGGAACAGCAAAAATAAACAAGGGGCAAAAGTAAAACATATTCAGTAGATACTAGGAAAACAAGCAAGGGCCAGCTTATATTAACTTAAACCTTTCTAAAAAAGAAAAAAGGTTTTTTTTTATCATTTACCAGATTCAATAATTTACTAAATAACATAAGTTTGTTTTATGTGTTGGGGTTTAGTTTTCAAATAATGGCATTTATGAATAAAAAAAAATTCCCAGCAAAATAATGTTATTGATCATAAATTCTATTTTCCTGTCTTCAATAAAGATACTGTGTGGACATGGTGTGTGGGTTTCTCCACCCAGAGAAGGCAGGAGGGAGGGGAGAACAATTGACCGAAGGAGGAGGTATCAGACAGGACTGTTGGGTCTATGCGCCCCCCCTGGGGAGAGTAAGAGACACTGGAGCCGCTAAGAGAATAAGGGTGTTGGAGCAGCACCAGCGTTGTATCATGTTAATGTGCCACACAATCCTTTGTTCAAACGACAATGTATTATGGTCGGAAGGTCCGGGTCTCGATGCATGGAAATAAAGCTATAAAGGAAGAATGCAGAGAGACCCGGGATTCTCTCTTGCTTTAAGTTATGTTGGAGGAAGAATAAAGGTTCTGTGTCGTCCAGCTCGTTGCCTCGCCTACCTTCTTTCTCCATATTGGTGACCCTAAGACATGCCGTGGAAAGCGAGCCGAGCACCGCCTCGGAGACTACCTGGAGGGAGAGCACCAGCGCTGTGTGCATGGTCTCAGTCGAGCTCCCAGACTTCTGGCTTCACAACCCGACTGCGTGGTTCTTGCACATAGAAGCCCAGTTTGCACTCTGCAGTATAACAACGGATGATACCAGGTATTACTACATGGTCGCTGCACTGGATACACACGCCACGCAGCAGGTGACGAGCCTGCTCCAGGAGCCACTGGCCCAAGGAAAATATGAAGCGCTCAAGAGGATGCTACAGCATTATACCCTTTCTGACAGTGAGGGCAGAGAGGCTCCTAACGCGTTTGGAGTTAGGGGACAGATTAGCAGTGGAGCTTATGGACAGCATATTGGCACTGAAGGGGAAGGATGACGAATCCTTCTTGTTCGCCCACTTGTTCCTCAGGAACCTACCGGCTACAGTGAGGGCGATCCTGGCCAATTCACCGCAGCTGGTTGCCAAGCACTACCACGCCCTGGCATAGGAAGTGGACCGCATCATTTTGGCAACCAGAACTCTCAGCGTGCAGACAGTGGCACTGGCGTCCGTGAGAGACTTCAATGAGGTCAAGGAGCTGTTTGTGGTAGCCGGCATGGACACCAGAAGACGAAGGAATGGGGCCATCTGTTTTTATTATTGCCGTTTCGGCTCAAACGCCCAACACTGCCGGTCGCCATGCGAATTCAAGAAGCCAGGAAGACAGCATGATCGGAATTCAGTGGCAGCTGCAACAGATGGCGACAGGAACAGACTGATTTGTCACGGACACACGTTCGGGGAGATGGTTTTTGGTGGACTCCGGCTCCCAGAAGAGCCTTATCCTGCCGGTCAACGCAGACAGGGTGGCAGGACGCAGTGGTCCCAAGTTACCGGCCACCAGCAGATCCACCATCAGGACATTTGGCGAGCGGACACTGACAATATGCTTACACGAACACAACTTTCAGTGGGACTTTGTGATAGCTGCATGTTCCAGCCCCATTTTAGGCGCAGATTTTTTATGTGCTTATGGGTTGTTAGTTGATGTTGCTAATAGGTGATTAGTGCATGAAATCTCTTTCACCTCACTGCCCTGTACAGCTAGGGGAGTGTTAGAATAATTCTGAGTTTAAATTATTCAATATCAAAGATCAGGTGGAATATTGGATTTAGGTACATTTTTTATAAAAATAAATAAAAGAAAAGTTACAGTTCAAATTTAACCTCAAATGGCCATTTTTGAGGGAGAGATTACAAAGCATGGCCTTCCGCACACACATAGAATCTCTGAAGGTACACTCTTTACGTTTGATATTTATGGGTAGACAGAAAGGAAAGAGACAGTTCAAATTCCTATCACAGTCCTGATATCCTAGCAGGTCAGTATGACATGAATGCTTATCCTGGGTGATGAGCAAATGGAGAAACGTCACAGACATCCCGGAGCCAGGGTGTCAATCTAATCTACACTAGCTAGAAGTAAGTAGAGCAAGTCAAAGAGATTATCAGTGTAGCTTAGATCATCCTTTACGCATGTACTGACCTTCAGTCTCAGTGCTTGCATACATCCTCTGAAATAATTGCTCACAGAATATATCAGACATAATATAAAAGAATAATATAAAGGAGTATATGAACTTATCCTACATAGAATGCATATATAACCATTAAACATGGTATATGAAAGGCATGATACTTGAAGTATAATAATACATTATTAATTACAATAATGTGTATAATATGGAATTTTTCTATCATATTCCCCCCTTGATGCTTAATAAAGCATCAGGATTAAAAGAAAAATAATCAAAGTGGTAGTAAAATAAAGTGAATGAAATAATATAAGGATATGTGTAAGATTTTACATGTTGTTATGTGTCTTTGTGTGGGGATCATGAAATGATGACACTGGATTATTTCTCAGTATTGGTTTATTGCATCTCACGTCCCCAGCTCTGTCTCTCAGTCTGGAAAAAAGAGGGAGAGCTGTGGTAAACCCCACACCTTTATACCAGCACATCAAAAACAGAATCACACACTCAAGTCAAATCCTTCTATTTACAATTAATCACTTCAGAGTCCTCCTTGCTCTTCCGTCTGACCCCAGGGGGTCAGACAACCCTTTCAGGATCTCGCCCCCGATCCTCCGTCTTCCTTCCAAGTCCGCAGGTGGTCCAGACTCATTGTCCATCTGAGGCGTGGTGTCAATACACACTGCAAACTTAAAGTCTCTCTGTGTTTGAGCCTATGCAGTCAAATATGTGAACTACATAAGGTTACAATTATGGGCGCTACATCACCCCCCCCCCCCAAACGCCAAAGAATGGACACACAATAACAGTCTCATCAGAATCAGAATCAGTTTATTGCCAAGCACATTTACAAGTAAATAACAGGTAAATATATGAGGAATTTGACTTGACACTGAAAACGTCATAAATGACATTCTCAATGACGCGGCGAGCCATGGAGGCGCCTGTCAGCAGGAGGGGAACAGAAGGCAGTGGGGGGGAAGGGGAGGGTGAACACAATAGGAGAGAGAAAAAAGCATTGTTTATCAGAATAAAGTTCATATATGACCAATATTATGATTACAAGAAAAAACTCTCAATGCACAATTAGCAGACAATAGAATCTACACAATGACTCTCTCTCCCGGCGCCACACGAGTAGGCTGCCTTTTGCAACAGCGGCTCGATTCCGAGTCTTTTTCCCTTCCTCTCTCTTTTGATCCGTCTTTTTTTTCACTCCACTTATATCACGGACACACAGATCGTCCCAAATGTCTCCTGAGTCGGTGGACGGAGCCACTGTTTATAGCAGGATACGATACAGCAGGGAAGAGCTGCTAGCATTCAACCGCCACCTGGTCCCATTGGAAAAACTCGACATACCGAGAGAACTGAGGCGAAAACGCCACGGCTGCCGGGCTGGAGTAAGGCGGAGGACAAAAAATATAAGGTACAGACCCTCCCTTCCATCTGTTGTCATGGGAAATGTACGCTCTATACTGGGAAAGGTAGATGAGCTAGCGGCTATCTGCCGTTATGATAGCACGTATTAGGAGTGCTTTCTCCTTTTGTTTTCTGAGACGTGGCTAACTGAACTAGCAGCAGATGCTAACATTGAGCTGGAGGGTTTCCACATGATACGGGCTGACCGAACACCAGACAGTGGCAAAGCAAGGGGCGGTGGAGTGATAATGTATGTTAACAACAACTGGTGCAGACCGGGACATATCACTGTTAAACAACGACACTGCAGCAAAGACATTGAGTTGCTAGCTGTTAGCATGCGGCCTACATATCTCCCGAGAGAATACTCACACGTGATCTGCATTGTTGTTTATGCAAATCCGACGGCGAACGCTGGGACAGCGCGTGACGTCATCCATTCAGTAACCAGCAGGCTGCAGACAGAACACCCAGATGCTCTTCTCCTCATCTCAGGCGATTTCAACCATGTTTCACTGTCTCCCATTCTACCTACGTTCACCTAGTATGTCACATGCCACACTAGAGACAATAAAACACTGGACTTATTCTACGCAAACACTAAGGAGGCGTACACCTCATCACAACTCCCCCCACTCGGGAGATCGGATCACAACTTGGTTCATCTCCGGCCGGTGTACAAACCCCTAGTGCACAGACAACGTCCGGCCATGCGCACAGTGGAGTTATGGTCTGAGGAGACAATGGACACTCTAAAAGGCTGTTTTGAAGCCACCGCCTGGAAGCAGCTCTGCGATCCACATGGTGAGGACATCGATGGCCTCATTCACACCTTCACGGGCTACCTCAGCTTCTGTGTGGACAAATCCGTTCCCACCAAGACCATACGGTGTTGCTCAAACAACAAACCCTGGATCAACCCTGAGATTAAAACACTTCTGAGAGAGAAGAAGAGGATCTTCAGGTCGGGGAACAGGGAGATGTTGAAGTCTGTACAGAGGGAGCTGAGGAGAAAGATCAGAGAAGGCAAGGACAGCTTCAGGAAGAAGATGGAGGACAAGTTGCAACAGAGCGACATCAGCGGGGTCTGGAGAAACCTCAAAACCATCTCTGGGCTCCAGAATACCTCCCCCCAGGCCACGGGGGGCAGGGAGTGGACGAACAACCTGAATCTGTTTTTCAGTAGATTTGACCAACCGCCCTCCCCCCTGACTGCACAACAACCACTGCTGCCTCTAAAGAAATCAAGTCCTGCTGCCCACTCCCCACTCCACCAACACCCCCCCACTCCCAACACACAGCCCCCCATCCTGACCCTGACCAGGACCCAGGTGAGGACGGAGCTGAGGAAGATCAAGGCGAGGAAGGCGTCGGGACCGGACGGCATCAGGGCAAAGCTCCTCAAGTCCTGTGCAGACCAGCTGTGTGGGATTGTGACGTACATTTTCAACCTGAGCCTGAAGCTGGGGAGGGTACCACAGCTGTGGAAAACATCTTGTGTGGTACCTGTACCAAAAACTTCCCACCCCAAAGACCTGAACAGCTACAGACCGGTGGCCTTGACGTCCACTTGATGAAGACCCTGGAGAGACTGCTCCTTGCTCACCTCCGCCCCCTGGTGGAACCAGCGATGGATCCACTCCAGTTCGCCTACCAGCATGGCACTGGGGTGGAGGATGCGGTGATCTTCCTCCTTCACTGTTCTCTGTCCCACCTGGAGAAGCCCGGGAATATGGTGAGGATCATGTTCTTTGACTTCACTTCCGCCCTCCCACTTCACTTCCGCCCTCCCAAGAGAGCAGACGCTTTTTTCTTCTCTCCTGCTGATTTTTTCCTCCCCTCCTACTGGATCCCAGCTTGCTGTTGTTTGTCTGCGTCTGACTGCGACCGCCGAAAAGAAATTATGGAGTTAATAAGCTGGGCTTTGAACACAATTGACACTATTTTTTCAACAAGGAAAAGTGCTCCGGGGGAAGCTGTTTGCCCCGCTGGAACGGCTCCAGTGGGCTATCTATGTGACACAGGTATTTGGAAAATGCTGTGTCTCTCTAATCTCTCTATCGAAGATATTGAAGATTTGTTTATCTTCGTAATCTTGGTGATTGGGATAATTCTGATTGGGACGGGAATTGTCTTGGTTTACCGCAAATTGCTGAAGATGGATTCAACCTATCAAAATGCTGGCCAGGCGAGGTGCATCCAACAAATTGAGAAACTGGAGAAGACCCTGATAGCGACTACTGGAGAACTGTCTCGTAAGGTGGATTACATCATGGGTTCGCTCAGGTCTTTCCACGACGAGTTCAAAGCTGCGCAATGAAGGATTAATGTACTGAATCTACAGAAGAAATACAAGTCTTCTCTGTGATCAGTCCTATTTGGCATTATTATTCCCCATGAAAATTCCTCCTGGCTGTCTGCAGACTGTTTTTTTTCAAAATCATGAGCACAAGGCCTTGGACAGCCAGCTGCAGCGCCAGATAAGACTGGGCGCCAGACAGACAAAACATCTTCTGCCAAGGGTCCTTGGGTCTCTCTTATTATCATCAACACTGCTCAACACCGCACACACATTGATTCATGAACTGATTAAAGATATACTGTACACTGCTCTCTTGTGTCTCGTGAATTCTGAGTTGTTGCTCTGTGCTATTGAGAGATTTTTTTTCATTGTAATCACAATCTGCTTAAAAATAAGCTGTATTTTGATAACGAAGTTTTTTTTCTCCTCCCCCCTTGTGTCGTTCCCTCCCTTCCCCTCCCTTTCTTATCTATCTCTGTTTGATGAGGCGCCTTTATGGCTGCCGTGTCGTTGTGTCGCGCGCATGCGCACCAATGTCAAGTCAAGTTCCTCGTGTGTTTTTTTTTACATGCTTGGCAATAAAGTTTATTCTGATTCTGATTCTGATTCTGACTTCTCCAGTGCTTTCAACACCATCCAACCGATGATCCTGAAGGACAAGCTGCTGCGCGCAGGGGTGGACCAGCACCTGTCATCATGGATCCTGGACTACCTCACGAACCGGCCTCAGTTTGTGAGAACCCGGGACTGTGTGTCCGACACGATCATCAGTAGCACGGGGGCCCCCCAGGGAACGGTGCTGGCTCCCTTCCTGTTCACTCTTTATACTGCGGACTTCTCACACAACACAACACACTGCCATCTACAGAAGTTCTCTGATGACTCTGCGATCGTTGGCCTCATCTCCAATGGAGATGAAGCTGAGTACAGAGGGCTTATCCAGGACTTCGTGGACTGGTGCCATCGGAACTGCCTCCAGATCAACGCGAGGAAAACTAAGGAGCTGGTGGTGGACTGCCGCAGGCATGGACAGCCCCTCACAGCACCAGTAAATATACAGGGAACAGACATCGAGATGGTGACATCCTATAAGTACCTGGGTGTTCATCTGAACAATAAACTAGACTGGTCACACAATACTGACGCACTCTACAAGAAGGGACAGCGCAGGCTGTTCCTGCTGAGGAGACTCGGGTCTTTTGGTGTACAAGGGGCGCTGCTGAAGACATTCTATGACACGGTGGTGGCATCAGCCATCACTTTTGGAGTGGTCTGCTGGGGCAGTGGCATTACTGCAGCCGATAGGAAGAGACTGAACAAACTGATTAAGAAAGCTAGCTCTGTCCTGGGGCAGCGCCTTGATCCGGTGGAGGAGATAGGAGAGAGAAGGACGGTGGCTAAACTGTCATCTCTGCTGGAGTCCGAGTTCCACCCTATGCAGGACATACTTGAATGCACTGAGGAGCTCATTTAGCAGCAGACTACATCATCCCAGGTGCACAACCGAGAGGTTTCGTAGGTCCTTCCTACCAACGGCTGTCAGACTGTACAACCTAAGCAGGGCTGCTCGCAGAGATAGCAAAAAGACGTAACAAACTAATGGTTTTTTGAATGCAAAAGATGCAATAGACTTACACAATGGTCCCCTCCGGCATACAACTAGGAAAATACCGGTCACTATGGAGGGTGAGAATATGTATGGGCACATAATCATACCATGTAGGATAACTAAGTAGGTGGTTATGCTGTTTCATCCCATCTAGCAACAATGCTCTGCACTGTGTGTGTTTATATATTTACATATTTATTCCATCTAACTACAATGCTCAGCACTGGGTGTGTTTATATTTATATATCTATATATTTATTCCATCTAGCTACAATGCTCCGCACTGTGTTTTTATATATCTACATATTATTCCATCTAGCTACATTGCTCCGCACTGTGTGTGTTTATATACTTACATATTTATTCCACCTAGCTGCAATGCTCCGTACTGTGGGTGTTTATATATTTACATATTTATTCCATCTAGCTACAATGCTCTGCACTGTGTGTTTATATATTCATATATTTATTCCATCCAGCTACAATGCTCTGCACTGTGTGTGTGTGTATATATATATTTTATAGTAATATGTACATATGTATATTAGCTGCTCTTGCTTGCTTGTTTTTTTCTTGCCTTCTGATTGTTGCTCTGAGTGTTGCTATCCCTGTGCTGTTGCAATCCTGGAATTTCCCCGTTGTGGGACTAATAAAGGCTTATCTTATCTTATCTTATCTTATCTTAATGACACAAAGAGAGCAGTGAGTGTATATCTTCATCATTCAGTATAAGTGGATCAGTATGTGTGAGTTGGGTGCAATCAGTGGCAATCAGTTAGGTGGACAACAATCATCTCTTCCTCAGCAGATGTTATGACTACAGTCTGAAGCAAAGGCACGTGTCCTTGAGCACGGCAGATGGAATAGTTGAGCCAGACAGCTGTCCTTGAGAGTCAAATGCTGCCCGCCAGTGTTATGAAAACAAATATACTGTTGATTATCTGGAGGACTGAGTGCTGAGGGTGCCGAGAAAAACAGGTCGAATAGCACTGACTTCAGAGAAAAAACTTTCTATTCTCTTACGGATTCAGTGCTCCAATTCCTTCATGGCCAGGCGTTGAAATCGATTCGTGAACAGCTCTCAGCGTGATCGTGATGTAATCCATTTTCCTGTACAGTTCTCCATTGGCCGCTGTCAGAGTCCTGCCCAGTTGGTCAATTTGATGAGTGAGCTTCGCCGGGTCCGCTTTTTGATAAGCTCTATCCATCTTCTTCAATTTGCGGTACACCAGAACAATCCCAAATCCAATCAGTAGAATTCCGATGACCATTGCTCTGAAAAGATATAAATCTTCAATATCTTCAATAGAAAGATCACACAGGCACAAGAGTTTCCAATTGCTTGTGTCCTTTAAATAACCCGCAGCAGCAGTTCCTGCAGGACAGATCGGCTCCCTGGGCCAGATTTCCTCGTTGAAAAAACAGTGTCAATTGCGTTCAAAGCCCAGCTTATTAAATCCATAATTTCGTTTGATAAATCAGCAGTAAAGACACGCAGACAGACGATAGCAAGCTGGGATCCAGTCAGTTAGGGAGGGAGAGAGAGATAGGGAGCCGGAGCTGGGAAGAAAGCGCCTGCTCTCTTTGGAGGGCGGAAGTGAATGAGGGCGGAAGTGAATGCCTCCTAAAGGCAATACAGCATATGTCGCCCCCTACCTGCAGAATCTACAGCACAACCTACACAGTTTGATCAAAACACACATCACTCTGAACGTAGTCTGGGCTTCAACCTCCTCCCGAACCTGCTGTACGCAGGTTTCACAGTCTGTGTTGTGCCGTCCTGCAGCGAATCTGTGGAATGAGGGGGAGAAAGGTTATTTGTCCCCTGCGGGGGCTCCAGGGGCCGTTCCCTGGGGGGGTCTGCCGCGTCGAGGCGTCCTCGCCGGTCGTACAGACTCGTCATGCAACACAAAGGCAGGCTTTAATCTATCAATACTGATTGTTTCTTTCTGCCCCCCAAATCTAGCACAAAATATTTATCCCCAGTTTCCAGCACTCGAAATGGACCGTCATAGGGTGGGCGGAGACTGTGTCGCTGAGCGTCGTGCCTGACAAAAACAAATTTAGCGTTTTGTAAAGCCTTGGGAACAAAAACACGCGGAAAAGTGTGATGAGCGGGGCCCGGGAGCATTTCTGCTCCCGTGCCAATCAGAGGTCCCCGCGCCGGGGGGGGCCCTGGTGCCGCATGGGCTGGTAGGAACTCGCGGGGCAGCCTGAGAGGTTGTGCAAAAACTAATTCCGCAGGTGAGGCATCTAAGTCCTCTTTGGGCGCCGAACGCAACCCCAATAAAACCCATGGCAGTTTGTTTACCCAATCTGCATCCGTGAGCAACGCTCTGAGGGCTGCCTTCAAAGACCTGTGAAAACGCTCGCATAAACCGTTGGCCTGTGGGTGATAAGCGGTAGTGCGGTGGACTGCCGCTCCTAAGCTGCTGGCCATTGCTGACCACAGTTCCGACACAAATTGAGGTCCCCTATCGGACGTAATATCCGACGGAACCCCGAACCGCGCTACCCAGGCTGTCAAAAAAGCGCGAGCCACCTCTGCCGCTGTGGTCGATGTTAACGGGACCACTTCCGGCCAACGTGTGGTTCGGTCCACCATTGTCAAGAGATGTGTGAACCCTTGTGACGGCGGTAGGGGGCCCACTAGGTCTACGTGCACATGATCGAACCTCTTAGCCGGAATGTGGAACGGTTCTAAGGGGGCTTTCGTGTGCCTGTGGACTTTGGCCCGCTGGCAAGCCATGCAGGCTTTCGCCCACTCTTTCACGTGCTTGCGCAGGCTCGGCCAAACAAACTTCTCCGCTACCATTTTCACAGAAGCGCGTACTCCCGGGTGCGCCAGGGAGTGCACCGCGTCAAAAACGCGACGGCGCCACGTGGCCGGTACCGGGTATACGTCGCAGATTATGGGGGGGCGAACCGGTTTGTAAACTCCTGCTCTCCAGCCTTAACCCTGTTGGTCCAGACAGGAGCACGCGCACGTCTGTGTCTCCGCTCTGCTCCGCCGCCATGGCTGCATAATCTATCCCCACTTGAACAGGGGCCGCGTGTGCGTCCGCGCTGTTACTCCGCCCCGCGGCTGCGGTAGTACAATCCGCATCCGCGCGGACAGGCGCTGTTACCGCGCGTGAGAGGCAGTCCGCTACTACATTGAGCTTACTGGCTACGTGCTGAATATCAGTGGTAAATTCCGAAATTGCGGCCAGCTGTCTCTGCTGCCGTCCTGACCACGGTTCTGAAATTTTGGACATTGCAAAAGTGAGCGGTTTGTGGTCGCCAAACGCGGTGAAACGCCGCCCTTCCAGCCAGAACTGGAAATGGCGAATGGCCAGGTGGAGCGCTAGCAGCTCCCTGTCAAACGCGCTGTATTTCCGCTCAGCATCGCGCAAGGATCTGCTGAAAAAAGCGAGCGGCTGCCAAACCCCGGCGACCTGCTGCTCTACAACGGCCCCTATGGCCACATCTGATGCGTCGGTGGTTAGCGCTATGGGGGCTGATGGGTCTGGGTGAGCCAGCAGTGCTGCGTCTGCAAGTGCTTTTTTAACCTCCGTGAATGCGCGCTCCCGCTCCGGGGACCACTCGATCACATTGGAGGGCTTCTGCTTTTTCAGCGCGGCGTATAACGGTTGCATAAGCTGCGCTGCGTGGGGTATGAAACGGTTATAAAAATTTACCATTCCTAAAAATTCTTGCAACGCTTTGACCGTTTGTGGCTGGGGAAACTCTGCCACTGCGCGTACTTTGGCCGGTAGAGGGACTGCTCCCTCTGGGGAGACGCGGTGTCCCAAAAAATCGATTTGCGCTACGCCAAAATGGCACTTGGCCGGGTTAATTATCAACCCGTGCGCTCCCAACCTCTGAAAAACCGTCGTGAGGTGTTTTTCGTGTTCCTCCTCGGAGGCACTGGCAACTAAAATGTCGTCCAAGTAGACAAAAACAAAAGGGAGGTCGCACAACATGGCATCCATCATTCGTTGGAAGGTTTGCGCGGCGCCTTTAAGGCCAAAAGGCATGCGTAAAAATTCAAAAAGTCTGAACGGGGTTATTACCGCTGTTTTGGGAATGTCCTCTGGTCGGACCAGGACCTGATGATAACTGTGGACCAGGTCTATTTTAGAAAAAATGCTCGCTTTCGCTAAATGCACCGAAAAATCCTGGATGTGCAGAATTGGGTAGCGGTCCTGCGCTGTGGCATTGTTTAACCTGCGGTAATCACCACAAGGTCTCCATGAGCCGTCAGCCTTAGGAACCATATGTAGTGGTGATGCCCATGGGCTCTTCGAGCGGCGAATTATGCCCAACCTTTCCAGGTTGGCGAACTCCTCGCGCGCAATGGAGAGCTTAGTTGCATCCAAGTGCCGAGCTTTCGCAAAAACTGGTGGGCCAACTGTGGTGATAAAGTGCACCACCCCGTGCTTCACAACCTTAGCTGAAAACGTGGGAACTGTGAGTGCTGGGAACTGGGTTAGAAGAGTGTGAAACTTACCACCTGCTGTGGCAACGTTGGTCTGTACTGGCGGCGGGGACACTCGAGCTGCACAAGGGATAGAACAAAAAGAGAGTGCATTAACTAGGCGTCTATTAACCAGATCCACTAACAAGCCATGTGAGCACAAAAAGTCAGCGCCTAACATGTTGAAACTCACCGCCGCTACTATGAAAGTCCATTCATAGGTCCGGCCATGCAAGGACAGGCGCAGAGTCCTTTCCCCAAAAGTTTTGATAGACGAGTCGTTCGCCGCTGTTGCCCCGTCTCCGCGGGGCCCAGCCACACAGTCTGCATGGGTCGCAGTGATGAAACTCCTCTGGGCTCCGGTGTCCATGAGGAATTGCCGCCTGGAGCCCGCATCTGTCAGATAAAGCAGCTTGTTCTGTTCACCGAGAGTCGAAGCTGCTAACGACTCCTGGCCCGGGCGTTTCCCTGTTTCTTGAAACTGCACGGCAGGATGCATCTGTACGCCTTCTCAGCGAAGCGTCGATGGTAAAAACAGAGGCCGTCCCCTCCTCTGCTTCGGGACCGCGCCGCTGCCGTCGTCGCTGGGGTTGCCGCTGATGCCTCCGGCTCCTCACTGCCCCCGGCCACTGCGCCGAGGTCTGCTGCTGCCACGGAAGGCTCCTGCTCGTCGCAGGCGTCGAGGAGCCGCTGCGCTTCCTTGGCCAGTGCGTGGAAGTCTTGCTGGGTCACACACCTCATGCCGGACAGGGTACCCCTCATGTGTGCTGGGAGGGTCCTCAAGAAGATGTGTTTGAACAGAAATGCATCGTTGTCTGTCCCGATCAGCTGCAGCATGTCCTCCATGAGGTCGGTCGGCCTGCGACCTCCTCTGTCGCGCAGGTCCAGAAGCCGCCTGGCCCTCACCTCGGCTGATGGCACGAAACTCTCGATGAGGGCGGCTTTCAGCGTGTCGTACTTGCCAGCAGCGGGCGGCTGCTGCACCAGGCTCCGCACACATCGAGCTGTGCGGCTGTCGAGTCTTGCGATGACATTATGAAACTTGGTGTCATCTGCTGATATTCCCCCAAGCACAAACCGCGATTCTGCGTGTTGGAACCATGAGTGCGGGTCGTCTTGCCAGAACTCGGGGAGCTTAATCGAGCCTGCACACGTGCAGGCGGTCTCCAGTGAATCCGGGTCAGGGTAACGTTCCCCCGGTATCTTACGTCTTGGTCACCAATGTGGGGATCATGAAATGATGAGACTGGATTATTTCTCAGTATTGGTTTATTGCATCTCACGTCCCCAGCTCTCTCTCTCAGTAAGGAAAAAAGAGGGAGAGCTGCGGTAAACCCCACACCTTTATACCAGCACATCAAAAACAGAATCACACACTCAAGTCAAATCCTTCTATTTGCAATTAATCACTTCAGAGTCCTCCTTGCTCTTCCGTCTGAGCCCGGGGGTCAGACAACCCTTTCAGGATCTCGCCCCCGATCCTCCGTCTTCCTTCCAAGTCCGCAGGTGGTCCAGACTCATTGTCCATCTGAGGTGTGATGTCAATACACACTGCAAGCTTAAAGTCTCTCTGTGTTTGAGCCTATGCAGTCAAATATGTGAGCTACATAAGGTTACAATTATGGGCGCTACATTTGCAGATTAAAAACGTGTAGAATATGTCATTAAGCGTGAACATGTGTAATATGATCAAAATCAGTCTTAGACTGTCAAAAAGAATGTAGAAAATAATATGAAGATACTCAAAACAGACTTAAATTATATCGCAACCTTCATACTCCTTAGGTTAGTATTATTCCTTTCACCATCCTCATCATCTGCAACAGTTATATGAAGACATATCACTAAGCTTACAATAACCAGCCTCATCATCATATTAAGGACTCACAAGAAAAGTCCGAAGTTATAAAAATCATTACCAAGTTCATGATGAGACTTCTCCATGAAGAGAAACACCAACTTAATCAGTTTTGTTATCATTGCCTGCAAAGCAATGAAGCTATGTGTATCCAAAGTTTTAATATGACCATTTGCATCATTTTCATGGATAGAAGTACAACAATAACCTCCTGTAATAGGGCACACACCCACACCCCCCACGGGTGGCAATTAGTCGATCAAGAACCATTCTATCCTTTCTTATAATTTTGTAAATAACTGTAGCCTATAATTAAGTGTTTTAATCCCTAAGGTATTCGTATCCACTCTCACTCAAAGAAACAGTGAACAAAAAACCTCACTCCTGTACTTTCCATCTGAAATCGCATTCATGTTTCAAAAATGGCATCATGTGGTAGAAAAGCATCTCTCTTCACCCTGCCCTGCTGACATGATGAGAGTACGGTCAGTTGCCAAAACGGGGTACACAAACCTGCCTACTGTCTTGGCCAGGTGCGAATACGCTCAATGACTCATTGACCTTTGACAATGTAGATCCTTGGTGTAACACTTGCTCGCTTCGTTGGTCAAGCAGGGTAGCAGTACAGGGGAGAGATTCACTGTAAGCCGTTGCACACTTAGAGAGTGTTAAGCTGCTGGAAAGGGACATCACCACTTCCCTGATGAAATTAACCTTGCATTTGCAGAGTAAGGAGTGTCATCATGTTTCTAATCAGTGGAGTGACAAGTGTTGTGACAGGTGTGATTCAAAGTGAAGTTTGCTATGTTATTTCTGTATATAGCCTCTCTTAAGAAACCAAACAGCCTGTAATAGCTGCATCATTTTAGCAATAACGGATAATTTGTTCAACTGTTAGTGTTAAGGAGTAAACATAACAATTCTCTACAGTGTATAAGCAATGGAACAACTGAATAACTAATATTAAGTATTACTACGAGGATGATGAGGATGATAAGGTAACAACAACAACCACACTTTTCTTTCCCTTGTATATTTCCCTTGTCATGATAAACAAACAGCCTGTTTTCCTATAGCAAAGGTCGCTGCTGGACGCCAACGCCATCAGCTGACACTTGCATAGAGAAACAGTTAAACAGTCATTTGTTGTTGTTTTTTCTTAATAAGTATGCAATGTATATTAAACAGTCTCTTGCTGAGGGTTTAAAGTGGGGTAAAACGTTAGATACACCCAAGTGCCACATCCTTCATTTTCCACGGCTGTTTAGGTCAGCAGGATGACCTTTGTGCTTTCCTTGCCAGGGAATTTTGGTCCAGTTTCCTGTGATGACCAGATCCACTGGTTCGCCCAAAAGATGGGTGCACCTCCCACGGTTCTTTCGTCACATGGTCCCTCCTGGGAAGGGCAGTATGGATAACATCGCTGTCAGTTGTCATTCTTTGCATGTAATCACCCAGAAACCCTTCCTCATCACCTAAGTTAAATGGCTTCAATAATAGGGTTTGCCATTCACAATTTCGCTGTTTTTCTTATTTGTGTATTATACTCATCCTGTAGATTGTTGATGGTAAGCTAAATGGTTTCCTAGGTAAATGTTTGGTACTAATAATTTGGGTACTGTGTGGAGAGCGTGAAATGAAGAGGCTGAATTTATTTCTCAATTCAGGTTTATTAACAATCACGTGTCTCCAACATCTTCTCAAACAGAAAGAGGACTAACTTCCCACATCTCCCCTTTTTATACCCGGGACATCAGAGTACAGAATCACATTGTCATTCACTCCCCAGAGACAATACATCACCCCCACCCCCCAGGTCCTCTCTTCTCCACCTAAACCCTGGTGGTCAGGAAGTCTTCTCAGAGCCATTTCTAAAGACACATTTCACACCCTCCTGTCATCCCCAGGAGGTCCAGACTTATTGTTCCTTCTAAGACGTGAGGTAACAGTGATATACATATGCAGCCTAAGCATCTCAAAAGTAATATACATATGCAGCTTAAGCATCTCAAATATGTGTGCCACATAACCCATGTGAGCACAGAAAATCAGCACCTAACATTTTGAAACTCACCGCCGCTATAATAAAAGTCCACTCATATGTGCGGCCGTGCAGGGACAGAAGTAGGGTCCTTTCACCGAAGGAAGGCTCGAGCCGTTCACCGCTGATGCTCCGTGACTCCTGGGGCCCGCCAACCGGTCAGCGTAGGTTGGCATGATGAAACTCACTTGGGAGCCTGTGTCCACGAGGAATTGCCTCCCAGAACGCGCATCCGTCAGGTAGAGCAGCTTGTTCTGTTCACCGAGGGCCGCTGCTGCTACCGACTCCCGGTCCTGGAGTTTCCCGAGCTCTGGAACTGACACGGCGGTATACACTTGCGTGTCCTCTCTGCGAAGCGACGATGGTAAAAACAGAGGTCGTCTCCTCTGCGGTGTCGGGGCTTCGCCGCCGCCGTTGTTGGTGTATCTGCCTCTGTCGCCTCTGGCCCTTTGCCGTTCCCAGTCGTCGCGCCGAGATCTGCCGCTGCTGTGGTGGCCGTGTGCCATCCGCTGGCGTTGAGGATCCGCTGCGCCTCCTGGGCTAGCGCGCGGAAGTCCCGCTGGGTCACAAACTGGGAGCCCGCCAGGGTCGCCCTCGTCTGCGACGGTAGAGTTCTCAGGAAGATGTGAGTGAAGAGGAAATCATCGTTGTCTGAGCCTCTCAGCTTCAGCATGTCTTCCATCAGGTCAACAGGCGTGCTTTCTCCCAAGTCGTGCAGGGCCAGGAGTCTCTTGGCTCTCTCCTGGGCTGAGGGAGTGAAACGCTGGATGAGGGCAGCTTTCAACCCGCCGTATTTGTCGCCAGCGGGTGGGCGCTGCACCAGGCTCCGCACATGTCGAGCTGTGCGGCTGTCGAGTTTGGCGATGACGTGGTAGAACTTTGTGTCATCTGCTGTTATTCCCCCGAGAGCGAACTGGGCTTCAGCCAGGAGGAACCATGAGTCCGGGTTGTCCTGCCAGAATTCTGGTAGCTTGACTGAGACTGCGCTTGCCCGGCTGGTCCCTGGCGAGTCTGGTTCGGGAGAATTGTCTCTGCCCATTATACGTCTTAAGGTCACCAGTGTGGAGAGCGTGAAATGAAGAGGCTGAATTTATTTCTCAATTCAGGTTTATTAACAATTACGTGTCTCCAACATCTTCTCAAACAGAAAGAGGACTAACTTCCCACAACTGCACCTAAATGTGACATGATTTGATTTACAAAGTGTGTTCCATTAAATGTTTTCCATTATCTAAGTAAGTCATTTCAGCTATTTTTTTAAACATTGATATTGTTTCAGTTAAGGGTTTCAGTGTCACCATAGCAGTATTCAGATTAGTGCAGGGGAAAACTTTTGTATTGTGGGGAGCCTTGAATAACGAAACTGAATTGCATTTAATTCAAGTTTATTTCAAGCAACCATTCCCACAGTCTGCTCTCATTCTTGAGCAGCGAACAAAGAGGAGGAAACACACCAAAGTCCTCACCTTTAAACATTCTCACATAAAGGAATCTCCCTTGCAGGGGAGGTCACACATCTCCATCATAATCCCTTTATTCACATTCATAATCCCTTTATTTACATTACTCCCCCCTCTCTCCTCTCGAGCCTCAGAGGTCAGGGAGTCTTCTGTCCACACCTATGTCTTCTCTCGCTGTCCAGCGCAGGGGTCTCAGACTCTGCGTCTCCTTCATCGTGAGGTTAGATCACATATGCATATGTCCAACATGTACATGCACAACTACACAGCCATATGTATATTCAGTAAGTATATCAATTTCTAAACATTTTTACCTTCACTCTTATTTAGCTCAATGAGATCCATGCATCCTCCCCAAACGATGAAGAACGGACTATTCCCTAAAATTCAATAACATCTTACTGACTACTGTATAATCAACATCAACATTCAGTCTGTGCGCCGCCTGGGCTTCAACCGTCTGCCGAATCTGCTGTGAGTTGGCCCCGCCTTGCCTGCGGCGCCTTTCTGCTCCGGCTCTGTTGACTGAGGAAGAGAGTGATTATTTGCCCTCTGCGGGGGCCTGCCTCGTCGAGGCGCCCTTGCGACCGGTACAGACCCGTCCTTCATGACAAAAGCAGGTTTTAGTCTGTCAGTACTGACTGTCTCTTTTCTGTCTCCAAAATCTAGCACAAATTGCTTATCACCTGCCTCCAGCACTCGAAATGGCCCTTCGTAAGGTGTTTTGAGTGTTGCTTTTAGGGCTTCGCGCCTGACAAAAACGAACTCGGCATTTTTCAAAGCCTTGGGGACAAAAACTCGTGGAAAAGCGTGATGAACCGGACCCGGAAGCGTGTCTGCTCCCGTGCCAACTAACGGTCCCAGAGCCGGGAGAGGTGGGGGCTCCGGGTGCTCTGGTAAAAACTCGCCTGGCAGCCTAAGAGGTTGTGCGAATACCAGCTCCGCTGGGGAGGCGTCTAAGTCCTCCTTGGGCGCAGAACGCAACCCTAATAAAACCCATGGTAGTTTATTTACCCAATCTGCATCCGTGAGCGACGCTCTGAGTGCTGCCTTCAAAGACCTATGAAAACGCTCGCATAAATCATTAGCCTGAGGGTGGTAAGCCGTAGTGCGGTGAATTTTGGCTCCCAAGCCATTGGCCATCGTTGACCACAGCTCAGAGATGAATTGAGGTCCTCTATCGGACGTGATGTCCGACGGAACCCCGAAGCGCGCCACCCAAGCCGTTAAAAAAACGCGAGCCACCTCCGCGGCCGTGGTCGTCGCCAGTGGGACCACTTCTGGCCAACGTGTGGTTCGGTCCACCATTGTCAAAAGATGCGTGAACCCCTGTGATGCCGGTAGGGGGCCCACGAGGTCGACGTGCACGTGGTCGAACCTTCTGGCTGGAATGCGAAACGGTTCTAACGGGGCTGTTGTGTGCTTGTGAATTTTGGCCCGTTGACAGGAAATGCAGGTTTTTGCCCATTCCTTCACGTGCTTGCGCAGGCACGGCCAAACAAACTTTTCCACTACCATTTTCACCGACGCGCGCACCCCCGGGTGCGCCAGTGAGTGGACGAGTCAAAAACACGGCGGCGCCACGCGGCCGGAACCACCGGACGCGGGCGCCCCGTCGACACATCGCAGATCAGGGGGGGCATACCGGTTTGTAAACACTTGCTCTCCAGCCTTAACCCTGTTGGTCCAGACTGGAGCGCGCGCACATCTGCGTCCGCCCCCTGGGCCGCTGCCATGGCTGTATAATCTATACCCACGTGCACCGGGGCTGCGCGCGCCACCGCGCCGCACGGTGGCCCGTTCTTCCTCTGCGCGTGGTGGAGTCGTGACCACGCACGAGAGACAATCTGCTACTACATTGAATTTGCCTGCAACGTGCCTAATGTCAGTGGTAAATTCCGAGATCGCGGCCAGCTGCCTCTGCTGCCTGCCTGACCACGGGTCTGAAATTTTGGCCATGGCGTATGTGAGCGGCTTGTGGTCCACATAAGCGGTGAAGCACCGTCCTTCCAGCCAGAACTGGAAATGAGGAATAGCCAAATGCAGCGCTAACAGTTCTCTGTCGAACATGCTGTATTTTCGCTCAGCCGCGCTTAAGGATTTGCTAAAGAAAGCCAACGGCTGCCAAACTCCGGCGACCTGTTGCTCAATAACGGCCCCTATGGCTAAATCTGAAGCGTCTGTCGTCAGCGCGATACGTGCTGCTGGGTCTGGGTGGGCCAGGAGCGCAGCGTCAGCCAAGGCTCTTTTAACCTCTGTGAACGCGCGCTCCCGCTCCGGGGACCATTTGACCGCCTGGGTTGGTTTTTGCTTTTTGAGCGCGGCATATAACGGTTGCATGATTTGAGCTGCGTGGGGCAGGAATCGGTTATAAAAATTCATCATCCCCAAGAATTCCTGCAGTGATTTGACCGTTTGTGGCCGGGGAAAATCCGCTACCGCGCGTACTTTATCTGGTAACGGAACCGCTCCCTCTGGGGAGACGCGGTGACCCAAAAAATCGATCTGCTCGACGCCAAACTGGCACTTGGTTGGGTTAATTATTAAGCCGTGCTCTCCCAGCCTCCTAAAAACTGCTGTGAGGTGCGTTTCGTGTTCGTCCTCTGAAGTACTCGTGACCAAAATGTCGTCAAGGTACACAAACACGAAAGGGAGATCGCGTAACACGGCATCCATCATCCGCTGAAACGTTTGCGCCGCCCCTTTGAGACCAAACGACATGCGTAAAAATTCGAAAAGTAGGAACGGGGTTATTACCGCTGTTTTAGGAATGTCCTCCGGTTGGACTGGAACTTGGTGATAGCCGCGAACCAGATCAATCTTTGAAAAAATGCGCGCCCCCGCCAGATGCACCGAAAAGTCCTGAATGTGCGGGATGGGATAACGATCGTGCGCCGTACCATTGTTTAGCCTGCGGTAATCGCCACACGGTCTCCAGGAGCCATCGGCTTTCGGGACCATGTGCAGCGGCGAAGCCCACGGGCTTTTTGACCTACGAACGATGCCCAGCCTCTCTAGGCTGGCGGACTCCTCGCGTGCAATGGCGAGCTTAACTGCATCCAAGCGCCGAGCCTTTGCAAACACAGGAGGGCCAGATGTAGGGATAAAATGCTCCACCCCGTGTTTCGCGACTGTCGCTGAAAAAGTGGGCACAGTGAGCGCTGGAAATTGGGTGAGGAGTGTGTGAAACTTACCACCTGCTGTAGCGACGTGGGTCTGTACTGGTGGCGGGGACACTCGAGCTGCACAGGGGAGAGAGTAAAAAGAGAGTGCATTTACCAGCCGTCTATTAGCAAGATCAACTAACAGATTGTGTGAGCACAAAAAATCCGCGCCCAACATGTTGAAACTCACCGCCGCTATTACAAAAGTCCATTCATATGTGCGGCCATGTAAGCATAAAGGCAAGGTCCTTTTCCCGTAGGTGTTGATGCTCAAGCCATTTGCCGCCGTAGCTCCGCTACCGCGGGGTCCAGCCACCCGGTCTGCGTATGTTGGGGTGATGAAGCTCACTTGGGCTCTGGTGTCTATGAGGAACTCTCGTCCGGAGCTCGTATCCGTGATGTAGAGCAGCTTGTTGCCTTCTCCGAGAGTCGAAGCTGCTAGTGACCCCCGGTCTTGCCGTTTCCCGAACTGTTGAAGTTGCAGGGCGCCACGCACCTGCGTGCCCTATCAGCGAACCTCCGATGGTAAAAGCAGAGATCCTCTCCTCCGCTGTGTCGGGGCCGCGCCTCTGCCACCGGACCATTGGCTCCACCTCGTCACGGCCGTGCTGCCGCCGTCGTCGGCCAGCCTGGGTCTGCCGCCTCTGGCTCCCTGCTGTCTTGGGTCGCCACTGTGGCTGCCTGCCCGCCGCAGGCATCCAGAATCCCATCTGCTTCCTGGGCCAGCTCCCGGAACTCCTCCAGGGTGTGACACTTCTTGCCGGCCAGCGTGCTTCTCGCATGCGTCGGGAGGTTGGAGAGGAAGATGAACTGGAAGAGGAAATCATCGTTGTCCGACCCTCTCAGCTGTATCATATCCTCCATCACGGCGCTCGGCCTGTGTCCTCCTTGGTCTAGCAAAGACAGGATCCTCCTCGCCCTCACTTCGGCCGAGGGGGTGAAAAACTTAATGAGGGTGGATTTCAGCTTGTCGTACCTGCTGGTCGCGGGTGGCTGCCCCACCAAGCTCTGCACGCACCGAGCTGTGCTGTTATCCAGTTTAGCGATGACATGGTGGAACTTAGTGTCATCCACCGTTACTCCTGCGAGCGCGAACTGCAACTCCGCTTGCAGGAACCACGACCGTGGGTTATCCTGCCAGAAATCAGGCAGCTTGATGGCCACTGCGCTCACCAGCTCTGAACTCTGTGAGTCCGGGACCCTGAGACCTTCTCCGGTCATTCTCAACGTCGTCGGTCACCAATTGTGGGGAGCCTTGAATAACGAAACTGAATTGCATTTAATTCAAGTTTATTTCAAGCAACCATTCCCACAGTCTGCTCTCATTCTTGAGCAGCGAACAAAGAGGAGGAAACACACCAAAGTCCTCACCTTTAAACATTCTCACATAAAGGAATCTTCCTTGCAGGAGAGGTCACACATCTCCATCATAATCCCTTTATTCACATTCATAATCCCTTTATTTACATTACTCCCCCCTCTCTCCTCTTGAGCCTCAGAGGTCAGGGAGTCTTTTGTCCACACCTATGTCTTCTCTCGCTGTCCAGCGCAGGGGTCTCAGACTCTGCGTCTCCTTCATCGTGAGGTTAGATCACATATGCATATGTCCAACATGTACATGCACAACTACACAGCCATATGTATATTCAATAAGTATATCAATTTCTAAACATTTTTACCTTCACTCATATTTAGCTCAATGAGATCCATGCAAAGGTTTTGAAAAGACTAAGTTTATGCAGGGAAGATTAAATCATTTTGCTTTGAGCTCCCTAAAGCATTGTTCTCTTAATTAAGTAAGAATCTGTATTGTCTTTGTAGTAGATTCTAAATTAAGTCCCACAGTAAACATAAATTCAGAATAAATT
The DNA here is from genome assembly GCA_020510985.1 of Pholidichthys leucotaenia. Classification (NCBI taxonomy): domain Eukaryota; kingdom Metazoa; phylum Chordata; class Actinopteri; order Cichliformes; family Pholidichthyidae; genus Pholidichthys; species Pholidichthys leucotaenia. The sequence goes on from CM035838.1 coordinate 403,299,906, forward strand.
GGACTTTTCTTAGACATTTGGAACTTTTCCCATAAATTTGCATGGTTTTCTTCTTATCAGTTTACCTTATTTCTTATAAACATGATATTTATTTTTTACAATAATCTGTAAATATTTTTCAGCACGATTTTCTTAAATACCTGAAAATCTATTGATGTAAATTTAACTTCTCCTATTGAATGTTGTGGTTTCATTACCAAGGGGTTTCATCTATATTTTCTCTACATTATTGATCATTTGAATGAATGAATGAATGAATGAATGAATCTTTATTTTGGATAGATTAAAAGTAAAGATTAAAAAGAAACAGAATAATATAACAAAGGGGAAAAAAGAAAAAAAATCCAACAAGGTCAAATTAAACAATAACTCCTCTGATTATACAGTTCAACATAAGTTATCCGAAATGGGTGATGGCTGAAGCCGCAGCTTATATTGCCCACCCATATTCCATCCAAGAATTCAAAAGAAAAACAAAACAAGAGTGATTACAATTCAGAACAAAGCTAAGACAAAATGTGACAAAAAAAAAACTAAGCAACAACACAACACAGACTGGATATGACAATCCTTATGTGATTTTACATGTCATGTTGTATATATGTTTAGAGTATTTCTGCCTTTAGTTTTTGTTTAAATTGTCCAAGTGTTGTACATGATTTTAATTCAGGTCCAAAATCGTTCCATAATCTGACTCCTTGCACTGAAACACAGTGTTGCTTGGTGGTAGTTCTTACTGAAGGTTTTTGAAATATACATGTTCCTCTGAAATGATATTGTTTCACCCATTTATTGGAAATTTTTATGTATTATCTATTTTTCTGAGAATTTTGCTAATCATTTTTTGCTAATTAATTTCTTTGGTAACCTCCCCCCCCCCCCCCCCCCCCCCCGATGCTTGAAGATGCACATGCATCAAAGTTACAGGGTATTTGCTTGATGGGTAGTGTCTTTTTACTAGAAAGAAGCGTGTTACCGCTTTATGTGTTACACGCAGTTAATTTACAGTAGATGAAAATTTGTGAGTAGTGTAGCTCCTTCAAAATGAGGTTTCAATAGTCATGGCTTCTTTTGTGCGTGTCGTCTCAACCTAGTTTACAAATTCCATTTAGGAAAAAGTAATATAGCTGTCTGTGCAGATTTGATGTGATTTAGCATTTATAGCAACCATTCTGAGTTAGTCACTAAGACCACATCTGTCTGACCAGTTGAACACAGACAGAGGAATTTGTGTAAAGGTATCCTTGTGAAAGGTTATGTCATAGTCCTTAAGTCAATGGAAAGGTGGACATATTGCCTGATTAGAGTTTGGCTTAATTTTGTACAAGGAATGCCTTATTTTATATATTTCTTGGTAAATTATGGTGTGGACTATTGTCCCGAGGCCTGACTCGGCCGAAGCCAAGCACCGGGAGCACAGGCCAGGTCTGTAGCAGTCATTTTCATACAACACAAGTATTCCTTATTACTGTCACATTTCTGAAATGTGATACTGTCACACCATTATGTGCTGATAGGCATCATTGCAAGGTGTGAGATTGCAATGTGTCAGATGTATCCTGTACTGTAAAGTCATATAAACACTACATTTTTAAAGTCAAAGTCATTTAAATTGATAAGCGTTATGTCATTGTCAATGTCATTTGTTCTACTTAGCTTTGGCAATGCTTGTCAACTATGAGGTCCTCCGTGAGGTCCTTCCCCCCCCGTCGCGCCCCAGCCAATGAGCCACGACCATGCCTGTCACACACTGTCCAGCTTCCTCACATCTCCCACAAAGATCAAATCTCAGTGTCATCCTGTAAAAAAATAAAAATAAAAACTGGGGGGAAGCCTTAACGCTACCCCCGTCCGCATGTCAGGATTCATATCAACAGGAGTGCAAATTTTATCACCCCATAAATTGATTTTGCTAATGTTCCAGTTATCATCATTAGTTTGTGTCCCTTAAATGTTTCACATTGTTTATCCCACTGTTTATTATAACATTTAATGTTAAGAAACACAAGTGAATTATTGATTTTATTATTGTGTTACTGTCATGGTCCGTGTGCTGACTCTGTCTGCACTCGGGTTGTCTGGTAGTTCCCCGTTCTCTCCTCAGGCACACCACTAGGCCTCTAGGCTTTTATTACAACAGCGTCTCGGCGGGGCTTCCGGCTGTCAGAGCCGAGCTCCGCAGGACGGATGGATTCCAATCAGCTGATGACATTCTCATCAGCTGTCAGCCCTATTTAAGGGAGCAGCTCTGTTTACTCGGGACTGCGACCTTCGCCTTTGTCAGTCTGGTTTCCCTACGCCCGAGGCCAGTTCTTTCCAGTGTTCGATTCCATCCTCGCTAATTGTATGTAAGTGTTGTGTTTTGCCTTTATTTGTGTTTTGCCCCACGGGGCTCATTATTTTGTCGTTTATGTCCTTATTTAATAAATGTGCAAACTCATCGGCTGGCCTATAGTGATTTATTAGCGGTCCGCCAGGACCGCACCACAACAGTAGGTCGCGGCCAAAAGGAGACGCCGGTCACCGTGAGTTTGCTTTGGTGCTTGTGTTTTTCCCCTTCCCTGGGTGCTCTTTTTGCCTGTTAGCATGTCTGCTTTCATGCGAGATTATTGCCCCAAGTGGGTTGAGGAGATTGATGGCTACCTGTCCGAAGCCCGTCGCCTCATGCCCACCTATGCGGCATACGAGCACCTGGATCTCACCCAGAGGACATTGTTAAGATATCACCTTACCTCCTTTCCGGAAGGGAAGGAGAGAGTGGCATGGATTGTGGCACAACGAGAACTGATTGAGAGAGTGGCCGTGAAGGCGGCCAAGGAACCCTCATCTCCTTCCCTGAATACGGCCGTCCCGACGAGGGAGGAGACCCACGGACTGGAGGTAAACTCCGGCAGGAGGCCGACGGTGAGGCATCCCTCTCCTCGCCTCGGGATTCAGCTCCTGTTACCCGTCCAGCCCAGGACTGGCGGTGTCCTGACCCAACCTTCGCCTCGCCCTCTGTTGGTAGTCGTCATCACAGAGCCTGTGTAAAGCCTCAGCGAGAACCCCGTCCGGATCCAGTTCCGGGTCACCGTAGGAACTCTGCCTCCCAGTCAGCTGTTTCTCTTGCGTCACGGCAACGCTTTCCCCAGCTGCGGTGAGCTCCACAACTCTTGCTTCGGCAAAGCCTGCCATTGATCCTAGTCGAACGGCTCCTCCTCGTCTTCCCAGGGGGGAGGGGGGGTCTCCATCACCATCCAGCAGGGGAAGGGAAGAACGAAGCCCACTGCAGCAGTTTCCATCAGCCCTCAGTGGAACAGGCAAGTGCATTTTCATTCTTTTCCTTCACTGGGTGAATTGCCTTGTCTGACCCCTGGGGGTGGAGTTCGGGGCTCACAGTCCCCTGAGCTCCCTCCACCTGCTGCAGTGATTAATTATGAACCTGCTTCCTTTGTGTCTCCTTTGCCTGAGCGTTCTTCGGCACCAGGTTTACGCCGTCAGACGAGGAAGGAGCCTGCGGCCCTGGAATACCTGGTTCCGGCCCAGCAGCCACGTCATGGGCAAAGGAGGAGGGCGGACTGCAATCTGGAGCCTGCGCCGATGAGCAAGCGTCCCCGGTCTCCACGGAGGGACAGTCCGACCCGGCAGGTCACGGATCCCCTGCCACCATGCCGTGCGGGCCCTCGGCATGGACGTCAGCGTCAGGTAATCCCCAGACTGTGGACACCATCATGCTGGTTGTGGAGCCCGCCGTAGCCGAGTGGGAACCTGAAGACGACCTTCTTCCATCTGAACCCAGATCGTCGAAGTCCTGGATGGCAACAGAACTCGAGATCAGGCAAGTGCTCTATTTTGTCTTTCTCCTATCAATTCTGGAGCATTTTTGCCTGTCTCTCGGGGAGACGAGCCGGGTGCAGCCATCCGCTGCATCCGAGCTTGTCTCGCTGGGTTCTGTCGCTGCCGGTGATCCTGATCCCGGTTCTCTTTCTTCTCTTGAGCCTTCTCCCAGGGTCACCAGTGCGGAGTCTATTCCAGTTGCTGTATTGGAGGTTCCGAGTTCGGGTTTGGAGGCCGTCCCTGGTGCTGCGCCGGCCCAGTCGGGGTCCATCACGGGTGCAACACTGACCCAGTTGGGGTCCGTCACGGGAGTGGATCCGGCCCAGTCGGGGTCTGTCACGGGTGCAGCTCTGACCCAGTCGGGGTCCGTCACGGGAGTGGTTCCGGCCCAGTCAGGGTCCGTCGTGGGTGCAGCTCTGACCCAGTCGGGGTCCGTCATGGGTGTGGTTCCGGCCCAATTGGGGGCCGTCATGGGTGCTGCACGGTCCCGCTTGGGATCCAACAGGAGCACAGCGCAAGTCTGTGTGGGGTTCAGAGAAGCAGCTGCAGATCCTTCCAGCTGTTCGACGCCGGACTGGTCCCGTTCCCTTTTCCCATCCCCTTTTCCCTTCCATCTGGGGCCACTGGGATTTCCCGTTATCGGCTTGGCTCTCCCTCGCTATTCTTCTCAACAGGGAGGCCGTCTCCGAATTCTCCCCTACGGTCCTGGTGGCTGAATGACGCGGGTCGGCCGCCTGGGAGACTGCTTCACCCGTTTGGTGTTCTGGGTCGGCCACCCGACAAACTTAACTTTCTGTTCGGCGATCTGGTCCGGCCGCCAGAGGTACTGTTTTTCCTGGCCTGGGACTGGGGTAGACTGCCCGAACTTTTCCTTTTTTCCCTGCCAGCGATTTGGACGCTAGACGCAGGAAGACACCCCCCCCAAACTATTTTGCTTTCATGCTATTGTGCTCTGCCTGCTGTCATCCCTGTTTTTTTCTGTCTGCTCTTCTGTATTGTTAGGGATGCGCTGGTGTTGTTATTATTGAACTGTGATTTCGCCACTCCTTAGCGTGTGCTTTTTTTCTTTTTCTCACCCTCCTCTGTAGTCTGAGGGTTGTTTCTTTGTTGGCTGCCCGTTACCTGGACTACTGTGAATTGTATTGATCACTGCTTTGTAGAGTGAGTTTTTTTTTTCTCTCCACCCTGGTATTATGGGAGTATGCTGCATTTTTGTGCATGTATTTGAGTTCCCTGTTTTTTCTGTGGGTTATGAAGATGTTTTTTTTTTCCTGACTCTTTTGGACTGATTATGGTGTTCTGTCTGCAGTCATTTGAGTTTTTCCGTCTTCTCCCCATAGGTTTTTCTTGGGTGCAGGGTGTGTACCTGTATTTTTTTGGCCCCTGTTGTCCTTACTGTTCTGATTGTTGTAGCCTATTTTTTTCCTTTGTCTCCCTCTATGATGAGGTTTAACTCTGGCCCTACTGGCCTTTCCCCCTCCTCCCTCCCTGGGATGGTCCTGTTGACCTTCTAGGTGGGGGGGGGGGGCTTGATGTTACACCGCGTCTGGAATCCGCCTTGTGAACGGGGGCAACTGTTATGGTCCGTGTGCTGACTCTGTCTGCACTCGGGTTGTCCAGTAGTTCCCCGTTCTCTCCTCAGGCACACCACTAGGCCTCTAGGCTTTTATTATGACAGCGTCTCGGCGGGGCTTCCGGCTGTCAGAGCCGAGCTCCGCAGGACGGATGGATTCCAATCAGCTGATGACATTCTCATCAGCTGTCAGCCCTATTTAAGGGAGCAGCTCTGTTTACTCGGTGCTGCGACCTTTGCCTTTGTCAGTCTGGTTTCCCTATGCCCGAGGCCAGTTCTTTCCAGCGTTCGGTTCCATCCTCGCTAATTGTATGTAAGTGTTGTGTTTTGCCTTTATTTGTGTTTTGCCCCACGAGGCTCATTATTTTGTCGTTTATGTCCTTATTTAATAAATGTGCAAACTCATCGGCTGGCCTATAGTGTGTCATTAGTGGTCCGCCAGGACCGCACCATAACAGTTACATATTGCATATGGTCACCAAGGATTTATTAAATTGAAAGGTAATGGTGATGTTATGATTCCTATTTTTTCACCTTGTTGATCTGGCAAATCTAAATCCTGGTGAAAGCTAAAAATTTTGTGAATGCTTTCCCTGTTGAAAAATGAAAACGAACAGGAATGGAGAATAACAGAAAAAAAAACCTTTAAATTACACCTAAAGCTTTCACAATTTGAATAATGTGATTTTGCTATTCACAACAAGTATTTGCTAAATATTCAGTGGATCAGTAAATGTTTTACCAATTTGCACGAGCCAGCATTACTTTAAGATCACTTTTTAAATAAAAGTGTCATATATTAGAAGCCTTAAATCAATGCAGCATTTAGAATTAGCAATTGTGGCGTGTAACTTAAAAGATTAAAATGTGTAGTTACACACGTGAGTAGCTGCAAAGTGCAGGCCTAATCTCTTTCCTTGAGTGGCAAAGGTCATAGAGCAGCAGTCTGTTTTCAGGATTTTATTGCACAGGAAAAAAAAAAAACACATTCTGAGGCTGGATATGCAAGGTCAGAAAGGTTGAAACTCCAGTCTGTTGTTTTTCTTTTTCTAAATCCTGCAATCCTTCAGACTTCTTTTCCTTTTTTTTTTTTTTTACATGGACAGTGAAAGGACAGTGAAAGGATCAAAATGTAAATAAGCACACAGTCATTTATTAAAAAGTGAGTTTAGTATTATTGAAACAAAGCAACAATATGACATATCAAGACCTCTGTTTGATAGTCAGTAATCTCTGGTAAATCATCTGCACAAACACAGTAATTATCAACCTCTTCCATGCTTTGAATCATGTAATATAAGGTGTACATAAAGCCTTCAGTGATTGGGTATTATTAAGTGACAGCATGATATCATAATGTTCTGTTAATTTCATCATTGTCATGCTGGTAGCATTGATGAACATGCATGCAATTGTACTTAACTTATTGGTTTATCCGTCTTTGATGTTGACGAGAAGGGCACAGACAGCGGTGAGGCGACGTTGTTTTGCAGGGTCCCAGAGGCTGGGTGGCGAGAGCGGGGAACAGAGGGAAGGAAAACCCCTTTGAGATCGTTAGTCCTGCGTCCTTTTTCCCTGTAAAGTTCACTGTTATGCTTCAGTCAGAGAGATAAGACAACTGAGTCAATAAAAATCAGTGATACTGTGGTGACCCACCACAATCTACATGGACATTCATAACACTCAGTTAGGGCATGAAGCAGAACAATTTGCATACGGACAGACAGCCCCTTGGGGGACCACCAGTTAATCACGCGATTGATATGTATTGACTGATATGTATATCAATATGTAAATGTGCCATGCATTCTCCCTTGTCTGTATAAAAGAGCTGAATTTACATGCCTCACGAGCAGCGCACTCTCAACAGCGCACACACAGCACAGCGCTACTGTGTGTCTCATGATGATGGAGGAATAAAACATCTTAAACCTTCAGCTCGCCGTGTCACGCCTGAACTTATTTTTATCTCCACGCTGGTGACCCTTGACGAAGAATGGAACACGAGGCGAACATCCCGGAGATGACCCAGACGGGAAGCCTCAGAACGCGTCACGGTGCGTCCCTCGCCTGATCTTTTACCTCCACACTGGTGACCTGACGAGGGAGAATGATCGTCTGCTCCCTCTCACCGCGCTGTGGATCCCAGAGGACCAGAAATCACCTACATCCTTTGCACCCACACGGGAGCGCGGGCGCCTTGTCCTCTCTCCACGATGGTGATCTCCAGGGCTGGACGGAGAGAGCGGCACTCGGACCAAGACGCACGCGGATCAACGACATGAGCAACGCACAGAAACAGCCTGAAAAGGGAAGACCATCGGCGCCGACTGCGTTGATTTCCATCAAGCTCCCTGACCCTGATTCACCTCTCGACAATGGACCTTCCACGCACAGAAGCCACGTGCGCACACTGCAGGGTTATGAGGACAGCACAACTACCAGCTATGTGGTCACTGCACCAGGCGCGCGCCACGCACCAGGGACAAACCGGCTCTACAGACTGATACATCGTTCTCCACCACTGCACATGCCCAAGAAAAACGGCCGATTGCCACCCTCGGAACCTTCAGGGCTGCTCGCGCACCAGGAGCGGACGTGCAGCCCGCACACAGGACTGTTGTATGGGTTTCTCAGCTGCGGCACACATCGGGAATTTAGCCGATTGCTTTCCCCGATGACTTTAGGACTGTTTCCCACACCTAAAGCCAAACTGCCGAGTCCCTGACACAGCTTCAGTTTATCACAGCCGCTACGCATCCTCGGGGAATTTGGCTGCTCGCCTTCCCCACATCCTCGCTGGTCGAGCCACGAGAGAAGTCAGAGATATAATTTTTTTTCACAGCCGCTGTGGATCTCCACCACGTTTAACGGGAAAGTCGATCACCATCGCGGATCCACACGCAATTTTTGCGCGGCCCAGGCACCTTTGACGTCCTGGGCCGGCACTCGCTTACTCCCACCCCCCTCTCCCTCCTCCTGCACAGAGCTTTTCCCACACCTCACTCCCTAAGCCAACCGATCGCCGTCTTGTTCCATTACGCATGACAACACACCGGCCCAGGCACCCACGATCCACGGCCGTTCAACGTGCTGGAACTTGGAGCGGAGAACACTGCCCTTTCCACCCCTCCCCCATCCCCCCACAGACTGACATGCCCTCCGACAGTTCTACCAGAGCTGGAGCCCAAACGACCGGGGGGGGGGGGGTCACAACCCCTGCTGAGTGTTCTGGGGGGGAGCACTGTGGTGACCCACCACAATCTACATGGACATTCATAACACTCAGCTAGGGCATGAAGCAGAACAATTTGCATACGGACAAAGCATGGGCCCCTTGGGGCACAACCAGTTAATCATGCGATTGATATGTATTGACTGATATGTATATCAATATGTAAATGTGCCACGCATTCTCTCTTGTCCTATTGTTATACATCCCCGGAGTAAGGAGAGGAATTCTGGCACCAGTTAATCACACGATTGATATGTATTGACTGATATGTATGTCAATATGTAAATGTGCCATGCATTCTCTCTTGTCTGTATAAAAGAGCTGACTATACATGCCTCACGAGCAGCGCACTCTCAACAGCACACACACAGCACAGTGCACAGCGCTACTGTGTGTCTCATGATGATGGAGGAATAAAAGATCTTAAACCTTCAGCTCACCGTGTCCCGCCTGAACTTATTGTAACGTCGGGGCCATTTTAAGGGGGGCAGGGATTTCCCAGCATGCTTTGCCAGTTGAAAACGTTACTGTGTGTGTGTATTAAATGTGTTATTACTGAGTTATACTGCTGTGTCATTATAACTGCGTTATAATGACCCAGCAGTGTTTAGCAGGATTAGGGCAAGATGTATCGTGTGTGTAACCATGATTGAAACGGAGGTCTGGGAGAATGACCTCCCCTCCTCTCTGTGCTCAGAAGGAGTTGGGGGTCGGTGGTGTGTAAATAAAGCCTGTTCATCACAACCATCTTGCTCCTCTTTCTTTGTGTGAATCCCGCAAACGTCCCACTGGTGTCAGGAGTGGGGATGGAGCAAGATGAGGATCCAGGCGGAGGTCCAACGGCCAGAGCGGTTCATCGCTCGGCTGGGAACGGAGCGTAGAGCTGAGACGCCGGCCACCGGAGAGGCTCGCCGCGATGGACGGAGCAGCGGACCCGACGGGACTGCTCTGCCTTTTTCAAGGCAGAACGGGCCGAGCAAAGCAAACCAGTCCTGTTTCCCGCCCTTTTCAGGGCAGGACAGGCTGGCGATTCCAGAGCAATTAGGAGCAGCGATTGACCGGGAGATGACCATCCCATCCGTCCAGCAGCGGGCCAAGATTCCCCGCTACAACGGCGAGAACCTGTTGGATGACCACCAGGCCCAGGTCGAGTTGGCTGCCGCGCTGAACGACTGGTCATCGGAGGAAACCACCGTGCTGAGAGCGAGTGGGAGGAGGAGCTACGGCAGATTACAGCAGCTCATGCACGAAGGAGACAGTGGCGGCGACGCGAGGAAGGGGGGCTTCCGCTGCACAGAGCCAGGGTACATCGCATGGTAGTGCCCCGCACACAGCGCACGACAAACTGGCCCCTCGTCGACGTTAAATTAGAGCGAGGTGGCATGGACGGAGAAAAAGCCGCCTCCTGCAGATGCTCCCCCCGGCAGTGACATCACAGAGGCCTTTGGAGCGCAGCAGCAGCGGAGCGAGCAGGACAGATCCGGTCTTTTCCTGGGCTCGGCAGCGGCTGGACGCCTGGACGCGGGCCAGCGGCCGCCTGGGAGGTCCTGGCAGCGGTGGGAGTCGTGACTCCCGCTGCCAGAGGAGGAACTGTGCGTAGTCCTACCGCCACCCGCAGATGCTTTCCCTTTCGGTGACGTCACGGAGGCCCTCGGCGCAGCAGACGCGCAGCAGCAGAGCGAGCAGGACGAAGATCCGGCTATTTTCCAGGCGCGGCAAGGGCTGGACGCATGGACGCGGGCCAGCGGCCGCCTGGGAGACCTGGCAGCGGTGGGAGTCGGCCGGAGCGGGCTTGGGACTCCCGCTACCAGGGAAGGGACTGTGCATGGTCCTACAGAGGCTGTCAGATGTGTCCATCCGCCCGCTGGTGGCCAAACCGGAACCCTACCCCAACCAGATACTCCGACTGAGACTCAGATGGACACTGGATGGCCCGTGCATGCCGCCCCGGCACCGGGCTGACTCGCGTTGGATTTCTGAAAGTGGACTTTGAATTTTCTGGGGACAGAAACCAGTCCAGGGGAGGGCAGTGTAATGTCGGGGCCATTTTAAGGGGGGCAGGGATTTCCCAGCATGCTTTGCCAGTTGAAAACGTTACTGTGTGTGTGTATTAAATGTGTTATTACTGAGTTATACTGCTGACCCAGCAGTGTTTAGCAGAATTAGGGCAAGATGTATCATGTGTGTGTAACCATGATTGAAACGGAGGTCTCGGAGAATGACCTCCCCTCCTCTCTGTGCTCAGAAGTAAGTTGGGGGTTGGTGGTGTGTAAATAAAGCCTGTTCATCACAACCATCTTGCTCCTCTTTCTTTGTGTGAATCCCGCAAACGTCACATTATTTTGTTCCTCCACAATACGTCAAAAAATTGAATAAAAATAGCTCAATGTTTTTCATTTTCCAAAGAAAAACTGGAGGAAATGAAAATACTGGCTTTAAAAATATGTAAATAGTTTACCACGTACGCAACATTAGAGTCAAATCCCGCAAAACTGAGATTGAAAATGGAAAACCCCACAAAAGGAAATTGTAAAAACCCCAAAGTTTTGCAAAAATACCCATATATAGTTTTTTTTCTCTTTTTTCACTCCTCTCTCTTCTTTTCACTCACTCACTGTCAAACACAAGGGCCCACACATACACCATACATGCACACACGCAGCGCAGTCCTGTTATGTCTCCAAGGTTACTTTTGGGCAGCTGTTTACGTAGAGCAACAGAACGATAGCCTTAAAACAAGCTTGAAATGGCAACCCAAAATACTTGGAAAAACAAATCTGGCAACCCAACGTTCTCATGTCAACTTTTTTTCCCTACCGCAATGAAAACAGAATTTCTCACCCAAAAGTATAATTTGCAAACGTCCACAATTTTAATCATTTCCCAAGAGGGTAATAAGTAATTAACCAACTCTTTTATGCTCCACAAATACCAGAAAAAATGACAACAATTTTACAGCCCCGTGCAATCTGCTCTTTCCGCCAGAGATAGTGGGGTTCCCACCATGAGCAAATTTTCATTTTCACTTCAAGTTTTTGCAAAAGATTAGTTTTTGGTATTAGGTTGAAGCTTAGGGTCTAAGTAACAATTTTGGTTCAAGTGGACAAAGATCACATGGAGTCTTCATACATTCCTGCCATTTTCCAAGATGGCCACCATCAAAATCTAATAATGTCAATATCTCGGAAACTATTCAACCTAGAGACATGAATTTGGTGTCTATACGTAGGTTTTCATGGTCAATAAGTCGAAGCAATCATCGTTACTCTTCCATTCCGATTGATCAAGCACACGAGCAGGCCAACAAACGGGTGAAAGGAGTTGGGGGAGTGATCGGGATCACAGAGAACCCTGAGATGCTAGAACGCTGGATTGCAACTGGTCCAGAAATTAGCCGAGTTCTAGAGCAATTCAGTGATGTAGATGACGACGGAGGTCAAGAGCTCCCTCATCACGAGGAAGGAAGTACATCCCAGCACCGCTTTAGGCGTCATGTCACAAATCTCATGGATGTGCTGCAAAGCAGAGGGAATCCCTTTGAAGAGAGTAGTGCAGATCTAGTTACATTAGAGTGTGTGTTGACAAGTCCGCCGCCACATCTGTCCGCGTCTTAGAATCAAGAGGAGAAGAGCAGTATGACCACTTTCGGAAGAATGTGCTGGACACAAATAATGTACCGCTGCAAGCTCCGATCAAGAAAAACAAATTCCTGCTGTTCCATGAGGAGAAAACTCGAAAAAAGACAGCAGTTCAGAAGAAGGTGCAGCACTTCGAACAACATACAGATCTGTATGGACAAGCATTCATTATCGTTGATAGCCGGGGTGGAAATTTGGAGGAATTTTTCCGTCACGAATCCTCCTCATCACCACCTGCACTGGCTTCTGAAGGATCCATCAACTCTTGCAACAAGTCAGATTTATTGGCGTGCATTATGGAAGCAAGTGCAAGTACCGGACTATCCGCGAATGCGAAGCTCGTTGCACCAGATGATTATGGGGTCATCGTTATTGATGGCGGTGCACTGATCCACTCTCTTCCTGGCACAACTGTCCAAGGCAAAACATTTGCTGAATATTTCACCAAAGTTTTCTGCCCAAGAATCCAGCATGAGTTGAAAAGAGCAGCGAGAGTGGATATTGTATGGGATCAGTATCGCTCAATGCCAATCAAAGCGACCACAAGAGAAAAGCGAGGAAAAGGCACACAACAGCGAGTATCTGGTTCTGCCAAAGTGCCTGGAAATTGGCAAAACTTTTTGTCTAATGCCGAAAATAAAAAAGGGCTCTTTTCATTCCTGTCAACAAGCATTGTGCATTTGAGAGCTGAATACGACAAAAAATCAGCGAATAGAGCTGCCTCGAGTCTTCTAAGATTGAAACAATCTTTTTATGAACAAGGTGAAAAATCAGGAAAATTATTGGCATGGCAGATTAAACAATTAGAAATTAAAACACCAATTACTAGTATTATAAGTAACGGACAGGTAGTTATAGATCCTTTAGAAATTAACAGAGCCTTTAGAGATTACTATGAAAAATTATATGATACTAAAAATGAATTTGATTTAACAAAACTAAATGGGTTTTTGAACGAACTATCTATACCGTGTATTCCAAATGAAAACAGGGAGATATTGGAGTCTAAAATTAGTCAAGAAGAAGTTGGGCTAGCCATTGATAATATGAAATCAGGAAAAAGTGCAGGACCAGATGGTCTTCCAGTTGACCTTTATAAGAAATTTAAGAATAAATTAATAAAACCTTTTTTGGAAATGGTTTTAGAAGCATTTCAAAATAATAATTTACCATCATACATAAATAATGCCTTAATTATACTGCTGCCAAAACCAGGTAAGCCCTCTAATAAATGTGAAAATATGAGACCAATAAGCCTATTAAACGCCGACCTTAAGATAATCTGTAAAATTTTAGCAAGACGAATACAAGAAATTTTACCAAATATTATTAATCGAGATCAGAATGGCTTTATAAAGGGAAGACAAGGCTTCCATAATGTAAGAAGACTATTTAATATTATTTATTTTAATAAAGAAGCACCGGATACAGCTCTCCTATCATTGGACGCCGAAAAGGCCTTTGATAGAGTTGAATGGCCCTTTCTTTTTGAAGTCCTACAAAGGTTTGGACTTGGAAATAATTTCATAAAATGGGTTCAAATAATATACAATAATGCTACAGCAGAAATCCTAACAAATAACAATATTTCAAAACCAATAAAAATCAATAAAGGATGTCGACAAGGCTGTCCACTTTCACCTTTACTGTTTACTATGGCAATTGAACCTTTAGCGATAGCGATACGTTTACATTCACAAATATATGGAATTAAAGTTGGACCAACAGAACATAAAATCTCCCTGTACGCCGATGACATAATTTTGTTTATGTCGAATCTAAAAAAATCAATTCCAACCTTGTTGAATTTAATAAAGAATTTTGGGGAAATATCAGGATATAAAATAAATAAAACTAAATCTTCAATATTAATGCTAAATGAGACCCAGAGAAATTACCCAGCCCCTGAGGTAAATCAATTCAATGTTGTAAATCAGTTTAAATATTTAGGAATCCAAATTGTGCCTAAGCTAGAATCAGTCGCCAGTGTCAACTATGAAGCCTTAATGACAGATATCAATGAGTTAACTCAGAGATGGATGTCACTACCAATGTCGATGATCGGGAGAATCAATATACTTAAAAGTAATATTTTACCTAAAATACTTTATTTATTTCAATACATTCCCTTATCACCACCTTTAGATTTATTCTCAAGAATAAAAAAAAGTTAGTGGAATTTATATGGAACAACAGGAGGGCTAGATTACGTCTGTCTTTATTATATTTACCATTTGATCGTGGAGGTCTGAAATGTCCAAATTTGATGTTGTATTATTGGTCGGCACAACTGAGGTCTATGACATATTATTTTTCATCAAATGATCTCCCTCACTGGACTGAAATGGAATCATACAATTTACCTTTACCTCTTCCCATATTCATATACTCAGATTCGGCAAAAAAATTACAAAAACAAGTTAAAAATCCATTTGTAAAGCATATGATCAAAATATGGTGTGAAGCTAAAAACTATTTAAAAGAACCACAGTTATTGTCACAATTTAGTCCAATATGGGGTAATCAATATTTTAAACCAGGGAGAGCGGACGCTGTATTTAAAGTATGGAATTTAAAAGGGATACAAAAGATTCAGGATTTATATTTGCCATGTGCAGATAACATAATGTCTTTTGAAGAGCTGAGGATCAAATTTAATCTCAATAGAACACATTTTTTTAAATATCTTCAACTTAGAAACTTTATTCGATCAAATCAAAATAAAGCTCTCACTCGACCTATTTATTCATCCTTGGAAAAAATGATGATGAAAGATAGTAAAAGAAAGGGTATTATTTCAGAGTTTTATAACTCATTGACACTATCTTCAAGTGAAAATTCACTGAAAAGATTAAACTATTGGAAAGAAGATCTGCAAACTGAAATTTCAGAGGAACAATGGGAATTGGCTTGTACAGAAGCTCAAACCAAATCAATAAATGTACGCCTTAAATTGATACATTTCAAATGGTTAATGCGGATGTATGTTACACCGGAGGAGTTAAATAAATATAACAAAAATATACCAGATACATGCACAAAATGCATGGAAAGTAAAGGAACTCTATTTCATTGTGTATGGGAATGTAGATTAATAAGAATGTTTTGGGAAGAGGTGAGGGTAACAATTGAAAAAATAATCTCAAAACAAATCATATTGAATCCTAAATTGTTTTTGTTGGGTCTGTACCCAGAAAAGCATAATTTTAATAAAAGTGAAAGAACATTCATAGACCTCAGTTTGCTTAATGCCAAAAAATGTATTGCACTATTATGGAAAAAGACTCATAGACCAGATGTGACTCAGTGGTTAAGACAGATGTTAACAAACCTTCCATTAGAAAGAATAACATATATACTGAAATCAAAGGAAATTGTGTTTGAGAATATATGGAGACCTTTTATTGATTATGTAAAAAATTTAAACATAACTTTTGAAGAAGAAGGTGAATGATGTGTGTGGACCTTGTAAATTCCAAACTGGTGAACATAATATGTATACTTATGTATTGGATTGTCTAGACTAAACAGAGGAGCATTGTTGAAGATTTGATTTTGTTGGTGGTTGTTGGTGTTTTTAGTGCATCCTTTTTTTCTTTTTTTTTTTTGTAGTACTTTAGTGTTAGTGTTTGATTGTTTGTATCATGTTTGTTAAAAAAAAAAAAAAAAGGTTCAATAAAGATATTGTGGAAAAAAAAAACAAGCATTGTGCAAACACCATTCCAAGATGGCAAACAGGTTTATATAACTTCTGGTGACCAAGTCCTCAATGCAGGGAATGGACCGCCCATGGGACGACATAATCATGAGGAGGCAGATACTCGTGTCCTGGTACATCTTCTTCATGCCCTCCAATATTCATCACTGGGAATGGTCTATACTGGCGACACAGACGTTGTCGTAATACTTCTGTGTAACTTCCACCACATCAAAGCGGTGAATCCGGAGTCAAACATCTGGATTTCTTTCAAAACAGGAAAGACAGTCAACATGATATCCCTCAACAACATTGCCTCAAGTTTGGGTGTGACAACGTGCAAAGCCTTGGCTCTCTTTCATGCATTCACTGGGTCAGACAGCACGTCATCTTTCAAATACAAAGGCAAGCGATACTGCTTCAAGCGGAAAGATGAGGTTCCATCCCTCTTGAGTGAGTTTGCGACAATTGCTAGCACCCCGTTTCTTACATCGCCAGAGTTGAGGGAAGTGGTGAGTCACTTTGTTTGCAAAATGTACTCCGACGAACCTATCACTGATGACACCAACGTTGACCTTGTTCGAATGAGAGTTTTCTGTCACAGGACTCGGGATGTGGAAAGAATACCCCCTACAAGTGATGCGCTCGACCAACATCTCAAAAGGAGTGTCTTCCAGGCGAGCATCTGGACTACAGCGCACGAGCCACTGGCACTAGTCCCAAGCCCAAGCAATCATGGATGGATGGAAAAAGATGGCCAACTGGTTCCCATATGGACCACGTTGCCCCTTGCCAGGGATGTGTTTGATCTAGACGTAAAATGCACGTGCACAAAACCCTGCTCGTCATGCAAGTGCAAAAAGGCTGACTTGAAGTGCTCACGTTTATGCAAGTGCAAATGTCCTAACTAAATGACCATGATTGTAGTGAGAATGAGTAATGATTTTTTAGTTGCACTTACCTAATCAATGAAATATCATTAAGAACAATGAAAGTAGACTGTTCGGTTTATATTCATGGTATTTTATAGAATTTACATTCGTATGTGTTCAATTGTTAACATGCATAATTCTGCTACATTGTACTATAACGTTTGTTGTGTAATTTACCATTTCGGGACAAATAAATACTCTGATGTTGTCAGAAATGGTTTTATCTGATTCCTTGACCATGAAAACCTAGGTATAGACACCAAATTCATGTTTCTAGATTGAATAGTTTCCGAGATATTGACATTATTAGATTTTGATGGCGGCCATCTTGGAAAATGGTGGGAATGTATGAAGACTCCATGTGATCTTTGTCCACTCGGACCAAAATTGTTACTTAGACCCTAAGCTTCAACCTGGTACCAAAAATCAAACTTTTGCAAAAACTTGAAGTTGTGGAGCCCATAGTTATAACCTATGTAACTCACATGTGGCTGGCTGAATTCAGCCAAGAGAGACTTTGAGCTAGCCATGTGTATTGACTTCACACCTCAAGAGGAAGACGTGTCTGCACCCCCTGGGGACTCAGGAGAGGGGAGAAGATTACCCGGCCTGACCTTTGGGGGTCGGAAAGGAGAACAGAAGGACTCTGGGTGTTCTATTACAGATGAAAGGATGTAGCTGAGTATTGTGACTTTTGTGTGTGATGTATTGTTAGAGATGAATGTATAAATGTATGTGTGTGACTGCGTCCTGTCTCTTTTCACTCCGATCGAGAGAGGACGTAGGATGAATGAGAATTAAAGCAGTTACTGGAAAAATCATCCAGTCTCCTCAATTCTTGACTCCTACAATTGGAGACCTACGCATGAATCTGAGCACGCCGAGGCTGGAGAACAGCCTCGTGATCGATATGGAAGAGCTGGGAGACAGCCGCTCAGACCCAGATTCACCGGGGAATGCCAGCAGGGGCACAAGACTGATTAAGCTCCCCGAGTTCTGGCAAAGCGACCCGCACTCGTGGTTCCAGCATGTGGAGTTTCGGATCCTGCTCGGGGGAGTTTCAGCGGATGACATTAAATTCCATAATGTCATCGCGACGCTCGACAGCCGCACAGCTCGGTGTGTGCAGAGCCTGGTGCAGCAACCACCCGCTGTCGGCAAATACGACGCGCTGAAAGCCACCCTCATCAGGAGCTTCATGCCGTCGTCTGAGGCAAGAGCCAGGCAGCTACTGGACCTGCGCAACAGAGGTGGACGCAGGCCGACTGTCCTCATGGAGGACATGCTGCAAATGATCGGGACGGACAACGACGCGTTCCTTTTCAAACATATTTTCCTGAGAACCCTCCCAGTGCACACGAGAGGTTCCCTGTCCAGCAGGAGATGTTTGACCCAGCAGGACTTCCGCGACCTGGCCCAAGAGGTGGAGCGGCTCCTCAACGCCTGCGAGGAACAAGAGGTTTCCATGGCAGCGGCAGACCTCGGCGCGGCGGCCGGGGGCAGTGTGGAGCCAGAGACGGCAGTGACCACCTCAGCGGCGACGGCAGCGGCGAGGTTCCGTGGCAGGGGAGATGACGGTCTCTGTTTTTACCATCGACATTTCGCTGGGAAGGCGCACAAATGCATCCCGCCCTGCAAGTTCAAAAAGCAGGGAAACGACCTGGCCGGGAGCCATTAGCAGCTTCCACTCTCGGCGAACGGAACAAGCTTCTTTATCTTACAGATGCAGGCTCTGGGCGGCAATTCCTAGTGGACACCGGAGCCCAGAGGAGCTTCATCACTGCCACCTATGCTGATCGGGTCGCGGGACCCCGTGGAGACGGAGCGACAGCGGCCAATGGCTCCAGCATCAAGACTTACGGAGAGAGAACCTTGTCTCTGTCCTTCCACGGCCACGCCTATGAGTGGAATTTCATCGTGGCGGCAGTGAGCTTCAATATGTTAGGTGCTGATTTTCTGTGTTCACCTGGTTTGTTAGTTGATCTGGCCAACAAACGACTAGTAAATGCACTCTCTTTCTGTTCTATCCCTTGTTCAGCTCGGGTGTGCCCGCCGGCAGTTCAGACCAACGTCGCCACAGCAGGTGGTAAGTTTCACAGCCTTCTACACCAGTTCCCAGCACTCACAGTTCCTACTTTTTCAGCTAAGGTGGCGAAGCACGGGGTGGAGCACTTTATTACCACGAGTGGCCCACCCGTTTTTGCAAAGGCTCGGCGCTTGGATGCAGCTAAACTCTCCATTGCGCGCGAGGAGTTCGCCAACCTGGAAAGGTTGGGCATAATTCGCCGCTCGAAGTCCGCTTGGGCTTCCCCCCTCCACATGGCACCTAAAGCTGATGGCTCATGGAGACCTTGTGGCGATTACCGCAGGTTGAACAATGCCACAGCGCAGGACCGGTACCCGATTCCGCATATCCAGGACTTTTCAGTTCATTTGGCGAAGGCGTGCATTTTTTCTAAAATAGACCTGGTCCGCGGTTATCACCAAGTCCCGGTCCAACCAGAGGACATCCCCAAAACAGCCGTAATAACCCCGTTCGGGCTTTTTGAGTTTTTACGAATGCCTTTTGGCCTTAAAGGCGCCGCACAAACCTTCCAACGGATGATGGATGCAGTGTTGTGCGACCTTTCTTTCGTTTTTGTCTATTTAGACGACATTTTGGTAGCCAGCACCTCCGAGGAGGAGCACGCAAAACACCTCACGACAGTTTTTCAGAGGTTAGGAGAGCATGGGTTGATAATCAACCCGGCCAAGTGCCATTTTGGCGTGGCACAAATCGACTTTTTGGGGCACCGCGTTTCCTCGGAGGGAGCAGTTCCTCTGCCGGCCAAAGTACGCGCAGTGGCAGATTTTCCCCAGCCTCGAATGGTAAAAGCGTTGCAAGAATTTTTGGGGATGGTAAATTTTTATAACCGTTTCATACCCCACGCAGCGCAGCTTATGCAGCCCTTGTACACCGCGCTCAAAAAGCAGAAGCCCTCCCATGTGATTGAATGGTCCCCGGAGCGGGAGCGCGCATTCACAGAGGTTAAACGGGCACTGGCAAACGCGGCACTGTTGGCCCACCCAGACCCGGCAGCCCGCATAGCGCTAACCACGGACGCGTCAGATGTGGCCATAGGGGCCGTAGTGGAACAGCAGGTTGCTGGGGTTTGGCAACCACTCGCATTCTTCAGCAGATCCCTACACGAGGCTGAGCGAAAATACAGCGCGTTTGACAGGGAGCTGCTGGCGCTCCACTTGGCTATTCGCCATTTCCAGTTCTGGTTGGAAAGGTGGCGTTTCACCGCGTTTGTCGACCACAAACTGCTCACTTTTGCGATGTCCAAAACTTCAGAACCGTGGTCAGGGCGGCAACAGAGACAGCTGGCTGCAATTTCTGAATTTACCACCGATATTCAGCACGTAGCCAGTAAAATCAATGTGGTGGCAGACTGTCTGTCATGCGCGGTAACAGCACCCGTCCACGTGGAAACGGATTGCGCGGCCGCTTACCCAGAGCGCGGTAACAGCGCGGACACGCGCGCGGCTCCGGTCCACGTGGGAATAGATTATGCAGCCATGGCGGCGGAGCAGAGCGAGGACGCGGATGTGCGCGCGCTCCTGTCTGGACCAACAGGGTTAAGGCTGGAACGCAGAAATCTACAAACCGGTTTCCCCCCGCTTATTTACGATGTATCCACGGGGCGACCGCGCCCGGTGGTGCCAGCCGCGTGGCGCCGTCGCGTTTTTGACGCCGTGCACTCCCTAGTCCACTCACCATTTTCACGCTTCGGTGAAAATGGTGGCGGAGAAGTTTGTTTGGCCGAGCCTGCGCAAGCACATGAAGGAGTGGGCTAAAACCTGCATGGCTTGCCAGCGCGCTAAGATTCACAGGCACACTAAGGCGCCCTTAGAACCGTTCCACATTCCGGCTAAAAGGTTCGATCATGTGCACGTGGACCTCGTGGGCCCCCTGCCCACTTCACAAGGGTTCACGCATCTCTTGACAATGGTAGACCGAACCACTCGTTGGCCGGAAGTGGTCCCGTTAACATCGACCACAGCGGCAGAGGTGGCACGCGCTTTTTTAACAGCCTGGGTAGCGCGGTTCGGGGTCCCGTCAGATATTACGTCTGATAGGGGACCTCAGTTTGCGTCGGAACTGTGGTCAGCAGTGGCCAGTGGCTTAGGAGCGGCGGTACATCGCACGACCGCTTACCATCCCCAGGCCAACGGTTTATGCGAGCGTTTTCACAGGTCTTTGAAGGCAGCCCTCAGAGCGTCACTGACGGACACAGATTGGGTAAACAAACTACCATGGGTTTTATTGGGGTTGCGTTCGGCACCCAAAGAGGATCTAGATGCCTCACCAGCAGAATTGGTCTTCGCACAACCGCTCAGGCTGCCAGGCGAGTTTTTACCCGACCACACGGCACCAGGGCCCCCCCCCCCCCGATCCTGGGGTCTCTGAGTAACACGGGAGCAGAAATGCTCCCGGGCCCCGCTCATCACTCTTTCCTGCGTGTATTCGTGCCCCAGGCTTTACGAGACGCAGAGTTTGTTTTTGTCAGGCACGATGCTCAGCGGCATAGTCTCCGCCCACCTTACGACGGTCCATTTCGAGTGCTGGAAACCGGGGAGAAATATTTTGTGCTAGATTTGGGGGGCAGGAGGGAGACGATCAGTATCGATAGATTAAAGCCTGCTTTTGTGTTGCATAACGAGTCTGTACGGCAGGCGGGCATGCCTCGACGCGGCAGGCCTCCGAAAGGGCGGCCCCGGGACCCCCCACGGGGGGCAAATAACCCTTCTCCCCCTCACTCCACAGATGCACAGCAGGACGGCCCAACACAGAGCAGGAGACCTGCATACAGCAGATTCGGGAGAAGATTGAAACCTAAGCTGCATGCAGAATGATGTGGTTTTTTTTTTTTTTTTGGTCAGGTTGTTTGGGTTGCTGTGAGATTCTGTTGGGGGGGTGACGTGCTGTATGACTGTTGTATGACTGTATGTGGGTGCCCAGTCTTTCGCGTGGAAGGGGGGAGTGATGTGGAGCCCATAGTTATAACCTATGTAACTCACATGTGGCTGGCTGAATTCAGTCAAGAGAGACTTTGAGCTAGCCATGTGCATTGACTTCACACCTCAAGAGGAAGACGTGTCTGCACCCCCTGGGGACTCAGGAGAGGGGAGAAGATTACCCGGCCTGACCTTTGGGGGTCGGAAAGGAGAACAGAAGGACTCTGGGTGTTCTATTACAGATGAAAGGACGTAGCTGAATATTGTGACTTTTGTGTGTGATGTATTGTTAGAGATGAATGTATAAATGTATGTGTGTGACATCCTGTCTCTTTTCACTCCGATCGAGAGAGGACGTAGGATGAGTGAGAATTAAAGCAGTTACTGGAAAAATCATCCAGTCTCCTCAATTCTTGACTCCTACATTGTCAAAATTATCTTGCGAGAGAAAAACAAGCATAAAGCCTCGATTTAGGATATTTTATCTTATTGAGATTTCCCTTTTTACAGTGTGGCAGATACTGCCTTCGGCATAAAGTTACATCAGTGAAGTATTCCTGATTCAAACAACAGCAGCAATGGAAAACCTGCACAGGTGGCTGGAAACACTGCAAATAGCATGTCTTACCTTTTCAGAAGTGTTTTCTTCTGGCCTTCTTTAAATTGTCCAAAACGCGGCGGCGCCACGCGGCTGGAACCACGGGACGAGGCCGACCCGTGGAGACATCGCATATTAAGGGGGGCATACCTATTTGCTGCACCCTGTGCTCTAGCCTTAACCCTGTTGGTCCAGACTGGAGCGCGCGCACATCCGCGTCACCAACCTGCTCCGCAGCCATGTCTGCATAATCCAAACCTACGTGGACCAGGGCTGCGCGCGCTCCCGCGTCACTGCCCTGGCCCACAGCCACCGAGTCTGCCCCCACGTGGCCTGGCGTTGCCACAGCACATGAGAGACAGTCCGCCACTACATTGTGTTTGCCTGCTACATGCTGGATATCGGTGGTGAACTCCGATAATGCGGCTAGCTGTCTTTGTTGTCGGCCTGACCAAGGTTCTGAGATCTTGGCCATCGCAAAAGTTAACGGTTTGTGGTCCACAAAAGCAGTGAAACGCCGCCCTTCCAGCCAGAACTGGAAATGGCGGATGGCCAAGTGTAGGGCTAAAAGCTCCCTGTCAAACACGCTGTATTTACGCTCGTTATCGCGCAGGGATTTGCTAAAGAACGCGAGAGGCTGCCAGGTCCCTGCCACACACTGTTCAATGACTGCCCCCACCGCTAGGTCCGAAGCGTCGGTGGTGAGCGCCAAACGGGCTGTTGGAACCGGGTGCGCTAACAAAACGGCGCTTGCAAGGGCTGATTTGACCTGGGAGAAAGCACGCTCCCGCTCCGGAGACCATTCGACCTTATTAGTGGGTTTTTGTTTTTTTAGTGCCGCGTACAGTGGCTGCATGAGCCGCGCTGCACTCGGAAGAAACCGGTTGTAAAAATTAACCATTCCTAGAAACTCCTGCAGCGCTTTTATCGTTTGAGGTCGGGGGAAATCTGTTATTGCGCGCACTTTCTCAAGAAGGGGAACCGCTCCCTGTGGTGAAACGCGGTGCCCCAAAAAATCGATTTGCGCCACCCCGAACTGGCACTTTGCTGGGTTAATTATCAACCTGTGCTCTGCCAGTCTCCGAAAAACCGCTGTGAGGTGGGTTTCATGTTCGTCCTCGGACATGCTGGCTAACTAACTAACTAACTAACTAACCTGCACTTATATAGCGCTTTTCTAGTCACAAAGACCACTCAAAGTGCTTTCTTTAATACTAACCCTCTATTCTAAGGGCCTATAGGAAACAGATATCTAGGGACAATTTAGAACAGCCAATTAACCTAACATGCATGTTTTTGGCATGTGGGAGGAAACCGGAGAAATCCCGGAGTAAACCCACGCTACCAATATGTTGTCTAAATAGACGAACACGAAAGGCAGGTCGCGTAAAACAGCATCCATCATGCGTTGGAAAGTTTGCGCGGTGCCCTTTAATCCAAACGGCATGCGCAAAAACTCAAAAAGCCCAAACGGAGTTATTACCGCGGTTTTGGGAATATCCTGCGCGCGCACGGGGACTTGGTGGTAGCCGCGCACCAAGTCTATTTTAGAAAAAATGCGCGCCCCCGCCAAATGAACTGAGAAATCCTGGATGTGCAGAATCGGGTAGCGATCGTGTGCTGAGATGTTCAACCTGCGGAAATCGCCACAAGGTCGCCACGAGCCATCAGCCTTTGGGACCATGTGTAACGGGGAAGCCCAGGGGCTGTTCGAGCGTCTAATTATGCCCAGTTTTTCCAGGTTGGCAAATTCCTCGTGCACTATGGCCAGTTTAGCTGAGTCCAAGCGCCGGGCTTTTGCAAAAACGGGCGGCCCAGTGGTGGTAATAAAATGTTCCACCCCGTGTTTGGCCACTGTCGCCGAAAACTTTGGAACTGTGAGTGCTGGAAAGTGAGTGAGCAGAGCATGAAACTTACCACCTGCAGCTGTGACGTTGGCGTGTGCAGTCGGCGGAGCCACCCGAGCTGTGCAGGGGATAGAATGAAAAGAAAGTGCATTAACCAGACGTCTATTAGCAAGATCAACCAATAAACCATGTGAGCACAAAAAATCAGCCCCTAACATGTTAAAACTGACTGCTGCTACAATAAAGGTCCACTCGAATGAACGGCCCTGTAAGGACAGACGCATGGTCCTCTCACCGAATGTCTTAATCGCTGAGCCATTCGCTGCTGATACTGACACCCAGGGAGCTTTGGACGGCATCAGCCGTTCCGCGTAGGTAGGCGTGACGAAACTCAGCTGGGAGCCCGTGTCCACGAGGAATTGTTTCCCCGAGTGTGCATCTGTCAGGTAAAGTAGCTTATTTTCTTCTCCGAGGGATGCAGCTGCTACCGGCCCCCCGGTCTTGGCGTTTCCCTGACGCTTGAAGCGGCACGGTGGGAGACATCTGTGTGCCCTCTCCGCAAAACGGCGGTGGTAGAAACACAGGCCGACCTCAGCTCCGCGTCGCCTGACGCCTGTCGCCGCTGTCGTCGGTTCGTCTGGTGCCGCCACCTCTGGCTCCAAACCATCTCCGGGCACCGTCCTCTGCTCAGCTGCCGCGGCCGAAACCGCGCTCCACTTGTGGGCGTCGACGAGTCGCTGCGCCTCCTTGCCGAGGCCATGGTAGTCCCGCTTGGCCAAGCGGGGTGAGTCTGCCAGGGTCACTCTGACTGCTGGCGGCAGAGTCTGGAGGAAAAGGTGGGCGAAGATAAATTCGCCATCCTCGGAGTCTTTCAGTCTCAGCATCTTCACCATCAGGTCTGCCGGTCTGTCGTTCTCCGACTCCGTCAACTCTAGGAGCCCCTCTGCTCGCTGTTGCACCGAGGGGGTGAAATGGCTGATCAGCGCCTCCTTCAATGCGCCGTACTTGTCGGTGTCCGGTGGGTGGTTAACCAGATCTTCCACCCTCTGGACCGTGTGACTGTCCAGCTTCGCCACCACATAGTAGAACCTCGTTTCATCCTTTGAGATTCTCCGGAGGTTGAACTGCGCCTTGACCGCGCTAAACCAGGAGCGCGGGCTGTGCTGCCAGAAATCGGGCAGCTGGAGCATGGAGGCAGCTATCAGGCTGGCCTCTGATGAGCTCTGCTCGGGAGAATTCTCCCTGCTCATTCTTTGTCATGGGTCACCAGTGTGGAAGATGTGTTCAATGACGAGACATGAGTGTATTTCTCAGGTTCGGCTTTATTGCAGAACACATTCATCCAACATTCTCAAAAGCAAGAAGAGGCAGAATAATATTACAGCTCACTCTTATACCTCCGGGGGATTAAGAACTCAAGTCACATGGTGCTTCTGCAAACATTCAATCACAATGCAAGTTTCTGAAGATTCACCATTGTCTCTTATTCTCCGGTGTCCCGGGAAACCCCCCAGGGCCTCCTCTGAGACAAGGGCCCGACTTCACACCTCCTCGCCATCACCTGTTGGCCCCCGTCGATCCAATCTCCTGTTCCTCCAGACGTGAAGCCTCAATCCACATAAGCCATACATTTGTGGGAGATATGAACCAGACATATGTGCCACACTCTTGTGGGAAATATGAACCAAACATATGTGCCACACACTCATGTTTTCGGAAAGAGAGCTTCCAATTTTAAAAGTAGGTCCCCGGGGTCAACTGGAGTCTAGGTGCTGGTTAGCAGGAGGACCAGTCCAGGGGCATAAAGGTTGTGGTGGGAGGACAAGAGAGTTTGAAGCTGAGAGGAGAAGAGATGAAAGGGGGATAACAGAGCAAGAAAAGTGGTGTATTGACAAAAAAGTTGAAACAATGGTCATAGTAGTAGTAGATTAGTTTATTTGACAGGGACAGACATAAGCTGAAAGCTGCTTGCATTCTGTCTTTAACAGCTTTTGTTTTGCATTATTATTATTATTATTATTGTGGTTTCTTTCCCCATTTGCAGTTATACTTTTCCAATATAACTAAAAAGTTGATAATGTTTTTGAAGTTACTGTTTTCGTAGCATGCTCCCAACACCGAAACGCACCATGATGCGTTTAGATTCTACTTCCGGTGTGAAAAGTCACACCAACATGGCGCCGTCCGGGAGGAAACATGCGAAGAGTCGGGCTTGTATTATTCCCAGTGGTTATACTGGTAAAAAAAAAAAAATCGACATTTTAAAATTCATTTCCGTTTATATCTATCCGTTCAATATAACTTTCCATGGTGGCTGGTTTGGTGTGCGAGTCTGTAGTGCGGATGATGTTTAGTCCTAACAGACCCTGACGTGTTGTTGTTCGTCTCTTCTCTCTTCAGTCATTTCTTTACAGTTCAGCTCCGACACTGCCGCGCGACACTCGCTGTACGTGAAGGAGCACCGAGTGCGATCAGAGAGTGGTTCACGGAGACCACTGGACCGGACTTTGTTTGTGCTCAACATCCCTCCATACTGTTCAGAGGTACGTTCACAGGGGGCTTCACTGTCTGGGTCAACTCAGTGTCGACCACAAACCTCTCTGGCAGTGTGGCATGTAGGGGAATGTATAAACATCTTATAGAACTTATGTATATGTTGTGTGTGTATACAGAAACTAGAGGGCACCCAGAGAGTGCATACCTCCACCAAGGCCCTATCTGGCAATGTTAAAGAAAGTGAAAAGGTGATCCAGAATCCACATGCTGACCCGGATCACCTCCAGAATCTGTTTGGTTCATACTAGGGCTGGGTGATTAACTGAAATAAAACCGAAACCATCAGGACATAAAACCAGCATAATCTTGCTCATGTCAGGTTGTTTTTCCTGTTCTTCCCTTCTTCCTGTTGTGTGCGTGTATGTGAGAGCGTTCATATACTGCCCCTTTAAGACTCCTGCACAACTCTGCAACCAGTGCAGTCAACGCTGTGGAAAAATTAAAATGGCGTGCACTGAAAAGAAATGCAGTGTCCGTCCACACTGACTCTGTGTTTCATCTGAGGATGTGGAGAGGGGGTGCGCTGAGGCTGGGTCGCTGTTGGCCTCTGACTGCTGTCTGTATCATCACAGCCATTTTGCAGTGGGGGTGGACGAGCTAAGGCTGGACTCCAGTGGGTATAAATCCCCTATAAAACCAAATCTGCAATGTAAAATAGTATCTTTTGCCCTTTTTTCCCCCCACAGAAAAACTTTCGTTGTCTCACATTTTTGTTTGAAAATCTTTTCTTCACTATTCCTCCTCCTTCAAACGCCAGGATATGTGAATAGGCCCACCCACATCCTACCTACGAGGATGCTGACGTGCCACCTCTCCTCCACAACATCAGCATACAAAAGTCTGCAAGCTGGCAAATTGGACCAGAAAACAACAGTATTGAAGATCTGATATTTAAAAAATTACAATTCAATGCTGCCAGAACTCCAGAGTTTCCACACAACCACTCGGCACTTGTGGAGCACACAAACACCACAACAAAGCGTCACGGTGAGTGCACTGCAGTCCCCTCTGGTGCTCACACACCTAGAATAGCCAAAACTTCAGCTCCGGCTGCCAAACAACACTGCACATTCACTCCGTGTACAACCATCTCTGCACGATCTCAACACGCTCCAAAAGTATTTCACTTCACTGCACTGCCTGGGGCCAAAACTGTCAGACATCACACTTAATTGCATCGTTTTTCTCTTTTTGTCTTTATGGTGCAGCAGCGTCTCTCCAAAAAAGTCTGGACAAACAGATCAACACATGTAGCATCTAAATACAGTATATCCATATATCTGGATATTTGTGGATCATTTTTCTTTAGCAAATTACCTATTTGACACAAGGCTTTGACATTTACTGCACGTAAAATCGTACCGTTAGTAGGCTATCATTATCAGGCACATTAAAGGCTAATGGTGGCTAGCACTACAATAAACAGAATAAATCCTGTGATAAAAAAGACTTGAAGGACAGGCCCAGTTGTATGCCCAGGCTAATGACTGAAACTGCATCAGTCCTTAATCATCATCATCAACCTTTATTTAACCAGGCAAGTTAGCAAAGAACATATTCTTGTCAAAGGCAACAGCCTGGTAGGAGGCAAAGTCCTCCTAAGGGATGGGGGAGAGGGACAAACTTAAAAACACATACACACAAGTAACAGCAGACAGCCCTAGTAAACCATACAGTGAGAACATAGCTGTATACAGCAGCAGCCCAGCTGGAGAGTCATGGTCCCTGTGTGGTGATGGCATGGTTGTGGCTGCATGAAGGGCTCCCAGGTGCAGCTGGCTAGTCGCCGGCATGAGTCATGTGGCCCACGGGCCTGCAAGAGGCATGTGTGGACACTGACTTTTCCATTGGACAGTGTTTGGTTTGGTTGCACATGTGTGTTGTGACAATGGGTCTAGTCTTTATTATGTTCATTTATGGCCAAATCACTGCAGTGGTATATTCAGCTATGCTGTACACTCATGGCTTAATTACAAATCTAGCCAGTGACTATAAGGGAGGAAAAAACAAAACAAAAAGTGACTGAAAAGCTTCAATTAACTGTGATGCTGATTTAAGGTCAAACCACCCAGCCCTAGTTCATATGTAGTCCACAGGCCACCTCTGGTTAGGGCTGGGAACGATCCCTAATTTCCAGAATCGATTCGATTCCGATTCTTGAGATTCTGAATCAATTCGATTCGATCCCGATTCGATCTGGGGAATTACCATTTTAATAGCCATTTTACTTCCCATGAAACAAAAATCTTCGAGACCTAATGCTGCAAATTGTACCAAGAATCTTCTAACTTTGTTAATACATAAATTATCACATATAGAACTGACCCAAAATCAGTTACAATAATGCACTTTTTATTATTTAACTTATTTCATAAAGTGCTCACAGGTGCTTTCTTTAGTGCAAAGGGTGTGTCGTGTCAAGTTCACCACCCAGAGTAAGTAAACAAATTCAATGCATGAACCATGCAGACATAATCTCACTGTATTTCAGTCCCTCCAGGATTTTGTCAGCTGTTTTTGTGATTGTTGTGGCCCAAAAAGCCTGAATTTGTGGGAGCTTTTCCAAAAAGTTATGGCACTTTTAGAGTTTTTTTGCTCTCAAAGTTGTGTGAGGAAGTACAAATTTTAAAGCAGCTGCTTTTTCCATAGTTTACAGTGATGCTATTCTATGTAACACCACAAGAAAAGCACAGGATTGCCAAAAATTTCCTGTTAAACAGTGATTTATTTAGAATTAAATGCTCAGTGAAATTGTAAAAAAAAAAGAGACCAACATTGTGTTCTTGCTGAGAACTTAAAAAAAGAAATAAAAATTTGTCATTACAACAACTAAATTGCATTGAATGCATGTTAGTGTGGAGAAAATGATGGCAGCACCTCCTTGAATCTTGAATTTGAAGGTCTTCTTCTGTGCTGAAATCCACATGAAGCAGGGATGGTTCCTCCACTGACGACCTCTGACCTTCAGAATGTCTCAGTGAGGATGAAGCTTCCAGTCTTCACACATCTGAAGGCAGATAAAAAGAATAGATTTCACAGGAAAATTAACATTCATATTTTTAGATCCCCACACCACAGTAGGGTTTGATAATTTAGTTTTTTTTTTTTGTTGTTTATATTTTAACTACAAATTAACTTTCAATGTTTGAAAAGGGTTTCAGTTCATTTCCTGGGAAGATTTGTTCATTTCAATTTAGTTCTACTGAGTAAAAATAGCTTGTTGTACTGCAGCCTTTATTAATTTTATTGTGCTTTATTCTCTTCACATCTCTTACTTAAGTGGCAGAAGTCCATAATCTCATAAAATATACCTTTATTCTGCATTTATTCACAGTGCTTAACCAACAGTTCTCTCTGTGTCCATAGTTTGTAAAAGAAACCATCATCATGCCAGATAAATTATTAATTGACGACACAAATGTTAAAACAAACAAATGATATTATACTTACAGTCTCAGCAGCTCCAAGTCTCCCTCTGCTTCACGGGTTTCAGTCTCCTCGCATTTTCCGTTTATCAGTCGTCAACTTTATGTTCCAACACAGCGCTGCACGGAGTAAAAGTCCGTTTGTCCCCGCTTTATGAAAAATATTCAGAAGCTGTTGAGGACAGTCTTTATGGTGACTTTTGTTGCTAAATTAAGAGACACGCACGTTAATAACTCCGCTCATGTAAACACGAAAGTAAAGACGTGTGCACGTGCCACAGGGAACTCTTGCCAGATGAGAACCGTTTTAACACCACAGAAGAAGAACTAGCATATCTGTTAGCTTGCTAGCTCCATTAGCGCGTTGGCTGTTTGTTCTCGGCCATGGTTCCTGGCTCACTGACCCGGTTTCGACCCGATTATAGAGACGTGCAGACGTTCACAAACGTAAAAATATTATATTAAAATATATTAAATATATTATATTAAAAGATCGATCCGCGGATTTTGTGGATCGATATTGGTTCAGTCAAACGTGGATCGATCTATATCGATATATCGATCTTTTGAACCCACCCCTACCTCTGGTGAAAGTGTCATCAAAATCTGTCAAGTAGTTTTTACATAGTGCTGCTGACAAAGAAACCAACATGAAGACATCACCTCCTTGGTGGAGGTAAAAATATAAACGTAGAATTGCAGGTAATTTTTAAATTGTCCAAATACCCCAACACAATTTGGAGCTAAAGAAACTCTGAATTAAAGGGCCCTTGGCATGCTTTTCCACATTTGCTGACTTATCTACAATGTTACAAATTAAAGTTGTATTGTCAAGGACTGATTAAAATGTATCATATCTATGTACAGCCTCCTAGAACTGCTTGTCTGGAAAAAGGCAAACTAAACTTTTAGATTCCTAGACCCATCTCATCTTCTTGTTGGAGTCAGTTTCAAAGTGTCATACACTTAAAGTGCCCACCCCACACATACTTACAAGACACTATACACATAACAAAAAGGAGCAATACTAATCTAGAATGATAAGAATAAAGTTCAAGCTAATGAGCTTTAAATGAATTTTTCAACTTACCCAATGCCTGGCATTAAATTGGCATTCTTTAGTTTGATTCCCAGTATCCATTATTTGGAAGTTTGCCAACTGTCATTCTTTCTCCCCCTTTCTGTTTTAGGGTGCTGTCAAAGAATTATTCTCACAGTTTGGCAGCGTTAACTCCGTAGAGCTGAGGGACCACCCGGGCTCCCTGCAGGACTCTGGACCTAGACTGTCTCGGTACTTCAGATCGGCTGGAAAACAGGTTGGCCCCCCATCGCTGCTCTGTGATGGTCTTTTTTCCAACAGGATATACTGTGCTTCACATTGTCTCTGTCCATCTCTTCCAGGGTTTCAAAGTTGGTTACATTGTGTTTGAAAATTCCTCCAGTATACCTGCAGCTAAATCACACCCACATGATGTGCCTCTGGTGGTTTGCACGGAGCAGCGTCCAGTGAAAACAGGACTACAGAGTAAGTGACGCTAGTCTGTGGATGGTATCGTTTTGTAGTAGTACTGATTTTGGTTCAGTCTTATTAGCTGAATTGAAAAACATCAATCACATAATTGGTACAATAGGAAACAGTGGCAGGTACCGTGTGTGAGTGATGGACTTCTGTTGATGAGTTCTGCTTTAAGAGATGGGAAGTAACAGACTGACGCCTGTGCAGTGGGCTGCTTTTGAAAGGGCACAATTCCACTTGCTGAGGTGACTCACTTGGGAGATGCCTTGCAAGACCAGGACCTTCCCCAAAGCCTAAAATAGCACGGAAATTAATCCTAAAATATTGTTTGTGAAATGATTTGTTGAAATTCACTTTAGGGAATGAATGTCTTGGGATTAGCTGTAATTCTTGTAAAACGGTAAACAAATGAGACATTTTCATTTTCTTTAGAGCTATCTTTGTGGATCTAGAGAAAGCAGATGATAGGGTGCCAAGAGAGGAAGGGTGGTACTGTACGAGAAAGTCAGAAGTGGCAGAGAAGATAGTGAGGGTGGTGCAGGACATGAGGACAGCAAGACGAGGGCTGGGTAATTTGACCTTAAATCAGTATAACAGTTTTCTGACCCTTTTGGATTTTTTCTTTTCCTCTCTTCTCCCTTATAGCTTCCTGACAAGTCTCATAATCAATAATACATAACAGGCCTATTGTCATTTCACACAGAAATTAAACACTGTCCAGAACAGAAGTCGGTGTGTGTTCATGCCCCGTGGGTCACATGACTCGTGATGGCAGCCTTAGCTTTTCCACTGTGGTCGTCCATTCCAGCAAAAAAAAAAGAACAGTTGAGATGACGTGAATAGCCGTCAGAGGCTAATAGCAACTTGGCTTCAGGCATCTACGTGTTAGTATCTGTGCATTTTTCTTGCCCTTTCTTGGCGTCTTTGGATGAAATAGTCAATCATCACATATTATGTGGACAGAGACCACATTTCTTTTCATCATCAGCGCTGCTTCCAGGATGTCGAGGAATGTGTCCACTAGGGCTGGGAATTATCGCCAGTTTCCAGAATTGATTTGATTCTGAATCAATTAAATTCTGATTCGATCCTGATTCAATCAGGGAAATTACCATTTTAACAGTCATTTTATGTGCCAGGAAAAAAAAGCCTTAGAGACCTAATGCTGCAAATTGTAGCAGGTATACTCCAACTTTGTTAATACATAAATTATCACATAAAGAACTGACCCAAAATCAGCTACAATAATGAACCTTTATTTTATTATTTAACTTGTGATTTCACAAAGTGCTAACAAGTGCTTTCTTTAGTGCAAAGGGTGTGTCGTGTCAAGTTAACAACCCAGAGTCAGTAAACAAATTCATGCATGAAGCATGTAGACATAATCTCACTGTATTTCAATCCCTCCAGGATTTCATGGCTGTTTTTGTGATTGTTGTGGCTCAAAAAGCCTGAATTTGTGAGAGATTTTCCAAAAAGTTGGATGTTTTTAGAGGTTTTTTGCACTGAAAGTTGTGTTAGGAAGTACAGATTTTAAAGTAGCTGCTTTTTCCATAGTTTACACTCAATGATGCTATTCTATGTAACACCACAAGAAAAGCACAGGATTGTCAAAAATTTCTTGTTAAACAGTGATTTATTTAGAATTAAATGCTCAGGACAACATTGTATTCTTGCTGAGGACTTAAAAAGATAAAAGAATTAACCATTACAACAATTAAATTACATTGAATGCATGTTAGAGTATGGAGAAAATTATGGTAGCACCTTCTTGACTCTCCATCCATCCATCCATCTTCCTCTGTGTAATCCTTTTCGGGTCGCGGGGGGCTGGAGCCTATCCCAGCATCTTTGGGCGAGAGGCAGGGTACACCCTGGACAGGTCGCCAGTTCATTGCAGGGCCAACACAGAGAGACTTCTTGAACCTTGAATTCAAAAACTAAGACCGTGAAAAACTTGAGGTCTTCTTCTGTGCTGAAATCCACATGAAGCAGGGCTGGTCCTCCACTGACAACCTCTTCCCTTCAGAACGTCTCAGTGCAGGATGGAGCTTGGAGTGGAAACCCAGTCTTCACACATCTGAAGGGGAGATGAAAAGGAGAATAGATTTTAAAGTAAAATTAATAATCCCATTTTTAGATCCCCACACCACAGTCGGGTTTAATAATTTAGGTTCTTTTATTCTTTTTTTTTTATATACACTACCGTTCAAAAGTTTGGGGTCACTTAGAAATTTCCTTATTTTTGAAAGAAAAGCACTTTTTTTCAATGAAGATAACTTTAAACTAATCAGAAATACACTCTATACATTGCTAATGTGGTAAATGACTATTCTAGCTGCAAATGTCTGGTTTTTGGTACAATATCTACACAGGTGTATAGAGGCCCATTTCCAGCAACTATCACTCCAGTGTTCTAATGGTACAATGTGTTTGCTCATTGCGTCAGAAGGCTAATGGATGATTAGAAAACCCTTGTGCAATCATGTTAGGTCTGCAATGCCGTAATTGCTGCAAATGGAGGATTCTTTACCGAAAGCAAAGTTTGAAGGAAAAAATTATTTCAAATACAAATCATTACCTCCGCCAGGCCACAGGAGGTAATGTTTTTGCCAGCGTTTGTCTGTGTTTGTCTGTTGGTTAGCAAGATAACTCAAAAAGTTTTGGACGGATTTCGATGAAACTTTCAGGCGTTGTTGGAAGTGGTACAAGGAAGAACTGATTAAATTTTGGAGATGATCCGGATCACCGTCTGGATACAGGAATTTTTTAAAGGATTCTTTAACATTGTGAGATGGGGCCATTTTCAACATGTGTGCAGGCGCAATGGAGGGTGCTGGTCGTCGTGTCTGACAAACACGAACTCCGCGTTCTTCAAAGTTTTAGGCACAAAAGCACGCGGAAAACAGTGGTGGGCCGGGCCCGGCAGCGTGCCTGTGTTTGCGCTACGCTGCAAAAGCTGAGACGGGCAGCTGTCCGGCGCGGGATTATTTGGCAGAAATTCCCCGGGCAGCCATAGGGGCTGCACAAAAACGAGCTCTCTGCCGGGGAAGCTTCCAAATCCTCTTTTGCTGCGGAGCGCAACCCCAATATAAAACCCACGGCAACCTGTCTACCCAATTTGCATCCGTCAGTGAAACCCTGAGTGCTGCTTTCAGTGATCTATGAAAACGCTCACATAACCCATTGGCCTGTGGGTTGTACGCGGTTGTGCGATGAATTGCAACGCCCGCAGCCTGGGAGTTTGGAGAGGGAGGAGATGGACACAACAGCAACACTTGAGTTTATTACCTCCGCCAAGGAGGTAATGCTTTTACTACTGAACCACTAATCCTATCATTGTCAATCCAATTGCTAGTCATATGTTTTCATGGTCAAGGAATCTGAAAACGTACACACAAACACTGTATGGGGGGGAACTGTGGCGCTTGGCGGAGGTCTGTGCTCTCCGAGTGCTTTTCTAGTTATTTCTAACCTTGTCAATGTCTTGACTATATTTTCTATTAATTTTACAACTCATGGTGGTAAATAAGTGTGACTTTTCATGGAAAACACAAAATAATTATAATATTAAAATAATATTTTAATATTAAAATATTATAATAATAGGTAATATTGTACTTACCCCCAGCAGTTGCAACAGTCTCCTTCTCTGGTCTGTTGTTGTTCGTGTTTTCGCCGTTTGACAATTGTTTATCAATCGTTACTTTTATGTTCCAACACAGCACTGCACGTAGTACAAAACCGTTTATCCTCTCTTTATGAAAAATATTCAGGAACTGTTGAGTGCAGTTTTTAGCTGTGACTTGTGTTGATAAATTAATGTATGCAAGTCTGCTCTGTGGCTGCCTGCCAAATGTAAACACGGAAGTAATGTGACCATGTGGCGCATGGAACTCTCGCGCGATTGTTCATCACGCGAGACTTCAGCCGGCTGCTTGCATGTTGTTTCACAGACTGTAAAATTATGATATTAAAAGATCGCCCCGCAGATTTTGTGGATCGATATCGGCTCAGTCAAACATGGATCGATTCAAATCGTTGGATCAAACTTTTGAACCCACCCCTAGTGTCCACGCACATAACTCAGGGGCACGTTTTAAAGGGGAAGTGCATGAAAAGCTCTATACACACACACAACAAGGAGAAGAGAAAAATCAACAAAAAACCCAAAATGAACAAGATTAGGTCAGTTTGCACCCCTTAACTTTGGTTTTCGGTTCCGTTAGGTTAATTGCCCAGCCCTAAGCAAGACGGTGGTGAGGTGTGTTATAGGAGTGACTGATAGATTCAAGGTGGGAGTGGGATTACACCAGGGATCAGCTCTGAGCCCCTTCTTGTTTGCCATGGCGATGGACATGCTGACACATGAGGTCAGACAGGAGCCTCTGTGGACCATGATGTTTGCAGATGACATTGTGATCTGTAGTGAGAGTAGGGAGCAGGTGGAAGAGAACCTGGAGAGGTGGCGGTATGCTCTTGAGAGAAGCAGAATGAAAGTCAGTAAAAACAAGACAGAATACATGTGTGTGAATAAGACGGAGGCAGGTGTAATGCTGAAGATGCAAGGAGTAGAGGTAGTGAAGGTAGATGAGTTTAAATACCTGGGGTCAACCATCCAAAGGAGGGAAGGGCAACTATGTGCCATGGAGGGCCATTCCACTGCAGGTTTTCTCTTCCACCCAGTCTCTTCAGCAGTTGCTTTCTCCAATTAGCAATCCCTGAAGCTCATTCATTCATTCATTCATCTTCTTCCACTTAATCCTTTTCGGGTCGCGGGGGGGCTGGAGCCTATCCCAGCATCTTTGGGCGAGAGGCAGGGTACAATTCAACTTTATTTATATAACGCCATTTCACAACAACAATCATCTCATAGCACTTTCAACTATAGGGGAAACTCCCACAATTGCAGAAAGACCCCAGCAATCAGGCAATCCCCTGTGAGCAAGCGCTTGGCGATGGTGGAGAGGAAAAACTCCCTTTTAACAGGAAGAAACCTCCAGCAGAACCAGGCTCAGGGAGGGGCAGTCATCTGCTGCGACTGGCTGGGGGGTGAGGGGATAGAGAAGATGAGAAGAACAGACATGTAGAGAGCAAACGGCATGATGGGGACTCAATCTATGGGAGAGAACAAACAGATGTTAATGACCAGCAAAAAAAAGAAAATAATTTCATTGAGAGTGAAGAAAGGAGTGAAGCCCAGTGCATTATTGGAGGTCCCCCGGCTGTTTAAACCTATTAGCAGCATAACTAAGGGAGGGTTCAGAGTAGGGATGGGCATTCGGTGAAATTTTCTTCACCGATCGTCGGGAGAATTAATGATTAATAATCGGTTAATCATTAACATTTTTAGGTACGTAACGAGGCAGGTAGACTACATTAGAACATCAGGTGCACGGAGAGCCGCACAACTCAAATCCACCTCTCTCTCTCAAATCTCTCTCTCTCTGTTCGCTGTTCTCGTGTTGGCTCGCTCGGGAATCTCGCAAGCTGATTGGCCGAGACGTTTTACCCAGCTTCTGTGCCGCTTGCCACCCA
This sequence comes from Pholidichthys leucotaenia, assembly GCA_020510985.1. Taxonomy (NCBI): domain Eukaryota; kingdom Metazoa; phylum Chordata; class Actinopteri; order Cichliformes; family Pholidichthyidae; genus Pholidichthys; species Pholidichthys leucotaenia. Next base: position 403,337,278 of record CM035838.1, read on the forward strand.
ACAAACGAAGACCGCATTCATTGCTCTATCGCTCGTGTTACTTAGTCTAGCCGCGCGGAACTTTTTGCTGTTCTCTTGTGCCATTTTGTGCGAAATAGTCTTCCCGTCGAGCCACTACGCCGCCTCCTGCTGCTTCTCTCGACGATTCTGCGCCTCTAGCACCTGAGGAGCAGTAAAGCTCTCATTAACCTGTGCAGTAAATCATTTTCATCTTGAGTTACGTATCTTGTTATAAGAATAAAAGAGTTCTAAAAACATATTTATGTACACTTTATTTACATCTACGTATGTATGTACACTTACACACACACACACACACACACACACACACACACACACACACACACGTGTGTGTGTGTCTTCTACCGAATCTTCATGACCTTCTCAATAAAGTTCTGAAAAAAAAAAAAAAAGAATCTTCACGACCGCCATTACTCAGCGCGCAACCACTGTTGGCGGTTTCTTCGCGTAATAAGGGTGTTCCATGGACCCTGTCGATGAGGTATATTTGTATGCTGCATTGCAGTGATTGCAGTACACCTGGTCATTTTTTAAACTGAAATGGTCCCACGCAACACTTCGCCGTAACCGCTTCATGATTTGGCGATTGCCCTACGGAAGCGCGCATGTATCAACTGAGGCACGCCAGGGTATGGCGATGGTTTAATGTTGCCCCCTGGTGCCCAAATTTTGCCATTGCATTGTTTGAGGACGGCCGTGCACTAGGCCTAATAACCTCGGATTGTTTAAAAAAAAAAAACGGTTTGTCGACGAAAATGAACTTCCTCGGTGAAATTCTTAATGATCAATTATCGGTTAATCGGTAAATTATGCCCATCCCTAGTTCAGAGGCACATGATTCCTCCCTAATTGTAGGCTATATCAAAAAGGAAGGTTTTAACCCTATTCTTAAAAACAGAGATCGAGTCTGACTCCAGAATCCAGATTGGCAGCTGGTTCCACAGGAGAGGAGCTTGATAACTGAAGGCTCTGCCTCCCATTGTACTTTTGAGATTCTAGGTATTACAAGTAATCCAGCATTTTGGGAGCGTAGTGCTCCGTTAGGATAATATGGTAGTATCAGATCTTTTAAATAAAAAGGCGCCTGATTATTTAGAGCTTTGTAAGTGAGAAGAAGGATTTTAAACTTGATTCTAAACTCTATAGGAAGCCAGTGAAGGGAGGCCAGAACTGGAGAGATATGATCTCTCTTTCTAGTACCTGTTAAAACTCCTGCTGCAGCATTTTGGATCAGCTGAAGACTTTTTAAAGATGTTTTAGGACAACCTGATAATAGAGTTACAATAATCTAATCTGGAGCAAACAAAAGTGTGGATCAGTTTCTCAGCATCACTCAGACATCAGTGCAAACACCTGCTGAAGAAACCGAGTGGAACAGAAAATCTGCAGTGGAATGGCCTTCACTGCCCATCCCTGATCCAAAGTAATGGAAAATGCACATGAGAGGTTAGGAAGAGAGTGCAGGCAGGGTGGAGTGGGTGGAGATGAGTGTCAGGAGTGATTTGTGACAGAAGGATAGCAGCTGGAGTGAAAGGGAAGACTTACAAGACAGTAGTGAGACCTGCTATGATGTATAGTTTGGAGACAGTGGTACTGACAAAAGACGGGAGGCAGATTTGAGATGGCAGAGTTGGAAGATGCGAAGATTCTTATTAAGTGACTAGGAGGGGCAGGATTTGACAAGGTCCATTTTTCGTGCAGTGCAATTGCACGGGATAAGATAAACCTTTATTAGTCCGGGGAAATTAACTGACATTAATGACTATACATTGTCAAGATTTTGTTTAACATTCACTGCTGCTGCTGGGTGCGATGAAGATATGGTGGTTTTTTTTTTTTGTTTTTTTTTTAAAAGGCACCATTGGACGCAAGATGAGATTTGCTTGAATTTACTCCCAAAATTCTCTCATCATAATACTGCCACAGTCTGTAAGGAAAAAGGCAGAAAAGTTGTCCAGAGGAAACTGAACAACAAAAACAATTCTGTCCTTGAATTGTTGAATTACTAAAATGTGGGTTTGTATAGGATTAAAATTATTCTTTGACCTCTCTTTGCTAAAATATGGTAGGTAATATGGTAGGTTATTTTTACTTGTATGGTGCATTTGCACTGGATTAATATCAAACATCCTTCCCCAGTTATCACAAATTACTGCTGTTCCCCAGGTAATATGAGCTGAGTGTGAACAAGACTTCAAACAACCATGTCTGATGACTTATCCCTCGTCATGGAAAAGATGTTATTCTGTGTCGGGAGGGTCAAAATACTGGCCTACATAAAGCAGAGAAATTAACTAAGGAGACTGCTGAAACTTGCCAGAATTGGCATAAGAAATGTCCAATCCATTATTAAAACATGGAATCATATTAGTGAACCAGCAGTACAAGAGCCAGTCGAAAAATCAATGCAACTATGGATGGAAATACGCAAGTGCAGCATTACTGGAACCTACTGGCAATGTCATGGTGAATCTGTGCCATAACCAAAGTTAAAGTCCAGAGGAATATTGGCATGTGTGACTTTTTTTTGGACTGCAGTGTAGTAGTGACAGTTCCTCATTTTCTCCAAGGTTCACACCAGGAATAATTCTCCAGTGTGGAAATTAAAGCACTCAAACACAATGTCACGGAGTGAAAGTATGTTTGAGTGGTTGAATGTTGCTCATGGTTAAACCATGATCTGAGTGGTCATTAAGGATGGAAAAGTCTGACTTTTGCACATGCGTGCCCTATCATTGTTTTATAATGTGTACATGACACATGAATGTCTTACGTCACTTCATCCCAGAATGGATTCAGCAGTACAGAGACTCTTTCATTCAGCCAGAGAAGCTGCAGGAAGTCGTTGACAGTTTTATGGAAGACTACGACAAGCGTAAAGCAGAGGTGAGTATCCTGATACTGTTCCTGCTGCATCATCCAGGTTTCTTCTCAATGTTACTTCAACCTGGTTTTATGTTCACAGGAAGCAGAGCACCAGAGGAAGGAGGCTGAGGAGCAACGGGAGGATGAAGAGGGATGGGTGAAAGTTACAAGAAGGCACAAGGGCACCAAGGCCCGTCCTCACACAGAGACTGCCAACCAGAGGACGCTACAGAAAGAGATGAGGAAGAAGAAGAGGAAGGAGCTCATGAATTTCTACACCTGGCAGCTCAGAAACACCAAGAAGGAACGTGAGTTACAGATTTGACACGTGAAACTGAATTATGCAACTCTTATTTAGAAATTTACCATATAATAGCCCCGATTCCAAAGCAGGAACTAGGAACCAGTTTTCGGGGATGGGAACTTTGGTAAGGGCCAGTCCTGTAACTGGTCTACCATTTCTCCATCATGGGGTAGGACCCACCAGTCTTCAGAAGTTTTGTTCATGAAATGGTCATTTGACAGTTTTGGCCACGATGGCGCGCGCTGAAGCAAACAATCTGCACTGTTTAAAATACACTGAGAACATACACAAATGATCAGGGCTGTGTGATATGATGATATATATCAGATGACAACAGAAAAACTTCTCTCGTTTCATCTAACACCATTGTTCATGCTGGGATTTAAAATGCATACATGTACTCCATTTCTTCAGCAAAACCCCTCACACACTACTAGTCAGCGCCCTGCCTCCCTCCCCAGCGTGCGCAGCAGAGCAGCTGTGTAGGCAAGTGGTCAGGCTTTGTTCTGGTGATTAGCACAGCAGCTAACCCGAGACTACTGGTTTGGTCAGATAGCCGCTGCTTCTGTGTGTCAGGGATGTGGGACTGTTTGCCACCGTGCTGCGTTTTAATTGGAGGCAAGTCATGTTAACGTCTCACTCTAATGAACAGCAAATGCTAAATGACGATGCCAAGTTGTCACTAACAGTCTATCAGACCATCATTTCTTTGGTTTAAATTACTACTGAGTTTTAGTTTTTTCTGAATTTTTTTTTTTTATTGAAGCTGCAAAAGTTTGTGATAAAAACGTGTTGGAGGAGCAAATTGGCTTTCAGTGTAATTTATTTGAATTCTAATTTTAATTAGTCAAGTAGCGATAATGAATAAAGTTGAAGTCATCACATGTATTTTTTACATTACCTTTTGTGCCTTTGAGTTTCAGATCATGGCCAATCTGAAATATTTTGACAAAGAAGCAAACGGGTTAAGGCTGCGTGTCCACCAAACGCAATTTGGTCACCCGACCACCCTGAACATCTTTTTCAGCGTTTGTGTGCGGCGCTCTGGGGGGGGGGGGGGGGGGGGGGGGGGGGGGGGGGGGGGGGGGGGGGGGGGGGGGGGGGGGGGGGGGGGGGGGGGGGGTGGGGGGGGGGGGGGGGGGGGGGGGGGGGGGGGGAGTCTGTGCCCTGTATCCCAGCAACAGCTTGTCACTCACAGCTCAGCACTTCCGCTTTTCCTATGGTCAGACTTTCTACTGATTTTTTTAATAGCCGTCTCTAAATAATGGACAGGAAACATATTCTAGCATTGGTAGCAGCTCTGGATGTAAAATATGATGATATGGAAAACAGGAGTCTGAGTAGAGACTGTGTTGGCTTCCTATGTCCCGCCCTTCCTTAATTCTGATTGGCAGCTTAGAAAGGTCTGACATTGACGAGCTCAGCTGCAGTCTGAAAAGTTTAACTTTTTTCAACTCTTCGAGTCCACTGAGCACCACGACAACAAGCAGCCACCCCTGAGAGTGTTCCAGTGTCGAGGGCGCTCAGCGCTGTAGACACTGAACTACATAGAGAATGAATAGAAAACACTCGCCCAGAGCAGAAAAAAACACGTTTGGTGGACACGCAGCCTAAATCAGACCAGAATGGCATCTTCAGGCTGCCATTTGTTCAAGGCAGTGGCTACGAATACGGAACCATAGCTATAGAATGTTTTCTACAGATATGGCTCGAATCTGATTGGCCAGTTGGTGTCACGTGACTGTGCATGCCATATGTCATTCACAAAAGTCTACAAATACATTCCATCAATGTTGTGTCTTCTGTGGGAGCGGCTGTGAATACGGAACCGTACCTGTAGAATCGCTTGCTCCAGATACAGCTCAAATCTGTGTCACGTGACACGCCATACCGCATTCACAAAAATCTACAAATACATTGTATTAATGCCAATGCCTTACATTCACTGTCTATTGGTACAGAAGAGTTGATCAATTCCGACAGAACTTTTTCAAATTGGATCACAGCCACTGTAGTGTAGGGAAAAGTGTGGTCTACCTGTGATCAACAGGTGAGTGGGCCGTCTCCTGCCATTGTCACTCGCCGTCTTTGTAATGAGTGTGTGTGAGTATGTGATTTGTACAAATGGGTAGACAATTGAATCTGTTAAGCACTTTGGTCATCCAGTGTTTTTTTAAAGACCTTTATAAAAAGAAAACAGTTTTATTTTTACATGAGATGGAATTTAGAATCCTAAATGAACATTAAGAGGTTAGCCTTTAGGATTTACGAAAGGGTAAGGTTAAAAAGGTAATAGATATTATTCACATACAGATGTTTGTTTTTAAACTGGACCTGTGAGTCCATCTGGGGAAACATCTTCTGTATCTGCAGACCACAGAGGCTGGAGTTACAGAAATTGAAGGCTTTTATCAACAATTCATAGTTTTGTTTTGTTTTTTATTTAAGTTTTTGTAAAGGGTATACAGGTCAATACAGCATTGCATTGTTTACATTTTCATCACATGTTCCCTTATTTTTTGCTATTTGACAACATTGGAAGAATAATTATTACAACACCCCCTTTTTTTTAAGTGAAAGAAAAAGTGAAATTAAAGAGAAAAAAAAACCCAAACAAACAGAAAAATAAAAATAAATAATTAAAAATAAAAGAGCATCTGAGTAGCGTTGGAACAAAGAGCGGAACCATTATTGAAATGGTATTTGTCAAAGATTAGATCTAATGGAAGACACATATGCGATCCAGGGTTGCCAAAAGTTCATGAACCCATCCATGTCCTGTCTCAGTGCGAATGTCAACTTCATCGTCCATCGAGTAAATGTCTTGAATCACGTTAATCCAATCTTCAGGTATAGGACAGTCCTTCAACATCCATTTTTTAGTTAGGGCTTTTTTACTTGCCAATATTAAAACAGTGAATAAGTATTTTTCTCCTCGTCTTTCCAGTGAGTCCGGTAATAAACCCAAATACAAAGTTACAAAAGAAAAGGGAACTGTTATTTTGAATATTTTCCCCCAATATTGTCTGTACATTGGTCCAATATTGGTGGATAACTGGGCATGACCAAAACACATGAAAATGATTTGCAGTCTCTTCACCACACAAGCGCCAACAGTTCAACCCCTTATGGGTAGATTTGTTTTGTGCAGGTGTTCTGAAAAATCTTACCAAGTTTTTCCATCCAAATTCTCTCCACTGCAGGGATGAGGTACTTTTCCATTGCTGTTTATTTAGCTTTTCCCATATTTCCAGTTGTAAAGTGAAATTCCCCTCTTTTTTCCCATCTCTCTTTTATATATGATGTGTTGTCTCCTTTTAAGTCTTGAAGACCTTGGTATATTTTAGAGATGTATCTGATCCCTGGGATCCCTTTATATGCCATTAAGAAGACCTTCAGAACACCTGACTGGGCCCTTTCCAAATCCTCCTTTTTAAGTATATTGTTTATGTGGTGTCTAAGCTGAAAGAACCTGTAAAGGTCTTGATTTATTAGACCTTGTTTTTTCAAATCTTCAAAACTTCTTAAAGTTTGCCCCTTAAAAAAATCGTAATATTTTATCAGCCCTTTCTCTTTCCACTTTTTAAATCTAGTGTCTGTTTTATTATGAGTAAAGTCTTGATCATAGGCAATCCGTTGCAGAAGTCGATAGGGCTCTTTAGTTTGATTCTCTCTGACTATCTTAAACCAAATTTTTAGCGGGGTCTCTATCCACGGGTTAGTGTTATTCAAGAGTTTAGGTAAGGCATTGTTCCCTATTGTCGCCTGTAGGGGGATGTCACTTGTTATTTGGCATTCCATCTCCTTCCATTGTGCAGTGTAGACTGGGTTACATATCTCTACTAAAGTTTTAATTTGTGCAGCTTTAAAATAGTCCCTGATATTTGGCAGCGCAAGCCCACCTTTGTCTTTGTTTAGCTGTAGGGTTCTATATCTGATTCTAGGTCTCTTGCCCTGCCATATGAATCTTGAGATCCTTCTGTCCAGCTCCTGCCATGTTTTTTGGGGAGGTTCTACCGGTATTGTTTGGAAAAGGTATAGAAGACGTGGAAGTATATTCATTTTGACTGCTTCAGTTCTTTGTGCAGTACCCAAAAATGGTATCATATTCCATCTTGCTAGGTCAGATTTTATTTTTGCCACCAGTGGATCATAGTTTAGTGTTATAATTTTGTTGAGTTGTTTCGGGATATTGACCCCCAGATATTTCATAGATTCCATCTCCCAGTTAGTTTTGAGTTCACTTAGTGAATAATGATTTGGGTCATAGTTGAATGTTAAAACTTGGGTTTTATGCATGTTTAATTTGTACCCCGATAAATCTCCATACTCTGAAAAAACTGAGATTAGTTCTGGTAAAGAGGTGTCCGGCTGCCCCAGGTATATTAAAATGTCATCAGCAAAGAGTGCTATTTTATGTTCCTTCTGACCAAGTGTAATACCCTGAATTTTTTGATTCTGTCTTATCCATTGGCTCAGAGGTTCTATGAAGATTGCAAAGAGCAGTGGAGACAGGGGGCAGCCCTGACGACATCCTCTTTCCAGCTCAAAAGATGATGATAAATTACCGTTAATCCTTATTTTAGCTGTTGGTTTTTTATATAATGAATGAATGAATTTATTTCGGATAGTACAGTACAGGTTAAAAGAAACTGAATAATATAACAAGGTCAAATTAAACAATGACTCATCTGATTATACAATTCAACTTAAGTTATCCGAAATGGGTGATGGCTGAAGCCGCAGCTTATATTGCCCACCCATATACCATCTAAGAATTCAAAGAGAAAAAAGAGAAAACAGGCAAGAGCGATTACAATTCAAAACAAAACTAAGCCAAAATGTGACAGAGAAAAAAAAACTAAGCTAAGTTAAGCGATTACTATTCAAAAACAAATCTAAGACAAAATGTGACAGGGAAAAAAAAAACTAAGCTACAACACAACACAGGCTGGATATGGCAATCCTTATGTGATTTTACATGTCGTCTTGTATATATGTTAGGAGTATTTCTTCCTTTAGTTTTTGTTTAAATTGTCCAAGCGTTGTACATGATTTTAATTCAGGTCCAAAATCGTTCCATAATCTGACTCCTTGCACTGAAACACAGTGTTGCTTGGTGGTTGTTCTCACTGTAGGCTTTTGAAATATACTTGTTCCTCTGAAGTGATATCGTTTCTCCCTTATTTGGAACAACTTTTGGATATTTGCGGGCAGTGATAAATTCTTCACTTTAATGCCTGGATAGTTTAGAAAAATTAAGTCTGTCAGTATATTTTCTAACCTTTTGGTAAGGATAATGGTAAAAAGCTTATAGTCCTGATTTAATACACTGATTGGTCTGTAGTTGGAGCATTCTAGTTTATCCTTTTCAGGTTTAGGTATGACTGCAATGACCCCTTCTCTCCAGGAGGGGGGGATTTCCCCTGTGTGGAGGACATAGTTAAATGTTTTCAGGAGGAGAGGAGATAGTTGCTGTTTAAAGGTTTTGTACCACTCTGCTGTATAGCCATCTGCTCCTGGGGATTTGTTAGCTTTAAGTTTCATAATTGCTTTTTCCAATTCTTTAGGTTGTATTTCTGACAGTAGTGTTTTATTTTGAGACTCAGTAAGTTGGGGAAGGTTTAATGTGTTTAGGAATGCTTCGGATGCGTTTTTATGTTTTTTGAGGGAGTATAAGTTCTTATAGTAGTTCTCGAAGCTTTTAAGAATATCCTGAATTCTGTTTCCTTTGATACTGGGTCTCTGATTTTGTAGATTGCTCTTTGTTTGTTGTTTCCTCAATTTATAGGCTAGTAATTTTGCCGATTTGCTGCCTGCTTCATAGTATTTTTGTTTCAGAAATGTAAGTTTCTTCTGGATTTCTATTGTGTAGATCTCATTTATTTGATTTTTAATTTCCTTAATCTTGAGCGAGTCATTAGAATGAGTGTTGCCTTTGTGATCTTTTTCTAGGTTCTTAAGTTCTGACTCTAATGTGATTAGTTTTTCTTGTCTCAGTTTCTTTTGGATTGCCAGTTTTGCAATAATCTTTCCCCTTATTACAGCTTTGCATGCATCCCACAGTATTAAAGGGGATACTTCTCCATTATCATTTTCTTCCAAATATCTGAGAATATCTGATTCCAATTCATCTTTCAGTGGTCCTTTCAGGACATTTGAATTCAGCCTCCAAGAAAATGTATTATTTGTGTATTTTTGGATACTTAAGTCCATATAGATCGGACTGTGGTCAGAGAGATCCATCAGTCCTATTTTACATGTTTTTACTCTTCCAATGTCTCTATTAAACATAAAAAAATAGTCAATCCTTGAGTAAGATGAATGTGGCGTTGAGTAAAATGTATAATCTTTTACACTGGGGTTGAATTCCCTCCACACATCACAGATTCCTATTTCTTTTAGTAGCATCCGAGTTTTCCTACTTGAGTGTTATTTTGATGTGGAGAATTACCTGATGCATCCCAGTATGGATTCAGTCTTAGATTGAAGTCTCCACCACATATCACTAAACCTTGGGCTTTAGTTATCATTAGGTCAAATACATTTTTATAAAATTTCCAGTTAGCCCCTGGGGGTGCATATACATTCAGCAGGGTGATATCTTCTCCCTCTAGCCGCCCAATTACCAAACTGTATCTCCCATCTTTATCTTTGTGTTCTGATTTTTTTTCAAATGTAATTTTGGTTGATATCAATGTTGCTACTCCCCTCCTCCTCCCTGACTTATATGAAGAGATCATTTTAAACCCTTGTCTATTGAGTTTAGTGTGCTCCACGTCTGTTAGGTGGGTTTCTTGTTAAAATATTATTCCTGCTTTGTCTTTTTTCATTTTGCTTAGAATCTTGGATCTTTTAACTGGATTCAGGATCCCTTTTACGTTATATGAGATTATTTTGGTTACACCCTGTTTCTCCATTGTATTGTCTTATTTAGTATAACAGTGTGGTGGCCCTCTTTTATGCTACTCAGAAACTGAAAGAACATTAAGAACATAAAAAAACATTAAGAACATAGTGTATAAAACTTTAAAACAAAAAACTGTCAAAAGAACTTCCTGAGCTGAGGTCTTTTTAGAGACCCTGGAAGAGCCTTGATGGAGTGTAGGCTCTGAGGGAAATTCCTCAAACTCTGTTACGTGTTGAGGGCCCTCTCTTACCCCTGTAAGTTGTCCCATGTTTTTAACGTGAATTTCAGATCCCAATCCGAACTTGTAATGATTTTTTTTTTTTTTTTAATGCCTATACCCTATGAAATTGTGTGCACCCTCCCACCCCCATCACAGCAAACATTCACGCTAATACAGTATTTGTTAGTGTGGGGAGAACATGTGGATCATTGTCACATTTCTATTTTAACAAGTTTTTTGTTTTTGTTTTTTTTTATTAAAAAGACTTGTTTCTAATATTATGACTGTTCCATGAAATGTTTTACCACATGCTGATTCTGCATCTCCTTTAATGTTTGTTACCTTGTAGGAGGGGGGTTGGATGTGCAGATTGACTAAAAAAAAGGTCGCTGTTCCCTCCTGTAAACGGCCAGTTTATCCTTGCAGCTCTGGCGCTGGGTTTCCTGCTGCTGGCCCGTGGATTTTGAAGGTCTCTGTGTGGACCACGTTTGAGCCTTGATTCTATCGCTCGGGTCTGCTGCGGGTTTAAACACCGTTACCGGGAGCCCTCTTCTCGCCATGCCAGCTGTTGCTTCTTCCGCCGAATTATAGAGACATGTCTCTTCACCGTAGAAGACCCTTAACTTCGCAGGAAATGGCGTCTGAAAGCGCAGTTTTTTCTCTCGTAGCACCTTTTTAGCGTTGTTGTATTCCCGGCGCTTTTTAAGGACCTCCGGGGCGTAATCGTGTTCCACGAAGACTTTTCTCTCGGTGCATAAATCCTTTTTTCTGCCAAGCCAGTCTTACAACCTCTTGTTTTATTTTAAAATTGGAGAATCTCACCACCACCGAGCGTGGGGGTGCTTCCGCCGCCAGCCTAGGGGCTTATGTACGATGGGCCCTTTCTATCTTCAAGTCGGTGGTTTGGGGAATATCCAACTTCTCTCTCAGTAAAGAGTCCACGCATTCCGCCATTGTGTTGAAACCATCCTCGGCTCCTTCTTTCAGACCATGAATTCTTATGTTGTCTCTTCTCAGTCTTCCTTCTTGGTCGGTTAGCTTAGCCTCTAGTCTTGACTGTCTTTTGTGTAGATCCAGCACGGAATCTTCAAGCCCTTTTATTCTTTCTTCTGCTTCCAAGATTCGGTCTCGGCCCGGTCCACTCTGCTGTTTGTCCTTTTTAATTCTTCTCTGAATTCACGAAATTTGGCCCAAACCTCTCGGCGAAATCGTCGTAATTCTTCAAATAACGTTTTCAAGCTAACCTTCTTGTTAGCTACATTCAGCTCCTCGTCTTCTGAATGGAAATCCTCCGGTTCAGATTCTTCGGCCGATGCGTGTCCTGGCCTGGAAAATGTCGATTTCTTCTGTTTTCCTTTAGGCATGATGATTTTGTCTTTTGATTTTCACTCTTCCAAAAATCCGTTAAATCTGATTTTCAAGATATTTTCCTGGATTAGGTCTGGGAGCTTCAGCGTTAAGCTGCTATCACCATGGTGTCCAGACCGGAAGTCAACAATTCATAGTTTTAAGATGACGTCACACTAGTTGCTATATGGGCGGCCATATTGGGAGTGAAGCTGCAGGGGGTGATTGTTTCATTAAAGCCAAAAATTATGTAAATATAATGCACTACTGTGGAATAATTGGTTGTACAAACACTGGTGGGAAGGAGAAAGTGTTTAATCGATGACAAATTTTTTTTTGTAAGTTTTGTGGTTTTTCAACTGATTTAAGACAATTTTGCGCAGCTGAATCTGACATCCATTTCTCTTGATCAGGTCAGGTTTTTATGTTAAGTTATAAGCAGTTATACTACAGTTGTACTCTAAATTGAATAGTAGACATTGATAAAGGTAAGAAGATATCTGCTATCGCAGAGATAGCAAAAAGACGTAACAAACTAATAGTTTTTTTTTTTTTTTTTTTTTTTTTTGAATGCAAAAGATGCAATAGACTTACACAATGGTCCTCTCCGGCATACAACTAGGAACATACCGGTCGCTATGGAGGGTGAGAATATGTATGGGCACATAATCATACCATGTAGGATAACTAAATAGACGGTTATGCTGTTTCATCCCACCTAGCAACAATGCTCTGCACTGTGTGTGTTTATATATTTACATATTTATTCCATCTAGCTACAATGCTCTGCACTGGGTGTGTTTATATTTATATATCTATATATTTATTCCATCTAGCTACAATGCTCCGCACTGTGTTTTTATATATCTACATATTATTCCATCTAGCTACATTGCTCCGCACTGTGTGTGTTTATATACTTGCATATTTATTCCACCTAGCTGCAATGCTCCATACTGTGGGTGTTTATATATTTACATATTTATTCCATCTAGCTACAATGCTCTGCACTGTGTGTTCATATATTCATATATTTATTCCATCCAGCTACAATGCTCTGCACTGTGTGTCTGTGTGTGTGTGTGTGTATATATATATTTTATAGTAATATGTACATATGTATATTAGCTGCTCTTGCTTGCTTGTTTTTTTCTTGCCTTCTGATTGTTGCTCTGAGTGTTGCTATCCCTGTGCTGTTGCAATCCTGGAATTTCCCCGTTGTGGGACTAATAAAGGCTTATCTTATCTTATCTTAAGTACATGTAAATTGAACGTTATGTCATCATTGTTCAAAATTCAGAGAATTTCAAGAAATAAAGAATTTTGCATCATATAAAGTGCAAATACCCGTACATGTAAACAAAAACGTAAGAAAACATGTGGCCATAGTTCAAAAAGTTGACCTGATTGAGCAAAACCAATGTGATTTTTGGATTCGCTCTGCACTGTGTGTTCATATATTCATATATTTATTCCATCCAGCTACAATGCTCTGCACTGTGTGTCTGTGTGTGTGTGTGTATATATATATATTTTATAGTAATATGTACATATGTATATTAGCTGCTCTTGCTTGTTTTTTTTCTTGCCTTCTGATTGTTGCTCTGAGTGTTGCTATCCCTGTGCTGTTGCAATCCTGGAATTTCCCCGTTGTGGGACTAATAAAGGCTTATCTTATCTTATCAAAATTGTCCTAAATCAGCTAAAAAAACTTAGACAAATTTGGTGTTGACCAGTGTTACCTACCATTATTTTGAACCAAGGTGAGTCAACTCAGGAACTATCAGAGAAACGGAGGAGAATTTGGCTTTCTCCTATTAGCATTAGTAGAGCTGACGTGACGCCTTCCTTGTATTCCAACTTGAGGGTGCTCTGACCATTTTGTAATAGGTTTGCAGAAATAATTGACTAACAATATTGTTGAAGAGTCTGTGATGCTCTGGACATTTTCACAGATTCATAAGCTCCCTGTTCTGATCAGCCCAGCTGCTGCCAGCAGCACACACACACACACACACACACACACACACACAGAGCTAAACAAACGTACCCATTTGTCTAACGGGACCTATCAGGGTTCTGAGCCACCCTAAGTGTCACTCTTTCAAGCTACAGGATATTATGAAGATCCAAATCACTATTTAGCCCTCCTTGCCAAGTTCTTACCTTTGACTGCAGTTTGTAAAATCAGCTGTGTCCACACAGAACATGTCTCCTTATGCTCAGCTACACAGATGCTTCTAATCATTCCTCTGTATGGACCACACCTGGATACTGATCACCTCCTGTTTCCTTTCCAATGAAAGAAGTCTCCAGAGGAGAAAAACAACAACTTTATCTTTGAGGCTGCTGGCCGGAAACCAGTAAAGCCGGGACACTCCATGCTGGAACAAGCTAGCTGCTAAAGCTAACCTTAGCCGGAGTTGAGGCTTTTCGAGAACGACACCGAGATCCAGACTTCAGCACTCAAGAGTATCACTCGTTTGGTCTTATTCTTCTGAACAACTGAAGAAAATGACGGAGTAGTAACCCAAGGTTTGCTGTTCTGATGCCAAAATGTCAGAACACTGGCTAATTAGCCTGTGGCTTTGAGGATTACAAGTAGCTGGAGGTCTACAAATCAACTGCTTATTAACAATGAAGGATAACAATTAGACAGCAAGACAATGATGTCTAACTTCATCTGAAAGCACCTGGACAGGCGAGTGTGCTGGATGAAGCCAGCCTTTAATGTTGAATCAAATTAGATCACACATTAAAAAAAAAAAAAAAGAAAAAAAAACCAGGAGAAATTAAGTTGGACTCTGAATAATAAAGAAGTATAGCTGTGTACATGTCTGGATAGGTGATGCTAGCCCACTTCAGTCTTTTGGCCAGTTTTGCTTTGGAATGAGAAGGGGGCCTGCTTCTCCATTAAAACTAATTTGTCGTCATACCACCGTCTGTCATCAAGAGTTTCATAATAAATTTCAGACATTTTCACTTTTTTTTGGTTCCATTTTACTACACGATCATCTCCCCCATAATGGCCGGTGATCCCATCAGAAGTCACGTGATTGACAACTGTGCCCTTCAGAGGTAAAGTGGGCTATCCCACATTTTTAACCCCTACTCTCTTATTGTTGTGAATATGTGATTTAAGTATATTTTCATATTTATTTATTCACACCTTGAAGGTAATTATAGGGGGTAACTTTTTAATGATATAGGCACACTGATTTTTTGAGAATATTTCAACTTTAGAGCTCATTTTCTCAAAATAATGGTTTTGTGGGATAGCCCACTTTACCTCTGAAGGGCACAACTATGAATTGAAGAAAGGCATTTCTCATGTTAACGTAGGACCTCAAATGTGTGTAGTGAGGTTTTGGTGGAATGCAAAGAGGAGAATAAACAGTTATTAGAATGAGCTGGTATGATCCTGCAGGATTTTATTACACAACCACCCTCTGAAGAACACTTCAATAACATACGTGTTACATTAACCCATATTTTTTCAATTTTTAAAAATATCTACTTTTTAACTTCATCTAACCTCTTGTTAATTTATGATTCTAAATTCCATCACATGTACAAGTAAAATGGCATTTCTTTATATAGCTCTTTATTTTTTAATCTCTGGATGACCAGAGTGCTTAACAGATCAGCTACTGTATCTACCCATTCACACACATTACGAAGACAGCGGGAGACGAACCCCTCACCTTTGGATCACAGGTAGACCACACTCTTCCCCCACATGACAGCAGCGGCGGTTGTGAGCTGATCTGAAAAGGTTTTGTCAGATTGATCAACTCTTGCGGAGCAACTGACAATGTGTCTCAGGCTACATCTTCTATAGCCGCAGCCAGTGCCTTTGTTCAGTTTGTACAGTTGATTTTTTTTCAGTAATTTAAAATGTAAAAAAGAAATAGATGGTCCTTTTTGTGTGATTATCTAAATGGTAGCATATAGAGAAAATGTATATTGTGATTATACATCATTATTGTGATACAAGATGACATGACATCTTGGTCGTGTCGCAGAGCCTTACAAATGATTATGCACAAAATTAATCTAGAGTGGAGTGTATCGGACCAACTTACTGGCAGCATATGACTGTGGGGAGGAACTGATTATCAGCACCATCCCCCGCTGGAGTGGTGTGGAGCCGCAGAGTACAAGAAGCTGGTTATGTGCTGTTCCCCTCCACTGTACTAGTCATGCACTCCTGATATTTGCACTGCATGGTCACACAGCTTAAATATGCCATAACTGAGCTGAGGCTGATGTTTCCTGTCCACAATTGTGGCGGCATTAGTTATTCACTATGCTTTTTTGTGCTTCTTGTTGGCTTCCATTTTGTTGACATTGTGATGTTGAGTCAATCCCAAACCTCAGTTTTTTGGAGCCACACTGATGTACCTACCAAAGAACAGGAACTTGTTTCAGCCCCTGTGAGTTCCTGAAGGTTCCCCTTACTGTGGAGGAGACACCATGGATCGAGTTTCTGTACAATTGGTTCCTAGTTCCTGCGGTGTAAAGGTGCTGATTGAAACACTAAGCCTGTGAAGACGCTCTGAATAAGGCAAAAGTCCTGTTCAGTTGTGTAATATGCAATATTGCTGAACTCAGCAGTTAAAGTTACATGGGTCACTTACACTAGGGATGCCCCATGGTTTTATTCAGATAAAGCCACTCAATTGTCACAGTTCAGCATACTTATAATGCATAAAGTCAGATAGCCAGCTTATGGAAGAAGTGTATTTAATGAATTCAAAAAGATTTTCTAAACAAGAGCTTAGTATGAAGTTTAACCAACACTTTCTCAGAATTGGGATTATGAAGTGAAAAAGTCAAAACTCAACATACACAAAATGTTCAGTTCTTATTCATAAATCACCAGTGTTCCATACAGACTATTCAAATGCAGTCAAATTAAATAAAAAGTGATTTTAATATTGAGCTTATAAACTAATCTCTAACTATGTGGCCTTCTTTCAGATATTGCTGAACTGAGGAAGAAATTTGAAGAGGATAAACAAAGGATCGCTCTACTGAGAGCCCAGAGAAAGTTCAGACCCTACTGAGGCCACATTATTACCACTTTCCCTGTGTGTCTTAGTCTCATACTCCTAGTCATTTCTGTGCTAATAAAACTTTCATTCTGGCTTGATATTGTTTGACTGTTTTTTCATCTTGGAATCACAAGACAGTTAACATCCAAATTCTGATTCTTTCATATGATCTTAATGCCCTCTCCCACTTTAAATTTACACTACAGAACAGAAGGTGAACCCATTTACTGAGACTGTCCCCCTCCATCTTGTGCATCACGTTTGCTGAGCCTCTCTCTTCCGACACCCATTAATGCTTGACCACACAGTGTATATCAGGATCAGCACCAGGGCACCAGAGACTCCACAGAGAACATATACAGGCACCTGCAACACTGAAGAGGAGCAGAAGCAAATATTACAGCACTGCCACGACTCAGTCACAGTGATTGGATATTAGTCTTACTTGACTTCTGTTTCACACATGGACCTTCTGGGTCAGTGTCACTCTGACCCGTCAGAGGGAACGGCCCAAAGGAGACCAGCTGAAGGTGGGAATCAGATGTGGCCTCTCTTCTCTGTCTCTTCCCCTCAGATGCTGTGGTCATAGACATTGCAGATTAAAATGCAATCCACAGAGCGTTTTCACTCTGGAACTGTGGAGATATACTCACAAATTATGGTGCAAGGCTGTGCACAGTCAATGTCACTGGTGCAGATCTCCACCCAGCAGTGGAAGTACATCTAAGGAGGAGAATACATACTGTAAAGATGCATACTAAATACCAGAATTAAACTACTTTATCAGCATAGCTTCATTATGCTACCGTCAGACACTCGTTTGTGACAAATAAATAAAAAGCTATATTGTGGAGAGAGGAATAACCAGGCAGAGAGGTCCAGATCACATCAGACTTTATTCAACTCTCTCTCACATTTCTCTAGAAACACAAGCAACAAAAGAGTAACAGATCTCAGGCACCTCTGCTCTTAAATCATACCACTCGCCTTCTCTGTGTGCTGCATTAACATCAAAGCCTTTGTAATTCCCATTCTCTTTGTCACTGTTCACATCAACACACCACCCCCGCATCCACACACAAACCCCCCCATGACGATTCCTTTTTGTCTTTTAAGTCTGAGTGTAAATATACTGAGGGATTCCCACACCGCCCCCCCGCCGCCCCCCCCCCCCCAGACTCAGACTGAGCCTTGACCCTCATGTCCTTGGGGCTTCAGCTTACATCCATAGCGGCTGTAACGGGGGTCTGCGGCTTCGAGGCTGGAGTGCGCCCGTCTGTGGGGGGATATTGGGAGGGGGGAAAACATCATTAGCATGCCCTTGTGACTGATCTGACAAGTCATTTACCTGGGGAGTTCTCAGTGGGGGTCGTCTGCACCGAGGAGTTCGGGCCAACACCACTTGCTTGTCTGATAACACGAAAGTGGGCTTAAGCCTGTCTATACAGACTTTCTCTGCGTCCCCCCAAGTCTAACACAAAATGTTTCTCCCCGGGTTCCAGCACTCTGAACGGGCCATTGTAGAGTGGGCGCAAGGGCGTCCGGTGGGCATCGTGCCTGACAAATACGAATGGCGCGTCCTTCAAGGCCTTTGGCACAAAAACGCGTGGAAAACAGTGGTGGACCGGGCCGGGTACCATCCCTGCCACTGCGTAACGTGGTGAAAGCGGGGATGGATCGGTGTTCGGCGTGGGGCTGTCCGGCAAAAATTCCCCTGGGAGCCGCAGCGGCTGGGGAAAACCCCCCCAGCTCTGCTGGTGAGGCTCCCAAATCCTCCTTCGGTGCTGAACGCAACCCTAATAGAACCCACGGCAACCGGTCCACCCAATTTGCATCTGTAAGCGAAGCCCTGAGCGCTGCTTTAAGCGATCTAGGAAAACGCTCGCATAACCCATTGGCCTGTGGGTTGTACGCAGTCGTGTGATGAAGGGAGATGCCCAGGCTCCGGGCCATGGTGGAGCAGAGGTCGGAAACAAATTGCGGGCCCCGATTGGACGCGATATCCGAAGGGGTGCCGAAACGTGCCACCCATGTCGTCAAAAAGAAGCGCGTGCAACTTCTGCAGATGTGGTGGAAGCTAGCGGGACTACTTCGGGCCAGCACATGGTGCGGTCCACCACTGTTAGGAGGTGCGTGAACCGCTGCGATGACGGGAGGGAGCCCACAAGGTCCACGTGAACGTAGTCGAACCGCTTAGCTGGGATATGGAATGGCTCCAAGGGGGCCTTTGTGTGCCTGTGCACTTTGGCTCACTGGCACGCTACGCAGGCTGCAGCCCACTCTTTCACCTGTTTGCGCAGGCTCGGCCAAACGAACTTTGTTCCCACCATTTCGGCTGAGGTGCGCACTCCTGGGTGCACCAGGGAGTGAACCGACTCAAAAACGCGGCGGCGCCAAGCGCGTGGGACCACTGGGCGCAGGCAGCCCGTGGAGACATCACAGATTGGGGGGGTGGGGCGTCTTGCAGTACTCTGCTCTCCAGCCTTAACCCTGTTGGTCCAGATTGGAGCGCGCAAACGTCCACATTGCCGATCTGCTCAGCGGCCATGGCATCTATCCCCACGTAGACTGGGGCCACTAATGCGCGCGAGAGGTAGTCCGCCGCCACGTTGAGTTTACTGGCCACATGCTGAATGTCGGTTGTAAACTCCGAGATCGAGGCCAGCTGTCTCTGCTGCCGGCCCGACCATGGTTCCGAAACCTTGGCCATCACATACAGTGGGGTAAAAAAGTATTTAGTCAGCCACCAATTGTACAAGTTCTCCCACTTAAAAGATGAGAGAGGTCTCTAGTTTTCATCATAGGTATACCTCAACTATGAGAGACAAAATGAGAAAAAAAAATCCAGAAAATCACATTGTCTTATTTTTAAAGAATTTATTTGCAAATTAGGATGGAAAATAAGTATTTGGTCAATAACAAAAGTTCATCTCAATACTTTGTTATATACCCTTTGTTGGCAATGACAGAGGTCAAACGTTTTCTGCAAGTCTTCACAAGGTTTTCACACACTGTTGCTGGTATTTTGGCCCATTCCTCCATGCAGATCTCCTCTAGAGCAGTGATGTTTTGGGGCTGTCACTGGGCAACATGGACTTTCAACTCCCTCCAAAGATTTTCTATGGGGTTGAGATCTGGAGACTGGCTAGGCCACTCCAGGACCTTGAAATTCTTTCTTACAAAGCCACTTCTTCGTTGCCCGGGCGGTGTGTTTGGGATCATTGTCATGCTGAAAGACCCAGCCACGTTTCATCTTAAATATCCTTGCTGATGGAAGGAGGTTTTCACTCAAAATCTCACGATACATGGCCCCATTCATTCTTTCCTTTACACGGATCAGTCGTCCTGGTCCCTTTGCAGAAAAACAGCCCCAAAGCATGATGCTTCCACCCCCATGCTTCACAGTAGGTATGGTGTTCTTTGGATGCAACTCGGCATTCTTTCTCCTCCAAACACGACAAGTTGAGTTTTTACCAAAAAGTTCTATTTTGGTTTCATCTGACCATATGACATTCTCCCAATCCTCTTCTGGATCATTCAAATGCTCTCTAGCAAACTTCAGACGGGCCTGGACATGTACTGGCTTAAGCAGGGGGACACGTCTGGCACTGCAGGATTTGAGTCCCTGGCGGCGTAGTGTGTTACTGATGGTAGCCTTTGTTACTTTGGTCCCAGCTCTCTGCAGGTCATTCACTAGGTCCCCCCGTGTGGTTCTGGGATTTTTGCTCACCGTTCTCGTGATCATTTTGACCCCACGGGGTGAGATCTTGCGTGGAGCCCTAGATTGAGGAAAATTATCAGTGGTCTTGTATGTCTTCCATTTTCAAATAATTGCTCCCACAGTTGATTTCTTCACACCAAGCTGCTTACCTATTGCAGATTCAGTCTTCCCAGCCAGGTGCAGGTCTACAATTTTGTTTCTGGTGTCCTTTAACAGCTCTTTGGTCTTGGCCATAGTGGGGTTTGGAGTCTGACTGTTTGAGGTTGTGGACAGGTGTCTTTTATACTGATAACGAGTTCAAACAGGTGCCATTAATACAGGTAACGAGTGGAGGACAGAGGAGCCTTTTAAAGAAGAAGTTACAGGTCTGTGAGAGCCAGAAATCTTGCTTGTTTGTAGGTGACCAAATTCCTATTTTCCACCATAATTTGCAAATAAATTCTTTAAAAATCCTTCAATGTGATTTTCTGGATTTTTTTTTCTCATTTTGTCTCTCATAGTTGAGGTATACCTATGATGAAAATTGGAAACCTCTCATCTTTTACAGTGGGAGAACTTGCACAATTGGTGGCTGACTAAATACTTTTTTGCCCCACTGTGTATTAGTGGCTTATGGTCTACGAACGCAGTGAAGGTGCGCCCTTCCAGCCAGAACTGGAAGTGGCGTATGGCCAGGTGGAGAGCCAGTAACTGTCGAATGTGCTGTATTTACGCTCACTGTCGCGCAAAGACCTGCTAAAAAAAAGGCAAGCGGCTGCCAAGAACCGGCGACATGCTGCTCCACGACGGCCCCTATGGCCATGTCCGAGGTGTCGGTAGTGAGTGCTATCCGAGCCACTGGGTCCAGGTGCGCCAGCAGTGCGGCGTTCGCCAGAGCTGTTTTGAGCTCGGAAAACGCCTGCTCCCGCTCAGGAGTCCAGTTGACTCTGTCTGCCGGCTTCCGTTTCTTGAGCGTGGCGTATAACGGCTGCATGAGCTGGGCTGTGCATGGGGAGGAAACGATTGTAGAAGTTAACCATCCCCAAAAACTCCTGCAGCACCCTGACCGTCTAAGGCTGGGGAAAATTCACCAAGGCGCGTACCTTGTCCGGCAAGGGTATCGGGCCCTCCGGTGAGATGCAGTGGCCCAAAAATCGATCCCCGCCACCCCAAACTGGCACTTCGCCAGGTTGATTATTAATCCGTGCTCCTCCAACCTCTGGAAAACTGTCCTGAGGTGGGTTACGTGCTCGTCCTCAGACGCGCTGGCCACAAGGATGTCATCCAGGTAGACAAACACAAAGGGCAGATTGCGCAACACCGCATCCATCATGCGTTGAAATGTCTGCGCCGCGCCTTTTAACCCAAAAGGCATGCGTAAAAACTCAAACAGGCCAAGCGGGGTTATTACTGCCATTTTAGGTATGTCCTCAGCGCGCACTGGGACCTGGTGGTAACCGCGGACCAGGTCTATCTTGGAAAAAATGCGTGGCCTGGTGAGGTGAACGGAAAAATCCTGAATATGAGGGATGGGGTAGTGGTCGTGTGCTGTGGCGTAATCTGCGGAAATCTCCACATGGTTGCCACAATCCCTCGGCCTTAAGAACCATATGTAGCGGGGATGCCCATGGGCTGTTTGAGTGCCTGATGATGCCCAACTTTTCCAAGTTGGCAAATTCCTCGCACGCTATGGTCAGTTTAGCTGCATTCCAGGTGCTGAGGTCGTGCGAAAACGGATGGCCCTGTGGTGGTAATAAAGTGCTCCACCCTGTGTTTCATGACGGTCGCTGAAAACGTCGGGACCGTGAGTGCTGGGAACTGGGTAAGTTGTGTGTGGAACTTACCTCCTGGAGCTGTGACATTGGCTAGTGTTGTTGGCCCGATTCCTCGAGCTGTACAGGGGAGAGATTCAAAAGACATAGCGTTAATCAGGTGTCCGTTAGCAACATCGACTAGTAGTCCGTGTGCACACAAAAAAATCAGTGCCTAAGATGGGGAAGCTGCATGCCGCTATGACGAAGGTCCATTGGTATGTACGGCCGTGCAAGGATACAGTCAGTGTCCTCTCTCCAAAAGTCTTAATGTCTGAGCGGCCAGCTCGGGGCCACTAGTTCCCGCCGGCTGGTCAGCATAGGACGGCAGAATGAGACTCTTTTGGGAGCCAGAGTCCACGAGGAACTGTCTCCCCGAGCGTGAGTCTGTCACATAGAGCAGCTTGCTTGCTTCACCAGCGGTCGCAGCTGCTACCGACTACCGGTCCTGGTGTTTCCCGAATGCTTGAATTGGCACAGTGGCACGCATCGTCGTGCGTCCTCTCCAAAACGGCAGTGGTAGAAACGGAGCGTGTCTCTCTGGTGCTTCTTGGCCCCCGCTGCAGTCACCATCGCTGGCACCTCGCCTCAGCTGGCCGTCTCGCTGGGTTCCGACGCCGCTGCGTTCACTGCGAGGGCTCTGGTAGAGAGGATAATCCCATCTGCCTCCTGGGCTAGCGCCCGGTAGTTGCGCGCGGCCAGCAGCAGTGAATTGGCAAGGACTGCTCTGGCCGCCATCGGAGGGTTCCGGAGGAAAAGGTGAGCAAAGAGGAAATGCCTGTCATCTGTGCCCATCAACGCCAACATCTTCTCCATCAATTCAACCGCCGACCCTTCTAACTCGGAGCACGTCAGGAGCCTCTCCGCTCTCTCACAGTCAGAGAGCGTGTAGCGCCGGGTCAGCGCGGTTTTGAGAGCGCCGTATTTGTCACGGGCTGGGGGCTGTTGGAGCAGCCTCGCCACCTGCTGAGTTGTGCATGCATCCAGCGCTGCAACCACGTAGTAGTATCTAGTGTCATCTGCCATTACTCCCCGGAGCGCGAACTGGGCCTCGGTGTAGAGGAACCAAGACTTTGGGTCGTGTTGCCAAAAGTCTGGGAGTTTGACCAAAACGGCGCACGCATTGCTGGTACTTCCC
The DNA here is from genome assembly GCA_020510985.1 of Pholidichthys leucotaenia. Lineage (NCBI taxonomy): Eukaryota > Metazoa > Chordata > Actinopteri > Cichliformes > Pholidichthyidae > Pholidichthys > Pholidichthys leucotaenia. The sequence goes on from CM035838.1 coordinate 403,360,651, forward strand.
ATCCGGGTCATCTCCAGGGTGTTAGCCTCTCGTTTCATTGTGCGTCAAGGGTCACCAGTGTGGAGAGAGGAATAACCAGGCAGAGAGGTCGAGATCATATCAGGCTTTATTCAACTCTCTCTGACATTTCTCAAGAAACACAAGAGTAACAGATCTCAGGCACCTCTGCTCTTAAATCATACCACTCGGTCAGCCTTCTCTGTGTGCTGCATTAACATCAAAGCCTTTGTAATTCCCATTCTCTTTGTCACTGTTCACATCAACACACCACCCCCGCATCCACACACAAACCCCCCCATGACGATTCCTTTTTGTCTTTTAAGTCTGAGTGTAAATATACTGAGGGATTCCCACACCGCCCCCCCGCCGCCCCCCCCCCCCCCCCCCAGACTCAGACTGAGCCTTGACCCTCATGTCCTTGGGGCTTCAGCTTACATCCATAGCGGCTGTAACGGGGGTCTGCGGCTTCGAGGCTGGAGTGCGCCCGTCTGTGGGGGGATATTGGGAGGGGGGAAAACATCATTAGCATGCCCTTGTGACTGATCTGACAAGTCATTTACCTGGGGAGTTCTCAGTGGGGGTCGTCTGCACCGAGGAGTTCGGGCCAACACCACTTGCTTGTCTGATAACACGAAAGTGGGCTTAAGCCTGTCTATACAGACTTTCTCTGCGTCCCCCCAAGTCTAACACAAAATGTTTCTCCCCGGGTTCCAGCACTCTGAACGGGCCATTGTAGAGTGGGCGCAAGGGCGTCCGGTGGGCATCGTGCCTGACAAATACGAATGGCGCGTCCTTCAAGGCCTTTGGCACAAAAACGCGTGGAAAACAGTGGTGGACCGGGCCGGGTACCATCCCTGCCACTGCGTAACGTGGTGAAAGCGGGGATGGATCGGTGTTCGGCGTGGGGCTGTCCGGCAAAAATTCCCCTGGGAGCCGCAGCGGCTGGGGAAAACCCCCCCAGCTCTGCTGGTGAGGCTCCCAAATCCTCCTTCGGTGCTGAACGCAACCCTAATAGAACCCACGGCAACCGGTCCACCCAATTTGCATCTGTAAGCGAAGCCCTGAGCGCTGCTTTAAGCGATCTAGGAAAACGCTCGCATAACCCATTGGCCTGTGGGTTGTACGCAGTCGTGTGATGAAGGGAGATGCCCAGGCTCCGGGCCATGGTGGAGCAGAGGTCGGAAACAAATTGCGGGCCCCGATTGGACGCGATATCCGAAGGGGTGCCGAAACGTGCCACCCATGTCGTCAAAAAGAAGCGCGTGCAACTTCTGCAGACGTGGTGGAAGCTAGCGGGACTACTTCGGGCCAGCACATGGTGCGGTCCACCACTGTTAGGAGGTGCGTGAACCGCTGCGATGGCGGGAGGGAGCCCACAAGGTCCACGTGAACGTAGTCGAACCGCTTAGCTGGGATATGGAATGGCTCCAAGGGGGCCTTTGTGTGCCTGTGCACTTTGGCTCACTGGCACGCTACGCAGGCTGCAGCCCACTCTTTCACCTGTTTGCGCAGGCTCGGCCAAACGAACTTTGTTCCCACCATTTCGGCTGAGGTGCGCACTCCTGGGTGCACCAGGGAGTGAACCGACTCAAAAACGCGGCGGCGCCAAGCGCGTGGGACCACTGGGCGCAGGCAGCCCGTGGAGACATCACAGATTGGGGGGGTGGGGCGTCTTGCAGTACTCTGCTCTCCAGCCTTAACCCTGTTGGTCCAGATTGGAGCGCGCAAACGTCCACATTGCCGATCTGCTCAGCGGCCATGGCATCTATCCCCACGTAGACTGGGGCCACTAATGCGCGCGAGAGGTAGTCCGCCGCCACGTTGAGTTTACTGGCCACATGCTGAATGTCGGTTGTAAACTCCGAGATCGAGGCCAGCTGTCTCTGCTGCCGGCCCGACCATGGTTCCGAAACCTTGGCCATCACATACAGTGGGGTAAAAAAGTATTTAGTCAGCCACCAATTGTACAAGTTCTCCCACTTAAAAGATGAGAGAGGTCTCTAGTTTTCATCATAGGTATACCTCAACTATGAGAGACAAAATGAGAAAAAAAAATCCAGAAAATCACATTGTCTTATTTTTAAAGAATTTATTTGCAAATTAGGATGGAAAATAAGTATTTGGTCAATAACAAAAGTTCATCTCAATACTTTGTTATATACCCTTTGTTGGCAATGACAGAGGTCAAACGTTTTCTGCAAGTCTTCACAAGGTTTTCACACACTGTTGCTGGTATTTTGGCCCATTCCTCCATGCAGATCTCCTCTAGAGCAGTGATGTTTTGGGGCTGTCACTGGGCAACATGGACTTTCAACTCCCTCCAAAGATTTTCTATGGGGTTGAGATCTGGAGACTGGCTAGGCCACTCCAGGACCTTGAAATTCTTTCTTACAAAGCCACTTCTTCGTTGCCCGGGCGGTGTGTTTGGGATCATTGTCATGCTGAAAGACCCAGCCACGTTTCATCTTAAATATCCTTGCTGATGGAAGGAGGTTTTCACTCAAAATCTCACGATACATGGCCCCATTCATTCTTTCCTTTACACGGATCAGTCGTCCTGGTCCCTTTGCAGAAAAACAGCCCCAAAGCATGATGCTTCCACCCCCATGCTTCACAGTAGGTATGGTGTTCTTTGGATGCAACTCGGCATTCTTTCTCCTCCAAACACGACAAGTTGAGTTTTTACCAAAAAGTTCTATTTTGGTTTCATCTGACCATATGACATTCTCCCAATCCTCTTCTGGATCATTCAAATGCTCTCTAGCAAACTTCAGACGGGCCTGGACATGTACTGGCTTAAGCAGGGGGACACGTCTGGCACTGCAGGATTTGAGTCCCTGGCGGCGTAGTGTGTTACTGATGGTAGCCTTTGTTACTTTGGTCCCAGCTCTCTGCAGGTCATTCACTAGGTCCCCCCGTGTGGTTCTGGGATTTTTGCTCACCGTTCTCGTGATCATTTTGACCCCACGGGGTGAGATCTTGCGTGGAGCCCTAGATTGAGGAAAATTATCAGTGGTCTTGTATGTCTTCCATTTTCAAATAATTGCTCCCACAGTTGATTTCTTCACACCAAGCTGCTTACCTATTGCAGATTCAGTCTTCCCAGCCAGGTGCAGGTCTACAATTTTGTTTCTGGTGTCCTTTAACAGCTCTTTGGTCTTGGCCATAGTGGGGTTTGGAGTCTGACTGTTTGAGGTTGTGGACAGGTGTCTTTTATACTGATAACGAGTTCAAACAGGTGCCATTAATACAGGTAACGAGTGGAGGACAGAGGAGCCTTTTAAAGAAGAAGTTACAGGTCTGTGAGAGCCAGAAATCTTGCTTGTTTGTAGGTGACCAAATTCCTATTTTCCACCATAATTTGCAAATAAATTCTTTAAAAATCCTTCAATGTGATTTTCTGGATTTTTTTTTCTCATTTTGTCTCTCATAGTTGAGGTATACCTATGATGAAAATTGGAAACCTCTCATCTTTTACAGTGGGAGAACTTGCACAATTGGTGGCTGACTAAATACTTTTTTGCCCCACTGTGTATTAGTGGCTTATGGTCTACGAACGCAGTGAAGGTGCGCCCTTCCAGCCAGAACTGGAAGTGGCGTATGGCCAGGTGGAGAGCCAGTAACTGTCGAATGTGCTGTATTTACGCTCACTGTCGCGCAAAGACCTGCTAAAAAAAAGGCAAGCGGCTGCCAAGAACCGGCGACATGCTGCTCCACGACGGCCCCTATGGCCATGTCCGAGGTGTCGGTAGTGAGTGCTATCCGAGCCACTGGGTCCAGGTGCGCCAGCAGTGCGGCGTTCGCCAGAGCTGTTTTGAGCTCGGAAAACGCCTGCTCCCGCTCAGGAGTCCAGTTGACTCTGTCTGCCGGCTTCCGTTTCTTGAGCGTGGCGTATAACGGCTGCATGAGCTGGGCTGTGCATGGGGAGGAAACGATTGTAGAAGTTAACCATCCCCAAAAACTCCTGCAGCACCCTGACCGTCTAAGGCTGGGGAAAATTCACCAAGGCGCGTACCTTGTCCGGCAAGGGTATCGGGCCCTCCGGTGAGATGCAGTGGCCCAAAAATCGATCCCCGCCACCCCAAACTGGCACTTCGCCAGGTTGATTATTAATCCGTGCTCCTCCAACCTCTGGAAAACTGTCCTGAGGTGGGTTACGTGCTCGTCCTCAGACGCGCTGGCCACAAGGATGTCATCCAGGTAGACAAACACAAAGGGCAGATTGCGCAACACCGCATCCATCATGCGTTGAAATGTCTGCGCCGCGCCTTTTAACCCAAAAGGCATGCGTAAAAACTCAAACAGGCCAAGCGGGGTTATTACTGCCATTTTAGGTATGTCCTCAGCGCGCACTGGGACCTGGTGGTAACCGCGGACCAGGTCTATCTTGGAAAAAATGCGTGGCCTGGTGAGGTGAACGGAAAAATCCTGAATATGAGGGATGGGGTAGTGGTCGTGTGCTGTGGCGTAATCTGCGGAAATCTCCACATGGTTGCCACAATCCCTCGGCCTTAAGAACCATATGTAGCGGGGATGCCCATGGGCTGTTTGAGTGCCTGATGATGCCCAACTTTTCCAAGTTGGCAAATTCCTCGCACGCTATGGTCAGTTTAGCTGCATTCCAGGTGCTGAGGTCGTGCGAAAACGGATGGCCCTGTGGTGGTAATAAAGTGCTCCACCCTGTGTTTCATGACGGTCGCTGAAAACGTCGGGACCGTGAGTGCTGGGAACTGGGTAAGTTGTGTGTGGAACTTACCTCCTGGAGCTGTGACATTGGCTAGTGTTGTTGGCCCGATTCCTCGAGCTGTACAGGGGAGAGATTCAAAAGACATAGCGTTAATCAGGTGTCCGTTAGCAACATCGACTAGTAGTCCGTGTGCACACAAAAAAATCAGTGCCTAAGATGGGGAAGCTGCATGCCGCTATGACGAAGGTCCATTGGTATGTACGGCCGTGCAAGGATACAGTCAGTGTCCTCTCTCCAAAAGTCTTAATGTCTGAGCGGCCAGCTCGGGGCCACTAGTTCCCGCCGGCTGGTCAGCATAGGACGGCAGAATGAGACTCTTTTGGGAGCCAGAGTCCACGAGGAACTGTCTCCCCGAGCGTGAGTCTGTCACATAGAGCAGCTTGCTTGCTTCACCAGCGGTCGCAGCTGCTACCGACTACCGGTCCTGGTGTTTCCCGAATGCTTGAATTGGCACAGTGGCACGCATCGTCGTGCGTCCTCTCCAAAACGGCAGTGGTAGAAACGGAGCGTGTCTCTCTGGTGCTTCTTGGCCCCCGCTGCAGTCACCATCGCTGGCACCTCGCCTCAGCTGGCCGTCTCGCTGGGTTCCGACGCCGCTGCGTTCACTGCGAGGGCTCTGGTAGAGAGGATAATCCCATCTGCCTCCTGGGCTAGCGCCCGGTAGTTGCGCGCGGCCAGCAGCAGTGAATTGGCAAGGACTGCTCTGGCCGCCATCGGAGGGTTCCGGAGGAAAAGGTGAGCAAAGAGGAAATGCCTGTCATCTGTGCCCATCAACGCCAACATCTTCTCCATCAATTCAACCGCCGACCCTTCTAACTCGGAGCACGTCAGGAGCCTCTCCGCTCTCTCACAGTCAGAGAGCGTGTAGCGCCGGGTCAGCGCGGTTTTGAGAGCGCCGTATTTGTCACGGGCTGGGGGCTGTTGGAGCAGCCTCGCCACCTGCTGAGTTGTGCATGCATCCAGCGCTGCAACCACGTAGTAGTATCTAGTGTCATCTGCCATTACTCCCCGGAGCGCGAACTGGGCCTCGGTGTAGAGGAACCAAGACTTTGGGTCGTGTTGCCAAAAGTCTGGGAGTTTGACCAAAACGGCGCACGCATTGCTGGTACTTCCCATCCGGGTCATCTCCAGGGTGTTAGCCTCTCGTTTCATTGTGCGTCAAGGGTCACCAGTGTGGAGAGAGGAATAACCAGGCAGAGAGGTCGAGATCATATCAGGCTTTATTCAACTCTCTCTGACATTTCTCAAGAAACACAAGAGTAACAGATCTCAGGCACCTCTGCTCTTAAATCATACCACTCGGTCAGCCTTCTCTGTGTGCTGCATTAACATCAAAGCCTTTGTAATTCCCATTCTCTTTGTCACTGTTCACATCAACACACCACCCCCGCATCCACACACAAACCCCCCATGATGATTCCTTTTCGTCTTAAGTCAGAGTGTAAATATACTGAGAGAGATTCCCACAATATCCCCATTTTCATCGAAGGGACTTGGAACCAATTTTACCAAAACTTGGCTCATGTTGTGCATTTCCTCTTAAGAAACTGCCCTTGGTAGGAAAATTTGAGAATTACTGTTACCTGAAAAAAGTCCCTGGCCCGGAGTAGGTCCAGTGCACTTCGAAAAACTGCTGGGTGGGGGTTGTGATCAACTGCGTGATGACTGGTGATAAGTCATTGTCTTGAAGACATCAACTAAACAAAAAATGCCAACAAGAAGCTGCTGCTTCTTTTGGCTGTTCCCTTTAGGAGTCTCCACAGCAGATCATCTGCCTCCATCTCACCCTATCCCTTGCATCTTCCTCTGCAACGAAAAACATGTCCTTCACTACATCCATGAATGGTCTTCCTCTTTTTCCTTCCTCTTTCTCCTGCCAGCACCATCTTCATCATCCTTTTTCCAATATATCCTCCATCCCTCCTCTGCACATGTTCAAACCTTCTCAACCTCGTCTCCGTCTCCACACTGCCCAACCTGAGCTGTCCCTCTTGATATATTCATTTCTAATCCTATCACTTCCACTGGAATCTCACCTTCAACTTTGTCAACTCCAGCTCTGTCTCATTTTTGTCAGTGCCCCATTTCCAAACCATACATCACAGCAGGTCTCACTACCATATTGTACACCTTTCCTTTCACTCTAGTTGTTAACCTTCTTCATTTAGAGTCGATTGGTGGTTGGCAACCAGCCTACAGGTGCATTACCGTCACTGAATTGATTATCATCACCATATCTTTGTATTGTGGTGCACATATGTGGGTTTCATATGCTTCACATGTATATTACTGTATGCTTATTGTATGCTTCACGTCTCAGAGGAACAAAAGGACTGAACCTCCTAGGGGTAACAGGAGGATGTGAAATCTGGCCTTTTGTATGCAAAGAGATGGCCTTGAAGGATTTCCTGACCACCAGGACTTTAGGTGGAGGCGAGAGGACCTGGAGGGGGATGCATTGTGATTTGGGATTAAAAGACAATGTGACTGTGAGCTTTGATGTCCTGGGGTATAAAAGGGACAGATGTTGGGGGATTCATTTTCTTTCACTGTTTTTGGATGATGTTGGAGAATGTGAATAAACTTGACTTGTGAAATAAACTCAGCCTCGTCCTTCCACATTCTCCACACTGGTGACCCTAAGACGTATCATGAGCGGAGAAGATTCCCCCGAGCCGGGCTAGTCAGGATCCAGCCAGGCGAACGCAGCCACAGTCAAGCTACCTGACTTCTGGCAAGACAACCCGTGCTCCTGGTTCCACTTGGCTGAGGCACAGTTCGCCCTCCGGGGGATAAAGGCAGATGACACGAAATTCTACCATGTCATTGCCAAGCTCGACAACCGCACGGCTTGACATGTGCAGAGCCTGTTGGAGCGCCCACCGGCCGACGACAAATACGGCGGGTTGAAGGCTGCGCTCATCCAGCGTTTCACTCCCTCAGTCCAGGAGAGAGCTGAGAGGCTCCTGGCTCTGAACGACTTGGGAGATAGCATGCCCGTCGACCTAATGGAGGACATGCTGAGGGGCTCAGACGACTTCCTTTTCACCCACATTTTCCACCGTCGGCCACGAGAGCGACCCTGGCCGGTTCACCGTTGTTGACCCAGTGGGACTTCCGCGCGCTGGCCCAGGAGGCACAGCGGATTCTCAACGCCAGCAGACAGCGCGTGGCCACCGCAGCAGCGATGGAACTCAGCGCGACGGCCGGAGATGGCAGGGGGCCAGAGGCGGTGGTAGCAGACCCACCGACAACGGCGGCAGCGAGGGCCAGGGATCGCGGACGACACGACCTCTCTTTCTACCATCGCCGCTTCGCAGAGAGGGCACGCAAGTGTATACCACCGTGCCAGTTCAAGAGCTCGGGAAACGCCAAAGCCGGGGGTCGGTAGCAGCCGCGGCCCTTGGGGAAGAGAACAAGCTGCTCTACTTGACTGATGCGCATTTGGGGAAGCAATTCCTCGTGGATACAGGCTCCCAAGTGAGTTTCATCATGCCTACCTATGCTGACTGGCTGGCGGGCCCCGGAAGTCACGGAGCATCAGCAGCGAACGGCTCGAGGATTAAGACCTTCGGTGAGAAGACTCTGCTTCTGTCCCTACACGGCCGTACATTTGAGTGGACTTTTGTTATAGCTGAAGTGAGCTTCAATATGTTAGGGGCTGATTTTCTGTGCTCACATGGTTTGTTGGTTGATCTTGCTAATAGGCGCCTGGTTAATGCACTCTCTTTTTATTCTATTCCCTGTGCAGCCCGAGTGACCCCGCCCACAGCACAAGCCAACGTCGCAACGGCAAGCAGTAAGTTCCACACACTGCTCACTCAGTTCCCAGCACTCACGGTTCCCACATTTTCAGCAGCAGTTGCCAAACACGGGGTGGAGCATTTTATTACTACCACCGGACCGCCCGTTTTTGCAAAAGCTCGGCGCTTGGATGCAGCTAAACTGACCATCGCGCGTGAGGAGTTCGCCAACCTGGAAAAAGTTGGGCATCATCAGGCGTTCGAAAAGCCCATGGGCTTCCCCGCTGCACATGGTTCCTAAAGCTGACGGCTCGTGGTGACCTTGCGGGGATTTCCGCAGGTTGAATAACGCTACAGCGCACGATCGCTACCTAATCCCGCATATCCAAGATTTTTCTGTCCATTTGGCGGGGGCGCGCGTTTTTTCTAAGATAGACTTAGTCCGCGGGTACCACCAAGTCCCAGTGCGCGCTGAGGACATACCCAAAACAGCGGTAATAACTCCGTTTGGCCTATTCGAGTTTTTGCGCATGCCGTTTGGGCTTAAAGGCGCGGCGCAGACGTTCCAACGCATGATGGACGCGGTGTTGCGCGATCTCCCCTTCGTGTTCATCTACCTGGACGACATATTGGTAGCCAGCGTGTCCGAAGACTAACATGAAAATCACCTCACGGCAGTTTTCCGGAGGTTGGGAGAGCACGGGTTAATAATCAACCCAGCGAAGTGCCAGTTTGGGGTGACGCAGATTGATTTTTTGGGGCACTGTGTCTCTCCAGAAGGAGTGGTTCCTCTGCCTGACAAAGTGCACGCAGTAACAAATTTTCCCCAGCCACAAACGGTTAAAGCGTTACAGGAGTTTTTGGGAATGGTGAATTTTTATAACCGTTTCCTCCCCCATGCAGCGCAGCTCATGCAACCATTGTATGCCGCGCTAAAAAAACAAAAACCCACAAATAAAATCGAATGGTCTCCGGAACGAGAGCGAGCATTCTCGGAGGTCAAAACAGCCCTGGCAAACGCTGCATTGTTGGCACATCCAGACCCAAAGGCCCACATAGCGCTCACTACTGACGCGTCAGATGTGGCCATAGGGGTGGTCGTGGAGCAGCATGTAGCCGGGGCTTGGCAGCCGCTTGCCTTTTTCAGCAGGACCTTGCGCGATAGCGAGCGAAAATACAGCGCATTCGACAGGAAGTTGTTAGCTCTCCACTTGGCCATCCGCCACTTCCAGTTCTGGCTGGAGGGACGCCGTTTCACCACGTTCGTCGACCACAAGCCGCTGACTTTCGCGATGGCCAAGGTTTCAGAACCGTGGTCAGGCCGGCAACAGAGGCAGCTGGCTGCAATCTCAGAGTTTACTACAGATATTCAGCATGTAGCGGGTAAACTAAATGCAGTGGCAGACTGTCTCTCGTGCGCCGTAGCGACTCCAGTCCGCGTAGGGATAGATTATGCAGCCATGGCCGCGGAGCAGGCTAGCGGCGCGGAAGTCCGCGCGGCCCCAGTCCGCGTAGGGATAGATTACGCAGCCATGGCCGCGGATCAAGTTAGCGACGCGGATGTGCACGCGCTCCAGTCTGGACCAACAGGGTTAAGGCTGGAGAGCAGGGTGCTGCAAGATGGTATGCCTCCCCTAATCTGCGATGTCTCCACGGGTCGACCGCGCCCGGTGGTGCCGACCGCGTGGCGCCGCCGCGTTTTTGACTTGATTCATTCTCTGGCGCACCCGGGGGTGCGCGCATCGGTCAAAATGGTAGGAGAGAAATTTGTATGGCCGAGCCTACGCAAGCAAGTTAGAGAGTGGGCGGCAGCCTGCTTGGCTTGTCAACGAGTAGAGGTACACAAACACACGAGAGCTCCCTTGGAGCCGTTTCACATCCCGGCTAAGAGGTCCTCAATTTGTTTCTGAGCTTTGGTCAGCAATGGCCCGCAGCCTGGGGGTAACGATCCACCGTACTACCATGTACAACCCGCAGGCTAATGGGTTATGCGAATGTTTCCATAGGTCATTGAAGGCGGCCCTCAGAGCGTCGCTTACGGATGCAAATTGGGTGGACAGGCTACCATGGGTTTTTTTTCGTGCTCGCCCTCGGACGCGCTGGCTACCAAAATATCGTCCAAATAAACGAACACGAAAGAAAGGTCGCGTAAAACTGCATCCATCATGCGTTGGAAAGTCTGCGCGGCCCCCTTGAGGCCAAAAGGCATGCACAAAAACTCAAAAAGGTCGAAAGGAGTTATGACCGCTGTTTTGGGTACATCTTGCGCGCGCACTGGAACCTGGTGGTAACCGCGCACCAAGTCTATTTTAGAAAAAATGCGCGCCCCCGCCAAATGAACAGAAAAATCCTGAATTTGCGGAATTGGGTAGCGGTCATGAGCTGAAACGTTGTTCAACCTGCGGAAATCGCCGCAAGATCGCCACGAGCCGTCAGCCTTTGGGACCATGTGCAACGGTGAAGCCCAAGAGCTCTTGGAGCGTCTAACAATGCCCAGTTTTTCCAGATTAGTGAACTTCTCGCGCGCGATGGCCAGTTTAGCTGGGTCCAAGCGCCGAGCTTTTGCAAAAACGGGAGGGCCGGTGGTTGTTATGAAATGCTCCACCCCATGTTTAGCCACCATTGCCGAAAACGTGGGGACTGTGAGTGCTGGGAACTGAGCAAGCAATGTGTGAAACTTACCACCCGCAGCTGAGACGCTGGCATGTGCAGTCGGCGGGGCCACCCAAGCGGTGCAGGGAATAGAATGAAAGGACAGTGCATTAATCAGACGTCTATTAGCAAGGTCAACCAATAAACCATGTGAGCACAAAAAATCAGCCCCTAACATGTTGAAACTGACAGCTGCTACAATAAATGTCCACTCAAATGAACAGCCCTGTAAGGACAGAAGCATGGTCCTCTCACCGAACGTTTTAATCGTGGAGCCGTTCGCTGCTGACACTGACACCCAGGGAGCTTTAGAAGGCATCAGCCGTTCCGCGTAGGTGGGTGTGACGAAACTCAGCTGAGAGCCCGTGTCCAAGAGGAACTGTTTCCCCGAGCGTGCATCCGTCAGGTAAAGCAGCCTGTTCTTGTTGCCGAGGGTCGCAGCTGCTACCGGCCCTCGGTCTTGGCGTTTCCCTGGCGCTTAAAGTTGCACGGTGGGACGCACCTGTGTGCTCTCTCTGCAAAACGGCGGTGGTAGAAGCACGGGCCGTCCTCCGCTCCGCGTCGTCTGGCTCCCGTCGCCGCTGTCGTTGGTGCGTCTGGCGCCGCGGCCGCTGGACCTGCGCTGTCTCCGGATGCTGTTCCCGGGCTAGCCGCCGCGGCCGAAACCGCGTTCCGCTTGTGGGCGTCGACCAACCGCTGCGCCTCTTTGCTCAACCCATGGTAGTCTCGCCTGGCCAATCGGGGCGACTCTGCCAGGGCCACTCTCACTGCTGGTGGCAGGGTTCGAAGGAAAAGGTGGGCGAAAATGAATTCGCCATCCTCAGAGTCTTTGAGCTTCAGCATCTTCACCATCAGGTCCGCAGGTCTATCGTTTTCTGACTCCGTCAACGTCAGGAGTCCCTCTGCTCGTTGTTGGACTGAAGGGGTGAAATGGCTGATCAGCGCGTCCTTCAATGCGCTGTACTTGTCGCTGTCTGGTGGATGATTAACCAGATCCTCCACTCTCTGGACCGTGTTGCTGTCCAGCTTCGCTACCACGTGGTAGAATCTTGTGTCGTCGTTGGAGATTCTCCGGAGGTTGAACTGCGCCTCGACTGCGCTAAACCATGAGCGCGGGCTGTGCTGCCAGAAATCGGGCAGCCGGATCGTGGAGGCAGCCATCAGGCTGGCTTCCGCCGAGCCCCGCTCGGGAGAATTCTGTCTGCTCATTTCTCGTCGTAGGTCACCAGTGTAGAAGATGTGCTCAAATGATGAGGCTGAGTTTAGTCGTAAACCAGCTTTATTGACAGAACACAGCTTCTAGCATTCTCAAAGCAGGAAAGAGAAAGAATCATATCTCATCACCCTTTTATATGTTTCCAGCATCAGAATTCAAGTCACATGGTGTTTTCAGTAAACATACAGTCACAAAGCATCCCTTTGAATCTTCACCATTGTCTCTCATTTCCTGATGAACCGGAAATCTCTCCGGGGCATCTTCTGTAGGACAAAGAGACAAATCTCACACCTCCTTGTTATCTTCTGCAGATTCGAGTCCTCTGTCCTTGCAGACGTGACACCCTCAACACATATGCAGTCCTGTCTCTGTGGAAACGTGAGCCCACAATGTGTGTCGCCCACATGGGATGCACTAAAAGCCATGTTAAGAGGTAAATTAATTGTTGAAACAGGAAAAGCAAATAAGTCTAAACTGGAAACGTATGAACAAAGATGTGAGAGACTGAGGGAATTAGAACGTAAACATCAAAGCACAAATGACCCAAAAATATACCAAGAAATTAAAGAAGAAAAAATAAAGATAAAGGAAACACAAATAGATGAAATTGAAAGGAAAAATAGATATCTAAAGCAAAAATATTATGAAACGGGACCAAAAGCCACAAAACTGCTGGCAAAACGGTTAAGAAAACAACAAACAGTGAATAATGTATATAAGATTAAAGACCCCATCACAAATAAAACCACAGTTAACCCAGAAAACATCGAAGAAATATTCCACAATTTCTATCAAGAACTATACTCGCAACCTGAATAAACAAATACTAAGGATATTAAAAAATTTCTATGCACATTGGACTTGCCATCAATAGGAAACCAACAAAATGAAAAGCTAACAGCAGAAATAACAACACAAGAGATTAGAGATGTGATTAAGTCACTTAAAAACGGTAAATCACCAGGTAGTGATGGGTACCCCTCTGAGTTTTATAAACTGTTTATAGAAGAACTCACACCACAGCTCCTAAAGTCATTTAATTGGACGTTGAACAACAACAAAATACCTCCATCATGGAACGAAGCCATTATTTCAGTTATTTTAAAGCCAGGGAAAGATAGAGAACAATGCGGAAACTATAGACCAATCTCTTTATTAAATGTGGATTATAAAATATATACAACAATTATATGTAAACGAATAAAGACATTCTTGACGGAATTGATAGAAGATGATCAAACTGGTTTCATTGAGGGACGCCAAACACATGACAATATCAGGACAACAATACATATAATTAATCAAATACATAAAGAAAAGAAAAGCGCAGTAATAATGAGTTTAGACGCAGAAAAAGCATTTGACAGGGTTAACTGGAAATTCCTATATAGTGTGCTGGAACGCTTTGGATTTAACGAAAAATCAGTACAATGCATAAGGACGCTGTATCAAGAACCTGTGGCAAGAATCCAGATAAACGGTAGCTTAACAGACAAAGTAAATATACAAAGATTAACCAGGCAGGGATGCTGCTTATCGCCCACCTTGTTTGCTCTGTTCAGAGAGCCACTGGCTCAAGCGATACGACAAAATAAGAAATTAAAAGGTGTAACGGAAGGGAGCGGAACACAAGATTGGGCTATTTGCAGACAATATTATAGTTTACCTTGAACAACCAGATGAATCAATAATGGAAATGATGAACTTGATAGAAAATTTTGGAAAATTATCAGGATACAAGATAAACATAACAAAAACACAAATACTGACATTCCACTATAACCCTCTAAACCAGATAACTGATAAGATCAAACTAAACTGGAAACAAAAAGAAATAAAATACCTTGGAGTGAACATACCTAAAGATCTAAGCAAAATCTATAAAGCAAACTATGATAGGTTGGAACAAGAAATAAAAAAAGATATTGATAGATGGTCAATCTTAAATATGGATCTGAATTCAAAAATTGAGACAGTCAGAATCAGCATACAACCTAGATTACTTTACCTCTTCCAGGCTCTACCAACAGAGATTCCAGGTGCCCAGTTCTCAAAGTGGGACAGGATGATATCGAGATTTGTTTGGGGAGGTAAAAAGCCAAGAGTGAAATATAAAACTCTCCAGTTACCAAAAGAGAAAGGAGGCATGGGCCTACCGAGTCTAAAGGAATATTACTACTCAGCACAAATAAGATATCATATGTTGGTGCGACGAAGGATATGAGGCAAAATGGAAAGAAATGGAAAAGGAAATTGAGGGACTCCCAGTACAAAGCATAATAGGAGATAAAGATGCATATAAGCAAATCAAACAAATAGACCCAATCACTAAATTTACTTTGGAACTGTGGTATAAAATAGTACAAAAGTATAATATAAAGGAAGACATAAAACTATTGAAATGGGTAGCATTTGACAGTCAGTTTGAACCGGCAAAGCAAGATAGGGGATACAAAAATCTGGTGAACAAGGGAATCACAGCATGGGGCAATATCGGAAAAAAAGATCTCGGGAGCTTTGTAAACATCAGAAGAAAATTTAAACTAGAAAGATCGAAATTCTTCAGATATCTGCAGATGGGAGACTATTATATGAAGAAGATTAGGCATAACCTCCAAACAGATGTGAGCGAGATTATACAATTCATTTTAAGCTCATATGCAGGAAATAAAATAAGAATTATTTCAAAACTATATC
Source organism: Pholidichthys leucotaenia (assembly GCA_020510985.1). Lineage (NCBI taxonomy): Eukaryota > Metazoa > Chordata > Actinopteri > Cichliformes > Pholidichthyidae > Pholidichthys > Pholidichthys leucotaenia. Next base: position 403,375,706 of record CM035838.1, read on the forward strand.
AGAAACTTATGGCAAACAAACATTCAAGTAACTATATAAAGGAGAAATGGGAGAAAGAGCTCAATTTAAACATAACAGAAGAAAGCTGGCAGGAAATATGGAAAACACAACACACATCAACAAATTCAAGGACATGGAGGGAATTTGGATGGAAAAACCTGATTCGCTTTTTCATTACACCACAGATTCAAGGAAAATATACAAATACCCAATCTTTATGCTGGAGGGGATGTGGGGCTCAAAATGCAGACCACTCACATATGTTTTGGAAATGCTGCAAAATATCACCATTCTGGAAATCTATACATGTGACAATACAGAGGATGTTAGGATATAATATACCAATGAACTGTAACCTGATGTATTTATGCGATCTTAAAAGAGACAATGTAATACAGGCTGAGGACAGATATCTAGTTAAAATCTTGTTGATTGCATGTAAAAAAAACAATCACAAAAAAATGGCGATCAGAAGTTCTTCCTGACCAAGAGCAATGGACTGACATTGTTGAGGACATACGTATGATGGAAAAACTAACATATCGACAAAGAATGCAAGAAGGACTATATGAAAAAAAATGGCGGAAATGGACACACTACAAAGTGCAACAACGAGACAGAAATTGAAAGAATAACCAAAGACACTGGAAAAACCAGAAGAATTAAGAGATGGAAACTAAAAACTTGATGCTCCAACATTTGTCCCCCCCCCCTTTTTTTCTCCTTTTTTTTTTTCCTTTCTTACTCTAGCCCCTTTGTTTTTAAATGTAGACTGTGATCGGAATGCAATATATATGATGAAAAATGAATAAAAATCTAAGTTACAAAAAAAAAAAACTGCAAGTGAGTCCGTGCACACCACCACCCACTGCAAACCAATAATTATTGCCACCATCTCTGCTGTAAACACGGATGCATTGTTGGAGAGTCTTTTTGAGATGGTCACTTTAAACTCTGGAATGTATACTCCAACTCCAACAGAGCCCTCTTTGTTCTTTGAACCGTCAGTATAGAGCTGTAAGTAGTTATAGTAATTGTTCCTGAGGTAAATGCTTGTTTTAACACCAACTTCACTCATATGCAGACTGTCTACTTCTTTTGAACGCTTTGAATTGGCAGTATTGTGGCACATATATTGAGTTCATATTTCCCCACAAATGTATGGCTGTATGTGTATTGGGGGCTTCACGTCTCGCGGGACAAAGAAGGTCTGGGTCTGCAGAGATCTGCAGGAGGTGCGAGTTTTGGCCTTTGTCTCAGAGAGGATACCCCAGAAGGATTCCCGGAACATCGAGGGATAAGAGACTGACATCAAAGAGTTGCATTGTGACTGGGAATTAAATGCCATGTGATTGTATGTTTGCTGAAGCACCATGTGACTTAAGCAGTATAAGAGTGTGGTATTTCATGGCTCGGTCTCTTTTTCGTGTTGAGAGATTGCTAGAGATGTGTTCTCTAAATAAAGCCGAACCTGAGAAATAAACTCAGCCTCATCTTTGAACGCATTCTCTACACTGGTGACCCGACAACAAATTATGGCCGGGGACGATCTTCCCACACCGGACTCATCAGGAGCCAGCCAGGCTAACGCAGCTACCGCAGTCCAGCTGCCGGATTTCTGGCAGCACAGCCCGCGCTCTTGGTTCAACACGGTCGAGGCGCAATTCCATCTTCGGGGAATTTCGGCGGATGCAACGAAGTTCTACCATGTAGTCGCAAAGCTGGACAGCCTCACAGCCCGGCGGGTGGAGAGCCTGATTAACCACCCACCAGATGACGACAGGTACGGCACGTTGAAAGCCGCTCTCATTCGTGCTTTCACCCCCTCGCTGGGAGAGCGAGCAGAGAGGCTCCTGGAGTTGACTGAAGGCGAGGCAGACAGGCCGGCAGACCTGATGGCGAGGATGCTGAGCCTGAGAGGCGACGATGATGACGGCTTTATCTTCGCCCATCTTTTCCTCAGGACACTGCCATCAGCGGTGAGAGTCACCCTAGCCGGTTCACAGCTGCTGACCAGCCGAGATTACCACGAGCTGGGCCAGGAGGCACAGCGGCTCGTCGACGCCCATAGACGCCACACGGCCACGACGGCGGCAGCGGAGCTGAGCGCAATGCCCGGAGACGACAGGGAGCCAGAGGCTGCAGCACCAGATTCGCTGACGTCAGCAGCAGCGGAGGCCAGGAGACACGGAGCGGGTGACGTCCTCTGCTTTTATCACTGACGTTTCGCCGAGAGAGCACGCAGGTGCATTCCACCGTGCCAGTTCAAGCGCTCGGGAAATGCCAAGACCGGAAGCCGGTAGCAGCCGCGGCTCTCGGCGCGAAGAACAGGCTGCTCTACCTGACGGACGCGAAATCGGGGAGACAGTTCCTGGTGGACACAGGCTCCCAGCTGAGTTTCATCACACCGTCCTATGCTGACCGGCTGGCGCCTTCCAGCGGACCCCTGGTGTTGGCGGCGAACGGCTCGACGATCAAGACCTTTGGGGAGAAGACCCTCCCCCTGTCTTTCCACGGTCGGACATTCGAGTGGACTTTCGTCGTAGCGGCAGTCAGTCATAACATGTTAGGTGCTGATTTTTTGTGCTCGAATGGTTTATTGGTTGATCTTGCTAATAGACGTCTGGTTAATGCATTGTCTTTCCACTCTATTTCCTGTACAGGAAATAGAGTGGAAAGACTGCACAGCCGACTGCACAGCCCAATGTCACAGCTGCGGGTGGTAAGTTCCAAGCACTACTCACTCAGTTTCCAACACTCACAGTCCCAACGTTTTCAGCGTCAGTGGCTAAACATGGGGTGGAACATTTTATAACTACCACTGGACCCCCGTTTTTGCAAAAGCTCGGCGCTTGGACTCAGCTAAACTGGCCATAGCGCGCGATGAATTCGCCAACCTGGAAAAACTGGTTATCATTAGACGCTCTAACAGCCTCTGGGCTTCACTGCTGCATATGGTCCCCAAGGCTGATGGCTCGTGGCGGCCTTGCGGTGATTTCCGCAGGTTGAATAACGCTTCAGCACACGACCGCTACCCGATTCCGCACATCCAGGATTTTTCAGTGCATTTAGCGGGAGCGCGCATTTTTTCTAAAATAGATTTGGTGCGCGGGTACCATCAAGTCCCAGTCCGCGCTCAGGACATACCCAAAACAGTGGTTATAACTCCTTGGGCTCAAGGGGGCTGCGCAGACCTTCCAGCGCATGATGGATGCAGTTTTACACGGCCTCCCTTTCGTGTTCGTCTACTTGGATGATATTTTGGTAGCCAGCACGTCTGAAGACGAGCATGAAACCCACCTCACAGCGGTTTTTCGAAGGCTGGCAGAGCACGGGTTAATAATTAACCCAGAGAAGTGCCAGTTTGGGGTGGCGCAAATCGATTTTTTGGGGCACCGCGTGTCGCCAGAAGGAGTGGTCCCGCTGCCCGATAAAGTACGCACAATAACAGACTTTCCCCAACCTCAGACGGTCAAAGCGTTGCAGAAATTTTTGGGAATGGTTAATTTTTCTAACTGTTTCCTCCCAAGCGCAGCGCAGCTCATGCAACCATTGTACGCGGCACTTAAAAAACAAAAACCTGCGAATAAGATCGAATGGTCCCCGGAGCGGGAGCGCGCATTCTCCCAAGTCAAATCAGCCCTGGCGAACGCCGTTTTGTTGGCACACCTAGTGCCAATGGCCCGCATGGCGCTCACCACGGACGCTTCTGATTTAGCGGTGGCGGCGGTCGTTGAACAGTTTGTGGCAGGGAGCTGGCAGCCGCTCGCATTTTTCAGTAAAACCTTGCGTGATAACGAGCGGAAATGCAGCGCGTTTAACAGGGAGCTGTTGGCCCTGCATTTGGCCATCCGCCATTTCTAGTTCTGGCTGGAGGGGCGCCATTTCACCGCGTTTGTGGACCACAAGCCGCTAACATTCGCGATGGCCAAGATTTCAGAGCCTTGGTCAGGCCGGCAGCAAAAACAGCTGGCTGCGATATCGGAGTTCACCACCGATATTCAGCATGTCGCGGGCAAACATAATGTAGTGGCAGACTGTCTTTTGCGCACGGTAGCAGCGCCAGGCCCCGTGGGGGCAGACTCGGCAGCCGTGGCCGCGGGCCAGGTTTGTGGAGCGGAAGCGCTCGCAGCCCCGGTCCGTGTAGGTTTGGTTTACGCAGCCATGGCCGTGGAGCAGGCTAGCGACGCGGATGTGCGCGCGCTCCAGTCTGGACCAACAGGGTTAAGGCTGGAGCACAGGGTGCAGCAAATAGGTATGCCCCCTCTAATCTGCGATGTCTCCACGGGGCGGCCTCGCCCTGTGGTACCAGCTGCGTGGCGCCGCCGCGTTTTTGACTCAATCCATTCCCTGGCGCACCCGGGGGTGCGTGCGTCGATTAAAATGGTGGGGGAGAAATTTGTTTGGCCGGGGTTGCGTAAACAGGTCAAGGAGTGGGCAGCAGCCTGCGTGGCGTGTCAGCGAGCCAAGATACACAAGCACACTAGAGCCCCTTTGGAGCCTTTTCACATCCCGGCTAAGCGTTTTGATCATGTGCATGTTGACTTGGTGGGCCCCCTTCCGTTGTCGCAGGGGTGTACACACCTTTTGACGATGGTAGACTGCACCACGCGTTGGCCAGAAGTGGTCCCTTTGGTGTCAACTGCAGCGGCAGACGTTGCACGCGCGTTTTTAATGGCTTGGGTCGCGCGTTTTGGAGTTCCGTCGGACATAACATCCGACAGAGGTCCCCAATTTGTTTCCGAACTCTGGTCATCGATGGCCCACAGCCTAGGGGTGAAGATTCACCGCACTACCGCGTATAACCCCCAGGCTAACGGTTTGTGCAAACGCTTTCATAGGTCATTGAAAGCAGCCCTCAGAGCGTCTCTTACGGATACAAATTGGGTGGATAAACTTCCATGGGTTTTATTGGGGTTGCATTCCGCACCTAAGGAGGATTTGCAGGCTTCTCTGGCTGAATTAGTTTTTGCACAACCTCTCCGTTTGCCAGGGGAATTTCTTCCCGACAACCCTGCGCCAAATTGCCCCCCCCCCCCCCGCTCAGCTGTTGCAGAGCGGCACAGGAGCAAATACCCTTCCTGGCCCAGTTCATCACAGTTTCCCACGTGTTTTTGTGCCAAAGGCTTTAAAAAATGCGGAGTTTGTTTTTGTTAGACATGATGCCCAACGCCCAGGCTTGCGACCGCCTTACGACGGGCCATTCAGAGTGTTGGAAACAGGAGAGAAACATTTTTTGCTTGATTTAGGAGGCAGAAAAGAGTTGATTTGCATTAACAGACTCAAACCCGCCTTTGTTCTGGCTGATGAACACGTGCAGTTGGCGAGGGCCCCCCGCCGTGGCAGGCCGCCGAGAAGGCATTCTTCGCAGCCCTCACAGAGATGTGCTAATGATTCTGATCCACAGATGCAGCAAGCCGGGGCAGAAGGCACCAAGCCGGCTTACAGCAGATATGGAAGGATTTTAAAACCCAAGCATTCGGTGGACTGATTTGTGATATGCAGTGATGTTTTTTTTTGTCATGCATCTCTGATTATGTTTTGTCCCTTAAATAGACGTTTGGGGGGGGGTTATGTGGCACATATATTGAGTTCATATTTCCCCACAAATGTATGGCTGTATGTGTATTGGGGGCTTCACGTCTCGCGGGACAAAGAAGGTCTGGGTCTGCAGAGATCTGCAGGAGATGACGAGGAGGTGCGAGTTTTGGCCTTTGTCTCAGAGAGGATGCCCCAGAAGGATTCCCGGAACATCGAGGGATAAGAGACTGACATCAAAGAGTTGCATTGTGACTGGGAATTAAATGCCATGTGATTGTATGTTTGCTGAAGCACCATGTGACTTAGGCAGTATAAGAGAGTGGTATTTCATGGCTCGGTCTCTTTTTCGTGTTGAGAGATTGCTAGAGATGTGTTCTCTAAATAAAGCCGAACCTGACAAATAAACTCAGCCTCATCTTTGAACGCATTCTCTACAGTATGTAAATAAAAGCACCATAGGTGCTGATTCCTCGGTGCAGACACACTGTGGCACACTACAGTATGCCTCTTCACCGAAGCATAATTATCACTCATATAATTCAAGAAATCTGTCTGTCACGACCATAGGACTCGCTAAAAGATCATAGTGTGGGTGACCCCCACAGCAGACTGGGACAAGCAGAGCGCTCAGCTGGGGCAATTAGCAGAACAATGAGATGTGTGTATTGATATCAATAGGCAGCCGCTCTTTGTCTAGCTCCTTCCTGCCAGTCTTGCTGTCGATATGTATGACTCAAATGCAAATGTTCATGCTTCCTGCTCTGACTGTGATGCAAATGTCCCATGCCTTTCATGTATTGTCTGTAACTGGGTATATAAGTGACTGAATATCTCATGCTCACTCTCTCTCTGACCACTGCTGCTTACGAGAGCCTGAGAGCTCGCTCTGGCGCGCCTGCACGGCGCTGGGGTGAGTTCTGTGATGGCGGTATGATTAATAAAATCCCTCAAAAACTCACAGTTCGCCGTTTATTATTTCATGCCGCCACACTGGTGACCCCGAGAAAGCACATGCTTTGTGCAACGCAACCTTCTGGTTTGGACAGCCACACTGGTGACCCGACCAAGAAAAGAACATGCTGGCAGCCCCCAGCGGTGACTCTCCGACGACAAGCGAATGCAGCAGCCTGACGCAAATGATCTGCCCTCCCTTCTGCTACAGGGAGACCTCGACGCAGAGCCACCACCAGGCGAACTCTCCGGAGATCATCCACGACTGGGAATGCTGCAGAAAGCGTCATGGTGCGACCCTCGCCTGAGATCGGGACATCCACGCTGGACCGGCCGAGGGACTCAGAACGTTTTCTCCCTCTCACCGCTCCTCCTCCCTCTCACCGCTCCAACGCATCTACATGAGCCCGAGGGACAAAGATAGTCTCCTTCCTCTCACTGCTCCAACATATCTGCACGAGCCCGAGGGACAAAGATCGTCTCCTCCCTCTCACCGCTCCAACGCACCATGACCCGGCACGAGCGAACGACGCAACAGCTTCAACAGGGATGAACATCGGCGCCGACGACGCTGATCTCCAGCAAGCTCCCTGACCCTGACTCGCCTCTACAGCGGACCTGCCATGCACCAAACCCCGCACGCACACCGGGGGGTTATGAGGACAGCGCACCACGCACAGGACAATACTGGCTCCACACAGACCGCAATCGTCCTTCGCCGCTGCACACAGAACCTTCAGGGCTGCTCACACACCTGAAGCACGCATGCAGCTTGCTCACAGGATTTTGTAATGGTCTCAGCCACGGTGCACAAGGGAATTCAGCCGTCAGCTGTCCCCGAGGACTTTAGGACTGCGCGTGCACCTAAAGTCAACACACCAAGTCCCTCACAGCTGCAGCTCCTTTTTTTTCTTCATGGCCACGAGAGGAGTCAGAGACTAATTTTTCTTCTTACAGCTGCTGTGGACCTCCGCACGTTCAACGGGACAGCCCCTCAACATCGCGGATCCACAGGCAATTTTTGCGCGGCCCAGACAAATTTGCCGTCCCGGGCCGGCACTTGCGACCCCCACCCCCCACCGCCGCCTGCAGCGAGCTTTCCCAGCAGCGAGCTCCCAAAGCCGGACTATCGAGGCCTCAGCTCCCCGCTGAGCCCTCTGGGGAAGGGGGGGGGGGGGAGTACTGTGGGTGACCCCCACAACAGACTGGGACAAGCAGAGCGCTCAGCTGGGGCAATTAGCAGAACAATGAGATGTGTGTATTGATATCAGTAGGCAACCGCTCTTTGTCTAGCTCCTTCCTGCCAGTCTTGCTGTCGATATGTATGACTCAAATGCAAATGTTCATGCTTCCTGCTCTGACTGTGATGCAAATGTCCCATGCCTTTCATGTATTGTCTGTAACTGGGTATATAAGTGACTGAATATCTCATGCTCACTCTCTCTCCGACCACTGCTGCTTACGAGAGCCTGAGAGCTCGCTTCGGTGCACCTGCACGGCGCTGGGGTGAGTTCTGTGATGGCGGTATGATTAATAAACTCCCTCAAAAATTCTCAGTTCGCTCATCATTTCATGCCGCCACAATAGGATTGCCTATGATATTCCTATGATCTGTACATGATGTCTATATGACATCATATAGACACCATAGTATAGAGTGATTCAAGAAAATCTGTGATCAAAGGCAGGCATCACTCATGATCATAGGACTTGCTATGACATCAGCCAAGATCAATGGCAGGCATCATTTGTGCTCACTCACGATCATAGGACATCAAAGATCAAAAGCAGGCATCACTCACGATTATAGGACTCGCTATGACATCAAAGATCAAAGGCAGGCATTACTGAATGAGTGGTGACATGCTTGCTTACACCAGCTTTCTACAGGCTTGCAGAAATACTTCCTTATACTTGGTTTCTATGGGTATAAACGGGCATGCAATAGGTATGCACTAGAAAAGTTGAATACATCTCTTACACAAGTGTGGTACTGTATGAGAAAGTCAGAAGTGGCAGAAGTGTGTGAGGGTGGTGCAGGACATGTATGAGGACAGCGAGTCGATTGTGAAGTGCGCTTTAGGAATGATTGATGGATTCATGGTGGGATTACATCAGGGATTGGCTCTGAGCCCCTTCTTGTTTGCCATAGTGATGGACAGGCTGACAGACGCAGTCAGGCAAGAGTCTCCATGGACCATGTTTGCGGACTGATCTGCAGTGAGAGTAGGGAGCAGGTGGAAGAGAACCTGGAGAGGTGGAGGTATACTCTGAAGAGAAAAGGAATGAAAGTCAGTAGAAGCAAGACAGAACATATGTGTGAATGAGAGGGAGGCAGGTGCAACGGTAAAGATGGAAGGAGTAGCAGTAGTGAAAGTAGATGAGTTTAAATACCTGGGGTCAACCATCCAAAGAAATGGAAAATGCACAAGAGATGTGAAGAGAGTGCAGGCATGGTGGAGTGGTTGGAGAGGAGTGTCGGGGTGATTTGTGACAGAAGGGTTGCAGCAAGATGGAAAGGGAAGATTTACAAGACAGTAATGAGACCTGCTATGATGTATGGTTTGGAGATGGTGGCACTCAAAGACAGGAGATGGAGCTGGCAGAGTTGAAGATGCTAAGATTTTCATTGGGAGTGACAATAGTAGAAATGAGTATATCAGAGGGACAGCTCAGGTTGAGCGGTTTGGAGACAAAGAGGCAAGACTGAGATGATTTGGACATGTGCAGAGGAGGGATAGTGGATATACTGGACAAAGGATGTTGAAGATGGAGCTGTCAGGCAGGAGGAAAAGAGGAAGACCACAGAGAAGGTTCATGAATGTAGTGAAGGAGGACATGGAGAGGGCTGGTGTTACAGAGGAAGACGTAAGGGATGGGGTGAGATGGAGACAGATGATCCACTGTGGCAACCCCTAAAGGGAGCAGCCGAAAGAAGATGTCTTACACTGCCCTCACATATCTGCCACTCCTGACTTCCTCATATAGTGCCACTCTTCCCCAGTTGACACCCTATTGAAACAGTGCACCTCCTTCCAGCCTTCTCTATACTTCATCAATACTCTTAAGGCAAACGATGTACTCTTTCTTGGCATGAAACTGTACTGCTGCTCACTGATCATCTCTTCTTAACCTGGCCTCAACAACTCTCCCAAATGTTTACAGTGTGGTTGATCAACTTTATACCTCTGTAGTTACTACATCTCTGCACATTACCCTTGTTCTTGGTTGGAAAATTGGTACCACAACACTTCACTCCTCAGGTACCCTCTCACTCTCCAAGATTTTGTTAAACTATCAGGTTAAAGAAAATCTGTTGCCATCTTTCCCAAGCATCTCCATTACATCCACAGGTATGTCATCTGGACCAAATGCCTTTCCACTTTTTAGCCTCTTCATAGCTGCCCCACTGATCTCTATAAAAAAACTGCATGGATCATTGAGTGCCAGAAGTGATGTCACTGAAAATTCTGTGGCCGCCATATTAGTACACCCAAAACACTCGGCGAGTAAATGGAGAATGAATGGGTTTAGTAGTAAACAATACCACTTTTACCTCAATAGCTTCCCAAAAATTAACAGATTTTGAACTTCTTGGTATGGAGAGACTGCTTATAATCTTGTACAACCGGTGAACTATAGAAATCGAGTTGACATTATGTTTAGCGGCTGTGAGACAGCTGGATAATTGGAAAAGTCAAGCCAAGGAGAGTAGTTCTGTGAGTAATGCATGCAGTAAATGTGTTTAGGCATGTCGTCATAATAGTAGTCCTAATGATAGTCCTATATGAGTAAATTAAAATATCATGCAGTGCTTTAATCTTGCTATTAAGTGCCTAGGCCTAATCTAATTTGCAAAATATGATGACCAGCATGCTGAATAAATTAATTTATTCACTATGCTGGTCATCATACAGTGGAAATACCTGTTAACTCGTAATTTACTTGTGATGCTGGTCATCAATGCATAATGGTCATGATGATGGTACACGTATGATGACTGAACTATTTATAATATACTTATCAGGAATAGTTATCACCCAGGACACCCAAGGAGGACTTCTGATTCCTGATCATCCGACAGTGTTTATATCTGCTGGTCGTCAACTACTGATTACCAATCAACACTGGATCACTTCTACATGCCAGTTTTTGTTGATTACCAATCACCTTTAACCACACCATTGCCTGATCCCAAGTCCTGGATGTGTAAGCAGTAGGGAAGTTGTCATGTTTGTATCAGAATCCTAAAATTGAAGATAATTTAATGAGAATTAGAAAGGCCATTAACTTTTATTCCATTTGTGCCTATTCATCACAGCGTGACAAATTATTTTAATATATGGTTAGTCTATACTAGTTAAGTAGGCCATGTATAGCAAGATCTAGATCTACATCATCACAGTGTGATCCCATAGTTTGTTAATTAGATTAGGCCTAGGCACTTAATGGCAAGATTAAAGCACTGCATGATGGTTTACTCATATAGGACTATCATTAGGACTATTACGATGACATGCCTGTTACATATAGAAATTAGTAGTATTAGTAAGATGGCGGCAGGGTTGGCCGGGGAATAGATGGGGGTGGCGAACTACCGCTTCCGGTAGCGACACCACCCAGGGTATAAGGGGCAGGGCGGAAGGGGCTCGTCCTCTTGCCTAGTAGACACCCTGGCCTGCAAGAGCGCGCCGAAAGCCCGTAGGGTCTCGTAATTAGTTCTGTTAATAAAGCTCCGTTAACAGTACTCTTGCTCTGTCATTATTGACTTAATTACGGACAATATTTGGTAATGAGGTAAAAGCGGTTATGGAGAGGTCCGTTGCCAATTTTTGGCCATTTTTGGAAGCACCAGGCGAGCCACCCGTGTCATGGCCTAGGTGGTTTGCCGCATTTACCAACTATATGGTGGCTTTGAACCTCGGCGAACTCGAGAAGCTTCGCGCAAAGGCAGTTTTGGTTCATAATTTAGGCATGGAGGGGTAGAGGATTTTAGAAAACCTTGGTGGAGCAGATAGCTTTGATGAGGTCGTGGAGCTAATGGCGCGCTATTTTTACGCTCCTGAGAACGTCACTGACGTATTTAGTTTCAACAGTGCTGCCGGCGGACGGGGGAGTCTGTAAGAAGATTCATAACGGACCTCCGTGAGCTGGCGAGGGAGTGCAAGTTTGGGAGCCTGGAGGAGGAGATGATCCAGGACCAGCTGGCAGAGCATGTCCAGTGTCCTGCTACTTGGTTGAGGCTCTTAACCCACCCAGGTGAGCTGACGTTGACCTCCACTATTGAGCTAGCTCAGCAATTTGAGGCAGCTGAGACAATAGCGAGAGGCCTCAGTGAGAAGGCCACTCCGACCCAGGACGAGCCTCGCTTGAAGGCGCTGAATTTGGACCCTGAGGATGAAGACAGTGGGGATGACGAATACGCCTCCGTAGTCAAGATTAGGTCCGCCCCAGGAGCACCTAGCTGTTACGGCTGTGGGTCCCCCAAACACCGCTATAAGTCCAGGGAATGTCCGGCGAAAGACATGCGTTGTGGGAGGTGTGGCTTATTGAATCACTTCGCCAGGACCTGTAAGAATTTTGAGCTGCAGAACCAACAGCGTGAGGCGGGTTCTCTGCAGAAGACTGACGCTTGTCCATACCGTTTCCCCAGAGACAGGTGGGCATATCAGTTGTAATGTATTGCTGGATGATGTTGAGGTCCCGCTGTTGGTGGATACTGAAGTGGTGATCTCGGTGATGAACATAGCGACTGAAGAGTCTATTTCCCCACCACTGGATCATTAAACAAACTGTTCCCTATTATGGTTACGGCATAAACAGGTTGGCCGTCTTGGGTTTTCTGGAGATGGAGGCGAGGTATAGATCTGTGACGCTGCTGAGCGTTCATATGATTGTCACCGCTGCTGGATCCAATATTATGGGATGCAACTTGTTTTATGGACTGGGCTTTTCCATCGCCAGCAACACCAGAGAGGAGTGGTCGGGCTGTGGGTTGTGGAACCGACCTGCTCCGGGTGTGCAAGATGAGGTGTGCGATCCTGATTGGTTTGGCATTTCTGGAGAGCACGCCCATCGCCACACGATGCCACCCCGGGACGGACCCGATGCCAGAGTCCATGGTACCCTTGGTGTGGGTGCTGGACGGCACAGCAGGACCCTCGGGGTGACGAGTAAGCATGAGGCGCCCGCGCTGGAGAAGAATGGGGCGAGACCGGAGAGCGCAGTTTTAAAGCACTCCAAGCAGATGCCTTCTAAGAGCACTTCGAACTGGACCTGCAAGTTGACCGGTTCCGAGGAGGAGGCCCACTTACACCGTGGTGGTCTGAGGAGGAATGAGAGCTTCCCTGAGGATCGGTGACGAAGTTCGCCCACGGGTTGAGGCTCGTCTGAGAGGGACCACCGGGATGTGTGAGCAGCGCGAAGAGCAGGGGCGGCTCAAGGTGGTGGCTGCCCGGACTGATGGGTATCTGGGCCCATCTGACGAGACGCAGAGGCACCCCAACGGGCTGCGCTGTGTAGTGGAGAAGAGGAGAGGAGACGGCGCCGTTCATCTCCAGAGGCCAGGAAGAGAAGGTGCTCTGGACGGGATCCACGAGTTGGGAATCCAGGGGGGAGGGCACTCCATGGGCTGTGTTAAGTGACTGGGGAATGTATTTGTTGTTGTGTTTTATGTTTTGCCCCTGTGTCATGTTTGTGTATAGTTTTCTAGCCTTATTGGGGTGGGCCCCGACTTTTAACAGTAAAGTAAAATATATTTTAGCTATTGACTTTTATTGAAAGGGTAAAAGTTTTTAGGAAGAGCTAACTGAATAAGTAAATTGTGTGATTTGTTTTTTGTTTTTTTTAAAAATAGAAATTAGAGAAGTGAAAAGTAAGTAGTAATCACTGGTTGATTAGTTTATATGTATATTGACAAAGTAATTACTGATTTGTATTTGTGAATATGTGAATTGTGTGAGAATACCTGGTAGACTGTTGTGAAAATGATGAGTGTGTTGCCCAACACTGTTTTATGGAGGTGTACCCAAGTGTGGGGTGTCTGTGTGTTGGGTTTTCTGTTTACATTGTTCATTGTATAGTATATATGCTTATTATGATTGTTCTGGGGTTATTTTGGTTTTAGTGACACAGCTGTATTTTTGTTTGGACTTTGAAGAGAAAAGGCAGCAGAATAATCCGCCTGGCCATATAGAGGGCACTGGTAGTCCACCCAGCATCCCCAGCCTTGGCTGTGTGAATGGATAGGTTGTTTTATTTTTGTGCATATGTTTTATGATTAGAGTGTGAGTTAGGAGACAAATGTGGGTGGGCTAACCCGTGTGCCTGCAATTTTTTTTGAAGGGGGGGCGATGTTACATATAGAAATTAGTAGTATTAGTAAGATGGCGGCAGGGTTGGCCGGGGAATAGATGGGGGTGGCGAACTACCAGTTCCGGTAGTGACGCAACCCAGGGTATAAGGGGCAGAGTGGAAGGGGTTTGTCCTCTTTCACCTAGTAGACACCCTGGCCTGCAGGAGAGCACCAAAAGCCCATAGGGTCTTGCAATTAGTTCTGTTAATAAAGCTCCATTAACAGTACTCTCGCTCTGTCATTATTGACTTAATTATGGACACAACAATGCCTAAACACACTTACTGCGTACATTACTCCTAGAACTACTCGCCTTGGCTTGACTTTTCCCCATTATCCAGCCGTCCCACAGCTGCTAAGCATAATGTCAGCTCGATTTCTGTAGTTCGCTGGTTGCGCAAGATTATCAGCTGTGTCTCCATACCAAGAAGTTCAAAATCTGTTGATTCTTTGGGAAGTTATTGAGGTAAAAGTGGCACTATTTACTACTAAACCCATTCATTCTCCACTGACTTGCTGAGTGTTTTGAGTGTATCAATATAGCGGCCAGGTGGCTTCACTCAGCTCTGTACTGGGACGTGTGCCATCCAGTGTTTTCTATACAGATCAGTGAGCTGCCCTCATTTTCACTTTGCTAATCCTCTGCACTTCCTGATTCATCATTTTTCCACCACCTGACTTCCTCTCTCACCCCTCCCCAATTCATCAGCTCCTCAAAGTACCAACCTTCTCAATACACTCTTCACTCATTAGAACATTACCATGCATGTCTAATCAACCAACCTGCTGCAGTCTTTCCAGATCCATCTGTCTAGAAGCCAACAAGAAGTGCCATTTTAAAAGACATCAGAAGAGTTTACAAAAGCAGAGCGTAGTGAAAATCACGAAGAATGATACTTGATTCTGATAGCTACTTTGGTGTACTGCTGAGTTGGTATATGACATGTCTGAAACGGTCAAAAATGAAGAGTTCCACACTAGTTGGGTGACCTCCGGAGACTAATGGGTCCTACCCCCACAATGGAGACACGGCAGGTGAGAGGTCTAGCTACAGGAACATCCTTTACATGTTCCTGTCACTTACGTTTTCCCCCATAGTTCTTTTGGTGAAAATGAGGCTAATGTAGAACATTAAAGTGGCTCAGGTGGTAGAGCAGGTCGTCCAATAGCCGGAGGGTTGGCGGTTTGAATCCCATTCCCCCCACCCTGCTGTTGTATCCTTGGACAAGACACTTTACCCTCTTTGCCTCCAGTTTGATTTTGTTTGCTGTGAATACACTTAATTTCGATGGCTATGAAGATATTCAAATCAAATTAGACTGACATGAAAATATTTAAATTTGAATCAAGAACTTCATTTGCCATTTGTACTCAAACATACAGTTTAAGCACATAGGAATTAATTGTGCAAAGCTATACATAAAATAATAAAGAATAGAATACTCCAATAAAAAAAATACTATCCTAATTTTAAAACACACTAAGTACCCAATAAATTACTATAAAAAAAGGCCACTGTAAACTGCAGTGCTTTCCTATTTGAATTGTGCTATTGACTGTTGAAAGTCCTTTACCCAATATTCACCATCAGTCTCACTGCGGTGGGGAAAAAAACATTTTAAAAATGTGCTTTATGGGTAATAATACTGTCCGCTCTACTTTTTCTCAGGGTATTCACTGTTCGTGAATCAGTTCACGTACCTGGGGTCCACGATCAGCAACAACCTCTCCCTTGATACAGAGATCGACAAGAGGATTGGAAAATCAGCCTTCACACTCGCTCGCCTCACCACACGAGTGTGGGAGAATTCCAAACTCTCTGTCAAGACAAAGATGGCAGTGTACAATGCCTGCGTCATCAGCACACTGCTCTATGGGAGTGAGACGTGGACAACATACGCCCGGCAGGAAAAGAGACTGTGTGGTATATATCACTCAGATATTCCATACCTACATTGGTTAGAGCATGTGGAAATGTTTGGGACAACATATACAAAGGAACTTCACACCTCTGAAAGAACAAAGGAATCTCACCGCCGTGTGAAGACCCATGACGTCACAGGACGCCATGGCAACAGACTCGACACCTTCACCCCTGAGAGAAGAGAAGGTCTTCCCATCACCTCCCAAGGCGAAGGGAGGAGTTAACAGGACTAATGGGGGGATTTAGATAACGGGGATATTTTACCTTTTTAAATGAGTGGACTCTGATGTCAGCTGTTTCAATGAGTGGTGCCATGTATGCTTGTATTTAACCAGCGAGCAAAGCAGAGATCTCTCTCTTGCCTTCTGCTAAGCTCTGCACCTGTTGAGATTTGATAGAGGAGCTATCCAATAAAAACCCTGTTTTTAATTCAAAGCCGCCTCGTTATTTCAGCTCCACTACACTGGTGACCCTTACGCGAGAATATGGACCGGAGGCGCTCTTCAAGCTGCTCATCCATGGTAGCTCTGGCACACGCCAGCGACGACGCAGACGAGGGAACAAGCAGACAGCTGTTCCCCGCGGCAGAGGGCACTGAGAGAGCTCAACCGAGCTCCAACACCGCCACGAGAGCCGTAGAAACGCACTCTCACCCGGCGAACACGACAATGATGGTGTGCACGAACGCCGTCGCTGTCAAGCTGCCAGACTTCTGGAGAGAAGACCCTGCATCTTGGTTCCAGCAAGCCGAAGCCCAGTTTATACTGGCGGGTATCACAGCAGATGATACCAAATTTTATCACATCATCTCCAAGCTCGACTCCGCAACTTCGAAGTGTGTGCGGAGCTTGGTCCAGCAACCACCAACCCGGGACAAATATGAGACACTCAAGGCGACCATCGTGGCGAATTATGTCCCGTCAGCGGAGGAAAGAGCCGAGAGAATCCTGGCGGTCTACGGCCACAGAGGGAGCAATCCAAGGACCGTCATGGAGGATTTGCTACAACTCAAGGAGGAGGATAATGATAATTTCCTTCTCCAATTCATTTTCCTCAGCACGCTACCACCGCATTTGAGAGGGACACTCGCCAGGATGAAGTGCAATAACCATCAAGATTTCCGCACACTGGCCAACGAGGCTTACCGGCTCGTCAACGCCTGCAGAGAACGGACACCCACAGCGGCATCCGCAGATCTGAGAACTGACACCCCGAGCCTTGGAGAGACTCAACCCACGGTGACAGCGGCGCGGCCCAAGCGCAACGAGCAGAACGACGTCTGCTATTATCACCACTGCTTCGCAGAGAAAGCCCGCAAATGCGTTCCCCCCCTGCAAGTTTACGAGGTCGGGGAAACGCCAAAGCCGAGGGCCATTAACAGCAGCAGTTCTCAGCGAGAAGAATAAGCTGTTATACGTGACGGATGGATACACAGGCAAGCAGTTCCTCATCGACACGGGAGCTCAGCTGAGTTTCGTCATGCCCTCCCACGCAGAGCGAACCATGGGCACCCGGGGCAACGGAGCAGTGGCAGCCAACGGCTCTGACATCGACACGTTCGGGGAAAAGAGCCTGCACCTCCTCATCCACGGCCGCAGCTACAGATGGACATTTGTTGTAGCAGCGGTGAGCTTTAACTTGTTAGGCGCAGATTTTCTGTGTGCACATGGGTTATTAGTGGATCTTGCAAATAGGCGCCTGGTTAATGCACTCTCTTTTGCTTCTATTCCATGCTCAGCTCGAGTTTCTCCACCACCTGTGCAGGCCAACGTCACTACGGCAGGAGGTAAGTTTGAGCAACTCCTCACCCAATTTCCAGCACTCACAACCCCCAAATTCTCAGCCACTGTAGCCAAACACGGGGTTAAACACTTCATTCCAACAAACGGACCTCCCGTTTTTGCCAAAGCTCGCCGCTTAGACGCGGCCAAGCTCAACATAGCAAGGGACGAATTTGCAGCTCTTGAAAAATTAGGCATTTGCCGACGTTCAAAGAGCCCTTGGGCCTCACCACTTCATATGGTCCCGAAATCCGACGGTTCTTGGAGACCGTGCGGAGATTACCGCAGGCTAAACAACGCTACAGCGCATGACCGCTACCCCATTCCTCACATTCAGGATTTTTCATTGCATTTAGCAGGTGCGCGCATTTTTTCAAAAATAGCCTTAGTCCGCGGTTATCACCAGGTCCCAGTCCGAGCTGAAGATATTCCTAAAACAGCGGTTATAACCCCTTTCGGCCTTTTTGAATTTCTAAGAATGCCATTCGGCCTCAAAGGCGCGGCTCAAACTTTTCAACGGATGATGGACGCAGTCCTACGCGACCTACCCTTTGTTTTTGTCTACCTCGATGACATGCTTGTAGCCAGTTCATCCGAGGAAGAACACGAACAGCACCTCACTACCGTTTTTCAGAGGCTGGAAGAGCATGGACTTATAATCAATCCAGCCAAATGCAAATTCCGCGTATCACAAATTGATTTTTTGGGACATAGGATCTCCCCGGAAGGGGCAATTCCGCTTCCAGACAAAGTTCGTGCGATAGAAAGTTTTCCACGGCCTCAAACGGTTAAGTCGCTACAGGAATTTTTGGGGATGGTTAATTTTTACAACCGTTTCCTCCCCCACGCAGCTCAGCTCATGCAACCCCTATATGACGCGCTCAGAAAAAAGAAAGCTTCCAACGCGGTCGAATGGACCCCGGAGCGCGAACACGCTTTCGCGGAAGTAAAAAGCGCCCTAGCCAACGCCACAATGTTAGTCCACCCAGATTCCTCAGCCCGCATTGCTCTAACCACAGATGCTTCAGACCTGGCTATAGGGGCAGTTGTAGAACAACTTGTCAGTGGGGTCTGGCAACCTTTAGCATTCTTTAGCAAATCGCTAAACCCTACTGAACGCAAATACAGCACTTTTGACAGAGAGCTGCTGGCGCTTCATTTGACCATCCGCCACTTCCAGTTTTGGTTAGAAGGGCGGAGTTTCACGGCTTTTGTGGACCATAAGCCGCTCACTTTTGCTATGGCTAAAATTTCAGAACCATGGTCAGGCAGACAGCAAAGACAGCTAGCTGCAATTTCAGAGTTCACCACAGACATTCGATACGTAGCAGGCAAACTTAACTTAGTAGCTGACTGTCTCTCCCGTGCTGTGGCACCGCCAGAGCACGAGGAGACAGATTACACTGCTTCAGCAGCTGAGCTTTTCTCTAACGCAAACACATATGCAGCACCTATCCATGAAGGGATAGATTATGCAGCCATGGCGGAAGAGCAAGGTAGTGATGCGGACGTGCGCGCGCTCCTGTCTGGACCAACAGGGTTAAGGCTGGAGGAAAAAGGGTTGCACGACGGCGTGCCCCCCCTAATATGCGATGTTTCAACCGGCCAACCTCGCCCGTTAGTACCAGCTGCTTGGCGCCGCCGCATTTGACGCAATTCACTCCCTCGCGCACCCAGGTGTGCGCGCCTCGGTCAAAATGGTTGCCGAAAAGTTTGTGTGGCCAGGCCTACGCAAAAACGTAAAAGAATGGGCAAAAACTTGCATTCCTTGTCAGCGCGCCAAAGTACACAAACACACTAAAGCCCCTCTGGAGCCTTTTCCAATCCCTGCTAGAAGGTTCGACCACATTCATGTCGACCTCGTGGGGCCGCTGCCTTCCTCCCAAGGTTTCACACACCTGCTAACAATGATAGACCGCACCACGCGCTGGCCAGAGGCAGTCCCGCTAGCGGTAACCACAGCGGAGGAAGTCGCTCGCGTTTTTCTAACAAATTGGGTGGCATGTTTCGGCGTCCCATCAGACATCACGTCAGATAGGGGGCCTCAATTTGTCTCAGAGCTCTGGTCAGCCATGTCCAACAGTTTAGGGGCAACAATTCACCGTACCACCGCTTATCACCCTCAGGCTAATGGGTTATGCGAGCGTTTCCACAGGTCCTTAAAGGCCGCCCTCAGGGCCTCATTAACAGACACAAATTGGGTAAACTTCCCTGGGTTTTATTGGGGTTGCGTGCGGCACCTAAAGAGGATTTAGACGCTTCCCCTGCAGAATTAGTCTTCGCTCAGCCTATCAGACTACCAGGTGAATTTTTACCAGAAAACCCGGAACCAGGACACCTCCCGGTCCCAAGGTTTTTAGGCAGTAACAGTCCGGACTTTCTCCACGGTCCAGCTCATCACTCCTTTCCACGAGTTTTTGTTCCTCAAACTTTAAAAAACGCTGAGTTTGTTTTTGTTAAGCATGAAGCTCTAAAACCAACGTTACGCCCAGTATACGATGGCCCGTATAGAGTGCTGGAAAATGGTGACAAACACTTTGTGGTTGATTATAGGGATAGAAATGAAACGGTCAGCATTGACAGACTCAAACCTGCCTTCTTGTTGAGAGACAGACCTGCACAGCTGGCCCGAGCACCTCGGCGAGGTAGACCCCCCAAGGAGAAAGTCTCAGCCCCCAGGCAGGGAACAGATAATCTCTCTCCTTCCCACACTGCAGATTCCTCACAACAAGGTCCCAGCAGGACGCCTAAACCAGCCTACAGCAGCTTTGGGAGAAGATTGAAACCCAGACTACTCAGGGACTGATTACACCACTATGCAAATTTTCGCTAATTGTGCCGCAACAGTTTAGGACTGATTTATGATTATACTATGCCGTTATGTTTTCACTGAACTCTCTTAGGAGCATGGCTGCTTGAAAGTTTCTTCTGTGGCAACAGCTGTAACACGTAGTATGTCTTAGTAATTACCCTAGACTGTGAATCCTTCTGTGTTCTTTCATAGTTGTTTGGGGGGCCTGTGGTATATATCACTCAGATATTCCATACCTACATTGGTTAGAGCATGTGGAAATGTTTGGGACAACATATACAAAGGAACTTCACACCTCTGAAAGAACAAAGGAATCTCACCGCCGTGTGAAGACCCATGACGTCACAGGACGCCATGGCAACAGACTCGACACCTTCACCCCTGAGAGAAGAGAAGGTCTTCCCATCACCTCCCAAGGCGAAGGGAGGAGTTAACAGGACTAATGGGGGGATTTAGATAATGGGGATATTTTACCTTTTTAAATGAGTGGACTCTGATGTCAGCTGTTTCAATGAGTGGTGCCATGTATGCTTGTATTTAACCAGCGAGCAAAGCAGAGATCTCCCTCTTGCCTTCTGCTAAGCTCTGCACCTGTTGAGATTTGATAGAGGAGCTATTCAATAAAAACCCTGTTTTTAATTCAAAGCCGCCTCGTTATTTCAGCTCCACTACAACTGAACTCCTTCCACTTGCGCTGCATTCGCCACATCCTGGACATATCCTGGCAGGACAAAGTGCCCAACACAGAAGTTTTGTCCCGCGCCGGCCTTCCCTCCATGTTCACTCTACTCAGGCAGCGCAGGCTCCGCTGGCTAGGCCACGTTCACCGTATGGAGGATGGCAGAATCCCCAAAGACGTCCTCTACGGAGAACTGGCGACTGGCAGGATGGTCGCCCACAGCTGCGCTTTAGAGACGTCTGCAAGAGAGACATGAAGGCCCTGGAGATCAACACAGAGCGCTGGGAGGACCTTGCAACGGACCGCTCCAAATGGAGAGGCACCCTGACCAGACAGCTCAAGGCGGGTGAAGAGAGACTGACTGCTGCAGCAGATGAAAAAAGGACCCGCAGGAAGAACCGCCACAGACTCAGCAGCACGGAGACCACCCACAAGTGCGACCTGTGTGACAGGGACTTCCGTTTGCGCATCGGCCTGTTCAGCCACAGAAGGTGCTGTTCCATCAGAGTAGACGTTTAGGATTCTCTTCCATGGTCATCATAGACCGACGGAGGCTGACGATACACTTTGTGCCTGAAAAGAGTATTTGCTGGATGGTGTTTATCTGCAATGATTTTGTGTGCTTTTTTCCTGCAGCGTTGCGTGTATATAGTGTCCATAGATGGCAGTTCAGTCCTGATGATCTTCTCTGCTGTCCTTACCACTCTCTGGAGTGCTTTCCTCTCTACCTGGGTGGTGTTCCCATACCACACAGTGACTCCCATTGTGAGGATGCTCTCCACCAAACTGCTGTAGACTAGTGTGAGGGGACGATGACTCAGCCCAGCCTTCCTGAGCAGTCTGATAAAATAAAGCCGCTTCTGGGCTTTTTTTTTTTTTTTTTTTTTTTTTTTTTTTTTTAAACTGTGGCAGTAGTATTTACAGTCCAACTCGGGTTTAGATGTAACAAAGAGACAGAGGGACTTGTGGCTGTCCACCCTCTCAACATTAGTTCCCCTGATAGTGAGGGGCTGCAGAAGGGGAGCTTTCTTCCTAAAATCTATTACCATTTCCCTTGTTTTTTCTGTGTTTAGGATGAGATTGTTCCCCTCACCATAAACCACAGTACTGCTGACCACCGTCCTGTACTCTTTTTCATCTTCACCTTTAATGAGGCCCAAGATGGTCGTGTCAGCTGCAAATTTAATAATGACTGTTCTCCAGAGTGAAGGCAGTCATGTGTATACAGAGCTTAGGGCTGAGGCAGCATCCCTGTGGTGAACCGGTGCCGACTAAGCTCTGAAGAAACTCTTCCTCCCATCCTCACCACCTGTGGTCTATCTGTGAGGAAATCCAATATCCAGTTACAGGTGGGAGTTGGAACCCCAAGGTCAGTCAGCTTCTCAATCAGCTTACCTGGCCTAATAGTGTTAAAAGCAGAACTATAGTCAAGGAAAAGCATCCTGACATATGTTCTGTTAGAGTCCAGGTGCTGCAAGATGTAGTGGAGGGCCACGGCCACTGCATCGTCCACTGATCTGTTAGGACGATAGGCGAACTGTAGAGCACAGGTGTCAAACTCATTCCATGGAGGGCCAAGACCCTGCAGGTTTTACCTCCACCCAGTGTCTTCAACAGGTGATTTCTCTGAATTTTGTCCTACTGATTGCTGATCAGTGAAAACACCTGCTGAAGAGACTGGGTGGAAGTAAAACCTGCAGGGTCTTGGCCCTCCATGGAATGACTTTGACACCCCTGCTGTAGAGGGTCAATATTTTCTGGGACCACCGAGTTCATGTGTTTGAGGATCAACTTTTCCAGGCATTTCATAGCTACTGATGTAAGCGCTACTGGCCTAAAATCAATTGGACTGGATGCATGAGGTTTCTTTGGAACTGGGATAATAGAGGATTTAAATACATATGGGACAACTGCTTGCTTTAAAGACAAATTGAAAATGTCTGTGTACACACCAGCTAATTGTTCTGCACAGGCCTTCAGAACTCTGGGTGAAACTCCATCTGGACCTGCTGCCTTACGAGGATTCACCTGCTTCAGAGCACTCAAGACCTGTGTGTTTCATCGTGAAAGCAGAGTCCATAGAATTGCAAGCATGTTTTATAGGGGTGTCTGTATTAAGGCTATCAAATCTGGCATAAAATCTGTTGAGGCTGTCTGGTAGGGTGAGGTCTCTGACCTCGGTGTCTGTTCTTCCTGTAGTTCGTGACAGACTGAATTCCCTGCCACATACTGTGTGTGTTTTGCAGATAGAGGCTTTCAAGTTTGTGGGAGTATTCTCTTATCAGTCCTGATTGTTTTACACAATTCATAACAAGCTCGTATGTACTCCTCGTCATCCCCCGACTTGAAAGCCTCGCATCTTTTCCTGATTTTCATGCGCACATCAGCATTAAACCAGGGTTTTTGGTTCAGGAAGACACGGGCAGTTCTAGAGGGGACACAGATAGATGTACACCAACTGATGTGGCCACTGACAGTCTCTGTATAGTCATGTATATTTTCTGTAGCGTCTTTGAAGACATCCATATCCGTGACCTTCAGGCAACTTTGCAGGTTTGCCAGTGCACTGTCAGTCCAGGTGTTGAAAGTTTTAACTACCACCGGGTCAGCCTTCGGCTGTTTGGTGTAAATGGGCTTTAACAAAATTGCCAGGTGGTCAGATTTGCCAAAATGAGGTTTGGGCTCTGCAATGTATGCATTCTTAATGTTACTGTAGCAGTGAGCCAGTATATCATTTCCTCTAGTGGGAAAAGTCACAAACTGATGCAGTTTTGGCATTTTTTTCCTGAGATTACAATGATTAAAATCTCCCAGGATAATAAAAGCACCGTCAGGATACATGTTCTCATGTTCATTAATCATGTTATTAATAATTTTGTTTGTTTTGTAGTGATTATGTTCATTAAGATGGTTAGACATAAGCTTTAGCTTCAGTCTAAACCCTTTTTGTCTGTTAATTTCTTCTTTTAAATTTGATTGGCGGTTGGCAACCAGCTTACAGGTGCATTACCGCCACGTACTTCACTCTATATCATCACTATCTGGTCATTATTTTTTTCTTTCATTAATGGATTTTTTAAAATCTTTTGTCGCAGATGGAAATCAAATCAAATGAAAAAAAAGTGTCTGACACTGGCGTATGAATGAATAATGTTTGGTAGTGGTCAGAGGGGCTGTTGGCACAGATTGGCAGCCGCATTTCCGTCAGTCTGCCCCAGAACAGCTGTGGCTACAGAGATAGGTTACCACCACCGTCTGAATGACTAACGCGCTCATTGTAAAGTGCATTTGGTGTCATGAAAAGCGCGATATAAATGCAATCCATTATTATTATTGAAGTCAGTGGAGGGCCATCTCTGCTGGCCTCAACTCTACCAGAATCACTGATCTACATTTTACACCCTACATTCTTATATTGTTCCATGAGGATGCATTAAATTATTCCCAATAGTTTCTTTTCATTTGTAGCTTTTCTGTTGGGTCCATTGCTTCCAGTAGTGTAATGCATATTTGAGCAGTGGTCCACAACCATGTGCCATGGTGACCCAGCACTCTGCATGTTTTAACTCTAACTAGGGCTGTTACAGTAGAGGAATTTCCCCTGCGGTGACGGCGGACAGCTCAATACCACGGCATTATTGCAAATGTTTTTAGGACCCTGTGGATTCATAATTTAAACAGGGTTTATAACTTAGGTGGCAAATAAGGGAAGCTGTGAAAGTCTCGCTGCAGCTCGTTCTCATCTTTATGCACGTGTGTTACAACTGTGCGGCGCTCCGCTGTTTATGCAGGCATGAACTGCTGATTCTGTTAAAAAAAAAAAAAAAAAGATCATTTTCATAAAGTAGTGGCGGTAACTAAAGGTGCATTCACACCAAACACGAACGGCCAAATTTTTCACACAGCATGATTACATTATAACGCAATGTAAACACGCGAACAGACATGACTTCCCCTTCTGAGTGAGATGCAGACAGGTGAAGTTGCCTTTATAACTTCTGCAGCTGTGTTGAACCTGCTGTGGAAATTCCCAAAAATAACGTCGTGCTTAGGTTTACATTATCCAACTGGGGGCTCACCTGAAAATGTCGTCTCAAGTCTCCAAAACTTCACAGAAGATGGGTGTTTTCGTTGCTAGCTTGCTAGGACGTCTGTGGCCAGAAACCATGGGTAAATAACTCCAAAATCCTGATTCAGTTGAAGAGTTCCCGGTCCTCCTGTCTCCCAGTGAGTGAGTTTCATTTTCTAACTAGTTTACTCTGCAATGGTGATAATTTTACTCCGTCCGCTAGCTAGCTAGCATCGCTAGCTAGTGGACGCAAATGCACGACAGGGTGTGTGGACTGGAGACTGCAGCGACATTCAGCTTATAAGCGGGACAGTCTCCGTGATTTTTGCCGCTGTCCGAAAAATCTCGTTCAAACAAGCTGCTCTCGGAGCTCATGCATGGAGCATATACAGTCAGGATCATACACACTCTGCTCAGAAGGAAATAATATGCTTTGTGCCCTTTCAGTGCTCACTGTTACGGCTGTATTTAACAAGAAGTCCAAACGCTTTCACCACTAACTGCCTGCCTTAGCAATTTATTTAATAATCAACAGGAGCACATATGTGAATAATGAGATATAGCACCACATATGGCGGCATGAAATAAGGAGCAAACTGAGTGTTTTTGAGGGAGTTTATTCATCATATCGCCATCACGAGAACTCACTCCGGCGCCGTACATGCGCGCCAGAGCGAGCCCGGAGGCTCTCCAGCAGATACAGGCAATGCGTGTAGTAGATGAGCAGTGAGAGCGAGAGAGTTACAGAGCAATGCAGTTTTTATACCCAGTTACAGACAATACATGAAACGTATGGGACATTTGCATCACAGTGAGAGCAGGAAGCATGAACGTTTGCATTTGAGTCATATCAACAGCGGAACTGGCGGAAGAAGCTAGACAAAGAGCGGCTGCCTATTGATCTCAATACACATCTCATTGTTCTGCTAATTGCCCCAGCTGAGCGCTCTGCTTGTCCCAGTCTGTTGTGGGGGTCACCCATACACACACAAAAAAAGTGAACACCGCCGTTGGTTGTTTTCCTCCGTGGTAGGCGTGTCCATACCGCGGTATTACATAATTGCGGTTATCGCGACAGCCCTACCTCTAACCAGTGTCTTCAACTGGTGCCTTCATTGAATTTCTTCCCACTGATTGCTGATCAGTGAAAACACCTACTGAAGAGACTGGGTGGAAGAGAAAACCTGCAGGGTCTTGGGCCACCAAACCAGTTTTTGTCCAATCATATTTCTGCCATCATGTGTTGCCGGGGTCAAAGACTACAACAGCTACCAATAATTTAACAGTAGTTTTGAATTCCTTATGCAGCATTTAAAAAAAAAACAAAAAAAAACCCATCCTTGCATCAAGTCTGGAGAGTTTGACACACTTACTTCTTCTGTACTTGGTCTTCCTGTATCTGGATCCAAGAAGGCAAAAGTCTTGACATCAAACCTCCTGACTGGGGAATAGGAGGTCGTCTTTCCATAGATGTCAACTGGGACTGAGCTTCTCATGGCATCCACAGGACTGGGACATCTGGCCTCAAAAAGGGGAACAATATTGTTGTGTTCATAACATTTTGAGTTGACATGTTGAGTGACTCACATTTATCCTACCCATCATAGAGAAGCGTCCACACAGAGTGTCTGGATGCTGGGTAGGCAAAGCAATCTCGTACATGCAGTGAAAGTGAAGGATCAGGGGACGGCTGCACAATAGAAATCTCCACATTCACGGCTTCACGCAGGGGTAAGGTCAACGGGAGCTCATCCTCCGGAATAAAAGATGTAAAAGATGCATCTGGAAGAGTAAATTACTACCAGTATTTTGTACTCATACCTAAATAAACTTAATTGAGTCATTACATTTCTGTACCTGTAGCTATTCTCATCTGCACTCTGATGATCCCCTGTGCTACTACTGGTGGTGGGCTGGTGACTGCATGAAAGAACAGCAAGTCTTTTGCACGCTTCAGATCTGATGGCTCATATTCACACTGAACCAGGAGACTTTGGAAAAATAAATGAATGAGTAATTTGTTAGCACTAGTGTATTTTAAGAAAGAGTAAAGGATACCTAAATGGAGAATGTTTGGCTGAACTTTGAGAGTACAGCTCCTCTACTTCCACCTCATAAATGAGCAATTCTCCATCTTCCTGAAAGCCAAAAACAAGTAAGACAATGAGGGTTATGGAACAATTTATGGTAATCAGTATAACCTATGGTGATCCAGGATACAAAATCTAAATCTCTCATGTTGAAATCCTCAATGTTTACCCTCATCTTTGCGCCACAATCCATCACTCCTATCCTGAAGATGGCAGTGTCTTTGGTTGTGATAGCAGGGATGCAGTGAGGCTGATCCTTCACTGTGAGGCTTCTGGGATCGATGGGTGGGTGGGCATCTTTAGTCCTCACTGAGAACACAAAGTGTCCATCCAAGGAGCAGGCTGGAAAAGGTGATAGAAAATGAAAACATTATGGAGAAACAATAGAGGCCAGTCGAGTCCCTGAAGAGTAAATATTTTTGGCGACAATTTTTTAAATATTTACAAATTAGAGACTACACAGATGTGGACAAATTTGCTGGAAACCTTCCGTTAAAGAAAATCCACAATGGACACTGACATAACTTGAAACTGACAAAAGCAATAAAAAGAAATAAAAATGTTCTGAAAAATTAACTAATGCAAATCAGACATTGCTTTTGAATTTTGGTTCAACAGAATCATTTGAAAAAATAAAATAAACTGGCCTGGACAAATGATTATACCTTTAACTTAATATTTTGCTGAACAACCTTTTGATGCAGGGCGGCGCGGTGGTGGAGTGGCACACAGCAACTCACCCTTGGCCGGGGGATCCTGGGTTCGATCCCAGCCCCCGACCAACAGTGATCTGTGTGGAGTTTGCATGTTCTCCCTGTGTCTGCGTGGGTTTACTCCGGGATTTCTCCGGTTTCATCCCACATGCCAAAAACATGCAAGTTAGGTTAATTGGCATCAAAACTGGGGATTCAAAATTGTCCTTAGGTATGACTGTGAGAGTGAATGGTTGTCTGTCTCTCTGTGTTGGCCCTGCGATGGACTGGCGATCTGTCCAGGGTGTACCCTGCCTCTCGCCCAAAGATGCTGGGATAGGCTCCAGCGCCCCCGCAACCCAAAAAAGGATTAAGCGGAAGAAGATGAATGAATGAATGAAAACCTTTTGATGCAATCAAGCAATTTCTGCGCCTGTCCACAGGTATTTTCACCTACTCCTTGCGAGCAAACTGCTCCAGATGTCTCAGGTTTGAAGGGTGCCTTCTCCAGATTGCACCTTTCAGCTCCTTCCACAGATGTTCAATAGGATTTAGATCAGGACTCAAAGGCCACTACAGAATAGTCCGATGTTTTGTTCTTGGCCATTCTTGGGTGTTTTAGCTGTGTGTTTGGGGTCATTATCTTGTTGGACTGAGACCAAGCTTTCTGACACTGGGCAGCACATTTCCCTCCAGAATGCCATGACAGTCTTGAGATTTCACTGTACCCTGCACAGATTCAAGACACCCTGTGCCAGAAGCAGCAAAGCAGCCCCAGAACATAATTGAGCCTCCATGTTTCACAGTAGGTACAGTGTTCTTTTTTACATTCTTTGTAGGCTTCATTTCTCTTTCTGTAAACAGAGCTGATCTGACTGACCCAAAAGCTCCAGTTTGTCTCATCAGAGAAACTCCCTGAAACTTTGGGGCTTGTCAGCATACATTTTGGCTGTTTTTTAAAAAAATGTTTTTCTGTTGATAGTAGAGCCCTCCTCAACGGTACTGCATAAAAGTAGAATTAAAGCTAGGATATGCTAGGATTGTGTACTTCTGGCACCACACGAGTCGGCTGCCTTTTTGCAACAGCGGCTCAATTCTGAGTTTTTCCTTCCTCTTTCTTATTTACTATCTGGCTTCTCTGGTTAAATTTTCTGATCCGGCGACACCTTATCCATCATGGACACGCATCACCCCAAATGTCTCTCGAGCTGGCGGACGGAGCCACCATTTATAGCAGGAGACTGTACAACAGGGACTAGCTGTTAGCACTTAACCGGCTCACGGTGATAACGCAAAAACTTGACATACCGGGAGAAATCAGACGGAAATGGCGTGGATGTCGAGCTGGAGTACGACGGCGGGCAAGGAATATAAGGTACAGACCCATCCTCCCATCCGTTATCATGGGGAACGTACGATCGCTACTCAAGACAGACGAGCTTGCGGCCATGTCCCACTACGAGAGTGTCTTCAGAGAGATTAGCATGATGTTTACTGAGACATGGCTAACAGAACTAGCAACAGATGCTGACATCGAGCTGGAGGGTTTCCATGCAATACGGGCAGACTGGACACCAGACAGTGGGAAGGCAAGGGGTGGAGGAGTGATAATGTATGTCAATAACAGCTGGTGTAAACCGGGACACATCATGGTTAAAGAGCAACACTGCAGCAAAGACACTGAGTTGCTAGCTGTTAGCATGTGGCCTGTTTATATCCCGAGGGAATACTCACATGATCTGCATTGTTATTTATGCAAATCCAACGGCGAACGCTGGGGCAGCACATGATGCCATCCACTCAGTCACTTGCAGGCTTCTGACAGAACACCCAGATGCTCTCCTCCTTATCTCGGGTGATTTTAACCATATCTCACTGTCCCCCCCATTCTGCCCATGTTCACCCAGTAGGTCACATGCCACAGCAGAGATAAAACACTGGATTTATTTTATGTGAATACTAAGGAGGCGTACACCTCATCGCCACTTCCCCCACTCGGGAGATCAGATCACAACTTGGTTCATCTCCTGCCGGTGTACAAAACCCTAGTACACAGACAACCTCCAGTTACATGCACAGTGAAGTTATGGTCTGAGGAGGCAATGGACACTCTAAAGGACTGTTTGAAATCACTGCCTGGGAGCAGCTCTGCGATCCGCATGGTGAGGACATTGATGGCCTCACTCACACCATCACGGACTACATCAACTTCAGTGTGGACAACACCGTACCCACCAAGATCATACAGTGTTGCTCAAACAACAAACCCTGGATCAACCCTGAGATAAAATCACTACTGAGAGAAAAAAGAATCTTCAGGTTGGGGAACAGGGAGATGCTGAAGTCCGTACAGAGGAAGCTAAGGAGGAAGATCAGAGAAGGAAAGGACAGCTTCAGGAAGAAGATGGAGGACAAGCTACAACAGAGCGACATCGGCAGGGTCTGGAGAAGCCTCAAAACCATCTCTGGGCTCCAGAATACCTCCTCCCAGGCCATGGGGGGCAGGGAGTGGGTGACCAATCTGTACCTGTTTTTTAATAGGTTTGACCAACCGCCCTCCCCTCCGCCTGCGCAACAACCACTGCTGCCTCTACCGTCATCAAGACCTGCTGTCCACCCCCCACCCCCCACCAACATCCCCCCACTTCCAGCGCACAGCCCCCCAGCCCCAACCTGACCCTCATTAAAACCCAGGTGAGGGCGGAGCTGAGGAAGAGCAAGGCAAGGAAGGTCTCTGGTCCGGACTGCATCAGCGTGAAGCTCCTCAAGTCCTGCGCAGACCAGCTGTGTGGGATTGTGGAGCACATCTTCAACCTGAGCCTGAAGCTGGGGAGGGTACTGGACTATATAACGAATAGCTCCCTGGCTCCATCAGTATGGATTTCCTTCTTGTTTTTGCACTGTCATTTCTTTCTTACCGGCTCTTTGTTTTGGAGGTAAGCACAATCGCAGTCACGCCGGGAAGAACGCAGTATTCCAGAGACATGTTACTGCATTTAAACATGGATAATGCAGCATCTGTGTTTGAGTCTGTACCGCAACTGCCGGACTTTATTTTAAGAGATTTTCATGGACACAGCGATGAAAACAGAGACAAGAGGAGGAAACGCAGAAAGCATGGAGGCGTAAGATTAAGCCTGAGGAGGCGTCAGCTTAACCGCATTCCTCTTCCTTCCATTATTATGGGGAATGTACAATCCCTGAGAAATAAAGTGGATGAAATTCAAGGAAATGTACGATATCAGAAGGATTTCAAGAACTGCTGTGTCATGGCTTACACGGAGACGTGGCTTATGCCGCACGACTGGGACCCGGACCTGTGTATTGATGGCTTTGGAGCCCCACTTTGCTCGGATCGGCAGGAAGAGGTAACGAGGAAACATCAGGGGGGCGGCATATGTTTATATATTAATAAACAGTACTGTACATCTGTCACGGTCAGAGAGCGCATCTGTACACCAGATATGGAGCTTCTGTCCGTGTCACTACGCCCCTTTTACCTGCCCTGCGAGTTCCCCCAACTTTTTATAACGACTGTGTACATTCACCCGAGGGCGGATGCTGCCTCCGCCTCCAGCACCGTCTTTGATGTGGAACAGCGGTTGCAGTCGATTTCCCCAGAGGCTCCAAATTTTATTCTTGGGGATTTTAACCATGTGTCTCTAAAGAAGACACTTAAAAACTTATCAGTATGTCTCCTGCCCAACCAGGCGAAGAAAAGACATTGGACCTGTGCTATGGATCCATAGAGAGGACCTACAAATCACTTCCCCTTCCTCCTTTAGGATCCTCAGATCACAACTGTGTACATTTGCTGCCCACATATAAAACTGCTCTCAGAAGAGACGAGGCGAAGACCAGAGAAACGTGTGGACAGAGGATTCAGTGCACTGCCTCCAGGAATGCTTTAACTGTACGGACTGGGAGGTGTTCACACTGTCCTGCGGAGATGATTTGGACTCTTTGGTGGATGTGACATGCTCATACATGGCTTTCTGCAGAGACATGATCGTTCCACATAAACGTGTCAAAATATATCCCAACAACAAGCCATGGGTTACAAAATCAGTTAAATCCTGCTTACAGAGGAGAGCACTTGCCTTTAAACAGGGGGTTGTTTCTGAGCTGCAGGTTGCCACAAAAGAGCTGAAGGCCGAAATTTTAAGAGCAAAACAGAATTATAAATCAGAGTTGGAAAGCAAGATGGCAACAAAGAAACTTGATTCAGCCTGGGCCAGTATGAAAACTATTACAGGCCTTCAGAGCACAGAGCGCAGTAATTGTGTGCTTTTAGATGGCTTTAATTCAGACACAGAGCTGGCTAATGCTCTTAATTGTTTTTATGGTCGTTTTGACTCCTTTGATTTTAGCACAGAAACCCAAGATTTGAAACAGAAACTCAAAGACAATCAGCACTTTAATATTGAGGTGCAGGATGTTAAAAGGGCGTTCTGTGCTGTAAAAGTGAACAAAAGTCAGGGCCCTGATAATATATGTGGGCGCTTGGTAAAGTCCTGTGCACATGAACTGAGTCCTGTATTTCACTACATTTTCAATAAGTCCTTACAGACACAACATGTGCCTAAGATCTGGAAAGATGCTGTGGTTGTCCCCGTTCCAAAATCCAGCTGTCCTAAAATGGTAAATGATTTTAGACCAGTTGCTTTGACTTCAATTTTAATGAAAATTTTTGAAAAACTGGTCAGATTTGAGGTCCTAAAGCTGACTGAGCATGCATTGGATCCTTTGCAGTTCGCCTATAGGCCTCACAGAGGAGTGGAGGATGCCACTGTCACTGTTTAACATGCTTTTCGAACATCTGAATTTTAATGGGACACACGCCAGGCTTTTATTTGTGGACTTTTCTTCTGCCTTTAATACAATCCGACCTCATATTTTACTTGAAAGGCTCCTGCAACAGTTTGATTTGAGTAATAATCTGGTGGGTTGGATTCTGGATTTTTTAACCAACAGGACACAGTAAGGGTCAATGGTACATTGTCTGACCAAAAGTGTTCTTCTACTGGCTCTCCGCAGGGGTGCGTGTTGCCACCACTACTCTTCATCCTGTACACAAACATGTGTCGGAGCAGACACGACAGACACATTGTAAAGTATGCTGATGATTCAGTTGTTGTCAGTCTCCTCCAGGATGGTGAGAGTGGCCGCGGCCCAGTAGTTGATTTTGTTCACTGGTGTGAGGATTCCTACCTGCAGCTGAATACGACAAAAACTAAAGATATGATTATTGACTTTAGGAGGAAAACTCCCAGGCACAAAGTCACTGTACTAAAAGGCCAGACCACTGAATGTGTACAATCCTACAAATATCTTTGAAGAGAACTGTGAAAGGGTGTGCAAAAAGGGTCAGCAACATTTGCATTGTTTAAGGAAACTTGTACGCTTCCAAATTGACCGAACCATAATGACAATGTTTTATTGGGCTTTTATTGAATCTGTTTTATCCTTTTCTTTAGTGTCATGATTTGGTCAGATAAAACTGAAACAGAGGAAATCCTTGGATCAGGTAGTTAGATGGTCCAGTCGTTTGCTTGGTGAGTCACAGCTGAGCCTGACATCCCTGTACACCAGACAGGTACAGAGGATTGTGTAGCCCAGTGTTAAAAACGTGGATGGAATTATGAATGTCGATACCGCTGTAAGAAGAAGGGGGGTGCGGCGGCATGAAAAAATAAGCAGCGATGCTGAGGTTTTAAGTGAAGTTTTATTAAATCATACCGTCGTCACAAGCTCCGCTCCCGGCACCGTGCATGCGCGCCGGGAGCGAGCTCAAGTGGCTCTCAGAGAAGAGGAGACACACGGTGTGTGTGTGTCTCGCAGCAGATGCAGGAGTGAGTGAATGAGAGAGCGAGTTACAGAACCTGTGCAGTATTTATACCCAACCCAGACAATACATCAAAGCGGATTCACAGCAGTTGGTACCATCAAAGGGACTGCAGAACAGGCATGAGACATTTGCATTTGAAAGACCTACATAACAATAGGCAGATTGCTGTCCTCTGCTCCAGCTTGTAGGACAAAGAGGTTACAAGGCACATCTACATATTGATCTGTCTCTAGGTCACAGTAAGGACAGGACGCATGAACACTATATATGAATGGTACATTACATCACAATACATGAATGGCACATTACATCTCAGTAGTGCAGCGGGAAAAACCAAGAGAAGAGAGCTGACTGTCCTTAATCTATTGTGGGGGTTAACCGAACCGCCACACGCTCCCCCCCCAGAGGGCACAGCAGGGGGCCGAGACCTCGATAATCCATCTATGGGAGCGAGCTGTGGGAGAAGCTCACTGCAGGTGGAGGGGGGTAGTAAGTGCCGGCAGGGGGATGGTGAAATCGTCCGAGCCGCGCAAAAATTGCTTGCTGCTCCGCGCGTCGAGGGGCTGTCCCGTTGCACGTGCGGAGATCACAAGAAGAAAAATTTGTCTCCGACTCCTCTCGTGGCCATGAAGAAAACAGGAGCGGCGAGGCTGCGTAGTGGCTGTAAGAAAAAAATAAAAGCTGAGGGACTTGGCGTGTTAAGTCTTCGGGAAAAGCTGACGGCTGAATCCCCTTGTGCGCCGTGGCTGAGACAGAGAATCCTGTGAGCGAGCTGTGTGGTTGTTTCAGATGTGCGAGCAGCCCTGAAGGTTCTGTGTGCAGGCAGCGAAGGATGCTGGCGGTCTGTGGAGCCGAATCTGTCCCGTGCGTGGTGCGCCGTCCTGGTATCTCCCCGGTGCGTGTGCCGGGGTTCCGTGCGTGGGTGGGCCGCTGGGGAGGCGAGTCAGGGTCCAGAATCTTGGTGGAGATCAGCGCAATCGGCGCCAATAATATCCAGGTTGAGCTGTGGCTGCAGACTGGCCATGGTGCGTTGGAGCGGTGAGAGGAAATAAACGATCTTTTGTCCCTCTCGGCCGTGGTGCGTTCAGGTCCACGCGTTGCGTTCTCCGCCGGCCATGGAGGACGCCGTCGTGGAGAGGGGACGAGGTGCCTGCGCTCTCGTGTGGAGGAGCTGCGAGCGCGGCTGGTCCAGCGTGGACGTGCAGATCTCATCATGAAGAACGGGTCACCAGTGCAGCTGTCCAGATCAGAAGGTTGCTTTGCACAAAACATGTGCATGTTCGGGGTCACCAGTAAAGCGTTCACTGGCAGCGTGTTCTTTTCTGCCTTCAGGTCATGGTGCGTTGGGGCGGCGAGAGGGAGGAGACGTCTTGTGTCCCTCGGCCGGTTCAGCGTGGATGTCCAGACCAGAAGGTTGCGTCGCACAAAGCGTGTGCATCTTCGGGGTCACCAGTGCGGCGGCAAGAAAAAATAAGCAGCGATGCTGAGGTTTTAAGTGAAGTTTTATTAAATCATACCGCCGTCACGAGCTCCACTCCCGGTGCCGTGCATGCGCGCCGGGAGCGAGCCCAAGCGGCTCTCAGAGAAGAGGAGACACACGGTGTGTGTGTCTCGCAGCAGATGCAGGAGTGAGTGAATGAGAGAGCGAGTTACAGAACCTGTGCAGTATTTATACCCAACCCAGACAATACATCAAAGCGGATTCACAGCAGTTGGTACCATCAAAGGGACTGCAGAACAGGCATGAGACATTTGCATTTGAAAGACCTACATAATAGGCAGATTGCTGTCCTCTGCTCCAGCTTGCAGGACAAAGAGGTTACAAGGCACATCTACATATTGATCTGTCACTAGGTCACAGTAAGGACAGGACGCATGAACACTATACATGCATGGCACATTACATCTCAGTAGTGCAGCGGGAAAAACCAAGAGAAGAGAGCTGACTGTCCTTAATCTATTGTGGGGGTTAACCAAACCGCCACAGGGGGACACTCATTTCACAATGGGAATAGATAATTTGAAGATGAGTATATAAATACAATATAAATTCATAAAATATGTTCATAAATGGTTAGGAACATTTTCTGGAAAGTTTTGATAACGTTCCCGATATTTTCATTTGGTATACGGTGGCGCAGTGGTTAGCACTGCGGCAGCACAGTTTACCCTTGGCCGGGGGATTGTGGGGATTGTGGGGATCGTGGGATCGTGGGTTCGATCCCAGCCCCCGACCAACAGTGATCTGTGTGGAGTTTGCATGTTCTCCCCGTGTTGCGTGGGTTTACTCCGGGATTTCTCCGGTTTCCTCCCACATGCCAAAGACATGCACGTTAGGTTAATTGGCTGTTCTAAATTGTCCCTAGATATCTGTTTCCTATAGGCCCTTAGAATAGAGGGTTAGTATTAATGAAAGCGCTTTGAGTGGTCTTTGTGACTAGAAAAGCGCTATATAAGTGCAGGTTAGTTAGTTAGTTAGTTAGTTAGTATACTGAGCAACAAATGGCTGCGTCGTTTGGCAGCAATGGCCAATGGGGTCACACCAGCCAATGGGGTCACGCGTTCCCTCGCTCGGTCTGTGTGTAATATGCAGAACGCTGTCAGACACTGCTGAGACACGACCGAGAGAACGCGATTCCTCACGGAGACGATGAGCTAACGTGCTAATAGCAGCCTTTGCTTGGACAAAACTTGAGATTGGTAAGCCTGAATAAACACCTGCAATGAGACATTGCTGTATTAGCAAATTCTAATGCCCCGTTTATTAAATTTTAAGATTGGGATCCAAAGGCTGTTAACGCTGTTGAGCGCGGGAACCCCATGACGCACGTGCCACTTAGCATGGCGAGTGCCATTCATTGTGTATGGGAATGCTAATCGCTAGCTTGTAATGCTAACCGCCGATGCTAATTTCAGCTAGTTTTTCCATCAGAAAAGGGCACTTTTCAAAGCTGTAATGGTTAGAAATGGTCCCATTTCCCTTGCCATTGATTGTTATTTAATGGTGAATGTTGAACCTGTGGTTTGTGTGTGTGTAGTGTGTCAATTTGTGATAAATTGTTGTGCTAGCTGATATGCCGACTTGGTGCAGCACACTGCACAATTATTCCTGTCGATGTCAAGTGCCTTTCACATTGTTATGGCACCATTTTGATAAATTTGAATAGTAGCTGTGTTTAAGTTATGCACATTTAGTGATTCAAGAAATCTGAATTATAATTAAAGCTTATTTGTTTTTTGTTTTTTTTCCTTTGGACTGGTTTGACCAGAACATGGATTCTCCAGATCTGGATGGCGAGCCGAAGCCCGAACCCTATTAACGGCTAGAGGTGATTCAATAGGTCACCTGGAACGGACACTAGAGAACTGTGAATCTTGTAAATATATTTTGGGGTATGATTGTGACAAAGTGTTTTTTTTATTAAATGTACATATTTGTAAATAATACACGTTTGTAAAAAGAAATATATATAGTTGCAAGTTCTATATATTGGTGTGGAGTTTTCTGTTGTTACGCCCTCCAGGCTCCTACGAACCTGTAATCGGTCTGATCTGGCCCAATTATCCCTTTTGCCCAGGTAGAACCAAAAAGGGTACTACACCTAAAAGTGAGTAGGTGTTAGTGGGTGTTACAATTGCTACCTCCATTTTAAATGACTCCCCCCACCCTTTGCACTGCCACTTTCAGCTTCTTGCCTCCAGACGGAGGTTTGCTGTCCCAAAAAGTAAAACCCAGTGCTACAAAAACAGCTTTGTTCCTGCTGCTGTTCAAGAGTTGAACAAGATGTAACAATATATTGCACATAATTTAGTTACCCATTTATTAATTTTATATTTACTTATTTTTGTAGGTTTTTTATTGGGGTTCTAAATCTTTTATTGGGTTTTAGACTTGAGTTTTTAACCTCTTTGACTAGTCTAACTTTTTAATTTGACCCTTCTCTCTTATCTCCTTGTTTTTTTCCTCTTATATCTTTGTCTTATGTCCTGATTGGTGGAGCCTTGAGTACTTTTATTATGTTTATAGTCAGCTTTATGTGTGCCTGTGTTTGTGTTCATGTTGAATGTAATTGTGGTTTGTAAATATGGATGCCACCTGACTGCAAAACAAATCTACCTACGGGTACAAATAAAGTAACCTGAACAGTTGTGGAAAACATCTTGTGTGGTATCCGTACCAAAGATTTCCCACCCCACAGACCTGAACGGCTACAGACTAGTGGCCTTGACTTCTCACCTGATGAAGACCCTGGAGAGACTGCTCCTTGCTCACCTCTGCCCCCTGGTGGGACCAGCGATGGATCCACTCCAGTTTGCCTACCAGCATGGCATCGGGGTGGAGGATGCAGTGATCTTCCTCCTACACCATTCCCTGTTCCACCTGGAGAAGCCTGGGAACACGGTGAGGATCATGTTCTTTGACTTCAGTGCTTTCAAGACCATCCAACCCGTGATCCTGAGGGACAAGCTGCTGTGCACAGGGGTGGACCAGCACCTATCATTGTGGATCCTGGACTACCTCACAAACTGGCCACAGTTTGTGAGAACCCAGGATTGTGTGTCTGACACGATCATCGGCAGTACGGGGGCCCCCCAGGGAACGGTTTTGGCTCCCTTCCTGTTCACCCTTTATACTGCAGACTTCTCACACAACGCAACACACTGCCATCTACTGAAGTTCTCTGACAACTCTGCGATCATCGGCCTCCTCTCCAATGGAGATGAAGTTGAGTACAGAGGACTTATCCAGGACTTCGTGGACTGGTGCCATCGGAACTGCCTCCAGATCAACGCAAGAAAACCTAAGGAACTGGTGTTGGACTGCCGCAGGCAAGGACAACCCCTCACAGCACCAGTAAACATCCAGGGAGCAGACATTGAGATGGTGACATCCTACAAGTACCTGGGTGTTCATTTGAACAATAAACTAGACTGGCCACACAATACCGACGCACTCTACAAGAAGGGACAGCGCAGGCTGTTCCTACTGAGGAGGCTCAGGTCTTTTTGTGTACAAGGGGTGCTCCTGAAGACCTACGATTTGGTGGTGGCATCAGCCATCACTTTTGGAGTGGTCTGCTGGGGCAGCGGCGTCACAGCAGCCGACAGGAAGAGACTGAACAAACTGATCAAGAAAGCTAGCTCTGTCCTGGGGCAGCGCCCTGACCCAGTGGAGGAGATAGGAGAGAGAATGATGGTGGCTAAGCTGTCATCTCTGCTGGAGTCCGAGTCCCATCCTATGCAGGACATGCTGAATGCACTGAGGAGCTCATTTAGCAGTAGGCTACATCATCCTAGATGTGCAACCGAGAGGTTTTGCAGGTCCTTCCTACCTACAGCTGTCAGGCTTTATAACCTAAGCAGGGCTGCTCGCAGAGATTGTAAAAAACATTACGACCTAATAGTATTGAATGCAAAAGATGCAACAAACTTACACAAAACGGTCCACTTCCAGAATACAACTAGGACAATATCAATCGCTATGGAGGGTGACAATATGTATGGGTACATATTCATACTATGTGGGAAACTAAATAGACTGTTATGCTGTTTATTCCATCTAGCTACAATGCTCCGCACTGTGTATATAGATTTATATATTTATGTGTACATACTATGTATATTCACTGTTCTTATTTTCTTATCTTCTAAATTATTGCTGTGAGTGTTGCTATCCCTGTGCTGTTGCAATCCTGGAATTTCCCCATTGTGGGACTAATAAAGGCTTATCGTATCTAATAAGTGAAAAATCGTGGCTCGACATAGTTGGACCTGCATATTCTGACTTAATCAGTTGCACCATTGTCAAGTCAGGATGAGAAGGTGCAGCTATGTCAAGCCAGGTGTAGATAGTTGAGATAAGTGCAAATTCATGGCAAACTTGAATGGACCACATGATCTATCACAGAATCACTGATTCTACTGCAGATAAGAGAAGACAAACACGAGCAGCATATTTCTAATCAGCAGAAGAGTGACCTCA
The DNA here is from genome assembly GCA_020510985.1 of Pholidichthys leucotaenia. NCBI lineage: Eukaryota > Metazoa > Chordata > Actinopteri > Cichliformes > Pholidichthyidae > Pholidichthys > Pholidichthys leucotaenia. Next base: position 403,415,430 of record CM035838.1, read on the forward strand.
TGGAACCCTATGAGGTTGTCAAGCATGTAATATCTAAAAAAACAAAAAAAATGGCTGCTATAAATAAAGAGAAATATTGTACATTCTGGGGGAAAGCAACCGCAAAGACTGACAAGAAATGTTTAATGTCTAAAAGTGAACATGCTCTCTATAAGCAAATTATATGAAAACAAGTTAAATGGTCAGTTATTGTGCTAAAGTTTCTTTGTTGAGATGTTTTTTTGTTGCCGTTTTTATGTCGTCACCATCAGTTTCAGTGCTGTCGTGAGGAGAATGCCCCCCCACCCCCCACCCCGTTGTACTACTGAAATGAGAATCAAGTTAGATTAAGATGGATGCTGTTTTAATCATTGTACACTGTTGAACTTCATGTTAAGGGCTAATCACTAGTCAGAGTTACTCATCCTGTCTTATAATTAACAGTTGCAGACTGACTAAATGTGACCAGCGGAAGTGCATGTTACTCAGAATATTTATACATTTACATTAGTTGCACTTTCACCCAATGTTTTTAGCATTAAAGTTTTAATTTTTTATCTGTCCTTCATAAAGAACACACATGTCCATAAAAGGATGTGGCATGTGTGCTGACTGACGTTTGCTGACCTGCAGTGTCTGGTAACAGTTAACCTTCATGAGCCACAAGATGATGATGCTGTGAGTTCTCCAATTAAAATCATAATCATAGGATGTCCTGTCAGAGCTGTTAATATAAGTTCTATTGAATATGGTGGGGAAGACATCTGCAGATGAAGAGACTGCTGCTAGACTCAAGGCGGCTTGAGATATAAGATATCTCTACACAATGCACTTGAAGACCGATCTGGCAGAAGCCAAAATAAGACTGAAAGAGAAAGTTTTGGATCTGAATTTAGGAATGGAAATAAGATGCAAAATATTGAGAAAAATGGAACTGGAGATCCAGAAACTGGAAAGAGATGTAATAGAATATTTCTTTACACATTGTAACCATGTCTGTAAAACTATGTATTCATCTCATTTTAACTCTCCCACTTCAAGATAACAAGAACACTATCCAGTACATTATTTTATAGAACCAGTTTAAGTGAAACTAACCTATAATCTGGAAAGATAATGTGCTGTGACAGTAATCTCATAAAATATACTTACACAGGAATGTCACCAGACATTCATGATGTCAGTGACTGCAGTAATATAGGCCGTGTATCATCACACTTCAGACAGTAATATAAACGACCGTCTTCATAAAAACCGGAACAGTGGCCTAGTTGGTAGAGCGTCCACCCCACAGCCGGGGTTCAAATCCCAGCTGGATCATACCAAAGACCAGGTAAAAATGGTACTTTCTGTAGTCTATATTAATCATATATCCCATAACCTACATATGTATAAGCATGTGAGAATGTTTGGTGATTACATATGTAAAGCGACTTCACACCTCAGAACAGGACAAAGGGTCTCAACCGCCAGTGAAGATCAAAGAGCATCCGAGGCACTGCGATGGAGACCAGATAGGTCGCCCTGACCCCCCAGGGCCAGGTGGAGGGGTACGAAGACAAAGGAGGGGGATTAAGATAGTGAGGGATGTCAGCTTTGATATGCATGTCTTTTGTTATGTGTGAGTATAAGTACGCAGAGCCGAATGTGTTCGCTCTCTTACTTCTTCTGCTGCTGCACTAGATGAGACTTGTTAGAGGAGCGAAGCTGATAATAAACTTTGGTTTATAAGTCACATCGCCTCGTTATTCCAAGCTCCACTACACTTTCCACCTTCTAGCTCTGTGCTCAGCATAATAGAATGGGGAAAGGCAAGTTAACACACAGAGCTACCAGAGGACTAACCCCCCACTGTAGCTTTCACTACCTACAGTAGCTTGTGTGGCCTAGGGTCTCGAAACGGACATAGGCACCGCCCTACGCCAAACGTCATTGGCATGGGAATAACTTAACTTCATAAAAAAGTGTAATGCTGTTCCCGACAGTAACATTGACTACTACACGGATGATTATAAAAATGATTGGTGCAATTAAAATAACAGTGGGTATACTTGAATGACAATACATCTGTATGATTTTAATGCAAGATAATTTTTCTTCATTTCTTTGCATTTCATTCAATGCAGGATAATTCAAATGTTGCAACACTGGGATGAGCCGATCTGATCCGCCGCATTGGTATCTGGTTCGATCCAGGCAAAATGGCTGGATCAGTAAGGAATAAAAGTAATTTACTGATCCGATACATTAATATTAAAATGAAGGTGCGATCATGTTCTCAGCCACGCTGTGCGTGGCTTCTGTAAACAAAGGCAGCGAATGTCCCCCTCACTGGAGCCCATCTGTTGGATTTGCCTCAGCATGTTGCTGTGTGGTACAAACATTGACAGTTTTACGCCACCAACTTGATAGTGTGGTGGTACGGGTGGGGGATTCTCCACCCAGAGAAGGCAGCTGGGGAAAGGGAGAACATTGGTGAGGAAGTGTCACCGGGGGGTCTCAGATGGGACAGTAAGGACTATTCGTCCCCCGGGAAGAGAAGAGAGCGCCAGAGCTGCAGGAAGAGGAAAGGGTGTGAGAAGTGTTGCCAGCGTGATGTTATGTTAATGTGCCACACAGGTCTTTGTTCCAAACAATGTATGATGGTCGGAAGTTCCGGGTCTCAATGCATGGAATTAAAGGTATAAAAGGAGAATGCACAGAGACCCGAGTTGGCTTTTACTGTACTGCATGTTGGAGAAGGAATAAAGTTTGTGTACTGTTCAGCTCGTTGCCTCAACTGCTTCCTTTCTCCACATTGGTGACCCCAAGACGTGCCATGGGGAGCAAGCCGAGCACCGCCCTGGAGACAGCCTGGAGGGACAGCATCAGTGCCATGTGTGCTCTCTCAGTCAAGCTCCCAGACTTCTGGCTTCACGACCCGACCTCGTGGTTTCTGCACAGAGAAGCCCAGTTCGCACTCCACGGGATAACAATGGACGACACTGTGGAGAGTGTGAATAACGGAGGCAGATTTATGAACAGACGACTTTATTCCACTCTCTCAACAGTCATACACAGAAAAAGCATGTCTCAATACACCATGGTTTCCCCTTTTATCCCAACCGCTCATCTCACATTTGCATGACATTTCACATCACATTGCATGACATTTAACATCACAATACCTTCATCCTTTCTCCCCCCAACCTCTTCTTCCTGCTATCTCCCCATGACCTCCCTAGCTATTGTTCTCTCTTTACCCTCTGCATCCAGTCAGATGATTAACCCAGTCTCTACACCACAAAGTATTACTACGTGGTCGCTGCGCTGGACGTGCGCGCCACGCAACAGGTGACGAGCCTGCTCCAGAAGCCACCGGCCCAGGGGAAATATGAGGCGCTCAAGAGGATGCTACTCCAGTGCTATACCCTTTCTGATAGTGAGGGCAGAGAGCCTAACGTGTTTGGAATTAGGGGACAGGTCAGCAGTGGAGCTCATGGAGAGCATGTTGGCGCTGAGGGGGAAGGACGATGAATCTTTTCTGTTTGCTCACTTGTTCCTCAGGAAAGCTACCGGCTACGGCGAGGGCGATCCTGGCCAACTCACCGCGGGTAGTTGCCAAGGACTACTGCACTCTGGTGCAGGAAGCGGACCGCATCATTTTGGTGACCAGAACTCTCAGCGTGCAGGCAGTGGCACCGGCATCCATGAGACACTCCAGCGAGGTCGAGGAGCCGTTTGTGGTAGCCGGGATGAACACCAGGAGATGAAGGAACGGGGCGATCTGTTTTTATCATCGCCATTTCGGCTCCAATGCCCAGTGCTGCCTGTCGCCATGCCAATTCAAGAAGCTGGGAAGACGGCACGTTTGGCATTCAATTGCAGCTGCAACCACCGACAACAGGAACAAACTGCTTTCTGTCACAGACACAAGTTCGGGGAGACTTTTTAGTGGACTCTGGCTCCCAGAAGAGCCTCATCCTACCGGTTAACGCAGACAGGGTGGCAGGAAGCAAGCTCAGGGCCGTCAACGGATCCACCATCAGGGTGTTTGGCAAACGGACACTGATGATATGCTTACACGGACGCAATTTCCAGTAGGACTTTGTAGTAGCTGCATGTTTTGCTCCTATTGTAGGTGTAGACTTTCTATGTGCTTATGGGTTGCTAGTCGATGTTGCTAATAGGCGATTAGTGGATGCTGTCTTTGATTTCATTGCCCTGTACAGCTCAGGGAGCTGTTTTTTTTTTTTTTTTTTTTTTTTATTACTTATTTTGTACCCGTAGGTAGATTTATTTTGCAGTCTGGTGACAAACCACCAGCTGCCGGTCGCTGCGTGCGCAAGCGCCCCTTAACTCCCTAACCTGCATGTTTTTGGCATGTGGGAGGAAACCGGAGAAATCCCGGAGGAAACCCACGCAAACACGGGGAGAACATGCAAACTCCACACAGATCATTGTTGGCCGGGGGCAGGGATCGAACCCACGATCTCACGGTCTCCGCGATCCCCCGGCTGAGGGTAAAACTGTGCTGCCACAGTGCTAACCACTGCGCCACCGTGCAGTGCACGGTGGCGCCATTTCATAATGGCGCCAATGTTGGTACTTACAGCCCCAGGGTGTAAGTACCAACATTTACTCGCACAGTTCCCAGCACTCAGTCCCAACTTTTTTGGCTACGATAATGAAACACAGGGTCAAACATTTCATAACTACAAAAGGCCCGCCGGTGTTCGTGTGACCTCGGCGCCTAGTCGCAGCTGAACAGGCCAGCACGTGCAAAGAGTTTGCCAACTTAGAGCAGCTGGGCATTGTCAGGCGCTCCAACAGCCCATGGGCATACCCGCTACACATGGTGCCTAAAGCCAACGGGTCATAGCGACCGTGTGGCGATTTCCGGTGCTTGAACAATGCCATGGAACATGATCGTTATCCTATTCCGCACATCCAGGATTTTTCCATGCACCTGGCCGGAGCACGTGTTTTTTCGAAAGTGGATCTGGTCCATGGATACTATCAGGTCCTGGTGCGTGCAGAAGATGTTCCGAAAACAGTGGTAATAACTCCTTTCGGCCTTCGAGTTTTTACGCATGCTGTTTGGATTACAAGGCGTGGCGCAGACTTTCCAGAGGAAGATGGACACAGTGCTTTGCGACTTGTCCTTCATTTTTGTCTACTTAGATGACATTCTGGTAGCTAGTGTGTCAGAGGAGGAGCACATCGCCTATCTCAAGACGGTTTTCCAGAGGGTGGAAGCACACGGGCTTATAGTGAACCCGGCAAAGTGCCAGTTTGGTGTGCCAGTGATTGATTTTTTGGGCCACTGCATTTTGCTGGAGGGCGCGATTCCGGTACCGGATAAGGTGCGAGCCGTGATGGACTTTCTGCGTCCGCAGACCGTGAGGGCCCTACAGGAGTTTTTGGGAATGGTCAATTTAACCGTTTCCTTCCCTGGGCAGCCAAGCTGATGCAAAAAAAGGGGAAGCATGTGGAAAACATCGATTGGACTCCCGAGCGAGTCCAGGCTTTCACAAATGCCAAAACAGTGTTTGCGGATGCCGCGTTGCTTGCCCATCCAGATCCGTTGGCACGGATAGCGCTCACTACGGATGCGTCTGATGTTGCCATAGGGGCAATAAGTGAGCAGTAGGTCTCCGGTTCGTGGCTGCTGCTCGCATTTTTCAGTTGAACTTTGTGCCACAACGAATGCAAATATAGTACGTTCAACAGGGAATTGTTGGCTCTACACCTGGTGACGCACCATTTCCAGTTGTGGCTAGAGGGGCGTGAGTTCACCACGTTCATGGACCATAAGCCGCTGACGTACGCGATGTCCAAGGTCTTGGAACTGTGGTCGGCCTGGCAGCAACGGCATTTGGCTGCGATCTTGAAGTTTACGACTGACATCCAACACATTGCTGGTAAGCTTAACATCGTGGCTGATTGCCTGTCACGCATGTTAGTCTCCCCGGTTTACATGGGAATAGATTTCCTGCTATGACTGGAGAAAACTGGGGACGCTGACATTTGCGCGCTCCAGTCAGCACCCACTGGGTTACGGCGAGAGAGCAGGGTAGTGCTAGAAGGGTGCCCTCCCTTACTCTGCGACACCTCTACCAGCAGCCCGTGCCCAGTGGTTCCGAGCTCCTGGCACGGCTGCATTTTTGAGTCAGTCCACTCCCTTTTACATAGAGGTGTGCGCGGTTCAGTGAAACTAGTGGGGGCAAAATTTGTCTAGTTGCACTTGCGCAAGGACGTAAAGGGGTGGGCTGCAGCTTGCGTCGTGTGCCAGCGGGCCAAAGTGCACAAGCACACCAGAGCCCCCCTTGAGCCCTTCCAAATCCTGGCCAGGAGGTTCGACCATGTCCATGTGGATTTGGGGGAGACCCCTCCCCCTGTTGCAAGGTTTCACGCACCTTTTGACTATCGTGGACCGCACCATGCGCTGGCCTGAAGTGGTTCTGCTGGCTTCTACCACGTCCACGGAAGTAGCGCGTGCTTTTTTGTTGGCTTGGGTTGCGCGGTTCAGATCCCCGTTGGACATCACTTCCAACAGGGGTCCGCAATTCATTTCGCAACTCTTGTCCACGATAGCCCAGAGCCTGGGGGTCAAAATTCACCACACTACCGCGTACAACCCCCAAGCTAACGGGTTATGGGAGCGTTTTCATAGGTCGCTTAAGGCAGTGCTCAGAGCTTCGCTCATGGATACAAATTGGGTTGACTGCCTGCCATGGGTTCTTTTAGGGTTGCGCTCCACGCCTAAGGAGGATTTGGCAGCCTCCCAGGCAGAACTCATTTTTTCCCCTCAGCCGCTGCGAATCCCCGGGGAATGTTTACTGGGGAAAACCCTGCGCCCGATCCACCCGTGCAATTTTTGCACAGTATGGAGGTTTTTAATGTACTGGGCCCAGCCCACCATTGTTTTCCCCACACTTTCGTCCCTAAGAGTTTACAGAACGCCAGCTTTGTTTTTGTCAGGCACGATGTGCACTGGACCCCACTGTGCCCAGCGTACGACGGACCGTTCAGGGTGTTGGAACCTAGGGCGAAGCATTTTGTGTTAAACGTGGGGGGGTGTAGGGAGACCGTCTGCACTGACAGGCTGAAGTCCAGTTTTGTGTTAGCAGACGAACAGGTGATGTTGGCCCAAGTTCCCCGGCACGGACACCCACCGTTGGTGGCTCCGTAAGTTGGTGTTCCCTCAGTAGGGACCTGCGCCCGCAAAGCTGATGCGTTTTCTCCCCTCCCTTTTTCCCTCCACAGACTGATGTACCCTCCTGTACATCTCGCCAGCAGGGTGTTTCGACGAGATCGGAGACCCCCCACTACAACTGCTTTGGCTGATGGCTCAAGCCCAAAAGACGGGGGGAGGGGGTTAGTGCCCCTTCTTGGTGTTCGGGAGGGGTGGTACGGATGGGGGATTCTCCACCCACAGAAGGCAGCTGGGGAAAGGGGGAACAATGGACTGAAGGAGGAAGTGTCACCAGGAAGTCTTAGACGGGACAGTAAGGACTATTCGCTCCCCAGGGAGAGGAGAGTGTGCCGGAGCCGCTGGAAGAGGAAAGGGTGTGAGAAGTGGTGCAAGCATGATGTTATGTTAATGTGCCACACAGGTCTTTGTTCCAAACAATGTATGGTGGTCAGAAGTTCTGGGTCTCAATGCATGGAATTAAAGGTATAAAAGGAGAATGCATAGAGACCCGGGTTGGCTTTTACTGTACTGTATGTTGGAGAAGGAATAAAGTTTCTGTGTCGTCCAGCTCGTTGCCTTGCCTGCTTCCTTTCTCCACAATAAAACGCTTGCTAAAGTATCAAGGTAAAGAAGTATGCTGAATTTTGTCAAGAACCGAGCAGAAGAGCGTGTGTCGCGCAGCAACAGCTGCTGCTGTTTTTCCAGCTCTGAGATTGGAGCTAAAAGTGAAACCTAAACAAAAGAACAAAACTGAAAGTAAAAAAAACAGAAGGAAGCATACCTTTCAGGGGAGAGTTACAGCTGATAAGAGATGGGTGACAAACATACAGTAAATAGCAAATTATAATGGTGAACTGAAAAGCAGGAGTAGAACAACAAGGCTACATGAACATGAAATGGAACAGGAATGACTTCAAAATAAGAGCAATGTGGGGAGCGTGGAATAAAGAGACTGGATTGTGTTTTATTCCAGTTTATTCCAACATTCATTTCCCCAGCCTGCTCTCTCCAATAAGCAGGAAGACAAGAGGCTGAGCCACATCAGAGTTTCACATTTATACCTTTTCTCATACAGACTTCTCACACACAGGGGGGGGGATCACATATCCCCGTCAACCCTTTATTGACATTTCTCCCCCCTCCAGTCTTCCGTCTTCTACCTGCATCCTGGGAACTTCGTTTGCACCCCTGTCCTCTCTCGTTGTCCTCCGCAGGTGGTCCGGACTTACTGTCCTCTTCGTCGTGAGGTCAATTCACATATGTGCTGTCAGCATCTCTCTTATGTTTAACATACGTATGCACAAATACACCCCTTTTATGTCTAAACATATGTATGCACAAATACACTGCTACAACCCCCCCCCAAACGATGAAGAATGGACGATACAAAAAAATTCTGCGAACATGTTACTCTTAACAGTACAACCAACATCAAACAGTCTATGCGCCGTCTGGGCTTCAACCGTCTCCCGAATCTGCTGTAAGCCGGCCCCGCCTTGCCTGCGGCGCCCTTCTGCCCAGGCTCTGTTGACTGAGGAAGAGTGGTTATTTGACCTCTGCGGGGGCTCCGAGACGCTCCCCCTGGGGAGTCTGCCGCGTCGAGGCGCCCTCGCGACTGGCACAGACTCGTCCTTCATGACAAAAGCAGGTTTCAGTCTGTCAATACTAACTGTCTCCTTTCTGTCTCCCAAATCTAGCACAAAATGCTTATCCCGTCTCCAGCACTCTATATGGCCCGTCATATGGCGGTTTGAGTGTTGATCTTAGTGCCTCGTGCCTGACAAAAACGAACTCAGCATTTTTTAAAGCTTTGGAAACAAAAACGCGCGGAAAAGCGTGATGCACAGGGCCCGGGAGCGCATCCGCTCCCGTGCTGACCAGCGGCCCAAGAGCGGGGGTGGGGGGGGGGGGGCGGCTCCGGGTGCTCTGGTAAAAACTCGCCTGGCAGCCTGAGAGGTTGTGCGAACACTAGCTCCGCTGGGGAGGCATCCAAGTCCTCCTTGGGCGCAGAACGCAACCCTAATAAAACCCATGGTAGTTTGTTTACCCAATCTGCATCCGTGAGTGCCGCTCTGAGTGCTGCCTTCAAAGACCTATGAAAGCGCTTGCATAAACCATTAGCCTGAGGGTGATAAGCCGTAGTGCGGTGAATTTTGGCTCCCAAGCCGTTGGCCATCGCTGACCAAAGCTCAGACGAATTGAGGCCCTCTATCGGACGTAATATCCGCCGGAACGCCGAAACGCGCTACCCAAGCCGTTAAAAAAACATGAGCCACCTCCGCGGCCGTCGCCAGCGGGACCACTTCCGGCCAACGTGTGGTTCGGTCCACCATTGTCAAAAGATGTGTGAACCCCTGTGACGCCTGGTAGGGGGCCCACGAGGTCAACATGCACGTGGTCGAACCTTCTGGCCGGAATGCAAAACGGTTCTAACGGGGCTCTTGTGTGCTTGTGGATTCTGGCCCGTTGACAGGACATGCAGGCCTTTGCCCACTCCTTCACGTGCTTGCGCAGGCTCGGCCAAACAAACTTTTCCGCTACCATTTTCACCGAAGCGCGCACCCAGGGGTGCGCCAGCGAGTGGACCAAGTCAAAAACGCGGCGGCGCCACGCAGCCGGAACCACCGGGCATGGGCGCCCAGTCGACACATCGCAAATTAGGGGGGGCGTACCGATTTGTAAACACTTGCTTTCCAGCCTTAACCCTGTTGGTCCAGACTGGAGCGCGCGCACGTCTGCATCCGCACCCTGCTCCGCTGCCATGGCTGCGTAATCTATACCTACGTGCACCGGGGCTGTGCGCGCTCCCACGCTGCCGCTCTGCTGCGCGGTCGCGGCGGGCTGGTCCACCTCTGTGCGTGCCGGTGCCGTGACTGCGCGCGAGAGGCAGTCTGCCACCACATTGAGTTTACCCGCTACGTGCCGAATGTCAGTGGTAAATTCCGAAATTGCAGCCAGCTGCCTCTGCTGCCTGCCTGACCACGGATCTGAAATTTTGGACATGGCGTATGTGAGCGGCTTGTGGTCCACGAAAGCGGTGAAACGCCGTCCTTCCTGCCAGAACTGGAAATGACGAATAGCCAAATGCAGTGCCAACAGCTCCCTGTCGAACGCGCTGTATTTTCGCTCGGCCACGCTTAAGGATTTGCTGAAAAAAGCCAGCAGCTGCCAAACTCCGGCAACCTGCTGCTCTATAACGGCCCCTATGGCCACATCTGATGCGTCTGTCGTTAGCGCGATATGTGCCGCTGGGTCAGGGTGAGCCAGGAGCGCAGCGTCAGCCAAGGCTTTTTTCACCTCTGAACGCACGCTCCCGCTCTGGGGACCATTCAACAGCACTGGTTGGTTTTTGTTTCCCCGAGCGCGGCATATAACGGCTGCATGAGTTGTGCTGCGTGGGGCAGGAAATGGTTATAAAAATTCACCATCCCCAAAAATTCCTGCAATGATTTGACCGTTTGTGGTCGGGGAAAATCTGCCAATGCGCGCACTTTATCCAGTAACGGAACCGCCCCCTCTGGGGAGACGCGGTGGCCCAAAAAAAAAAAAAATCGATCTGCGCGACGCCGAACTGGCACTTGGCTGGATTAATTATTAAGCCGTGCTCTCCCAACCTCCCAAAAACCACAGTGAGGTGCTTTTCGTGTTCTTCCTCTGAAGTACTGGCAACCAATATGTCATCGAGGTACACAAACACGAAAGGGAGATCGCGTAACACGGCGTCAATCATCCGTTGGAATGTTTGCGCCGCCCCTTTAAGACCAAACGGCATGCGTAGAAATTCAAAAAGTCCAAACGGGATTATTTCCGCTGTTTTAGGAATGTCCTCCGGCCGGACTGGAACTTGATGGTAGCTGCGAACCAGGTCCTTTTTTTTTTTTTTTTTTTTTTTGTTACTTATTTGTACCCATAGGTAGATTTGGTTTGCAGTCTGGTGACAAGCCACCGGCTGCCGGTCGCTGCGTGCGCGAGCGCCCTAAACCTACATGTTTTTAGTATGCAGGAGGAAACCGGAGAAATCCCGGAGTAAACCCACGCAACACGGGGAGAACATGCAAACTCCACACAGCTCACTTTTGGTCGGGGGCTGGGATCGAACCCACGATCTCATGATCCCCGCGATCCCCCGGCTGAGGGTAAAACTGTGCTGCCACAGTGCTAAACCACTGCGCCACCGTGCAGCCCAATTTTGGAAAAAATGCGCGCCCCCGCCAGGTGTATTGAAAAATCCTGGATGTGTGGGATGGGGTAACGATCGTGTGCCGTGGCGTTGTTCAGCCGGCGGTAATCGCCGCACGGTCTCCAGGAGCCATCAGCTTTCGGGACCATATGTAGCGGCAAAGCCCATGGGCTTTTCGAACGGCGAAGGATGCCCAGCCTCTCCAGGTTGGCGAACTCCTCGCGCGCTATAGAGAGCTTGGCAGCATCTAAGCGCCAAGCTTTCGCAAAGACGGGGGGGCCAGATGTAGTTATAAAGTGCTCCACCCCGTGTTTTGCGACCGTTGCCAAGAAAGTGGGTACCGTGAGTGCTGGAAACTGGGTGAAGAGTATGTGGAACTTACCACCTGCTGCGGCGACGTTGGTCTGTACTGGTGGCGGGGACACTCAAGCTGAACAGGGGAGAGAGTAAAAAGAGAGTGCATTTACCAGCCGCCTATTGGCAAGATCAACTAACAGACCGTGTGAGCACAGAAAATCAGCGCCTAACATGTTGAAACTCACTGCCGCTATGACAAAAGTCCATTCATATGTGCGGCCATGTAAGCATAAAGAAAGTCTTTTTCCCGTAGGTGCTGATGCTCGAGCCGTTTGCCGCCGTTGCTCCGCTACCACGGGGTCCAGCCAACCGGTTAGCATATGTCGGGGTGATGAAACTCACTTGGGCTCCGGTGTCTATAAGGAAATCCCGTCCGGAGCTCGCATCTGTGATGTAGAGCAGCTTGCTGTTTTCGCCGAGAGTCGAAGCTGCTAACGACCCTCGGTCTTGCCGTTTCCTGAACTCCTGAAGCTGCAGGGCGGCACACACCTGCGTGCCCTCTCGGCGAACCTCCGATGATAAAAGCAGAGATCCTCTCCTCTGCTGTGTCGGGGCCGCGCCTCTGCCACTGAACCATCACCTCCACCGCGTCGAGGCCGCGCCGCTGCCGTTGTTGGTAAGCTTGGGTCTGCTGCCTCTGGCTCCCTGCTGCTGTGGGTCACCGCTGTGGTCGTCTGCTCGCCGCAGGCGTCCAGGATCCTGTCTGCCTCCTGGGCCAGCTCCCGGAAATCTTCCTGGGTCTGACAACGGGAGGTTGGTGAGGAAGATGTACTGGAAAAGGAAGTCGTCATTGTCTGACCCCCTCAGCTGTAGCATATCCTCCATCAGGGCGCTTGGCCAGTGTCCTCCCTGGTCGAGCAAAGCCAGGAGCCTCCTAGCCCTCACTTCGGCTGAGGGCGTGAAAAACTTGATGAGGGTAGCTTTCAACCTGCCGTATCTGTCGGTGGCGGGCGGCTGCTGCACCAAGCTCTGCACGCACCGAGCCGTGCGGTTATCCAGCTTAGCGATGACATGGTGGAACTTAGTGTCATCCACCGTTACTCCTGCGAGCACGAACTGTGACTCCGCTTGTAGGACCCACGACCGTGGATTGTCCTGCCAGAATTCCGGCAGCTTGACGGCTACGGCGCTCGCCAGGGCAGGCTCCAGCGAGTCTGGAACGCAGAGACCTTCTCCAGGCATTCTCTACGTCGATAGGTCACCAATGTGGGGAGCGTGGAATAAAGAGACTGAATTGTGTTTTATTCCAGTTTATTCCAACATTCATTTCCCCAGCCTGCTCTCTCCAATAAGCAGGAAGACAAGAGGCTGAGCCACATCAGAGTTTCACATTTATACTTTTTCTCATACAGACTTCTCACACACAGGGGGGGGATCACATATCCCCGTCAACCCTTTGACATTTCTCCCCCCTCCAGTCTTCCGTCTTCTACCTGCGTCCTGGAGGTCAGGAAGAACTTCGTTCGCACCCCTGTCCTCTCTCGTTGTCCTCCGCAGGTGGTCCGGACTTACTGTCCTCTTCGTCGTGAGGTCAATCCACATATGTGCTGTCAGCATCTCTCTTATGTTTAACATACGTATGTACAAATACACCCCTTTTATGTCCAAACATATGTATGCACAAATACACAGCTACAAGCAAACCTAAAATCTAAGAATGAACAGAGAATACTATCCGAAACACTACTAAATAAACCAAGGACCAGGAGAATACTTATGATAAAGGATGACAAAAATACAACTTAAAGGGTTAGTTCCTTCATTTTCAGATCTACAGCATTTTTTACCTCATAAAGTGGCACTTTGAAATTTCATCTGAATGTTTACTTAAATACTCAACTTCAAAGTTTTGTATAAACTTGCACTTAAAAACTTCAGGATGCATGTTTACATGAGGCTGACCAGTGAAATCCTGCCAATGTTGCAAAGTTTAAAAAAAAACAAAAAAAAACCGGCAGCATTGCTGAACTGAGTCAAATTTGTAATATTTTTTCACTTTTAGATTTGTTTTTATGTGAGTACAAAATGCAACCAGTCATTAAAGTATGTTCTGTACGTTTGGTGTTTTAAATAAGAGAAGGTATTGGGTTTGGATCAGTATCAGCCTATACTCAAAGTCAGTATTGTATCGGACTTGAAAAAGTGGTATCGGCTCATCCCTAGTTGCAACACATTTACAGCAGACCATGGAATAACAGTGAAAAACATTGATTTCTCAGAGCATTGACCCCTGCACTGAGACAAGTCACTAGGATTAATCTTAGCTCGACTCTTAGCCTGGTCTGGACCAGGCTAGCTCCAGAGAATAAATCTCCATAGCAACAGCCCCCGACCAACAGTGATCTGTGTGGAGTTTGCATGTTCTCCCCGTGTCTGCGTGGGTTTACTCCAGGATTTCTCCAGTTTCCTCCCACATGCCAAAAACATGCAAGTTAGGTAAATTGGCATCACACTGGGGATTCTAAATTGTTCTTAGGTATGAATGTGAGACTGAATGGTTGTCTCTCTCTGTTGGCCCTGCGATGGACTGGCGATCTGTCCAGGGTGTACCCTGCCTCCTGCCCAAAGATGCTGGGATAGGCTCCAGCCCCCTGCGACCCAAAAAGGATTATGCGGAAGAAGATGAATGAACTTAGCTGGGTGTCATTTATCCTACTTTTATGCAACCAAGTCAAATATAAATTAAGCCAGGATTACCTGAAAATCCTGACTTAATCCCTTATCTTGGTTTTACACAATACCCCTCCGGTCTTCTTCCCTGGAGTCAATTATTGTTCGAAATGCAGCCCATGGTGTGATTAGAAAGCAACGCACCTCAGTCTTGGAGTTCAGCTTGAATGGTTTCCCAGGCTCCTTTTCTACAATAAGCACTATTCTGATCTAATGACTTTTAAACCAGTTGGGTTTTGAGGAACATGTTAAGTCATACAAGGATGCTCTCTCACAGGCCAGGATCCAGTACTATTCCACTCTTTTTGGCTCCCAATGAAATCACCCCAGGGCATTGTTCTCCACAATTAACCCCCCCCCCCCCCGTGACCTCCCACCCCTCTGCCGATTCTGATCTCCGCACTTGTGGAGTGTGTCAATAACGAGGCGGATTTGAAGCAGACAGTTTATTACACATTCTCACACATGAGCATAGTCAGAAAAAGAGGGCATCTCAGACAAGACTCTTCCCTTATATACTCAGGCCTTCTTCCAGCAGTTTCTACACATCAAAAGTCACATTGCATTCACTTCCTTAATCCTTTAACATCCTCCTAGCAGCCTCTGATACACAAAATATCACTCTGCATTCGTCTGACACACAAAAGATCATACTGCATTCGTCCTTCACACCTCCCTGTTATCTCCAAGGGAAACTCTCTTTGTTCCAGTCTAATGCTCTTTGTTCTAGTCTAAGATGCTACACCATTATGTACTCTCTAAACAACCCCCCCGAGCGTCTTGGATAGAACAATAGAATGACAGTCCATAAGCTGTGGTAAAATCATTAAACATCAATCCACATGCTGCTTGGGCTTCAGTCTTCTCCCGTATCTGCTGTAACCAGGATTCACTGCCTCCGTGGCGCTGTCATGCTGGGGGGCTGATGAATGCTGGGGGGTTGATGATTGAGGGGTAAAAGTCTGTGCCTGTGGGTGCTCTGGGGAATCTTTTCTCTGGGAAGCTCCCCACGGGGGTCTTCCACACCGAGGGGCCCTCGCCAACAGCACTTGCTCGTCTGCCACAACAAAAGCGGGTTTGAGTCCGTCTATGCCAATTCTTTCCCTCCTACCCCCCAAATCTAGCAAAAAATGCTTGTCCCCTGTTTCCAGCACTCTGAACGGTCCATCATAAGGTGGGCGCAGTGGGGGTCGATGTGCATCGTGTCTGACAAAAACGAACTCCACGTTTTTCAAAGTTTTAGGCACAAAAACGCGCGGAAAACTGTGGTGAACAGGGCCCGGCAGCGTGCTTGCGTCTATGCTACGCTGCAACAGCTGAGACGGGGAGCTGCCCGGCGCGGGATTATCTGGGAGAAATTCCCCGGGCAGCCGAAGTGGCTGCGCAAAAACGAGTTCAGCTGGGGAAGCTTCCAAATCCGCTTTAGGCGCAGAACGTAACCCCAATAAAACCCACGGTAGCTTGTCTACCCAATTTGCATCCGTCAGTGAAGCCTTGAGAGCCGCTTTCAATGACCTATGAAAACGTTCGCATAACCCATTAGCCTGTGGATTGTACGTGGTAGTGCGGTGAATTGTGACACCCAGGCTGCGGGCCATTGTTGACCAGAGTTCGGAAACAAATTGAGGGCCTCTGTCGGACGTAATGTCCGACGGGACTCCAAAACGCGCCACCCATGCTGTTAAGAACGCGCGCGCCACCTCCTCGGCCGTGGTTGCCGCCAGTGGGACCACTTCCGGCCAGCGCGTGGTGTGGTCCACCATTGTCAGAAGGTGCGTGCACCCCTGTGATGGCGGGAGGGGGCCCACGAGGTCCACGTGAACATGGTTGAACCTCTTAGCCGGGATGTGAAACGGCTCCAAAGGAGCTTTCTTGTGTCTGTGTACTTTGGCTCGTTGACATGCCATGCAGGCTGCTGCCCACTCTCTCACTTGTTTGCGAAGGCTCGGCCACACAAATTTCTCTCCTACCATTTTGACCGACGCGTGCACTCCCAGGTGCACCAAAGAATGAATTGAGTCAAAAACGCGGCGGCGCCACGCGGCTGGTACCACGGGATGCGGTCGCCCCGTGGAGACATAGATTAGGGGGGGCATACCGTCTTGCAGCACCCTGCTCTCCAGCCTTAACCCTGTTGGTCCAGACTGGAGCGCGCGCACATCTGCGTCACTAACCTGCTCCGCGGCCATGGCTGTGTAATCTATCCCCACGCGGACTGGGGCAGCCACGGCGCGGGAGAGGCAGTCTGCCACTACATTCAGTTTACCCGACACATGCTGAATATCGGTAGTAAACTCTGAGATCGCGGCCAGCTGTCTCTGCTGCCGGCCCGACCACAGTTCTGAAACCTTGGCCATCGCAAATGTTAGCGGCTTGTGGTCAACGAACGTGGTGAAACGGCGCCCTTCCAGCCAGAACTGGAAATGGCGAATGGCCAAGTGGAGAGCCAGTAACTCCCTGTCGAACGCGCTGTATTTACGTTCACTATCGTGCAAAGTCCTGCTGAAAAAGGCGAGCGGCTGCCAAGCCCCGGCTACATGCTGCTCCACGACTGCCCCTATGGCCATATCTGATGCGTCAGTAGTGAGCGCTATGCGGGCCGTTGGGTCTGGATGTGCCAACAACGCAGCATTTGCCAGGGCTGCTTTGACTTCCGAGAACGCTCGCTCTCGCTCCGGGGACCATTCGATCTTATTCGCGGGTTTCTGTTTTTTGAGTGCGGCATACAGTGGCTGCATGAGCTGCGCTGCGCAGGGAAGGAAACTGTTATAAAAATTCACCATTCCCAAAAACTCCTGTAAAGCCCTGACCGTTTGTGGCCGGGGAAAATCTGCTACCGCGCGCACTTTGTCAGGCAGCGGAACCGCTCCTTCGGGAGAGAGGTGGTGCCCCAAAAAAATCAATCTGCGTCACCCCGAACTGACACTTCACTGGGTTGTTATTAAACCGTGCTCTCCCAACCTCCGGAAAACTGCCGTTAGGTGGGTTTCGTGTTCGTCTTCGGACGCGCTGGCTACCAAAATATCGTCCAAGTAGACGAACACGAAAGGGAGATTGCGCAGCACTGCGTCCATCATGCGTTGGAACGTCTGTGCAGCCCCTTTAAGCCTGAGTGGCATGCGCAAAAACTTGAATAAACCAAACGGAGTTATCACCGCTATTTTGGGTATGTCCTCAGCGCGCACTGGGACTTGGTAACTGTGGACCAAGTCTATTTTAGAAAAAACGTGCGCTCCTGCCAAATGAACGGAAAAATCCTGGATGTGAGGAATTGGGTAGCGGTCGTGCGCTGTGGTGTTGTTCAACCTGCGGAAATCCCCGCAAGGTTGCCACGAACCGTCAGCTTTAGGGACCATGTGTAGCGGGGAAGCCCATGGGCTGTTTGAACGCTTGATGATGCCCAACCTCTCCAGGTTGGCAAACTCCTCACGCGCTATGGCCAGTTTAGCTGCATCCAAGCGCCGAGGTTTTGCAAAAATGGGCGGCCCGGTGGTGGTGATAAAATGCTCCACCCCGTGTTTAGCGACAGCTGCCGAAAATGTGGGGACCGTGAGTGCTGGGAACTGAGTGAGCAGTGTGTGGAACTTACCGCATGCAGCTGTGAGCCAGCACAGCTGGCTTGTGCTGTTGGCCGGGACGCTCGAGCTGTACAGGGGATAGAATCAAAAGACAGTGCATTAACCAGGCGCCTGTTAGCGACATCAACCAACAAACCATGTGAGCACAAAAAAATCAGCCCCCAATATATTGAAATTCAATGCTGCTATGACAAAAGTCCACTCAAATGCACGGCCGTGTAGAGACAGGAGTCCTCTCACCAAAGGTCTTAATCTCCGAGCCGTTTGCTGCTGCCATCTCGGGGCCGCTAGATCCTGCCAGCTGGTCGGCGTAGGATGGCATGATGAAACTCAACTGGGCGCCGGTGTCCACGAGGAAATGCCTCCCCGAGCGTGCGTCCGTCAAGTAGAGCAGCTTGTTCTCCTCCCCGAGGGCCGCAGCTGCTACCGACCCCCGGTCTTGGCGTTTCCCGAGCACTTGAACTGGCATGGTGGTATACATTTGCGTGCCTTCTCTGCAAAGCGGCGGTGGTAGAAACAAAGGATGTCTCCTCCGCGTTCTTTGGCCCCAGCCGCCGCTGTCATTGGTGGTTCTGCTACTGCCGTCAATGGCTCCTTGCCTCCTCCGGCCGTCGCGCCGAGCTCTGTCGCTGCCGCCGTGGTCGTGAGCTCTCTGCTGGCCATGATGATCCGGTGTGCTTCTCGGGCCAGCGCACAATAGTCCCGCTCGGCCAGCAACGGCGAATTGGCCAGGGTCGCTCTTGTTGCTGACGGAAGGTTCCGGAGGAAGAGGTGGGTAAAAATGAAGTGGTCGTCGTCCGAGCCCTTCAACCTCAGCATTTTCTCCATCAGGTCAATAGCCGACCCATCTCCTAACCCGGTCCGCGTCAGGAATCTCTCTGCTCTCTCTTCAACCGAGAATGTGTAGTGCTGGATGAGTGCAGCTTTCAATGCGCCGTACTTGTCGCTGGTTGGTGGCTGATCCAGCAGGCTCTCCACATGCTGAGCCGTGTGGGTGTCGAGATTTGCAACCACATGGTAGAATTTCGTGTCATCCGCCGATATCCCCCGGAGGACGAACTGCACCTCGACTAGGTGGAACCAGGAGCGCGGATTGTGCTGCCAAAAATCCGGTAGCTGGATTGTAACGGCGTATGCTTGGCTGGGGGCTCCCAACGAGGCTGGCTCCGGGGATCTTTCGTCGTGTTGCATGGTTCGTCTTGGGTCACCAGTGTGGAGTGTGTCAATAACGAGGCGGATTTGAAGCAGACAGTTTATTACACATTCTCACACATAAGCATAGTCAGAAAAAGAGGGCATCTCAGACAAGACTCTTCCCTTATATACTCAGGCCTTCTTCCAGCAGTTTCTACACATCAAAGGTCACATTGCATTCACTTCCTTAATCCTTTAACATCCTCCTAGCAGCCTCTGATACACAAAAGATCACTCTGCATTCGTCTGACACACAAAAGATCATACTGCATTCGTCCTTCACACCTCCCTGTTATCTCCAAGGGAAACTCTGGGAAACTCTGTTCTTTGTTCTAGTCTAATGCTCTTTGTTCTAGTCTAAGATGCTACACCATTATGCACTCTCTAAACACTAAATTTTACAGCTTTTTGGGGCATACATGTCAACATCATTCAACATTACATCATTGATTTCTAGCTTCTAACGCATAATCCTGTGACGCTCTATCTCCGGGACACTCCTCTTTCAAGATTACCCCTACTCCATTTCTTTTTCCATCTACACCATTGTAGTACAGTTCAAATCCACCTCGAATGCTCCTAGACTTGCTTGCCTTCGATCGGGTTTCTTGTACACACAGTATATCTACCTTCCTTCTCTCCATATCCGCCAACTGAGGCAGCACGGTGGTTAACACTGTTGCCTCACAGCTTGAAGGTTCCATGTTCAAATTCCCAGGCTGGCAGGGGTGGGAACCTTTCTGTGTGGAGTTTGCATGTTCTGCCTGTGCTGTGTGAGTTTAATCTGGGGGCTTCGGTTTCCTCTCGCAATCCAAAGACATACATGTTAGGTTAACTGGTGACTAAGTTGTCCCTAGTTAACCTAGGTATCCGTCTCTGATAGGTTCTTAGAAAAGAGTGTTAGTGTACTTACCAGTTAGGTGCTTTGAGCGGTCTTTGTGACTAGAAAAGAGTTATACAAGTACAAATCCTTATCCTTAACTCTCTGCCTTTACCAGTCATAGTCCCTACTCTCACCTCCATACTTCCTTTCCTTTCCTCCCTCTGCCTCCAAGCACACCTTCGCCCTCTCCTTCTCTTCGACCAACAGTAGCCCAATTTTCACCGGCACCCAGTCAGTTAACAGTACCAGCGGCGGTTGTTGTTAACCTGTGCCTCGACTGATTCAGTATCGAAGTCTCATTTTTCACGATCTGCATGTTCGATTTGTCAAAGGTTTTCCACCAGATGCCTTTCCTGACAAA
The DNA here is from genome assembly GCA_020510985.1 of Pholidichthys leucotaenia. NCBI lineage: Eukaryota > Metazoa > Chordata > Actinopteri > Cichliformes > Pholidichthyidae > Pholidichthys > Pholidichthys leucotaenia. The sequence goes on from CM035838.1 coordinate 403,435,809, forward strand.
AGCCTCCCCATCTACCTGGGCTTGGGACTGGCACTAGGAGTACACTGGCTTGTGCACCCCTTGTGGCTGGGTTGAATCACAGCATATTCAAAGTGGATTTTATTTGTGTTTATATCCAGTCAGAAAGCATAAGACACTCTTCACAGATTCAAGTTTGTTTTCTGCACATCAATATGGAAAATGGCTCCTAAACACAGCTGACAGCAAGGTTTTCAGACTTATTTTTGTCACTTTAACCATAAAAACGCATGTGTAATTTTTTATATCAAAAATGAGACTTTTTTAAATGCATCTTACACCAAAATAGTAGGATAAATGGCACTACGCCCAGCCAGCATGTCCATGTGGGCCACACCATAGGTTAAAACTGGGCTGTGTTATGGGTCCATGTGGGTTTTTCTGTTGTTTCCATGTTGGTCCACTCCTTGTTTGCTCACATGGATGTTACCTGTGGTACAGGTAAGCAGGTACTCCGCTTACCCACTTTAACCCCACCTGGGCCCCACATGACACAACACAACATACAAAGTCAAAGCAGATGAAGATGAGGCGGAAGACGAGAATAACCATACATGAATCATTTTGCAGCAGCAGCTGGAGCAGGGTAGAGTGCTGGAAAACTGTAATTCCTCCTTTTCCCTGAAATGATGCCATTGTTGTTGCTACAAAAAAAAAGTGTCACTCATGTTTATAGCTGGTGAACAAACTGGCGTGTTAGCACGTGTGCTACCCATAGGGCTGGGGCAAAACTACAAATAAAGGTTGTGCGCATGTGTCAACAGCTTGGCCTTGTAGACGTAAAAAATTGAGCATGTACAGCGTCGCGTGCACGCCGTGTTCGTCCAAAACACATGCGGACCAAAGCGGACCAGAGGGGAAATGCAGCCTGAATCCAGCTTTAAGTTATCAATAGCGGACTGGTGTGATGGTGAAACAAACCAGATGTCGGGAGCAGAAGGTGACAGTACAGCAACACGTGGAAGCCAGGAGCTAGTGCCTCGAAAGGATCATCATCTGTTGACTGGATGTGTTTTGGATTCAGGGCAAGTGATGCCGACTAAAAAGATATTATATGCAAAGAGTGTCATAGAGCTGTGTCTGCACCGCAGGGCAACACAACTAACTTATTCAACCACCTGAAAAAAAAAACACCACAAACAAGTACGATAAATGCATGAAGGCCAAAACGAATGTCATTTCACTAAATCAGTCTGTTCGGCACCGACCCAGGCAGCCATAGTATCAACCTTGCACAGAGCTTGACCGTATCCATCTGCCTCCCAAAGACATGCTAACGGAACTGATGCAATAGCGTTTGATTTGGCCAAACACTTGTGTCCACTAAATACTGTATGAGCAACGAAGGTTTCAGAAACAGTCAAAACACTGGACAAGAAGTACGTTATCGCTACGTGATTCTCCAAAGTTGCATTACCTGCGCTGTATGAAAAATACAGATGGATATCACAACTGTTGAGTACTTTGTAACTACGACAGGCCTATGGTCAAGCAGAATAATGGAGATGTACCTGTCCCTGACTATTCACTACAATGATGGAGATTTTAAAATGAAGAGTCGATGCTTGTAGATGTTTTTCCCACAAGACTACAAAGGAGAAGCTACAGCCCACGGACTGAGAGAAGTGCAATCATCTTGAAGCCTGTAGGAGGAGGGACTAGTCTGCATAACAGACAGTGGAGCTTATGTTGTCAAGGCAGCTTCTCTAAAATGGACGAGGCTCCAGTGCTTTGGCTACAGGCTTCATCTAGCAATTGGTAAGTAGGATGAATGAAAGAATTTTATGCAATCTGTGTTTTTCCTAAAGTTAATGAATAATCATGATTAATAATCGTGATTACAATATTGAGACCAACGAGGCCCACCTGGTGGTCTCTTCTTCGCTAAGGGGGTCACCATCATGCCCAAAGACTTCCAGCTGGCCCACTGCATCCGCGGAGAGAGAGCTTAGACTTTCTGCTGCACATTCACCAGCCACAATGCTCTGCACTGTGTGTCTATATATATACATTTATAGTATTATGGACATATGTTTACTAGATGTTTTTTCTTGCCTTCTGATTGTTGCTCTGAGTGTTGCTATCCCTGTGCTGTTGCAATCCTGGAATTTCCCCATTGTGGGACTAATAAAGGCTTATCTTATCAAAAATAATCTTAATCATCATTTTGGCCATAAATGTGTAGCCCAACATGGGACCCATAAGAAAGCCCAGTTTTGATCTATAGTGGGGCCCACACTGACATTATACAAAACTACTGTACCTATACCAAAGCTTGGAGAAACGTTGGAGATGAAACCCATATCCAAATATTATGTAAACATCGTTATGGTAACAAAAATCATCCTACCGTTGAGTCTGTAGTAGCAGGTTGGTTCATGATCATCATAGCAGCATCCCATTTTAAAGCAGATATCCTTAGTTTTGTGGGGGCCGCAAACTATTCGCAACTCCCTTTCAGTGTCGCAATGTCCAGGAAATTCTGAGCAAGGAAAAAAAAAAAAAAAGTATTTTATAAATACCTTTTTTTACATTGTAAATCATTGTCAATTTCAACCATAAAATATTATGTTGAAAGAAGCTGGTGCCAAAAGAAAAATATGTATGAGTATGAGATGTTTGACAAAACACAGAAGTCGCAGCTGTTTCAGCATGTTACACTCCGTCATCCCCACTCACCCATTGGTGTTGGCAGTGGATCGGTCTCTTGTCCAACACCATTTATCAGAGGGCAGCTGATATTGACCCTGACCCACCGATACTCTCCTCTCAGCTGGACCTGCAGAGTGATGACCACTTTGTTGCCCTGAGGATCCAAAATTGCTGCATGTGGATCTCTTTGCATGTACCCATACATGTCAGATTTTCCTAATGTAGACTGATCATAATGGCAATGCTTTTTGGTTACACTGACATATTAGTGACATTCTTATAAAGAGTGGTGTATGAACAATACTCATTTTCACAGCTATATTTGATGCAAACCACAAATTAATGCATAAATAAAAAAGACATTTTCTACAATTTGCTGTCTGGAACGATCAGTTTTTTGGCACTTCATAACGTGAAACCACAAATGCAATACATCATTTTGGTGGTTACAATTACTTTGTGACCCATGTAAAAAAACAAAAAAAAAAACTTTGCATAATTTTCATAGGATTAAAAAGTAGAAATACAGTTTGGTTATTGTTGGACGTAAAAGTGAAATAAGAAACAGCTTGGCCCTGCCCATTTGTAAATTATGGTGATCATACATATACAGTGGTGTCAAAAAGTGTTTGCCCCCTTGCTGATTTTTCATTTTTTTGTATGTTTGTCAGACTTAAATGTTTCAGATCAAAAAAATTTAAATATTAGACAAAGATACAAGTAAACACAAAACGCAGTTTTCAAATTAAGGTGTTTATTATTAAGGGAAAAAAAAATCCAAACCTACATGGCCCTGTGTGAAAAAGTGATTGCCCTCTAAACCTAATAACTGGTTGGGCCACCCTTAGCAGCAACAACTGAAATCAAGCGTTTGCAGTAACTGGCAATGAGTCTTTTACAGCGCTGTGGAGGAATTTTGGCCCACTCATCTTTGCAGAATTGTTGTAATTCAGCCACATTGGAGGGTTTTCCAGCATGAACCGTCTTTTTAAGGTCATGCCACAGTATCCCAATTGGATTCAGGTCAGGACTTTGACTAGGCCACTCCAAAGTCTTCATTTTGTTTTTCTTAAGCCATTCAGAGGTGGACTTGTTGGTGTGTTTTGGATCATTGTGCTGCTGCAGAACCCAAGTGCGCTTCAGCTTGAGGTCACGGACAGATGGCCGGACATTCTCCTTCAGGATTTTTTGGTAGACAGCAGAATTCATGGTTCCATTTACCACAGCAGGTCTTCCAGGTCCTGAAGCAGAAAAAACAGCCCCAGACCATCACACTACCACCACCATATTTTACTGCTGGTATGATGTTCCTTTTCTGAAATGCTGTGTTACTTTTACGCCGGATGTAATGGGACACACACCTTCCAAAAAGTTCAACTTTTGTCTCGTCAGTCCACAGACTATTTTCCCAAAAGTCTTGGGTATCATCAAGATGTTTTCTGGCAAAACTGAGACGAGCCTTTATGTTCTTTTTGCTCAGCAGTGGTTTTTGTCTTGGAACTCTGCCATGCAGGCCATTTTTGCCCAGTCTCTTTCTTATGGTGGAGTCATGAACACTGGCCTTAACTGAGGCAAGTGAGGCCTGCAGTGCTTTGGATGTTGTTGTGGGGTCTTTTGTGACCTCTTGGATGAGCTGTCACTGCGCTCTTGGGGTAATTTTGGTCGGCCGGCCACTCCTCGGAAGGTTCACCACTGTTCCACGTTTCCCCATTTGTGGATAATGGCTAGTGATGGGTCCGGCAACACCAATGCGTCGCCGCATGCATCGGCGCATGCGTCGAGCTCAGAGCAAAACCCTGTGTTGGTGCGTATCGCTTTAAGAAAGTCACGTGACGCTGGCGCGTCGAAACACTGACGCGCCAGCGTTTATAAGGAAGCGCATCTGTCAATGGGATGCATTTGCCCAAAGACTCTCGTATGTGTTGCGGACGGTCCTTGTGCAAATTTATCACGAATTATGTAGCACGAGCAGCCTCAAGGAAAAAGAAAGGTTTCCGCCGTGTGGGACCATTTTGATCCGATATCAGAAAATAAGGTATTTAAAAATAATATTTTTAAAAATACCATTGTGGGGATCACGAAATGATGAGACTGGATTATTTCTCAGTATTGGTTTATTGCATTTCACGTCCCCAGCTCTCTCAGTCAGGAAAAAAAGAGGGAGAGCTGCGGTAAACCCCCACACATTTATACCAGCACATCAAAAACAGAATCACACACTCAAGTCAAATCCTTCTATTTACAATTAATCACTTCAGAGTCCTCTTTGCTCTTCCGTCTGACCCCAGGGGGTCAGACAACCCTTTCAGGATCTCGCCCCCGATCCTCTGTCTTCCTTCCAAGTCCGCAGGTGGTCCAGACCCATTGTCCATCTGAGGCGTGATGTCAATACACACTGCAAGCTTAAAGTCTTTCTGTGTTTGAGCCTATGCAGTCAAATATGTGAGCTACATAAGGTCACAATTATGGGCGCTACATCACCCCCCCCCCCCAAACGCCAAAGAATGGACACACAATAACAGTATCCTAATGGCAATACAGCATATGTCACCCCCCACCTGCAGAATCTACAGCACAACCTACACAGTTTGATCAAAACACACATCACTCTGCACGTAGTCTAGGCTTCAACCTCCTCCCGAACCTGCTGTACGCAGGTTTCACAGTCTGTGTTGTGCCGTCCTGCGGCGAATCTGTGGAATGAGGGGGAGAAAGGTTATTTGTCCCCTGCGGGGGCTCCAGGGGCCATTCCCTGGGGGGTCTGCCGCGTCGAGGCGCCCTCGCCGGTCGTACAGATTCGTCATGCAACACAAAGGCAGGCTTTAATCTATCAATACTGATTGTTTCTTTCCTGCCCCCCAAATCTAGCACAAAATATTTATCCCCGGTTTCCAGCACTCGAAATGGACCGTCATATGGTGGGCGGAGACTGTCGCTGAGCGTCGTGCCTGACAAAAACAAATTCAGCATTTTGTAAAGCTTTGGGAACAAAACCACGCGGAAAAGTGTGATGAGCGGGGCCCGGGAGCATTTCTGCTCCCGTGCCAATCAGAGGTCCCCGCGCCGGGGGGTGCCCTGGTGCCACATGGGCTGGTAGGAACTCGCCGGGCAGCCTGAGAGGTTGTGCAAAAACTAATTCCGCGTGTGAGGCATCCAAGTCCTCTTTGGGCGCCGAACGCAACCCCAATAAAACCCATGGCAGTTTGTTTACCCAATCTGCATCCGTGAGCGACGCTCTGAGGGCTGCCTTCAAAGACCTGTGAAAACGCACGCATAAACAGTTGGCCTGGGGGTGATAAGCGGTAGTGCGGTGGACTGCCGCTCCTAAGCTGCTGGCCATTGCTGACCACAGTTCCAACACAAATTGAGGTCCCCCATCGGACGTAATATCCGACGGAACCCCGAACCACGCTACCCGGGCTGTTAAAGCGCAAGCCACCTCTGCCGCTGTGGTCGATGTTAACGGGACCACTTCCGGCCAACGTGTGGTTCGGTCCACCATTGTCAAGAGATGTGTGAACCCTTGTGACGGCGGTAGGGGGCCCACTAGGTCTACGTGCACATGATTGAACCTCTTAGCCGGAATGTGGAACGGTTCTAAGGGGGCCTTCGTGTGCCTGTGGACTTTGGCCCGCTGGCAAGCCATGCAGGCTTTCGCCCACTCTTTCACGTGCTTGCGCAGGCTCGGCCAAACAAACTTCTCCGCTACCATTTTCACAGAAGCGTGTACTCCCGGGTGCGCCAGGGAGTGCACCGCGTCAAAAACGCGACGGCGGGGCGCGGCCGCCCGGTGGATACGTCGCAGATTGGGGGGGGGGGGGCGAACCGGTTTGTAAACTCCTGCTGTCCAGCCTTAACCCTGTTGGTCCAGACAGGAGCGCGCACGTCTGCGTCTCCGCTCTGCTCCGCCGCCATGGCTGCATAATCTATCCCCACGTGAACAGGGGCCGCGTGCGCGTCCGCGCTGTTACTCCGCCCCGTGGCTGCGGTAGTACAATCCGCATCCGCGCGGACAGGCGCTGTTACCGTGCGTGAGAGACAGTCCGCTACTACATTGAGCTTACCGGCTACGTGCTGAATATCAGTGGTAAATTCCGAAATTCGCCAGCTGTCTCTGCTGCCGTCCTGACCACGGTTCTGAAATTTTAGACATTGCAAAAGTGAGCGGTTTGTGGTCGACAAACGTGGTGAAACGCCGCCCTTCCAGCCAGAACTGGAAATGGCGAATGGCCAGGTGGAGCGCTAGCAGCTCCCTGTCAAACGCGCTGTATTTCCGCTCAGCATCGCGCAAGGATCTGCTGAAAAAAAGCGAGCGGCTGCCAAACCCCGGCGACTTGCTGCTCTACAACGGCCCCTATGGCCACATCTGACGCGTCGGTGGTTAGCGCTATGCGGGCTGATGGGTCTGGGTGAGCCAGCAGTGCTGTGTCTGCAAGTGCTTTTTTAACCTCCGTGAATGTGCGCTCTCGCTCCGGGGACCACTCGATCACATTGGAGGGCTTCTGCTTTTTCAGCACGGCGTATAATGGTTGCAAAAGCTGCGCTGCGTGGGGTATGAAACTGTTATAAAAATTTACCATTCCTAAAAATTCTTGCAACGCTTTGACCGTTTGTGGCTGGGGAAACTCTGCCACTGCGCGTACTTTGGCCGGTAGAGGGACTGCTCCCTCTGGGGAGACGCGGTGTCCTAAAAAAATCGATTTGCGCTACGCCAAAATGGCACTTGGCCGGGTTAATTATCAACCTGTGCGCTCCCAACCTCTGAAAAACCGTCGTGAGGTGTTTTTCATGTTCCTCCTCGGAGGCACTGGCGACTAAAATGTCGTCCAAGTAGACAAAAACAAAAGGGAGGTTGCGCAACACGGCATCCATCATTCGTTGGAAGGTTTGCGCGGCGCCTTTAAGGCCAAAAGGCATGCGTAAAAATTCAAAAAGTCCGAACAGGGTTATTACCGCTGTTTTGGGAATGTCCTCTGGTCGGACCGGGACCTGATGATAACCGCGGACCAGGTCTATTTTAGAAAAAATGCACGCCTTCGCTAAATGCACTGAAAAATCCTGGATGTGCGGAATTGGGTAGCGGTCCTGCGCTGTGGCATTGTTTAACCTGCGGTAATCACCACAAGGTCTCCACGAGCTGTCAGCCTTAGGAACCATATGCAGCGGGGAGGCCCAAGGGCTCTTCGAGCGGCGAATTATGCCCAACTTTTCCAGGTTGGCGAACTCCTCGCGCGCAGTGGAGAGCTTAGTTGCATCCAAGCGCCGAGCTTTCGCAAAAACTGGTGGGCCAACTGTGGTGATAAAGTGCTCCACCCTGTGCTTCGCAACCTTAGCTGAAAATGTGGGAACTGTGAGTGCTGGGAACTGGGTTAGAAGAGTGTGAAACTTACCGCCTGCTGTGGCGACGTTGGTCTGTACTGGCGGCGGGGACACTCGAGCTGCACAAGGGATAGAACAAAAAGAGAGTGCATTAACTAGGCGTCTAAAAAAAACAAAAAAAACCCCAAAAAACAAGATGGCGCCCACAGCGGCCGCCATGGTGTATCGCTGCCCTTTTAATTTTTATAATTTGTCTGTTTTTGTTCACTGATTGTGCGTCTGCCGGTTCATACACCCGTGAAGAACTACTAAATATCAGGACTCTCACCCCCATGGACCTTCTTCCAGTTTTTTTAGCTCCTGCCGTTGATCTGATCCATTGTTTGGCCAAAAAAGCAAGACGGCGGAAAAGAGGGAAGAGAGGAGGGATTCTCGCTCGGCTACGAAAAAGAGGCTCGCGAACAGCCTTGCCTGGCATATTTCTATCCAATGCCAATTCTCTCCTGAACAAGGTAGAAGAATTAAGACTGCTGATGCGTTTCAAGGACCTCGCTTCCTCGTCTGTCATCTGCTTCTCTGAGACCTGGCTTAATGAGAACATTCCAGATAGCGCGATCAGCCTCGAGGGTTTCCAGCTGATTCGTGCTGACCGCGTCACAGAGCTGTCCGGTAAGTCTATCGGAGGAGGAGTGTGCTTCTATATTAACAACAGCTGGTGCTCTGATGTAACGGTGATTTCCAAACACTGTTCTCCCGCCCTGGAATTTCTTTTCATTAACTGCAAGCCATTCTATTCCCCGCGCGAGTTTGCCTCATTCATTCTCGTCGCTGTGTACGCCCCTCCTGACGCGGACACGCGCGAAGCTCAGCGCGTGCTCGCAGATCACATCCAACTTACGGAGCGGAACTTTCCAGACTCCCTGGTTATCGTGGTGGGCGATTTTAACCAGAGCAATCTGAGTCACGAGCTCCCCCGCTACAAACAGTGTATTAAATGTCCAACCAGAGGAAATAACACGCTAGATCACTGTTATACTTCAGTAAAGGACGCATATCGCGCTGTTCCCCGCGCTGCGCTGGGACTATCTGATCACGTGATGGTTCACCTCATCCCCACATACAGACAGAGACTGAAACTCACTAAACCTGTGGTGACCACCACAAAGAAATTGACCAGTGAAGCTGGAGAGAAACTGAACACATGCATGGAAATAACTGACTGGGGCATGTTTAAAAGAGCCACACATGATCTTAATGAGTACACATACACTGTGAACTCATATATCAACTTCTGTGAGGAGGACATTCTCCCATCGCGCACCAGGATAAGATATTCTAATGACAAGCCTTGGTTCACAGCTAAGCTCAGACGGATCAGGAAGGAGAAGGAAGCAGCGTTGAAAAGTGGAGACAGGGACTGCTACAGAGAGGTCAAATATCGGTTTAACAGAGAGCTGAGGAGAGCTAAATCTGTATATTCTGAGAGACTCCAGCAGCAGTTCACTGCTAATGACTCGGCTTCTGTGTGGAGAGGACTGAGGCAAATCACCAACTATCGGCCTCAGGCTTCTAAAGGTCAGGATGACAAAGCCCTTTGTCAAAGACTGTCCCAACACTATGCCCGTTTTGACACCTCGTCAGCTGTGTCCAACTCACCCACTCCACCCAGCTCCTCTGCCTCCTCAGCCCCTAATTCACCAAGAGCGGTCCCCCCCCTCCTCCTCCTCCTCCTCCTCCCCCCCTCCCCTTGTCATCAGTGAGCAGGACATGCACAGACAGTTCTCCAGACTGAACCCGCGCAAGGCCCCCGGGCCGGACGGTGTGTCTCCCTCCACCCTGAGACACTGTGCGAAAGAGCTGGCTCCTGTCTTCACAGACATTTTTAACACCTCTCTTAAGCAATGTCACGTGCCGACCTGCCTCAAATCCTCCACCATCATCCCTGTCCCCAAGAAGCCACGGATTACTGGACTTAACGACTACAGACCTGTAGCGCTCACCTCTGTAGTCATGAAGTCCTTTGAGCGCCTGGTCCTGTCTCACCTCAAGTCCATCACCACACCCCTCCTAGACCCGCTGCAGTTTGCCTACCGTGCTAACAGGTCTGTGGACGACGCAGTCAACCTGGCCCTCCACTCCATCCTGCAGCACCTGGACTCCCCGGGAACCTATGCCAGGATTCTGTTTGTGGACTTCAGCTCCGCATTCAACACCATCCGCCCCGATCTGCTCCAGGACAAGCTGTCCCTGCTCAACGTGCCTGACTCCCTCTGCAGGTGGATCACCGACTTCCTGACGGACCGGAGACAGCATGTGCGGCTGGGGAAGTCTGTCTCAGACTCTGTTAGCATCAGCATTGGATCACCCCAGGGCTGTGTACTTTCCCCCCTACTCTTCTCCCTTTATACCAACTCCTGCACCTCCTCCCACCAGTCTGTTAAGCTGATTAAGTTTGCGGACGACACCACCCTCATCGGGCTCATCTCCAACGGTGACGAGTCCGCCTACAGGGAAGAGGTGGCCCAGCTGGTGTCCTGGTGCAGCCACAACAACCTGCAGCTGAATGCTCTGAAGACAGCGGAGATGATTGTGGACTTCAGGAAAGTCACATCCCCCCTGCCCCCCCTCACCATCACAGGCTCTCCCATCACCTTTGCAGATTCCTTCCGCTTCTTGGGCACCACCATCACCCGAGACCTCAAATGGGAGCCAACCATCAGCTCCCTCATCAAAAAGGCCCAGCAGAGGATGTTCTTTCTGCGGCAGCTGAGGAAGCTCAAGCTACCCACCAAGATGTTAGTGCAGTTCTACACGGCCATCGAGTCCATCCTCACCTCCTCCATAACTGTGTGGTACGCAGGAGCCACTGCCAGGGACAGACTAAGGCTGCAGCGCGTCGTGCGCACTGCTGAGAAGGTGATAGGCTGCAAGCTCCCATCTCTCCAGGACCTGTACATCTCCAGGACCCGGAGGCGTGCTGGCCGGATCATAGCCGATCCTTCACATCCTGGTCACGTGCTGTTTGCCCCCCTCCCCTCAGGTAGAAGGCTTCAGTCCATTCGGACTAAAACCTCTCGGCACATGAATAGCTTTTTCCCCTCTGCCATCAGACTGCTGAACACTAAGTGACTTTTGACTCTCGTGCACTATGTACAGCAGCTCAACCAGACTCATGTCATTCATCACTGTTTTTCTGTTGCGTTATTGACTGCGCTATGTGGTACTTCACATTATCTGCTACATGCTAATTTTTTAAACTGCCTTGACTAGTACTACTCATTATTACTAGTATTATTATTATTATTACTTATTATTACTTATTTTTCTACACTTATTGCACGTTTCTAGTCCTTTAGTTTTTTAGTTTATCCCTTTTTCTCATTATGTTTTTAATGTTGCAGCATGGCACCGAGACAAATTCCTAGTTTGTGTATCACATGAACAATGGCAATAAACCTGATTCTGATTCTATTAACCAGATCCACTAACAAGCCATGTGAGCACAAAAAGTCAGCGCCTAACATGTTGAAACTCACCGCCGCTACTATGAAAGTCCATTCATAGGTGCGGCCGTGCAAGGACAGGCGCAGAGTCCTTTCCCCGAAAGTTTTGATAGACGAGCCGTTCGCCGCCGTTGCCCCGTCTCCGCGGGGCCCAGCCACACGGTCCGTATAGGTCGCGGTGATGAAACTCCTCTGGGCTCCGGTGTCCACGAGGAATTGCCGCCCGGAGCCCGCATCTGTCAGATAAAGCAGCTTGTTCTGTTCACAGAGAGTCGAAGCTGCTAATGACCCCCGGCCCGGGCGTTTCCCCGTTTCTTGAAACTGCACGGCGGGATGCATCTGTACGCCTTCTCAGCGAAGCGTCGATGGTAAAAACAGAGGCCGTCCCCTCCTCTGCTTCGGGACCGCGCCGCTGCCGTCGTCGCTGGGGTTGCTTCTGCTGCCTCCGGCTCCTCACTGCCCCCGGCCGCCGCGCCGAGGTCTGCTGATCAGCTGCAGCATGTCCTCCATGAGGTCGGTCGGCCTGCGTCCTCCTCTGTTGCGCAGGTCTAGAAGCCGCCTGGCCCTCACCTCGGCTGATGGCACGAAACTCTCGATGAGGGCGGCTTTCAGCGCGTCGTACTTGCCAGCAGCGGGTGGCTGCTGCACCAGGCTCCGCACACATCAAGCTGTGCGGCTGTCGAGTCTTGCGATGACATTATGAAACTTGGTGTCATCTGCTGATATTCCCCCAAGCACGAACCGCGATTCTGCGTGTTGGAACCATGAGTGCGAGTCATCTTGCCAGAACTCGGGGAGCTTAATCGAGCCTGCACTCGTGCGGGCGGTCTCCGGTGAATCCGGGTCAGGGTAACGTTCCCCCGGCATCTTACATCTTGGTCACCAATGTGGGGATCACGAAATGATGACTGGATTATTTCTCAGTATTGGTTTATTGCATTTCACGTCCCTAGCTCTCTCTCTCAGTCAGGAAAAAAGAGGAAGAGCTGCGGTAAACCCCCACACATTTATACCAGCACGTCAAAGACAGAATCACACACTCAAGTCAAATCCTTCTATTTACAATTAATCACTTCAGAGTCCTCTTTGCTCTTCCGTCTGACCCCAGGGGGTCAGACAACCCTTTCAGGATCTCGCCCCAATCCTCTGTCTTCCTTCCAAGTCCGCAGGTGGTCCAGACCCATTGTCCATCTGAGGCGTGATGTCAATACACACTGCAAGCTTAAAGTCTTTCTGTGTTTGAGCCTATGCAGTCAAATATGTGAGCTACATAAGGTTACAATTATGGGCGCTACACCATTTTCTTTGTTTTAATTTCCTTGTCGTTTCATCCTGTTCCTCTCAGAGTTTCCACTTGATCCATCTGAATTCAAATTCATTCGAAAGTGACTTAGTTTACTCTTCATATTTTCTGCAGGCTAAATGTCGCATTTGTTCGACAGAGCTGTCGTATTTAAACAAAAGCGCCTCCTCAATGCTGAGGCATTATAGGGCCAGGTGTGGATAACCCCCACAACAGACTGGGACAATCAGAGCGCGCATCTGGAGCGATTAACATTACAGTGAAATGTGTGTATTAATGTCAACAGGCAGCCTCGCTTCGTCTAGCTTTTTCCTGCTCAGTACTGTGATGTTAATGTGCCATTCATGCATTGTGTTCATGCTTCCTGCTCTTACTGTGATGTAAATGTCCCATGCCTTTCATGTATTGTCTGTAGTTGGGTATAAAAGCTGCATTGCTCTGTAACTCACTCTCTCACTCTTACCACTGCTTCTGACTACTGCTGCTGAGAGCCTGAGGACCCGCTCCAGCCTGCCTGCTCAAGGGCTGGAGCGAGTTCCTATGATGGCGGTATGATTTAATAAACCTACTTAAAACCCTCAGTTTGCTGCTTATAATTCATTACCGCCACACCAGGCATGAAAATTAAGTCCCGGATACACCCAGGATAGACTCAGGTATATAGCCCTACTACTACTTACTCACAGTTGCTTTATTGAGCATTAATTCCTATTAATTTATTCTTTACTTCATTTTTAACCATCAAGCTTCCAGGAAGCAGATGCTGGATGAAGCTGTGCTCAATTTCATCCTGAAGGACTGCCAGCCCCTCAGCATTGTGGAGAGTGAAGGGTTCAGGGAACTGATTCAGGCCCTTCAGCCCTCATATGTTTTGCCAACCAGAAAGATTTGTGGAAATTATCTAAAGTAGTAGATGATATATCCAATTTATTTAATCTTTAATTTAAATATATGGATTTGCTTTTGGTTTGACTTGGTGTAATTTTCAGACCATCAAACAAATGGTGGCCAAAAAGTACAAGGAGGAACGGGAACGAGTGAAAATGCAAGTACAGCAAGCTGTGGCAGTGAGTATAACAGATGACATGTGGACATCTGTGAACATGGAGGCTTACTTGGCTCTTACCTGTCACTACATTAATGAGAATTTGCAGTTGTGTACGTCTGTGTTGGGAGTGCAATACTTTCCACAAAGTCACACTGCTGACAATTTGGCCCAAGTCAAAAGGGGCATGATGGAGGACTGGGTCATAACCAATAAAGTGTTTTGTGACCGACACAGCACCAAACATAGATAGATAGATTTGTTTATTTGACAGGGACAGTGCAATAAACATAGACAATTAATCAATGACAATCAATCTGATGTGTTGCACAGAGTGTATAGCTATTAGCTAATTTGCAACTCTTGTCCCTGGATGGGCTTTAGAAAGGAGAAACAAGTAAAAAAAAAAAAAAAAAGGAATACACAATAACCACATACATCAATGCAAAAAACATAAATACATTATAAATACACAAATATAACAACCTGACACACATTTGCCTATTGATTGCATCCACTAGACAGCTCCAAAGTCAGCACTCAATTTGCATTGCACATAGTCTCAATTTAGACGGGACCGTCTTCACAACAGCTGTCTACACCCACTTCAGCCATGTTATTCAGCATTATTTGTTTGTTGTTGTTTGGAAATCATGTACTAAAATGCCAGTTTGTTGTTTTTTTAGCTAACCTTTGGCAACATCTCAACATCGAAGTGGGCAGGCAGACCAAAAGTGCCACAGCTGATGCCATCCAGGATGTGCAGAGATACCTGGCAGAAGGCAATATTGCCAGGTCCCAGGATCCTATGAGATACTGGAACAACCAAAAGACAATCTATCCAAACCTCTTTCAGCTTTCCTTACAATTTCTCTGCACTCCAGCCTCATCTGTGCCATGTGAGCGGGTATTTTCTACAGCTGGAGAAGTTGTATCAAAAAAGCGTAACAGACTCAATTTCAAAACGTTGGAAAAGCTTTTTTGTTTTTAATAAAAATTTGTAAAAAAAAAAAAAAATCCCAGTCCACAAGCATCCTCATTCACAACACGTTCACTTAGATTTTCACGTTATGATACATGTTCACATTATTTATTGACTGTATCTAAAAATATCAACAATATTTGAAATTAAAATGAAGATATGAAATAATACAATATAAAATACAATGACTTAAATTATATACTGCTCAAAAAAAATAAAGGGAACACTAAACATCCTAGATTTGAATGAATGAAATATTCTTATTAAATACTTTGTTCTTTACATAGTTGAATGTGCTGACAACAAAATCACACAGCAGCATGTGAAATTGATTGTCAATCAGTGTTGCGCTTCCTAAGTGGACAGTTTGAGGGACAGTGTTCCCTTTATTTTTTGGAGCAGTATATTATTGTATATACTAGGTCATCAAATCAGTCAGTTGAGTCTGTCAACTAGGTTGCCTGTAG
Source organism: Pholidichthys leucotaenia (assembly GCA_020510985.1). Classification (NCBI taxonomy): domain Eukaryota; kingdom Metazoa; phylum Chordata; class Actinopteri; order Cichliformes; family Pholidichthyidae; genus Pholidichthys; species Pholidichthys leucotaenia. The sequence continues at coordinate 403,451,098 of CM035838.1, forward strand.
GGATTTTTAAGGTCCAGCAGGTGTCAGTATTCAGTGACAGTATCAACACAGTATCAATACAGTTTGGCAATGTGTCAAAACACATCATGACGCCTCATCTACCCATCACTAAAATGGCTCTCACTGTGGTTCACTGGAGTCCTCAAGCTTTAGAAATGGCTTTATAACCGTTTCCAGACTGATAGATCTCAATTACTTTGTTTCTCATTTGTTCCTGAATTTCTTTGGATCGCAGCATAATGTCTGTGGTCTATATTAATCATATATCCCATAAACTACATAGGTTTAAGCATGTGAGAGTGTTTAGTGATTACATATGTAAAGCGACTTCACACCTCAGAACAGGACAAAGAGTCTCAACCGCCAGTGAAGATCAAAGCGCATCCGAGGCACTGCGGTGGAGACCGGATGGGTGGCCCCGACCCCCCAGGGCCAGGTGGAGGAGTACGAAGACAAAAGAGGGGATTAAGATAGTGAGGGATGTCAGCTTTTGATATGCATGTCTTTTGTTATGTGCGAGTATAAGTTCAAAGAGCCGAAGGTGTTCGCTCTTACTTCTTCTGCTGCTGCACCTAGATGAGACTTGTTTGAGGAGTTGATAATAAACTTTGGTTTATGAATCACATCGCCTCGTTATTTCAAGCTCCTCTACACTGGTGACCCTGACGCGAGAATGGACCAGAGGCGTTCCCCCATGATCGACTCATCTGTGGCGACCCAGGCAGACGCCGGCGCCCATGCAGACAGGGGAACAGATGGACGACGTTCCCCCACGGCAGAAGTGATAGAGAGGGCTCAACTGAGCACCAGCGCCGCGGAGAGAGCCGAAGCAAGGCACTCTCACCCTGCGGACACATCAGTGACTGTCCACACAAACGCCGTCACCGTCAAGCTGCCGGACTTCTGGCAGGAAGACCCTGCCTCGTGGTTTCAGCAAGCTGAAGCCCAGTTTGCACTTGCGGGCATCACGGCTGACGATACAAAGTTCTATCACATCGTCGCCAAACTCGACGCCGCCACTTCGAGATGTGCGTGGAGCATAATCCAGCGGCCGCCGGCCCAGGACAAATATAAAGAACTGAAAGCGACCATCGTGGCAAATTACGTCCCCTCAGCCGAGGAGAGAGCCGAGAGGATCCTGGCGGTCTACGGCCACAGAGGAGGCAGACCCAAGGCCCTCATGGAGGACTTGCTGCAACTTAAAGAAGAGGACAATGACAACTTCCTCTTCCATTTCATATTCCTCAGTACGCTGCTGCCACACGAGAGGGACGCTTGCCAACACGCGATGCAGCACCCAGCAAGACTTCCGCACGCTGGCTCACGAAGCTCAACGGCTCGTCAACGCCTGCAAGGAGCAGACACCCACAGCAGCATCCGCAGACCTCAACGCTGACGTCCGGAGCCACGAGGAGCCACAAATCACCGAGCAGAATCAGCCCGCGGTGACAGCGACACGGCCAGGACGCAACAGACGGAGCGACGTTTGTTATTACCACCACCACTTCGCCAAGAAGGCTTACAAATGCGTTCCCCCCTACAAATTTCATTTCGGGAAAACGCCGAAGCCGAGAGCCGTTAACAGCGGCGGTTCTCGGCGAAAAAAGCAAGCTTTTACAGTGGGGTAAAAAAGTATTTAGTCAGCCACCAATTGTGCAAGTTCTCCCACTGTAAAAGATGAGAGAGGACTCCAATTGTCCTCATAGATATACCTCAGCTATAAGAGACAAAATGAGGGAAAAAAAAAATCCAGAAAATTACATTGTCTGATTTTTAAAGAATTCATTTGCAAATTATGGTGGAAAATAAGTATTTGGTCACCTACAAACAAGCAAGATTTCTGGCTCTCACAGACCTGTAACTTCTTCTTTAAGAGGCTCCTCTGTCCTCTACTCGTTACCTGTATTAATGGCACCTGTTTGAACTCGTTACCAGAATAAAAGACACCTGTCCACAACCTCAAACAGTCAGACTCCAAACTCCACTATGGCCAAGACCAAAGAGCTGTCAAAGGACACCAGAAACAAAATTGTAGACCTGCACCAGGCTGGGAAGACTGAATCTGCAATAGGTAAGCAGCTTGGTGTGAAGAAATCAACTGTGGGAGCAATTATTAGAAAATGGAAGACATACAAGACCACTGATAATCTCCCTCAATCTGGGGCTCCACGCAAGATGTCCCCCCATGGGGTCAAAATGATCACGAGAACGGTGAGCAAAAATCCCAGAACCACACGGGGGGACCTAGTGAATGCCCTGCAGAGAGCTGGGACCAAAGTAACAAAGGCTACCATCAGTAACACACTATGCCACCAGGGACTCAAATCCTGCAGTGCCAGACGTGTCCCCCTGCTTAAGCCAGTACATGTCCAGGCCCGTCTGAAGTTTGCTAGAGAGCATTTGGATGATCCAGAAGAGGATTGGGAGAATGTCATATGGTCAGATGAAACCAAAATAGAACTTTTTGGTAAAAACTCAACTTGTTGTTTTTGGAGGAGAAAGAATGCTGAGTTGCATCCAAAGAACACCATACCTACTGTGCAGCATGGGGGTGGAAACATCATGCTTTGGGGCTGTTTTTCTGCAAAGGGACCAGGACGATTGAGCCGTGTAAAGGGAAGAATGAATGGGGCCATGTATCGTGAGATTTTGAGTGAAAACCTCCTTCCATCAGCAAGGGCATTGAAGATGAAACATGGCTGGGTCTTTCAGCATGACACTGATCCCAAACACACTGCCCGGGCAACGAAGGAGTGGCTTTGTAAGAAGCATTTCAAGGTCCTGGAGTGGCCTAGCCAGTCAACAGATCTCAACCCCATAGAAAATCTTTGGAGGGAGTTGAAAGTCCGTGTTGCCCAGCGACAGCCCCAAAACATCATTGCTCTAGAGGAGATCTGCATGGAGGAATGGGCCAAAATACCAGCAACAGTGTGTGAAAACCTTGTGAAGACTTACAGAAAACGTTTGACCTCTGTCATTGCCAACAAAGGGTATGTAACAAAGTATTGAGATGAACTTTTGTTATTGACCAAATATTTATTTTCCACCATAATTTGTAAATAAATTCTTTAAAAATCCTTCAATGTGATTTTCTGGATTTTTTTTTTTTCTCATTTTGTCTCTCATAGCTGAGGTATATCTATGATGAAAATTGGAGACCTCTCTCATCTTTTACAGTGGGAGAACTTGCACAATTGGTGGCTGACTAAATACTTTTTTGCCCCACTGTATATGTGACGGACGGACACACCGGCAAGCGGTTCCTTATCGACACGGGAGCTCAACTAAGTTTTGTCATGCCCTCCCCAGCAGACCGGGCCATGGGCCCCCGGGGCAATGGAGCGGTGGCAGCCAACGGCTCCATCATCGACACTTTTGGCGAAAAGAGCCTGCCCCTCTGCATCCACAGCCGCAACTACAGATGGACATTTGTTGTAGCGGCGGTGAGTTTTAACTTGTTGGGCGCAGATTTTTTGTGTGCACATGGGTTATTAGTTGATCTAGCGAACAGACGCTTGGTTAATGCACTGTCCTTTGCTTCTATTCCCTGCTCAGCTCGACTTTCTCCACCACCCGTGCAGGCTAGCGTCACCACAGCAGGAGGTAAGTTTGATCAACTCCTCACCCAATTTCCAGCACTCACAATTCCCAAATTCTCAGCCACAGTGGCTAAACACGGGGTCGAACACTTGATTCCCACAACGGGCCCACCCGTATTCGCCAAAGCTCGGCGCTTAGATGCGACCAAGCTCGCCATAGCTTGGGACGAGTTTACCACCCTTGAAAAATTAGGCATTATCAGACGCTCGAAAAGCCCCTGGGCGTCACCACTTCACATGGTCCCGAAATCCGACGGTTCTTGGAGGCCGTGCGGCGATTACCGCAGATTAAACAATGCGACAGCGCACGACCGCTACCCAATTCCTCACATTCAAGACTTTTCACTACATCTGGCGGGTGCGCGCATTTTTTCAAAAATAGACCTAGTCTGCGGTTATCATCAAGTCCCAGTTAGAGCAGAGGACATTCCTAAAACAGCTGTAATAACCCCCTTCGGTCTTTTTGAATTTTTGCGGATGCCTTTTGGCCTCAAAGGTGCTGCTCAAACCTTTCAGCGGATGATGGACGCAGTATTACGCGACCTCCCTTTCGTGTTCGTCTACCTCGACGATATGCTGGTAGCCAGCTCGTCTGAGGAAGAATACGAACAGCATCTCACTATGGTTTTTCAGAGACTAGAAGAGCACGGGTTAATAATCAATCCAGCCAAATGCAAATTCGGCGTGTCAAATTGATTTTTTAGGACACAGAGTTTCTCCGAAGGGGGCAGTCCCACTGCCAGACAAAGTTCACGCAGTAAAAAGTTTCCCACGGCCACAAACTGTCAAATCACTGCAAGAATTTTTTGGGAATGGTTAATTTTTACAACTGTTTCCTCCCCCACGCAGCTCAGCTCATGCAGCCCCTATATGACGCGCTCAGAAAACAAAAACCTTCCAACGCGGTCGAATGGACCCCGGAGCGCGAACGTGCCTTCGCGGAAGTAAAAAGTGCCCTAGCTAATGCCGCATTGTTGGTTCACCCAGATCCCTCGGCCCGCATTGCGCTAACCACAGACGCTTCAGACCTGGCCATAGGGGCAGTTGTAGAACAACACGTCAGCGGAATCTGGCAACCTTTGGCATTCTTCAGCAAATCGCTAAACCAAACTGAGCGTAAATACAGCACTTTTGACAGAGAGCTGCTAGCGCTTCATTTACCCATCCGCCACTTCCAGTTCTGGTTGGAAGGGCGGCGTTTCACGGCTTTTGTAGACCACAAACCGCTCACCTTTGCGATGGCTAAAATTTCCGAACCGTGGTCAGGCAGGCAACAAAGACAGCTGGCTAAGATTTCAGAGTTCACCACAGACATTCGACATGTGGCAGGCAAACTTAACGTGGTAGCAGACTGCCTCTCTCGCGCTGTGACATCGCCAGAGCGCGAGGAGACGGATTATACTACCTCAGCCGCTGAACTCTTCGCCAACGCGGACACATACGCAGCACCAATCCATGCAGGGATAGATTATGCAGCCATGGCAGAGGAGCAAAGTAGTGACGCGGACGTGCGCGCACTCCTGTCTGGACCAACAGGGTTAAGGCTGGAGGAAAGGGTTTTACGCGACGGTGTGCCCCCCCCTAATATGTGACATCTCAACCGGCCGACCTCGCCCGTTAGTCCCAGCTGCATGGCGCCGCCGTATTTTCGACTCGATTCACTCCCTCGCGCACCCAGGTGTGCGCACTTCGGTTAAAACGGTCGCCGAAAAGTTTGTGTGGCCTGCGCAAAAACGTAAAAGAATGGGCAAAGACTTGCATTTCTTGTCAGCGCGCCAAAGTACACAAACACACAAAAGCCCCTCTGGAGCCTTTTCGAATCCCTGCTAGAAGGTTCGACCACGTTCATGTCGACCTCGTGGGGCCACTACCTTCCTCCCAAGGTTTCACACACCTGTTAACAATGATAGACCGCACCACGCGCTGGCCAGCGGCAGTCCCTCTGGCGTCAACCACAGCGGAGGAAGTCGCTCGCGTTTTTTTGACAAACTGGGTGGCACGTTTCGGCGTCCCATCGGACATCACGTCCGATAGGGGGCCTCAATTTGTCTCGGAGCTTTGGTCAGCCATGGCCAGCAGCTTAGGGGCGACAATTCACCGCACCACCGCTTATCACCCTCAGGCTAATTGGTTATGCGAGCGTTTTCACAGATCTTTAAAGGCCGCCCTCAGAGCCTCACTAATGGATACAAATTGGATAAATAAACTTCCCTGGGTTTTATTGGGGTTGTGTGCTGCGCCCAAAGAGGATCTAGACGCCTCCCCAGCAGAATTAGTTTTTGCACAACCTCTCAGGCTCCCAGGTGAATTTTTACCAGAGAACCCAGAGCCAGGGCATCTTCCAGCCCCGAGGTTTTTAGGCAGCAACGGACCGGACTCTCTCCCCAGACCAGCACATCACTCTTTTCCACGGGTTTTTGTCCCCCAAGCTTTAAATAAACGCTGAATTAGTTTTTGTTAGGCATGAAGCTTTAAAACCAACTTTCCGCCCACCATACGATGGGCCATTCAGAGTGCTGGAACCTGGTGATAAACATTTTGTGCTTGATTTTGGGGATAGAAAAGAAACAGTCAGCATTGACAGACTTAAACCTGCCTTCTTGTTGAGAGACGAGCCTGCACGGTTGGCGCGAGCACCTCGGCGGGGTAGACCCCCCAAGAGAAAAGACTCAGCCCCCCTGCAGGGAACAAATAATCACTCTCCTCCCCAAGCTGCAGATTCCTTACAGGAAGGTCCCAGCAGGACGCCCAAGCGGACCCACAGCAGATTCGAGAGAAGATTAAAACCCAGACAGCACAGAGACTGATGCAAACTACTCAACAGTTGTTCTCCAATTGTGCTGTAACAGTTTAGGACTGACTTGTGATATTACTATGCTGTTATGATTACCACTGAACTCTCTTAGGAGCATGGCTGCTGGAAAGTTTCTTCTGCGTCAAGAGGTGTAGCAGTTAGTATATCATAATTATCTTAAACTGTGAATTTTTCTATTGTCCTTTTCTTAGTCGTTTGGGGGGCTGTGGTCTATATTAATCATATATCCCATAACCTACATATGTTTAAGCATGTGAGAGTGTTTAGTGATTACATATGTAAAGCGACTTCACACCTCAGAACAGGACAAAGAGTCTCAACCGCCAGTGAAGATCAAAGAGCATCCGAGGCACTGCGGTGGAGACTGGATGGGTGGCCCTGACCCCCCCAGGGCCAGGTGGAGGAGTACAAAGACAAAAGAGGGGATTAAGATAGTGAGGGATGTCAGCTTTTGATATGCATGTCTTTTGTTGTTATGTGCGAGTATAAGTTCGTAGAGCCAAAGGTGTTCGCTCTTACTTCTTCTGCTGCTGCACCTAGATGAGACTTGTTTGAGGAGCTGATAATAAACTTTGGTTTATGAATCACATCGCCTCGTTATTTCAAGCTCCTCTACAATGTCTAGCTTTTGAGGATCTTTTGGTCCACTTCCCTTTGTACAGGTCCTATTGAAGTGATTTCTTGATTGAGAACAAGTGTGGCAGTAATCAAGCGTGGGTGTGGCTAGAGAAACTGAATTAAGCTTTCCAAAGATGTGATAAACCACAGTTAATTTATGTTTTAACGGGGGGGGGGGGGATCACTTCACACAAGGCCATGTAGGTTTGGATTTTTTTGTTTTGCCCTTAAACACCTTCATTTAAAAACTGCATTTTGTGTTTACTTGTGTTATCTTTGTCTAATTTAAATTTGATGATCTGAAACATTTAAATGTGAAACATACAAAAAAAACGAGAAATCAGGAAGGGGGAAACACTTTTTCATACTACTATAAATCAGTTTGTTATCCGCAGTGATGACGTTGTGGGCACATATGCGGCTTCCATATGCTTCACATGCTTGTTACTGTATGCTTATTGTTTACTGCACGTCTCAGAGGAACAAAAGGTCTGAACCTCCTAGGGGTAGCAGGAGGATGCGAAGTCTGGCCTTTTGTATGCAGAGAGACAGCCATGAAGGATTTCCTGACCACCAGGACTTCAGGTGGAGACAGAAGACCTGAAGGGGGGTGCATTGTGATTCGGGATGTAAAGACAATGCGACTGTTTGCTTTGATGTCCTGGGGTATAAAGGACAGCTGTGGGGGCATGCCTTTCTCTTTTTCTGTTTTTGGATGTTGGAGAATGTGGTGGTGAATAAAACTGATTTTGAGTAATAAACTCAGCCTCGTCTTTCCACACATCTCCACACTGGTGACCCTACGACGTATCATGAGCGGAGACGAATCTCCCGAGCTAGACTCGCCAGGAGCCAGCCAAACGAGTGCAGCCACAGTCCATCTACTGGACTTCTGGCCGAACAATCCGCGCTCCTGGTTTAGCGCAGTCGAGGCACAGTTCCACCTCCGGAGGATTTCGGTGGACGACACAAAGTTCTACCATGTGGTTGCAAAGCTGGACAACCACACAGCCCAGCGGGTGGCGAACCTGATCAACCACCCGCTGGACAGCAACAAGTACAACACGTTGAAGGCTGCACTCATCCGTTACTTCACCCCCTCGGTGCAGGAGCGAGCAGAGAGGCTCCTGGTGCTGACTGAATTTGAGGGCGACAGACCTGCAGACCTGATGGGGAAGATGTTGAGTATGAGAGACTCCGAAGATGATAACTTCATCTTCACTCACCTCTTCCTCAGGACCCTACCGTCAGAGGTGAGAGTGACCCTGGCCAGTTCACCACTGCTGGCCCGACGAGACTACCACGAGCTGGGCCAGGAGGCGCAGCGACTCGTCGACGCCAGTAAACGACGCGCGGCTGCGGCAGCGGAGCCAGGCGCAACGGCCGGAGACGGCAGGGGGCCAGAGGCTGCGGCACCAGACTCACCGATGGCGGCGACGGCAAGGGCCGGGAAACACGGAGCAGACGACGTCCTTTGCTTCTACCATCGCCGTTTCGCAGAGAGGGCACACAAGTGCATTCCACCTTGCCACTTCAAGCGCTCAGGAAACGCCAAGACCGGGGGTCGGTAGCGGCTGCGGCCCTTGGAGAGGAGAACAAGCTGCTCTACTTGAAGGATGCGCACTCGGGGAGGCACTTCCTCGTGGACACGGGCTCCCAGCTGAGTTTCATCACACCTTCCTACGCTGACCGACTGGCGCCTTCCAGCGGTCCCCGGGTGTCAGCAGCGAATGGCTTGGCGATTAAGACCTTCGGTGAGAGGACTCTGCTTCTGTCTTTACACGGCCGCACTTTCGAATGGACTTTCGTCATAGCGGCAGTCAATTTCAACATGTTAGGGGATGATTTTTTGTGCTCACATGGTTTGTTGGTCGATCTTGCTAACAGACGCCTGGTTAATGCACTCTTTTTCTTCTATTCCCTGTACAGCTCGAGTGGCCCCGCCAACAGCACAAGCCAACGTCACAGCTGCAGGTGGTAAGTTCCACACACTCCTCACTCAGTTCCCAGCACTCACGGTCCCAATATTTTCGGCAACAGTGGCTAAACAAGGGGTGGAACATTTTATTACTACCACCGGACCGCCCGTTTTCGCAAAAGCTCGGCGCTTGGATTCAGCTAAACTGACCATAGCGCGCGAGGAGTTCGCCAACCTGGAGAGGTTGGGCATCATCAGGCGTTCGAAGAGCCCATGGGCTTCACCGCTTCACATGGTCCCGAAAGCTGATGGCTCGTGGCGGCCTTGTGGTGATTTCCGCAGGCTGAACAACGCTACAGCGCACGACCGCTACCCGATCCCGCACATCCAAGATTTTTCAGCTCATTTGTCGGGGGGGGGGTGCGTTTTTTCTAAAATAGACTTGGTACGTGGTTACCACCAGGTCCCAGTGCGCGCTGAGGACATACCCAAAACAGCAGTAATAACTCCCTTCGGGCTTTTCGAGTTTTTGTGCATGCCGTTTGGGCTTAAGGGCGCTGCGCAGACGTTCCAACGCATGATGGACGCGGTTCTGCGCGATCTCCCTTTCGTGTTAGTCTACCTGGACGACATATTGGTAGCCAGCGTGTCCGAAGACGAACACAAAAACCACCTCACAGCAGTTTTCCGGAGGTTGGCAGAGCACGGGTTAATAATAAACCCGGCGAAGTGTCAGTTCGGGGTGACGCAGATTGATTTTTTGGGCCATCGCGTCTCCCCAGAGGGAGCGGTCCCTCTGCCTGACAAAGTGTGCGCAGTAACAAATTTTCCCCAGCCACAAACGGTCAAAGCGTTACAGGAGTTTTTGGGAATGGTAAATTTTTATAATCGTTTCCTCCCCCGCGCAGTGCAGCTCATGCAACCATTGTATGCTGCGCTAAAAAAACAAAAACCCACAAATAAAGTCAAATGGTCTCCGGAGCGAGAGCACGCATTTTCCGAAGTCAAAACAGCCCTGGCAAATGCGTTGTTAGCACATCCAGTCCCAGCGGCCCGCATAGCGCTCACTACTGATGCGTCAGATGTGGCCATAGGGGCGGTCGTGGAACAGTTTGTAGCTGGAGCCTGGCAACCGCTCGCCTTTTTCAGTAAGACCCTGTGCGACAGCAAACGAAAATACAGCGCATTCGACAGGGAGTTGTTAGCTCTCCACTTGGCCATTCGCCACTTCCAGTTCTGGCTGGAAGGATGCCGTTTCACCGCGTTCGTTGACCACAAGCCGCTGACTTTTGCGATGGCCAAGATTTCAGAACCTTGGTCTGGCCGGCAGCAGAGACAACTGGCCGCGATTTCGGAGTTTACTACCGATATCCAGCATGTGGCGGGTAAACTTAATGTAGTGGCAGACTGCCTCTCGCGCGCCGTGGGGGCTCCCGCCCGCGCGGAGGTAGATCCTGCAGCCATGGCCATGGAGGAGGTTAGCGACGCGGAAGTGCGCGCGGCCCCGGTCCGCGTGGGGATAGATTATGCAGCCATGGCCGCGGAGCAGGGTAGTGACGCGGATGTGCACGCGCTCCAGTCTGGACCAACAGGGTTAAGGCTGGAGAGCAGGGTGCTGCAAGACGGTATGCCCCCCCTAATCTGCGATGTCTCCACTGGGTGGCCGCGTCCGGTGGTTCCAACCGCGTGGCGCCGCCGCGTTTTTGACTCAATTCATTCTCTGGCACACCCAGGAGCGCGCGCGTCGGTCAAAATGGTAGGAGAGAAATTTGTGTAGCCGAGTCTGAGCAAACAAGTTATAGAGTGGGCGGCAGCCTGCACAGCCTGCCAGCGGGCTAAGGTTCATAGACACACGAGAGCTCCCTTGGAGCCATTTTACATCCCGGCTAAAAGGTTTGATCATGTCCACGTGGACCTCGTAGGCCCCCTCCCGCCCTCACAAGGGTGCACACATCTTCTGACAATGGTTGACCGCACCACGTGCTGGCCAGAAGTGGTCCCACTGTCGTCAACCACAGCTGAAGAGGTGGCGCGCGCGTTTTTAACGGCATGGGTAGCGCGCTTTGGAGTCCCGTCGGACATTACGTCTGACAGAGGCCCGCAATTTGTTTCCGAACTTTGGTCAGTGATGTCCCGCAGCCTGGGGGCAACGATCCACCGCACGACCGCGTACAACCCACAGGCAAATGGGTTGTGCGAATGTTTTCACAGGTCATTGAAGGTGGCCCTCAGAGAGTCGCTTACGGATACAAATTGGGTGGACAAGCTACCATGGGTTTTATTGGGGTTGCGTTCTGCACCTAAAGAGGATTTAGAAGCCTCCCCAGCTGAGCTAGTTTTCGCACAGCCACTTCGGCTGCCCAGGGAATTTCTCCCAGATAATCGCAGTGGTTAGCACTGCGGCAGCACAGTTTACCCTTGGCTGGGGGATTGTGGGGATCGTGGGTTCGATCCCAGCCCCCGACCAACAGTGATCTGTGTGGAGTTTGCATGTTCTCCCCGTGTTGCGTGGGTTTACTCCGGGATTTCTCCGGTTTCCTCCCACATGCCAAAAACATGCATGTTAGGTTAATTGGCTGTTCTAAATTGTCCCTAGATATTTGTTTCCTATAGGCCCTTAGAACAGAGGGTTAGTATTAATGAAAGCGCTTTGAGTGGTCTTTGTGACTAGAAAAGCGCTATATAAGTGCAGGTTAGTTAGTTAGTTAGTTAGTAATCCTGCGCCAGAGCGCTCCCCGGTTCAGCGGTTACAGAATAGCACGGGCCCGAGCACGCTACCTGGCCCCGTTCACCACAGTTTTCCGCGTGTTTTTCTGCTTAAGGCTTTAAAAAATGCGGAGTTTGTTTTTGTCAGACATGATGCCCATCGTCCACCCTTGCGCCCACCTTATGACGGACCATATAGAGTGTTGGAAACAGGGGATAAGCATTTTTTGCTAGATTTGGGGGGCAGAAAAGAAAGGATTGGCATTAACAGGATCAAACCCACTTTTGTGTTAGCTGACGAAGTTGTGCAGTTGGCGAAGGCTCCTCGGCGTGGCAGACCCCCTAGAGAGCATTCCCCAGAATACCCACAGAGGTTGACTAACAGTTCTCATCCCCAGGCAGCAGATCCACAGCTGGAAGACACCGTGGAAGTGGTACAGCCTGCTTTCATTTCACCAAGATGGCGCCCACAGCGGTCGACATGGTGCTTCGCTGCGCTCTTTGTTTGTTTTTGTTTGTCAATTGTGTGTCTGCTTGCACTTATACCCGTGAAGAACTTTTAAATATCAGGACTTTGACCCCCACGGACCTCCTCCCAGTTTTTCTAGCCCCTGCCGCCGATCTGGTTTATTGTTTGGCTCGGAAAGTGAGACGGCGGAAGAGAGGAAGACGAGCGGGCGCTCTCGTGCGACTTCGCAGGAGAGGCTCGCGAACGGTGCTGCCTGGCATATTTCTGTCCAATACCAACTCTCTCTAACAAGGTGGATGAACTGAGACTGCTGATGCGTTTTAAGGACCTCGCCTCCTCAGCTGTCCTCTGCTTTACTGAGACCTGGCTCCGGGAAAATATACCGGACAGCGCGCTGCGCCTCGACGGCTTCCAGCTCTTCCGTGCTGATCGTGACACAGAGCTTTCCGGCAAGACCACAGGAGGCGGTGTCTGCTTCTACATCAACTGTAGCTGGTGCTCTGATGTAACGGAAATTTCCAAACACTGTTCTCCTGCCTTGGAATTTCTTGTTATCAACTGCAAGCCTTTTTATTCCCCACGGGAGTTTGCTTCTTTTATACTGATCGCTGTGTACGCCCCTCCCGACGCGGACACGCGCGAAGCTCAGCGCGTGCTCGCGGATCACATTCAACACACAGAGCGGAGTTTTCCAGACTCGCTGATTATTGTGGCTGGCGACTTTAATCAGTGCAATCTGAGCCACGATCTCCCCCGCTACAAACAGTTTATTAAATGCCCCACCAGAGGATTAAACACACTGGATCACTGTTACACCACAGTGAAAGACGCATATCGCGCTGTCCCTCGAGCTGCGCTGGGATTATCTGATCACGTGATGGTTCACCTCATTCCCACATACAGACAGAGATTGAAGCTCACTAAACCTGTTGTGAGCACTACGAAGATACGGACCAGTGATGCTGAGGAGAAGCTGGAAACGTGCATGGAAATATCTGACTGGGGCATGCTTAAAGGAGCCACGCATGATCTGGATGAGTACACGGACACTGTGAACTCATATATCCACTTTTGTGAAGAGAACATTCTTCCATCACGCACCAGGGTGAGTTACTCTAATGACAAACCCTGGTTCACAGCTAAGCTCAGACAGATCAGGAAGGAGAAGGAAGCAGCGCTGAAAAGTGGAGACAGGGACTGCTACAGGGAGGTTAAATACCGGTTTAACAGAGAGCTGAAGAGGGCTAAATCTGTGTACTCAGAGAGACTCCAGCAGCAGTTCACTGCTAATGATTCGGCTTCCGTGTGGAGAGGACTGAGGCAGATCACCAACTATCGGCCTCAGGCTCCTAAAGGTCAGGATGACAAAGCCCTTTGTCAGAGACTGTCCCAACACTATGCCCGTTTTGACACCTCGTCATCTGTGTCCAACTCCCCCCCTCCCTCCAGCTCCACAGCCTCCACATTCCCTACTTCATTTAAGGCACCCCCCCCCACCTCCCCCCCTCCCCTTATCATCAGTGAGCAGGATGTGCTCAAGCAGTTCTCCAGACTGAACCCGCGCAAGGCCCCCGGCCCAGACGGCGTGTCTCCCTCCACCCTGAGACTCTGTGCGAAACAGCTGGCTCCTGTATTCACAGACATTTTTAACACCTCCCTTAAGTTATGCCACGTGCCGTCCTGCCTCAAATCCTCCACCATCATCCCTGTCCCCAAGAAGCCACGGATCACTGGACTTAATGACTACAGACCTGTAGCGCTCACCTCTGTAGTCATGAAGTCCTTTGAGCGCCTGGTCCTGTCCCACCTCAAGTCCATCACCACCCCTCTCCTGGACCCGCTGCAGTTTGCCTACCGAGCCAACAGGTCTGTAGACGATGCAGTCAACCTGGCCCTCCACTCCATCCTGCAGCACCTGGACTCCCCGGGAACCTACGCCAGGATCCTGTTTGTGGACTTCAGCTCCGCATTCAACACCATCCGCCCCGCTCTGCTCCGGGACAAGCTGTCCCTGCTCAACGTGCCTGACTCCCTCTGCAGGTGGATCATCGACTTCCTGACGGACCGGAGGCAGCATGTGCGGCTGGGAAAGACTGTCTCAGACTATACTAGCATCAGCACCGGATCACCCCAGGGCTGTGTACTTTCCCCCCTACTCTTCTCCCTTTACACCAACTCCTGCACCTCCAGCCACCAGTCTGTCAAGTTGATCAAGTTTGCGGACGACACCACCCTCATCGGGCTCATCTCCAACGGCGACGAGTCCGCCTACAGGAGAGAGGTGGCCCAGCTGGCGTCCTGGTGCAGCAATAACAACCTGCAGCTGAACGCTCTGAAGACAGTGGAGATGATTGTAGACTTCAGGAAAGTCACTACTCCTCTGCCCCCCCTCACCCTCTCAGGCTCTCCCATCACCACTGCTGATTCCTTCCGCTTCCTAGGCACTACCATCACCAGGGACCTCAAATGGGAGCTGACCATCAGCTCACTCATCAAAAAAGCCCAGCAGAGGATGTTCTTCCTGCGGCAGCTGAGGAAGCTCAAGCTACCCACCAAGATGTTAGTGCAGTTCTACACAGCCATCATCGAGTCCATCCTCACCACCTCCATAACCGTGTGGTACGCAGGAGCCACTGCCAGGGACAGACTAAGGCTGCAGCGCGTCGTGCGCACTGCTGAGAAGGTGATCGGCTGCAAGCTCCCATCTCTCCAGGATCTGTACATCTCCAGGACCCGGAGGCGTGCTGGCCGGATCATAGCCGATCCCTCACACCCTGGTCATGTACTGTTTGCCCCCCTCCCCTCTGGTAGAAGACTTCGGTCCATCCAGACTAAAACCTCCCGTCACATGAACAGCTTCTTCCCCTCTGCCATTAGACTGCTGAACACTAAGTGACTCTCGTGCACCATGTACAGCAGCTCAACCAGACTCATGTCAATCATCACTGTTTTCTTCCTGCATTACCGACTGCACTATATAGTTCTCCACAGTATCTGCTGCTGGCTAATATATATTTTAACTGTTGACCAGTATCACTTAATCTTATCCTACACTTTATTACATGTATAGTTTATTTCTCTTATCTTATCATGTTTAATGTTGCAGCATTGTACTGAGACAAATTCCTAGTTTGTGTACTACATGAACAATGGCAATAAACCTGATTCTGATTCTGAATCTGTGGTGATGTTGTTCCATCTTAGACGTTTGGGGGAGGTCATGTGGGCACATATGCAGTTTCCATATGCTTCACATGCTTGTTACTGTATGCTTATTGTTTACTGCACATCTCAGAGGAACAAAGGGTCTGAACCTCCTAGGGGTAGCAGGAGGATGCAAAGTCTGGCCTTTTGTATGCAGAGAGATGGCCATGAAGGATTTCCTGACCAACAGGACTTCAGGTGGAGACAGAAGACCTGAAGGGGGGTGCATTGTGATTTGGGATGTAAAGACAATGCGACTGTTTGCTTTGATGTCCTGGGGTATAAAGGACAGCTGTGGGGGCATGCCTTTCTCTTTTTCTGTTTTTGGATGTTGGAGAATGTGGTGGTGAATAAAACTGATTTTGAGTAATAAACTCAGCCTCGTCTTTCCACACATCTCCACAACGTAAAAATTGTGAATAGAGTATTGGCAGGTCATTACTAATATTGTTCATAAATCTAAGCTTTTTTTTGTTGTGTTAAAAAAAAAATATTTATTTCCCTGTCACTTAAAAGAACAGCCAGTATGTCCATGTGGGCCCCACTATAGGTTAGGGCTGTCTTGTGGGTCCCACCAGGTAATCTGCTCACTTGTACCAAAGGTAAAGTCTATGTGGGCAAACACAGATGGGACCCATAAGACAGCTCAGACGGGGCCACAAGGACATGCTGCCTACAGGATATTTTCTGTTATTTAAAAACTTAATTATAACAAAAGCACAGGATTTTAATTCCCCTTTCAATAAAACAAGACATTGATGGAACATTAACAATAAAAAGAAAACTGCTCTTATTTAGTTTCTCACCAATAGTTAAAACACACAGCATGAGTCTTTGTAATCTGCCAGTCAAATACCATGAATTTTATTTTAACCGGAAACAGTTTTATGGTTAATCCAGTGTGTGTGTGGTGTTCGTACCTCAACACGACCATAGCAGCTGTCATATCTACCAGAGAAGAAGAGGCTCTGGTTCTTCAATCTCCCAATTTTCACTCCACAGGATTCCTCAGCTTTAAGCAGGGTTGCAACCCCTGCCAGGTCTTAAGAAAAACAGCAGTTCTGATAGTCAACGTCGACTCTGATGAAACGTTGAAAGTATTTCTAAACATTATTGCTTTACAATCTTACCTCTGACACGTACATTGCTTTTGACTTGCGGCCCAAACAGAGCGTTTATTCCCCGGTTAGAACAGGTGACTGTCGGTAAGGCGAGCTGCTGTCGCCACCCAGCTGCTTTTTTCTTTTGAACACAGTTACAGTGTTGAGCCATGATGATGAGAAGTAAAGAAATTAAATACAATTTTACTGAACAGTGACTCATGTCTTTAAGTGTGATAAGTGGACTTTGGCTGTCAAACAACCCAGATTTTTCTATCAAGCAGGGAAAGGTCACGTGACACCTGTTAATTAGCCTTAATTGGTTTGGAAGCGTGCTGCCTAAATTTCCCTCCTGCAGGTGTTTAAATATGAAAAGTAGACTGGCCCATAAGGACTGGTTTGCTCTTTCTATATAGAAAGCCTGTTGGCTCATAACTTTTAATTTGGTGCCAGCCTTATGTCAAAACTTACTGACAGAAAATGCCATGTCCAGGGGTTCATTTTGTTAATTTTAAGATATTTAAACCATTAAGGTTTTTAATAGTTTGGCATTAATACGCTCACCGTTTTTATGCAGCATTCATCATGTCCACCTGACATAATTTCTATATACAGCCCATGCGACTAAATGTAAATATGACATAGTGTGAACCTACTTCAAAAAGGGAATACACTTGATAAATTATATAGTTCTTTTTCTAACCTCAAAAGACCACTCAAAACACTTAACCCTATTGTATGGGTTTATCAGAGACTGTTGCCAAGGGTCCATTTACAATCATCAAATAATCTAACACATCTTTTGGTTGTGGGAGGAAACCAGAGAACACAGAGTAATCCTACACAATAGTGATGGTCAGATAAGGCTTTCTGGAGGACTTGAGGCCTTTCATCAAAATGGCTCATATAGACAAGGTAACGATGTAAAACTTCATTTTCTCTACTAGGCCATCTAGTGGACAAAACATATACAACATGCTGATTTTTACAACGGTGTTATTGGTTTGTGTATTTTTTTTATTCATTCATTCATCTTCTTCCGCTTAATCCTTTTTGGGTCACGGGGGGGGGGGGGGGGGTGTGCTGGAGCCTATCCCAGCATCTTTGGGCGAGAGGCAGGGTACACCCTGGACAGATTGCCAGTCCATCGCAGGGCCAACACAGAGAGACAGACAACCATTCACTCGCACATCCATACCTAAGGACAATTCAGAATCCCCAGTTTTGATGCCAATTAACCTAACTTGCATGTTTTTGGCATGTGGGAGGAAACTGGAGAAATTCCAGAGTAAACCCACGCAGACACAGGGAGAACATGCAAACTCCGCACAGATCACTGTTGGTCGGGGGCTGGGATTGAACCCAGGATCCCCCGGCCAAGGGTGAGTTGCTGTGCTGCTGCAGTGCTAACCACTGTTCCACCGCACCGCCCGTGTATTTTTTTTTCCATTCATTTCAATAAATACACTGTCTTTTAAGAAATATCAATGATCATAAGGGAAAAAAGAAATAGTAAAACTGAGGTGACTACAGTGAATGTGTTTGTGCTACTTACCCATTTTTATTAAGAAATAATAACTTTTCAACAGCCTTATACTGTCTTTCCCAGTATATTCAACTCTGGCCTTGTTCTCATGCAGGGCACAATGGCAATAGTGCTTCAGCATAATGATGCGTAATAATGATGCAAGCTCTTTGAAACACAACAGACACTTCACCTTGCAAATAAAAATGAAATTACAAGAATAACACAGCTAGGATTCAAACCCAGGCCTCCCACTTGTAGAGCAGATGCTTTACCGCTAAGCCATCACCTCAGTTACAATAAATATCCACTATCTGTGGAAAATGCATCAATGGGAGAAATGCGCTCAAAATGTTCTCAAATGGGAGAAGTCCATGTTTTTGATGCTGCCTCCATCTGAAAATTGGCTGTGACAAATCCCTTACACAGTCAAACATCAACAACACAAAACATGAGGGATGGGGATTTCCATTGTGTATTGCTGCTCACTTTATTTCATGTTGCATGCAAAATCATGAATGGCTTCCTGATCCAGTCACATGGTACGACGTCAACACATACGTCAGCAATACACACCTAGAAATGCGCTTCACCAAATATTTCCTGCAGCACCCTCGAAGCTCTGGAGCCTTCAAGCACCCTCAAAGCTCTGGAGCCTGCTGTCCCTTCACTACAGCACAGCACAAGGAGAACATGCAAACTCCACACAGAAAGGCTCCTAACCCTGCCCATCTGGTGATGATTCAAACTTGGAACCTTCTAGCTGTGAGGCAACAATGCTAACCATTGTACACCATACAGCAACTAATGCCAACCAATTAAGCCTTAAAGGGGTCATTGACTGACAACAGGCACAGTCCTGGCTTGTGTGATGCCCTGGGCAGACCGTCTTCCTGGTGTGCCCCCCCCCCACTTCGATCTAAAGACTGTCCTTTCTTGTTTTCCTTGATACAAAGTTGTAAATGACATCATCAGATGAACGTTATTCAGCAATGGTGTGATTCTGCAAGATCAGTAAAGAGGTTCTTCAACAATCAATCAATATCATGGTTTATAATTTAAATTTAAAGACTATAATCATAATCATCAATATTAAATCAAAACAGTTTGAAATGTTTCACTCTGCTTATAATGAATATTGAGAATGCTTATTGAATTATCTTGCAAAAGGACATTAACTTCAAAAAACTACTTTATTGAAATAGCTTTTCTATGCAATATTTCTATTTAGCTTGTTACAGCTTACAACGTAAAAACTGTTAAAAACCGCAATCACTAAAAGAAATTCATCCTGTGGAAGAGGAAGTCAGACAAGGCAACAAGCTGACGACACAGAACTTTATTCTCCTCCATCAGATACAAACAGACTGCCCTGGGTCTCAAGGCAACCACTTTTATCCTCTTTATTCAAGCCTTTGGGACCCAGGGTGTGAAACATTAACGTACAGGACACATGTACACACACCAACATACAGTACACAGAGCATGACTTATTACCATAGTTTTCACGCCCCGGTGACTAGATAGATAGATAGATAGATAGATAGATAGATGTACTTTATTGATCCCAAACTGGGAAATTACAGTGTAACAGCAGCATAACAGTTGACAACCAAACAACAGAAACACACACATGACAGACAAAGGGATTACCCATGGAAAGTAAAAAACTAACACGACTATAAAACCTACGTATATACATCACAGCTTAATATATGATGACCCATATAAACACATGAATCATCCCATTGCACAAAGAAGGACTATCAGGGGCAGAGTGAAAAGTGATGTACCAGTTAGTCTGTAAGATGCAGTGTGGCAGCATAGCTATGCCAGAATACAACATCATAGTGAGTTATTGTACAGTGAAATTGCATATGGCAGGAAAGATTTCCTGTACCTGGCTGTTCGACAACGAAGCTGTAGTAGTCTACTGGAGAAAGTGCTTTGCTGTCTATCTAGTGTGTGGTGGAGGGGGTGATCAGGATTGTCCATGATGGATCGCAGTTTATTTAGTGTTCTCCTCTCCATCACTGTCTGAAAGGTCTCCGGTCTGAGACCAATTACAGAACCAGCCCTCTTGATAATCTTGTCAAGTCTGTTGGTATCTCTGGCCCTAATACTGCTACCCCAACAGACTGCAGCAAAGAAGATGGCGCTGGTGACAACAGTCTGATAGAAAAGCTCCAGCATCCTGCTGCACACGTTGAGGGATGTCAGCTTTCTCAGGAAGTAGAGTCTGCTCATCCCCTTCTTGTGCGCAGCATCGGTGTTGGATCTCCAGTCCAACCTGCTGCTGATCCTGACACCCAGATATTTGTAGTCCTCAACCACTCCAACATCCTCTTCCCTAATCTGCAGTGGCTGAGAAGGAGCCTTCCTCTTCCTGAAGTCAATCACCATCTCTCTGGTCTTGCTGACATTCAACCTCAGGTGATTCTGCTCTGTCCATTCCACAAATCTGTCTACCAGTGCCCTGTACTCCTCTTCCTCTCCTCCTCTTATACACCCCACAACAGCTGAGTCATCAGAGAATTTTTGCAGGTGGCATGACTCAGTGCTGTACTGAAAGTCAGTGGTGTATAAGGTAAAAAGAAAAGGAGAGAGCACAGTCCCCTGTGGCACTCCCGTATCACTAGCCACCATTCCGGACAAGACACTGCCCAGCCTGACAAATTGTGGTCTGCCTGTCAGGTAGTCAGCAATCCAGGAGATCACAGAGCTGTCAACCCCCATCACCTGCAGCTTCTCGCCCAGCAGCAGTGGCTGTATGGTGTTAAAGGCACTGGAGAAATCAAAAAAAGTGATTCTTACAGTATCTCCTCCACCATCCAGGTGCAGATGGGCTCGTTGCAGCAGGTAGATGACAGCATCTTCAACTCCTAAATGGGGTTGATATGCAAACTGCAGAGGGTCCAGCCACATCTTCACCTGCGGCCTCAGGTGGGCTAAGACCAGTCTCTCCAGGACCTTCATCACATGAGATGTGAGGGCAACTGGTCGGTAGTCATTCAAATCCGATGGAGATGACTTCTTGGGACAGGAACCAGGCAGGATGTCTTCCACAGCACCGGTACTTTCTCCAGACTCAGGCTCAGGTTGTACAGGTGTTTCAGTACCGGAGCTAGTTGGTTGGCACAGGTCCTCAGGGTCCTTGTGGAGATGCCGTCAGGGCCCGAAGCCTTCCGCTGATGGAGTCTCTCCAGCTGTTTCTCCACCTGATCTGTAGTCACCGTGAAGTGAGGGAGGGTCCTGGTGCCCCCTGAGGAGGAGGGAGATGGAGAGAAGTTCTGCACGGGAGCATGGGTGGGGAGGGGTGCGTGGGGGTCTGGTTGTGTTGCCCGGGTGACAGGCTGTGAGTTGAACCTATTAAAAAACAGATTCAGTTCCTCAGCTCTCTCCTGGCTCCCAGATGGCTGCCGGACTCTCCCCTTGTACCCAGTGATTTGTTTCCTTCCCTCCCACACATCTTTAGTGTTATTTTGCCTGAGTTTCTCTTCCAAATTCCTCCTATAATTGTCCTTGCACCTCCTCAGCATCTCTCTCAGCTCATGCTGCACTCCCCTCAGCTTCTCCTTGTCTCCAGCCCTAAAAGCTCTCTTCTTTTTGTTCAGAAGTGCTTTCAGGTCACTGGTGACCCATGGTCTGTTGTTGGAGAAGCAGCGTACAGTCTGAGCTGGCATGGTCATGTCTTCACAGAATCTAATGTATTCTGTGATGCAGTTGGTCATATTGTCTATGTCCACCCCATGTGGTTCACAGAGTACGCTCCAGTCCGTCGTCTCAAAGCAGTCCTGTAGTGCATCAGCAGCCTCCTGTGTCCACCTTCTCACAGTCCGTGTATAAGCAGGCTGCCTTTGCACAAAGGGGACATACTTGGGTGTTAACATGACCATGCAGTGATCTGATTTACTAATGGGGGGTAGAGCTGTGGCACTATATGCATCCCTGACATTGGCATACAGTAAATCCAGTGTTTTGTTCTCTCTGGTGGGACAGTCAACAAACTGGTGAAAGTTTGGTAGTGTTTTTCCCCACTGAGACATGGTTAAAATCACCTGTGATGGCCATGAATGCATCTGGGTGCTTCTCCAGTAATGTGGCCGCAATGGAGCTGATGACGTCACAGGCCACCGCTGTGTCAGCTGACGGAGGGACATAGACAATAACAATTAAAGCGCACTTCATTTCTCGCGGCATATAATAGGGTCTCATGCTCACAGCCAGCAGTTCAATGTCCGGGCTGCAGCATTTTTCCTTCACATAAATGTGCCTGGGGTGACACCATCGTTCATTAACAAGAAGTGCCACTCCTCCTCCTCTCTTTTTCCCGCTGTTTTTCATGTCCCTGTCCCCCCTTATAGTCCTGAAGCCAGGTATCGCTATGTTTACATCCGGGATCTGTGAGTGTAACCACGTCTCCGTAAAACACATGAAACTACACTCACGATACTCCTTTTGCGTCCTGACCAGCGCTGTAAGCTCGTCTGTTTTATTTCCCAGCGATCGCACGTTCCCGGTGATGATCATCGGGACAGCCGGCTTATGCTTCCTCCTCCTCCTCCTAACCTTTGCTCCAACCCTTCATCCGTGGTGTCTCCTCTTCAGCTCATCCGGGATAAGGGGTTTCACTGCCTGCCGCAGCGCTCCAGGCTCCGGCCTCCTCAGCCCAATCAGCTGTTCACGTGTGTAAACAATGCATTCACCCCCACCTCTGTTGATCTCCATTGCCCGAGGAAGAGAAAAGGTGACGAAAACTAGAAAAAGACCGACTTAAATAGAGAAAAAAAGTTGGCCAGTCTTAGTCCGAGTATTCCTACAGAGCCCTGGTTAATAAGAAACACACTATATACAGGTATAAATAGATAGAAACACAAAGACACGAGAGAGTTGCTGCTGGTATGGCCGCCCTGCCTCTGGTGCCATTAAAAAAAAAAAAAAAAAAACTACAGGTGTGAACCCTGTCACAGCGGGGGCAAAGGCACCTCTTGTCTAGTCTAAAACCTCCTAGCGCTATGGTGCCCCTTGTTGTCTCCGCTCCTCTCTTCACTATTACCATTTGTCACCTCCTTGTCCCCCCCCCCACCTTAAGCCCTGGGTGGAGTGCCACCTGTCATCGTGTCACCACACAGCCCCCCACCCACCCCACCCGAACACCCAGAAAGGGCCCTAACCCTCTGGTCCTTTGGCTTGAGCAAGCGCCCGTAGCGACTGTAGCGGGGAACTGCCGGTCCAGTCGAAGCGCCTTCCTGATGAGGTGTGTGGGAGGAAACATTGGTCTGTGGAGGGGGAGAGGGTAGGGAGGTTACATAGTTAGTTTCGTGAGCACAGGTCTCTGCCGGGGACATACCACCCTGCGCAATGGTGTGCCAGGCTCGGCACGTTGGCAGCTCCTGTACTGTGAAAAAATTGCACGAGCGGGTCGGTCCCATTCACGGGGCTCTCCAGTAAAAATTCCCTGGGGAGCCGCAATGCCTGTGAAAAAACGAGCTCTGCTGGGGAAGCTGCCAACTCTTTCTTAGGAGCAGCGCACAACCTCAATAGGACCCAAGACAGGCGGTCGACCCAATTTGCATCCGTGAGCAAGGCTCTGAGCACTGCTTTAAGTGACTCGTGAAAACGTTCGCGCAGCCCATTAGCCAGGGGGTTGTACATGGTGGAACGGTGAATTTTGACCACCGGGCTATCGGCCATCGTGGTCCAGAATTCTGAAACGAATTGCGGACCCCTGTTGGAAGTGATGTCTGACGGGGATCCGAACCGTGCTACCCAAGCCAACAAAAATGTGCGAGCTACCTCGGCGGACATGGTGGAAGCCAGTGGGACCACTTCTGGCCAATACGTGGTGTGGTCCATGATAGTCAAAAGGTGTGTGAAACCTTGCGACAGCGAAAGGGGGCCCACTAAATCCATGTGTACGTGGTCGAACCTCCTGGCTGGAATTTGAAATGGCTCGAGAGGGGCTTTGGTGTGCTTGTGTACTTTAGCCCGCTGGCATGTGATGCACGCTGCAGCCCATTCTTTCACATCCCCGCGCAGGCGAGGCCAGACAAATTTTCCCCCCACCAGTTTAACCGAGGTGCACACGCCGGGATGTGAAAGGGAGTGGATGGACTCAAAAACACGGCATGCCAAGAGCTCAGAACCACCGAGCAGGGGCGGCCAGTGGAGACGTTGCAGAGCGGCGGGGGGGCACCCTTCTTGCACCACCCTGCTCTCCAGTTTTAATCCAGTAGCCGCGGACTAGAGCGTGCAAATGTCTGCATCCCCGGTTTGGTCGCGGCCATGGTGGGTAAATCTATCCCCATGTAGACCAGGGAGACTAACGCGCGTGACAGGCAGTCAGCCACGTCATTAAGCTTACTGGCTGCATGTTGGATGTCGGTAGTGAATTTTGAGATTGCGGCCAAGTGCCGTTGCTGTCGAGCCAACCACGGTTCCAAAACTTTGGACATAGCGTACATTAGTGGTTTGTGATCAACAAACGTGGTGAACTCATGGCCCTTGAGCCAAAACTGGAAATGGCACGTAGCCAGGTGGAGAGCCAGCAACTCCCAGTTAAACGTGTTGTATTTGGTCTCGTTGTCGCTTAAGGTACGGCTGAAAAATGTGAGTGGCTTCCACGAACCGGAGACGTACTGCTCCACCACTGCCCCTATTGCGACATCAGACGCGTCCATGGTGAGCGCTATCCACGCTGATGGGGTTGGGTAGGCCAGCAAAGCCGCGTTAGCGAGCGCTGTTTTGGCGTTTGTGAATGCCTGGACCCGCTCGGGGGTCCAGTCAATGCTTTCCTCGGGCTTCTTTTTTTTGAGCGCGCTGTACAGCGGTTGCAGCAGCTGGGCTGCCCAGGGGAGGAAAAGGTTGTAAAAATTGACCACTCCCAAAAATTCCTGTAGCGCCCTCATGGTCTGTGGACGCAGAAAATCTGACACCACGTGCACTTTATCCGGCAGCGGAATTGCACCCTCCAGCGA
Source organism: Pholidichthys leucotaenia (assembly GCA_020510985.1). Classification (NCBI taxonomy): domain Eukaryota; kingdom Metazoa; phylum Chordata; class Actinopteri; order Cichliformes; family Pholidichthyidae; genus Pholidichthys; species Pholidichthys leucotaenia. The sequence goes on from CM035838.1 coordinate 403,476,029, forward strand.
GATGTGGTAGCCCAAAAAAATCAATGACTGGCAGCCCGAACTGGCACTTTGCCGGGTTAACAATCAGCCCGTGCACTTCCAACCGCTAAAAGAGCTGTCTGAGATGGGCGAGGTGCTCTTCCTGTGATGCGCTAGCCACCAAAATGTCGTCCAAGTTGACAAAAACAAACGACAGGTTACGGAGCACCGTGTCCATCATTCTTTGAAAAGTTTGCGCTGCGCCCTTTAACCCACACAGCATGCATAAAAACTCAAAGAGGCCAAAAGGAGTTATTACTGCCGTTTTGGAAACGTCCTCTATGTGCACTGGGACCTAGTGGTAACCGTGGACCAGGTCCACTTTTGAAAAAATGCGCGTCCCAGCCAGGTGCATAGAAAATTCCTGGATGTGCGGGATGGGATACCGGTCATGTTCCGTGGCATTGTTTAAGAGTCGGAAATCGCTGCACAGCCACCATGACCCATCAGTCTCATGCTACATGTCCACTGGTTCCGTCGTTTTTCTGCTTCCCATTCATTGTGTATTGGAAACACGGTGGAAAGCATTTGGGTGCGGAGCGGTCAAAAACCGTACTTGTTGTGCCGAGTCGCCTGGGGTACCCTACAGCTCATTTGCATAAAGATCTCCCTCGGTAAAGATTTTTTCCGTATGGTCATGAACCGGAGGCAGCACTCTCACCCTGAACTTTTAAGCCAGCGTTTTTTGATGTCAAATAACGATGGATTCATTAACTGAACCTACTATTTCTCGCACAAAATGATGTTAGAAACACTTTTTGCCAGTTTGTTTTAAAGATATGCACTGACTGGCAAAACGAGGCTCTTCTGGGAGCCGAAGTCCACCAGAAAACGTCTCCCAGAACATGTGTCCGTGAGGAAAAACAGCTTCTCTCTGTTGCCAGCGGTCGCAGCTGCTACCAACTGCTGGCTGTCTTGTTTCCCGGCTTTCTTGAAGTGGCACGGTGGCAGACAACGCTGCGCTTCCTTGCCAAAACGGTGGTGATAAAAACACAGCATCCCAGCCCCGTGTCTCCGGGTGGCCGTCCCTGCCACCACCATTGGCTCCTCGACCTCGCTGGATTCCTTTGGAGAGTCTCGTGTCACTGCGTGCATGCTGAGAGCCTTGTTTGCCAGGATAATTCGATCTGCCTCTTCTGCCAGCACACGGTAGTTCCTGCCACCAGCAGCGGCAAGTTAGCAAGGATTGCCCACGTTGTAGCTGGTAGGTTCCTGAGGAAGAGGTGCGTAAACAGGAAAAATCTGTCGTCTTTACCCATTAGTGCGAGCATGCTCTCCATAAGTTCCACAGCTGATCTGTCCCCTAACTCTGAGCATGCGTGGAGCCTTTCTGCTCTCTCCCCGTCCAAAAGGGTATAATGGTGTAGCAGTATCCGCCTGAGAGCATTGTATTTTCCTTGGGCTGGCGGATCTTGGAGCAGACTTATGGCTTGCTGCGTTGTGTGCGCATGCCACCACATGATGGTACTTTGTGTTGTTTGTTGAGACTCTGCGGAGGGCAAACTGGGCTTCCATGTGAATAAACCAAGCGGCCGGGTTGTGAAGCCAAAAGTCTGGAGTCTGACTGTCGTGTCGCATACAGCAGTGGAAGCCTCCAGCGGGAATGTCCCCGTGGTGGTGCTCGGTCTGTGTTCCATTTCACGTCTCTAGGTTACCAATGTGGAGGAAGGAATCAGACGAGACCACGAGCTGACGACACCGACTTTATTCTCCTCCATCAAACTTATCAGACTGAAACTGATTGCCAGAGCAAACTCTTATACACTTTATTTCCGCCTCCGGCACCAAGGGTAAACACATTAACATACAAGCTGTGAAACATGCACACACATCCACATCCACATTAACATACTGTCACAGAGCAGGTCTTGATACAATACATTCGCACCCCTGTGTCCTCAGGTGTGAACCTGGCACAGCGGGGGCGGAAGGCACATCTTTCTTTGGCTTTATACCCCCTAGCACTCTGGCACCCTTAGCTGGCAATTCTCACCTTTTCCCCATTACCATTTCTGTCTACCTTGTCCCCTACCAACCCCCTGTCCTGGGTGGAGTGCCATGTCCTCTTGTATCCCCCACAATCCAACATAAAATGGACTGGAAAAGAATAAGTTCCCTTGACAAAAATGGAACCTCTCATTTGAGTCAAAGGTTTTGTATAAATAGGTAGTCAATCCAATCAGAAATTGAGAAGCTACAGTGGAGACAATAAAAAAGGATACTCCCCCCAAAAAATGTAACCTCTTATTTGATGTGAAATCGAATGTGTCCCAGGTATTGATGAGTGAAAGCTTTTGTATAAATTTGAAGTCAGTCCCGAGGTCTGGGTTGCGGAGGCAGCAGCTCAAGCAGAGAAGCCCAGACTTCCCTCTCCCCGGCCACCTGCTCTAGCTCTTCAAAGAGGATCTCAAGATATTCCCAGACCAGCTGGAAGACAATCTTTCCAGTGTGTCCTTGGTCTGCCCTGGGGTCTCCTCCCAGTGGGACATGCCCGAAACACCTTAAGTGGGAGGCGTCCAGGAGGCATCCTGATCAGATGCCAAAACCACCTCAACTGGCTCCTTTTGATGTGGAGGAGCAGTGGATCTACTCTTAGCCTCTCCCGGATGACTGAGCTCCTCACCGTATCTCTAAGGATGCGTCCAGCAATCCTATAGAGAAAGCTCATTTCAGCCGCTTGTATCCGCGATCTCATGTAGCGTGAACTTTTTACATTTTACATAAATTTTAAATTTGGGCAGTGTGGTGGCGCAGTGGTTAGCACTGCGGCAGCACAGCAACTCACCCTTGGCCATGGGATCCCTGGTTCGATCCCAGCCCCTGACCAACAGTGATCTGTGTGGAGTTTGCATGTTCTTCCCGTGTCTGCGTGGGTTTATTCCGGGAGTTTTCCGGTTTCCTCCCACAGGCCAAAAACATGCAGGTTAGGTTAATTGGAGACTCTAAAGTGGCCCTAGGTGTGAATGTGTGTGTGAATGGTAAAGGGATAGCGCCGTACCGTGGCTGCTTCATCCATCCAGGTGGATGCCCTCAATTTCCCCTCTGGGTATCAATAAAGTATACAAAATCAAAAAAAAAAAAAAAAATTCACCCGAAAGACAAATATCCCAAACTTTTTGTGAGGTGTGTATATGTGTTTTTCAGCTTTTATTATTGTAATTTATGAAAGGAAAAAGAGACTCAGTAAAATAGAAATAAAAACAAAGTTTACAAAAATGCAAAAACCAAGTTAAAACAAAAGCTTAAAATAAAAATATGAGACCATCAAAAAGCAGTTGATTTGAAACAACAGGAAGCCTGACTAAACATACATACAGTGGTGTGAAAAAGTGTTTGCCCCCTTCCTGATTTCTCATTTTTTTTTATGTTTGTCACACTTAAATGTTTCAGATCATCAAACAAATTTAAAAATTAGACAAAGATAACACAAGTAAACACAAAATGCAATTTTTAATTGAAGGTGTTTATTATTAAGGGTAAAAAAAATCCATACGTACATGGCCTTGCGTGAAAAAGTAATTGCCCCCCTGCTGAAACATAAATTAACTGTGGTTTATCACATCTTTGAAAGCTGAGTTCAATTTTGTAGCCATTTCTAAAAATATGGGACTCCAGTGAACCACAGTGAGAGCCATTATTCACAAATGGGGAAAACGTGGAACAGTGGTGAACCTTCCCAGGAGTGGCCGACTGACCAAAATTACCCCAAGAGCACAGTGACAACTCATCCAAAAGGTCACAAAAGACCCCACAGCAACATCCAAAGAACTGCAGGCCTCACTTGCCTCAGTTAAGGTCAGTGTTCATAACTCCACCATAAGAAAGGACTGGGCAAAAATGGCCTGCATGGTAGAGTTCCAAGACGAAAACCACTGCTGAGCAAAAAGAACATAAAGGCTCGTCTTGTAGCACCTTGGGGGAGTCAGATTATTTAGCATCTCAGACAAGAGACAGTGGATAAGCATGGGAGAACAATGCTCAGGAGGTTCCTGGCGAGATAGCAGGAAGGAGTCAAGGACGTAGGGGGTTGAATGCAGTGTAATGCAAATGTCATGTTGTGTGTGGAGAAATGCCATGAAACTTGTGAGGAGTGATTTGGGTAAAAGAAGAGTGCCTGCTGAAATGTGTCATTCTGTTCTGTGCTTGAAAGATGTGAAGTGTGTAATAAACCATCTGTCGTGAATATGTCTCTTATTTTACACACTCCACGCTGGTGACCCAAGACGTATTATGGAACACGAGGCAAGAACCCCGGAGCCGGCCCGGTCGTGAGCCCCCAGCCACGCATGTGAGGTTTCAGTCAAGCTACCAGATTTCTGGCACCACAACCCGCGCTCTTGGTTCCACCACACCGAGGCCCAGTTCGCCTTCCAGGGAGTAACGGCAGACGACACCAGATTCTACCATGTAGTCGCAGCGCTGGACGCCCGCACAGCTCAGCAGGTAGCAAGCCTGCTCGATCAGCCACCAGCCCGCAACAAATATGAGGCGCTCAAGGCTGCACTCATCCGGCGCTACACACTCTCGGAATGTGAGAGAGCGGAGAGGCTCCTGGGGCGGACCGAGTTAGGAGATGGTTCGGCTATCGACCTGATGGAGAAGATGCTGGCGTTAATGGGCACGGACGACGGGCACTTTCTGTTTGCCCAACTTTTCCTCCGGAACCTTCCAACGGTGGCGAGAGCGGTTCTGGCCAATTCGCCGTTGCTGGCCGCGCGGGACTACCGTGCCCTAGCCCCGGAGGCAGACAGGATCATCCTCACCACCAGGGCGATCACAGTCAAAGCGGCAGCGGCGGAGCCCAGCGAGATGACCAGAGGAGGCGAGGAGCCACCGACGGTAGCAGCAGCGGGGGCCAAGGAGCGCCAGAGAGACACGCTCTGCTTTTACCACCAACGCTTCGGAGAGATCGCACTCAGATGTGCGCCACCGTGCCAATTCAAGCGCTCGGGAAAACGCCGAGGCCGGCGGTCGGTAGCAGCTGCGACCCTCGGAGAAGAGAACAAGCTGCTCTACATGATGGACGCACGCTCGGTGAGGCGTTTCCTCGTGGACACCGGAGCCCAGAAGAGCTTCATCCTGCCAACCTACGCCGACCAGCTGGCAGGACCTAGCGGCCCCGAGATGTTGGCCGCAAACGGCTCGGAAATTAAGATAAGATAAGATAAGCCTTTATTAGTCCCACAATGGGGAAATTCCAGGATTGCAACAGCACAGGGATAGCAACACTCAGAGCAACAATCAGAAGGCAAGAGAAAAAACAAGAGCAGCGAGTATACATATGTACATATAAATACGTATATATACAGTATATATAGACACACAGTGCGGCGCATTGTAGCTCCGCACAAATTAAGACCTTTGGTGAGAGGACACTGATCTTATCTCTACACAGCCGTACATACGAGTGGACTTTTGTCGTAGCAGCACTGAATTACCATATCCTGGGGGCTGATTTTCTGTGTGCACATGGTTTACTGGTTGATGTTGCTAACAGGCGCCTGGTTAATGCACTGACCTTTGACTCTCTCCCCTGTATAGCTCGAGTGACCCAGCCAACAGCACAAGCCAACGTCACAGCTCCAGGCGGTAAGTTCCACGCACTGCTCACTCAGTTCCCAGCACTCACGGTCCCGACATTTTCGACGGCCATCACTAAACACGGGGTGGAGCACTTTATCACCACCACCGGGCCGCCCGTTTTTGCAAGACCTCGGCGCTTAGACGCAGCTAAACTGGCCATAGCGCGCGAGGAATTCGCCAACCTGGAAAGGTTGGGCATCATCAGGCGTTCAAACAGCCCATGGGCTTCCCCGCTACACATGGTCCCTAAGGCTGAGGGATCGTGGCGACCGTGCGGTGATTACCGCAGGTTGAACAACGCCACAGCGCACGACTGTTACCCAATTCCCCACATACAGGATTTTTCCGTTCACCTCGCCGGAGCACGCATTTTTTCCAAAATAGACCTGATCCGCGGTTACCACCAAGTCCCAGTGCGCGCGGAGGACGTACCCAAAACAGCGGTAATAACTCCGTTCAGTTTATTCGAGTTACTACGCGTGCCATTCGGGTTAAAAGGAGCGGCACAGACATTCCAGTGCATGATGGATGCAGTGCTGCGTGATCTCCCGTTCGTGTTCGTCTACCTGGACAATATCCTGGTAGCCAGTGCGAAGACGAACATGAAACCCACCTCACGATGGTTTTCCGGAGGTTGGAGGAGCACGGGTTGATAATCAACCCGACGAAATGCCAGTTTGGCGTGACACAGATTGATTTTTTGGGGCACTGCGTCTCTCCGGAAGGAGCGATCCCGCTGCCCGGCAAAGTGCGCACCGTGGCGGATTTTCCCCGGCCTCAGACGGTCAGTGTGCTCCAGGAATTTTTGGGGATGGTGAACTTTTATAACCGTTTCCTTCCCCGCACGGTGCAGCTCATGCAACCATTGTATGCCGCGCTCAAGAAACAGAAACCCTCGGATAGGGTCGAATGGACCCCGGAGCGAGAGCGGGCGTTCTCTGAGGTTAAAGCAGCTCTGGCAAACGCCGCACTGCTGGTGCATCCAGACCCGGCAGCCCGGATAGCGCTCACCACCGACGCTTCAGACGTGGCCATAGGGGCTGTCGTAGAGCAGCGTGTTGCCGGGGCTTGGCAGCCGCTCGCTTTTTTCAGCAGAACTTTGCGCGACAGCGAATGTAAATACAACGCATTTGACAGGGAGTTAGTTACTGGCTCTCCACCTGGCCATACGCCACTTCCAGTTCTGGCTGGAAGGGCGCAGCTTCACCGCGTTCGTGGACCACAAGCCACTAACGTTCGCGATGGCCAAGGTTTCAGAACCGTGTTTGGGCCGGCAGCAGAGACAGCTGGCCACGATCTCAGAGTTTACTACCAATATTCAGCATGTGTTGGGTAAACTGAATGTGGTGGCGGACTGCCTCTCGCGTGCCGTGGTGGCCCCGGTCTGCGTGGGGATAGATTACGCAGCCATGGCCGCGGAGCAGATTAGCGATGCAGACGTGCGCGTGCTCCAGTCTGGACCAACAGGGTTAAGGTTGGAGAGCAGGGTGCTGCAAGATGGCGGCCCCCCCCAAATCTGCGATGTCTCCACGGGACGCCCGCGTCCGGTGGTCCCGGTCGTGTGGCGCCGCCGCATGTTTGAGTCAGTTCACACTCTGGCGCACCCAGGAGTGCGCGCGTCGGTCAAAATGGTGGGAGAGAAGTTTGTGTGGCCGAGCCTATGCAAACAAGCAAAAGAGTGGGCTGCAGCCTGCGTGGCGTGCCAACGAGCCAAGGTACACAGACACACGAAGGCTTCCTTGGAGCCGTTTCGGGTACCGGCTAAGAGGTTCGACCATGTTCACGTGGACCTTGTGGGCCCCCTCCCGCCATCACAAGGGTGCACGCACCTCCTGACAGTGGTGGACCGCATCACGCGCTGGCCAGAAGCAGTCCCACTGGCGGCAACCACGTCCACGGACGTAGCACGTGCTTTTTTAACAACATGGGTGGCGCGTTTTGGAGTCCCGTCGGACATTACGTCCGACAGGGGCCCGCAATTTGTGTCCGAACTCTGGTCCGCGATGGCCCGCAGCCTGGGTGTTTCAATTCACCGCACAACCGTGTACAACCCACAGGCCAATGGTTTATGCGAGCGTTTTCATAGATCACTGAAAGCAGCACTCAGGGCTTCACTGATGGATGCAAATTGGGTAGACAGGCTGCTGTGGGCTCTATTGGGGTTGCGCTCCGCGCCGAAAGAGGATCTGGAAGCTTCCCCAGCAGAGCTGGTTTTTGCGCAGCCCCTACGGCTGCCCGAGGAATTTCTACCAGATAATCCCGCGCCGGGCAGCTGCCCGTCTCAGCTTTTGCAGCGTAGCGCAAACACAGGCACGCTGCCGGGCCCTGCCCACCACTGTTTTCCGCGTGTTTTCGTGCCTAAAACTTTAAAGAGCGCAGAGTTTGTGTTCGTCAGAGACGACGCCCACCGCCCTCCATTGCGCCCACCCTATGATGGATCGTTCAGCATGTTGGAAACAGGGGATAAGCATTTTTTGCTAGTCTTGGGGGGTAGGCGGGAGAAAATTGGCAAAGACAGACTCAAACTCGCTTTCGTTGTGGCGGACGAGCAAGTGCTGTTGGCTAGGGCCCCTCGGCATGGAAGACCCCTACGGAGAGCTCCCCAGGGAAACGATTCACCAGAGCAGCCACACGGACAGACCGAAGTGCCCCCCCCCCTCGCCACGGCCCACCCGCAGTCAGACACACTCCCAGCAGCCCCCCACTGGCACAGCAGCGCCACGGAAGCGGTAAACCCCAGTTACAGCAGATATGGGAGGAGACGGAAGCCTAAACGGCATGTGGACTGATGTTCTATTGTTCTATCTAAGATGCTGGGGGGGGCAGTGTAGCACCTTGGGGGAGTCAGATTATTTAGGATCTCAGACAAGAGACAGTGGATAAGCATGGGAGAACAATGCTCAGGAGGTTCCTGGCGAGATAGCAGGAAGAAGTCAAGGACGTAGGGGGTTGAATGCAGTGTAATGCAAATGTCATGTTGTGTGTGGAGAAATGCCATGAAACTTGTGAGGAGTGATTTGGGTAAAAGAAGAGTGCCTGCTGAAATGTGTCATTCTGTTCTGTGCTTGAAAGATGTGAAGTGTGTAATAAACCGTCTGTCGTGAATATGTCTCTTATTTTACACACTCCACAGTCTCAGTTTTGTCAGAAAATATCTCAATGACCTCCAAGACTTTTGGGAAAATACTCTGTGGACTGACGAGACAGAAGTTGAACTTTTTGGAAGGTGTGTGTCCTATTACATCCAGAGTAAAAGTAACACAGCATCTCAGAAAAGGAACATCATACCAACAGTAAAATATGGTGGTGGTAGTGTGATGGTCTGGGGCTGTTTTGCTGCTTCAGGAAGACTTGCTGTGGTAAATGGAAGCATGAATTCTGCTGTCTACCAAAAAATCCTGAAGGAGAATGTTCAGCCATCTGTTCATGACCTCGAGCTGAAGCGCACTTGGGTTCTGCAGCAAGACAATGATTGAAAACAAACCAGCAAATCCACCTCCGAATGGCTTAAGAAAAACAAAATGAGGACTTTGGAGTGGCCTAATCAAAGTCCTGACCTGAATCTGATTGAAATGCTGTGGCATGACCTTAAAAATGTGGTTCATGCTTGAAAACCCTTCAATGTGGCTGAATTACAACAATTCTGCAAAGATGAGTGGGCCAAAATTCCTCCACAGCACTGTAAAAGACTCATTGCCAGTTATCGCAAACGCTTGATTTCAGTTGTTGCTGCTAAGAGTGGCCCAACCAGTTATTAGGTTTAGGGGGCAATCACTTTTTCACACAGGGCCACGTAGGTTTGGATTTTTTTCCCCCATAATAATAAACACCTTCATTTAAAAACTGCATTTTGTGTTTACTTGTGTTATCTTTGTCTAATATTTAAATTTGTTTGATGATCTCATTTAATCTCATTTTATCTCTCTCGGTGGAGAGACTATGTCTCCCAGCTAGTCTGGGAACGCCTTGGTATCCCCTCTGAAGAGCTGGAGCAGGTGGCTGGGGAGAGGGAAGTCTGGGCTTCTCTGCTTGAACTGCTGCCTCCGCGACCCGGACCTCCGGAAAAGCGGTAGACGATGGATGGATGGATGGATGGATCTCATTTAAGTGTGACAAACATACAAAAAATGAAAAAGCAGCAAGGGGGCAAACACTTTTTCACACCACTGTATGTATAACTGAAACAGTTGTATACATATGTAATTCAAATTTATACAGTATGAGCACACATCATATCTCACACACAACAGATCTGATGGTTTATAGAACTAACTTTTTAGTTTTAGCAGTGTTGCTGTATGATTACCCATTTTTATTTATTTCATACGTGGCATGATTGCATACAAATCAGTTCTGATATTCCACAGTTACCTGGAAAATGAATTAGTTACCTCCGCCAGGCCGAAAAGGCCAGGAGGAGGTTATGTTTTTGCCGGGGTTTGTCTGTGTGTTTGTTTGTCTGTCTGTCTGTCTGTTGGTTAGCAAGATAACTCAAAAAATCTTGGACGGATTTCCATGAAACTTTCAGGCGTTGTTGGAAATGGTACAAGGAAGAACTGATTAAATTTTGGGAGTGATCCGGTTCACCGTCTGGATACAGGAATTTTTTAAAGCATTTTTCATTCAACACTGTGACATACAGCCATTTTCAACATGTGCGCAGGCGCAATGGAGGGCGCTGGTCGTCGTGCCTGCAACACAAACTCTGCGTTCTTCAACGTTTTAGGCACAAAAGGACGCAGAAAACACTGCTGGCCTGGGCCCGCCAGCGTGCCTGTGTTTGCGCGCAACTGCAAAACCTCACACGGGCAGCTGTCCGCCGACGGATTCTTTGGCAGAAATTCCCCGGCCAGCCATAGGCGCCGCGCAAAAACGAGCTCTCTGCCGGCGAAGCTTCTAAATTCTCGTTTGCCGCGGAGCGCAACCCCCCCAAAAATAATATTGTAGCGAACTCAATATGAGCACCCTACTTGGCTTGCCAAGTGGGTTGACCCTATTGGCGACACAGGTAGAGTGCGGGACTCCGGAGCGGGAGGCGTGAGTTCGAACCTCCCGGTGGGACATCGCCATGTCAAGCAGCACGTTACAATATGATATAAAACCCACGGCAACCTGTCTACCCAATTTGCCTCCGTCAGTGGAGGAGATGGACGCAACACTTCAGTTTATTACCTCCGCCAAGGAGGCAATGCTTTTACTACTGAACCACTAATCCTATCACTATCAGATTGATTGTCATTGATTAATTGTGTGTTTATTGCACTGTCCCTGTCAAATAAACAAATAATCATTGTGAATCCAATTGCTAGTCATATGTTTACATGCTCAAGGAATCTGAAAACGTACACACAAACACTGTATGGGGGGAATTGTGGCGCTTGGCGGAGGTCTGTGCTCTCCGAGTGCTTTTCTAGTTTTAAATGTGATCGCAGGGATAGAAGGGCAAAGGTGGAGAAGGGTTAGACTGTGCTGCAGATAGGGAAAGGAACGTCCTGCCTGTAGAGGGTGCTCATTTGCCACTAATAAGATGAGAACAATAATTATGAATCTTTTTTTCCCTCATTCTCATGGTGCCCAAGAGTGAATACAGTGATCCCTCACTTATCGCGGTTAATGGGTTCCAGAACCGACCGCGAAAAGTGAAAAACCGCGAAGTAGCTTCACCCCTAATGACGTCATCCATAAATAATATGTACGTTCATTCTCTCACTCTCTCTCTCTCATATGATACGTGTGTGTGTGTGTGTATGTGTACATACATACGTAGATGTAAATAAAGTGTACATAAATATGTTTTTAGAACTCTTTTATTCTTATACGTAACTCAAGATGAAAATGATTTACTGCACAGGTTAATGAGAGCTTTACTGCTCCTCAGGTGACGCCTCATCTTCAGGTGCTAGAAGCGCAGGATCATCGAGGGCAGCTTCCGATAGAGCTGGAGAAGCTGCAGGAGGCGGCGTAGTGGCTCGACGGGAAGACTATTTCGCACAAAATGGCACAAGAGAACAGCAAAAAGTTCCACGCGGCGAGACTAAAAGTAACACGAGCGATAAAGAGCAATGAATGCGGTCTTCCTTCCCTTAATGGGCGCTCGGCAGGGAGAGGAGGTGGGTGAAACGTCTCGGCCAATCAGCTTGCGGGGTGAAACGTCTCGGCCAATCAGCTTGCGAGATTTCCGAGCTGAGCCAACACGAGAACAGCGAACAGAGAGGTGGATTTTTTGAGTTGTGCGGCTCTCCGTGTTGATACCTGATGGTCTAATGTAGTCTCCCTGCCTTCTGCTAGCGCCCGGCCATTATTTCTCAATTTTGAATTTTTGATGAATATTTTTGAAAAATCCGCGATGCACTGAGGGCGCGAAAGGTGAAGCGCGAAGTAGCGAGGGATCACTGTACCGCCCTGGGTAACCACCCATGTGGCCCATATCTGAAACTGCCACTGACTGAAAATGTGTCTTTTTGTAGGTTTTATCCTTCTGAAATGTGCCTATTAATCATGTAATTATCGAAAAAAAAATCAAAACACTCACTTCTCTTTAAAAACACACATAGCCTTTATATAATTTCTGTCACCGATTTCTGTCATCTGCTAAGTTTGTTCCTTCGTCAGGAAGCAGTAAACCCAGCCTTGATACCCACCCTCTGCCCTATTATTGGCCAGCCGAGCTGTCTGTCTGTCTCCAACCTTGTAGATGGGCGGAGAGCCCAAGCTTCAGAGCTAATAGTGCTACTAGGGAGTTGGCTTACCAAACATGGTTTATATTATTTTCTTTAGATTTTAGTTAGCCTAATAGGCATCCCTGTTTCTACCCAGTTCACTAATCCACAGTCGATAATATATCTACCATCATTCTGGTTTATTTTGTTATATTTTCACCATGATACTACATTAAACCATTAGCATTATTTTCTCTAAATGGTTTCCTCCCACATGCCAAAAACATACAAGTTAGGTTAATTGGCATCAAACTGGGGATTCTAAATTGTTCTTAGGTATGAATATGAGAGTGAATGGTTGTCTGTCTCTCTGTGTTGGCCCTGAGATAGACTGGCAATCTGTCCAGGGTGTACCCTGCCCCCGCCCAAAGATGCTGGGATAGGCTCCAGCCCCCCACCCCCCGACCTGAAAAGGATTAAGCGGAAGAAGATGAATGAATGAATGAATGAATGAGATCCAAGGCAGCTACCTGAAGCTAAAAGTTTAGCCACCCATTCACAAACATTTCTGTGCTTGCTGTAGACCTACTCTAGGGATCGGTCTATCAACCACTGAAACCAGACACCCCTGTCCACCATTCATTCATTCATCTTCTTCCGCTTAATCCTTTTCAGGTCGCGGGGGGGGGGGGGGGGGGGCTGGAGCCTATCCCAGCATCTTTGGGCGAGAGGCAGGGTACACCCTGGACAGATCACCAGTCCATCGCAGGGCCAACACAGAGAGACAGACAACCATTCACTCTCACAGTCATACCTAAGGACAATTTAGAATCCCCAGTTTTGATGCCAATTAACCTAACTTGCATGTTTTTGGCATGTGGGAGGAAACTGGAGAAATCCCGGAGTAAACCCACGCAGACACGGGGAGAACATGCAAACTCCACACAGATCACTGTTGGTTGGGGGCTGAGATCGAACCCAGGATCCCCCGGCCAAGGGTGAGTTGCTTTGCTGCCGCAGTGCTAACCACTGTGCCACCGTGCCGCCCCCCCTGTCCTCCAGTGATATACTGTATTATTTCATCCATTCTTATATTAATACCCGTGTGAGCTGTTAAAATGTGGAAAAACTGCCGTCAATGACCCCTTTAAAGAATGAATGAAATAATATATCCCTGTCCACCAGTGATGTTAATCACCTTTTACTGTGGGACACATATGTGGGTTTCATATGCACAAACGTATATCACCTTATGCTTCATATGTATATCACTGTATGCTTACTGTATGCTTCACGTCTCAGATGAACGAAGGACTGAGCCTCCTCGGAGATAACAGGAGGATGTGAAATGTGGTCTTTGGTATGCAAAGAGATGGCCGTGGGGGATTTCCTGGCTGCCAGTGACTTTGGGGTGGGGGTGATAAGATCTGAAAGGGATGCATTGTTATTTGGGATTAAATGCATTGTGACTGGAGCTTTGAAGCTCCTGGGGTATAAAAAGGGGATGAAGGTCTGGGTTTCTCTCTCTTTCTGTATTGCTGATGTTGGAGAATGTGAATAAACCTGACTCGTGAGATAAACTCTGTCTAGTCCTTTCACATTTCCACATTACAGCCATTCTCAGAATGGCTGGTTTCAGTGCAATTCTTGCCAAATACCATTTATCAAAATATCTCACAAACATTTCATGAAGACCTGTGGGAGTTGTCAACATGTGGAAAAATGCAGTCAGTGGGATCTTTTAAATCAATTAAATTAATGGTTGTCTGTCTCTCTGTGTTGTCCAGGGTGTACCCTGCCTCTCGCCCAAAGATGCTGGGATAGGCTCCAGCCCCCCTGCGACCCAAAAAGGTTAAGCGGAAGAAGATGAATGAATTAATTAAATCACCCTTTATTGTCATTCAACCATACAGCCAATCATGTACAGTAGAAATGAATGTGAATGCACCATTAGAGGGGCTCTAATGGTGCATTCACACCAAACGCACAACAAAATTTTCATGCGGCGTGAATACATGTAAATTTAATGTAAATGTACAAATACACGCAAATTCGTGCAGACTCGATCTGAGGGAGGTCACCAGCTGATCAGCTAATCAGCCTTGAGATTCCGCCATCACCGGAGTAGAAGTCTCAACACTGAAGCGAAAACTAGTTTGAAAATGAGACTGCCTCTCACCTGCAGACAGATGGACTGGGGACTCTGCAGCTAAAACGGAGTGTCAGGAGTGTATCTACCCACGTACTCCTGCTACAGATGTGCTAACGAGGGCTAGCAGGCTAGCAGTGTAAAAAAACCATCATCCATGTGCAATTTCTGGAGGAGACATTTTCCCAACTGTGTGCGCCAATAGATAATGTTGTAAACTTAACCATGATGGCGTTTTGGGGATTTCCACAGCAGGTAGAAAGCAGCCACAGAAGTAATGAAGGCAGCCCCACCCCTCTGCAGTTTGCTCGGATGGAATTCACATCTATTATTCACGGCATGCTTACACTGAGTTAACATGTAATCGTGTTTGGTCTGAATGCACCTTCAGGGTTTTCCCACCACCACCTGATGCTACACTAAAGCTCTGCTTTCAAACAAAGATGTAGCTTCCACATACCTCCTAACACTGGCTGTCACCACCTGTCTCCCTTATAATTTTCTGCTAAGTACTAGCAGTGTCTTTGTAATGCCAACCACTAATTATTAGGTGGTTCCAGGTTCATTTGAGTTCATGTAAGGTTGGATTAAAATTTGATAAACAGAATCACTAACACACTAGCAATTCTATTTGGCTAGCCAGGCAAACAACAATAACTGTGGGAATTTGTACTCTTAAGTTTGTAATAAGCCAAATAACATCTGGGAGTAAGATTTATGTTGTATTGTGGTTCACAGGTTCATTAGAACCTATGCAGTGTCATAAAAGAGTGACTGAACTGAGCACTGAGTTAAACTGCTTTTTATTTATATATACACAAATTTGCAAAATGTTTTTTTTTTTTGTACATTTAATAGGTTAATGTCTTAACATGGTCCCTCTGTGGACTGCCACCTTATCGTGGCGGAGGGGTTTGAGTGTCCGAATGATCCCAGGAGCTATGTTATTGGGGGCAACTTGTCCTTGGTAGGGTCTCCTAAGGCAAACTGGTCCTGGGTGAAGGGCCAAACTAAGAGCGGTCCAGTGGATCTTCATGAAAAATGTTACATCAAGGACCCAGTGTACCCAAAGGCAGCACATGGGTCCACCTTCCAGTGGGCTCACCACTGGCAGGAGGGATCATGGGTATCATGATGCTATGTGAACCAGGTGGAAGTCTGGGCTACTCTGCCTGGACTGATGTCCCCATGACCCGGATCCCCAGATAAGCGGTAGAAGATGGATAGATGGATGGACGGAGGGATGGATGGATGGATGGATGGATGGTCTTAAGACGGACAAAATGAATGCCTTATCAGGCATTTACTGTTAGGTTTTCAGTTTTGATGAATTAATGCTGATGGCAAAACAGAGTGTTATGGGCCAATTTCCTTTCCATAGACAGTACGTCATCATCATCATCTACCTGCACCCCTTGGGAACTGCAACACTAATTTGAAAAGTAGGGCAGAATAAGCTGGTAATGAATAGAAAGGTCAGTGTTTAAATAATAAATATCATGTCGATTGCATGCGTGGTTCGCTCTGTCCTCAGGGAACCATTAAAGGAAACTGTTGCATAACTCAAAGGCCTTGCCAATCTCACCCCACATCTCTCTCACCCTATGGCAAAGCTTGTACCCATCCAGATATTACATAAGCCATCTTAAACTTTTATTCAGCCACCACATGTACGCTTTCTCTCAGGCTTTGAAAGGAATGTCCATTTTGCTGATCTCTCTCTCTCTCTCTCTCTCTCTCTCTCTCCCCCCTACCCCCCAACTATGATTAGTATAAATAAATATTCCTTCTTTGAAATACTCTTTTGATGTGGTTATCAGGTGTGAAGAGATTAAATTAAGTTTTATATTAGGGTTTGTGACGTTTTGAGTTCTTAAGATGAGGTGAAAAATTAAATGTGTGTATAGAAAAATGGAGCAATGACAGTCTGAGAAAGGATATGTCTAGACTGTTCTTGGATTAACAGCATTAAAGTATGAATTTTCACTTTTATTGTCTGAATTAATTAGAAAAGCAAACTATATTTCAGTATCATTATGAAATGTGAAATTACTTCCAGTGTTCAGCTTTGCCTTAGTAAATAAAGTAATATCCATTTTACTGGGCAGATTTAAAGCAATAGATAGATAGATAGATAGACAGATAGATAGATAGATCTATCTATCTATCTTGTTCCCTCTTCTTGTATCGATCCCATTAATTCAGGTGGTCTTTATCGTTTGGATCAGCCTTTGATTTATAATCCTACAGAGACTGTGTCTGTCTCCCGTTGCCCTAAATATTGTAACCCTGGACAAATACAACACAACTTGAAAAACACTCACACTTCTGCTGCTCCTCCTCATCCACCACCTTTCAACTTTGCCCGTCTCCTTCCTCAGAGAACCTTTTTCTGCTCCCTCCAAAGTTAATAAAAAAGTTAATGAAAATAGAATGCATAAACATCCCAAATTGTTTAAACAAAATGTTGGTAAAATTCAAATCCAGCCTCAAGTCCCTAAAATTAATAAATTGGCCTCTGTTCCTCCCCAAAATTTAAAAATTAAATGTGGTCTATTAAGCATTAGGTCTCTAACTTCTAAGTCTCTTCTGGTTCATGATCTATTAATCAATCATCAGATCGATCTACTATCCCTCACAGAGACCTGGCTCGGGCAAGATGATTATGTTGGTGTGAATAAATCAACTCCCTCTGGGTATTTAAACTGTCATAACCCCAAAGGTTCTGGTCGTGGTGGTGGAGTGGCGGCAATTTTCCATTCTGAATTACTAGTTAATGTTAAGCAAAAATTATGTTTTAATTCCTTTGAAGTTTTGGTCCTCAGTGTGGGGCTTGTTGGCAATCTTGGCTTGAACCCAGTTCTCTTTGCCATAGTTTATCATCCTCCCTCGGCCTATTCAGAGTTTCTATTGGAATTTGCCGAATTTTTAGCTGATTTAGTGCTGAAATCCAATAGAATAATTATTGTAGGGGACTTTAATATACATGTTGATGTAGAAAGTGACTGTCTTAATAAGGCATTCAATTCAATTTTAGACTCAATGGGGTTTTCCCAGAAAGCAAAAAATTCTACCCATCATTTCCACCATACATTGGACCTTGTTTTGACTTATGGTATAGATATCGAAAATCTGGTTGTGTCTCCTCATAATCCTGTACTGTCTGACCATTGTCTGTTAATTTTTGATTTCATTATCTCTGATCACTTGTTTCCTAAAGAAAAATACTACTACAGCAGATATCTTTCTGATGACGCTGTTGCCAAATTTTTGCAGCTTGTCTCCTCTATGCCATGGGTCAACACAACAGAAACAACAGAAATAAATGGTGGAGAGTCTGCTCCATTCGTGATTGATAGCATGGTTGATGGTGTTACTGCCTCTCTGCATCAGACTCTAGATTTGGTAGCCCCTTTAAAAAAGAAAAAGTCTAACCAGAGATTTCTAACTCCTTGGTTTAACTCAGAAACCCGTGGCTTGAAACAGAAAACTTGTCAATTGGAAAGGAAATGGCGTTCAACTAATTCAGATGAATTCTACTTAGCGTGGAGAAGTCATTTCTTAACCTATAAAAAATCTCTTAGAAAAGCTAGATCAAGCTATTATTCTGCATTAATAGAAGCAAACAAGAATAACCCCAGGTTTCTCTTCAACACTATAGCCAGGCTTACAAAGAGCCAGGACTCGGTCAATCCTCGCATCCCCCCTGAGCTTTCTAAACAGGACTTTCTGAACTTTTTCAATCTTAAAATTATATCTATTAGAGATGAAATCAGTCAGATTCTTCCTACCGTAAACTCAAGTACATTAACTACTACAACTCCCTCAATTGATATCTGCTTAGATAAGTTTACTCCACTTGACCTCTTAGAGTTGGATAAAATAATTTCCTCATCTAAGGCTTCATCTTGCCTTTTGGACCCTATTCCTTCCATGTTATTTAAAATTATCTTCCCAATTATTGGTAGCCGTATTCTTCTTATAATTAATTCTTCTTTAACTCTGGGTTGTGTACCACTGGCTTTCAAAACTGCTGTAATTAAACCCTTACTCAAAAAACCGATGCTCGATTCAGGAGTTTTGGCCGATTATCGACCAATCTCTAATTTGCCTTTCATTTCAAAAATCTTGGAAAGAGTTGTTGCTGAGCAATTATCTGACCATTTGCAGGGAGTTGGTTTGTTTGAGGTGTTTCAATCTGGGTTCAGAGCTCATCACAGCTCTGAAACTGCCTTAGTGAAGGTCACTAATGACCTCCTGATCACATCTGATAATGGACTTGTCTCTGTTCTTGTTCTCAGTGCAGCCTTTGACACTATCGATCATGCCATTCTACTTGATAGATTAGAACACTTTGTTGGACTGAGTGGACTGAGTGGAACTCAATTGCAATATTACACAGAGTGAAATATTTGCTGAATCAACCCACACTATATACCTTGTATCATTCATTAATACTCCCATACATGACATATTGTAATGAAGTATGGGGAAATACATATAAAACAAACATATATCCACTCTTTATGCTTCAGAAGAGAGCTATTAGAATAATAAACAAAGCAGCTCACAGGGAACCAACAAACCCACTTTTTCTTAAATTAAAAGCTCTCAAGTTGAAAGATCTGGTTGACTTTAAAACTGCAGTAATAATGTTTAAAGTGAAGAATCTATCACTGCCCGCAAATATCCAAAAGTTGTTCCAAATAAGGGAGAAACAATATCATTTTAGAGGAACATGTATATTTCAAAAACCTTCAGTGAGAACTACCACCAAGCAACACTGTGTTTCAGTGCAAGGAGTCAGATTATGGAACGATTTTGGACCTGCATTAAAATCATGTACAACGCTTGGACAAATTAAACAAAAACTAAAGGAAGAAATACTCCAAACATATATACAAGTTGACATGTAAAATCACATAAGGATTGTCATATCCAGCCTGTGTTGTGTTGTAGCTTAGTTTTAGTCACATTTTGTCTTAGCTTCGTTTTTGAATTGTAATCGCTCTTGTCTTGTTTTTTTTTCTTTTGAATTCTTGGATGGAATATGGGTGGGCAATATAAGCTGCAGCTTCAGCCATCACCCATTTCGGATAACTTACGTTGAATTGTATAATCAGAGGAGTTATTGTCTAATTTGACCTTGTTGGATTTTCTTTCCCCCTTTGTTATATTATTCAGTTTCTTTTAACCTGTACTATCCAAAATAAAGATTCATTCATTCATTCATTCAACTCCGTTGCAGTGGTTTAGATCTTATTTGTCCGATAGATTTCAGTTTGTTCACATCAATGATGAATTTTCTTCCAACTCTAAGCTCATTCACGGAGTTCCACAGGGATCTGTGTTGGGCCCTACTCTTTTTAGTTTATATATGCTCCTGTTAGGCAATATCATCAGAAAGTACTGTATACATTTTCACTGTTACGCAGACGACACACAACTATACCTGTCAATGAAGCCCGATGATTGTAATCAATTAGCCAAGTTAGATCAGAATCAGAATCAGGTTTATTGCCATTGTTCATGTAGTACACAAACTAGGAATTTGTCTCGGTACAATGCTGCAACATTAAACATGATAAGATAAGAGAAATAAACTATACATGTAATAAAGTGTAGGATAAGATTAAGTGATACTGGTCAACAGTTAAAATATATATTAGCCAGCAGCAGATACTGTGGAGAACTATATAGTGCAGTCGGTAATGCAGGAAGAAAACAGTGATGATTGACATGAGTCTGGTTGAGCTGCTGTACATGGTGCACGAGATGCCTGTCTTAAAGGACATCAAAGCTGATCGCGGGGATCATGAGATCGTGGGTTCGATCCCTGCCCCCGGCCAACAGTGATCTGTGTGGAGTTTGCATGTTCTCCCCGTGTTGCGTGGGTTTACTCCGGGATTTCTCCGGTTTCCTCCCGCATGCCAAAAACATGCAGGTTAGGGATACAGGGCGCTTGCGCACGCAGCGACCGGCAGCTGGTGGCTTGTCACCAGACTGCAAAACAAATCTACCTACGGGTACAAAATAAGTACAAAAAAAAAAAAAAGCTTGGATGACTTGTAATTTTCTGCTATTAAACTCTGATAAAACTGAAGTCATTCTTGTTGGCCCAAAGCATCTTAGAAATTCCTTTTCAAATTATGCCCTTAATTTAGATGCCACCACTCTCACTCTGAACAGTTCTGTGAGGAACCTTGGAGTTATTTTTGATCAAGATTTGTCCTTTAATTCACATATTAAAACTGTTTCTAAGACTGCCTTCTATCATCTGCGCAATATTGCCAAGATCAGGAGCATCTTGTCTCTGAATGATGCTGAGAAACTGATTCAGGCCTTTGTCAGCTCTCGATTAGATTATTGTAATTCGTTATTATCTGGTTGTCCTAAAGTATCCTTAAAAAATCTTCAGTTGGGGACTTCCGGTCTGGACGCCATGGTGATAGCAGCTTAACGCTGAAGCTCCCAGACCCAATCCAAGAAAATATCTTGAAAATCGGATTTAACGGATTTTTGGAAGAGTGAAAAGCAAAAGACAAAATAATCATGCCTAAAGGAAAACAGAAGAAACCGAAATTCCCCAGGCCAGGACACGCATCGGCCGGAGAATCTGAACCGGAAGATTTCCATTCAGAAGATGAGGAGCTGAATGTAGCTAACAAGAAGGTTAGCTTGAAAACGCTGTTTGAAGAACTACGACGATTTCGCCGAGAGGTTTGGGCCGAATTTCGTGAATTCAGAGACGAATTAAAAAGGACAAACAGCAGAGTGGACCAGGCCGAGAACTGAATCTTGGAAACAGAGGAAAAATAAAAGTGCTTGAAGATTCCGTGCTGGACCTACGCAAGAGACAGTCAACAATAGAGGCTAAGCTAGCCGACCAAGAAGGAAGACAAAGAAAAGACAACATAAGAATTCATGGTCTGAAAGAAGGAGCCGAAGATGGTTTCAACTCAATGGCAGACTGCGTGGAATCTTTACTAAGAGAGAAATTGGATATCCCCCAAACCACTGACTTGAAGATAGAAAAGGCCTATCGTACGTTAGCCGCTAGGCCAGCGGCAGAAGCGCCCCCACGTTCGGTGTTGGTGAGATTTTCCAATTTCAAAATAAAACAAGAGGTTGTAAGATTGGCTTGGCAGAAAAAAGGATTGATGCACCAAGAGAGAAAAGTCTTCGTGGAACACGATTACGCCCCGGAGGTCCTTAAAAAGCGCCGGGAATACAATGACACGAAAAAGGTGCTCAGAGAGAAGAAACTGCGCTTTCAGACGCCATTTCCTGCGAAGTTAAGGGTCTTCTACGGTGAGGAGACATGTCTCTATAATTCGGCGGAAGAAGCTACAACTGACATGGCGAGAAGAGGGCTCCCGGTAACGGTGTTTAAACCCGCAGCAGACCCGAGCGATAGGATCAAGGCTCAAACGTGGACCACACACAGACCTTCAAAATCCACAGGCCAGCAGTGGGAAACCCACCGCCAGAGCGTCACGGATAAACTGGCCGTTTTCAGATTGGAATAGCAACCTTTTTTTTTTTTTTTTTTTTTTTTTCGTCAATCTGCACATCCAACCCCCCTCATACAAGGTAACAAGCATTAAAGGAGATGCATATCCAGCATGTGGTAAAACATTTCATGGAACTGTCATAATATTAGAAACAAATAAGCCTTTTTAATAAAAAAACAAAACAAACTTGTTAAAATAGAAATGTGACAATGATCCACATGTTCTCCCCACACTAACAAATACTGTCTTAGCGTGAATGTCCGTTGTGATGGGGGTGGGAGGGTGCACACAATTTCACAGGGTATAGGCATAAAGGGAAAAAAAAATCATTACAAGTTCGGATTGGGTTCTGTAATTCACGTTAAAAGCATGGGACAACTTACAGGGGTAAGAGAGGGCCCTCAACACATAACAGAGTTTGAGGAATTTCCCTCAGAGCCTACACTCCATCAAGGCTCTTCCAGGGTCTCTAAAAAGACCTCAGCTCAGGAAGTTCTTTTGTCAGTTTTTTGTTTTAAAGTTTTATACACTATGTTCTTAATGTTTTTTATGTTCTTAATGTTCTTTCAGTTTCTGAGTAGCACAAAAGAGGGCCACCACACTGTTATACTAAATAAGACAACACAATGGAGAAGCAGGGTGTAACCAAAATAATCTCATATAATGTAAAAGGAATCCTGAATCCAGTTAAAAGATCCAAGATTCTAGGCAAAATGAAAAAAGACAAAGCAGGAATAATATTTTTACAAGAAACCCACCTAACAGACGTGGAGCACACTAAACTCAGTAGACAAGGGTTTAAAATGATCTCTTCATCTTCATATAAGTCAGGGAGGAGGAGGGGAGTAGCAACATTGATATCAACCAAAATTACAGTTGAAAAAAAATCAGAACACAAAGATAAAGAAGGGACATACAGTTTGGTAACTGGGCGGCTAGAGGGAGAAGATATCACCCTGCTGAATGTATATGCACCCCCAGGGGCTAACTGGAAATTTTATAAAAATGTATTTGACCTAATGATAACTAAAGCCCAAGGTTTAGTGATATGTGGTGGATACTTCAATCTAAGACTGAATCCATACTGGGACGCATCAGGTAATTCCCCACATCAAAATAACACTCAAAGTAGGAAAACTCGAATGCTACTAAAAAAAATGGGAATCTGTGATGTGTGGAGGGAACTCAACCCCAGTGTAAAAGATTATACATTTTACTCAACGCCACATTCATCCTACTCAAGGATTGACTATTTTTTTATGTTTAATAGAGACATTGGAAGAGTAAAAACATGTAAAATAGGACTGATGGATCTCTCTGACCACAGTCCGATCTATATGGACTTAAGGATCCAAAAATACACAAATAATACATTTTCTTGGAGGCTGAATTCAAATGTCCTGAAAGGACCCATGAAAGATGAATTGGAATCAGATATTCTCAGATATTTGGAAGAAAACGATAATAGAGAAGTATCCCCTTTAATACTGTGGGATGCATGCAAAGCTGTAATAAGGGGAAAGATTATTGCAAAACTGGCAACCCAAAAGAAACTGAGACAAGAAAAACTAATCACATTAGAGTCAGAACTTAAGAACCTAGAAAATGAACACAAAGGCAACACTCATTCTAATGACTTGCTCAAGATTAAGGAAGTCAAAAATCAAATAAATGAGATCTACACAATAGAAATCCAGAAGAAACTTACATTTCTGAAACAAAAATACTATGAAGCAGGCAGTAAATCGGCAAAATTACTAGCCTATAAATTGAGGAAACAACAAACAGAAAGAGCAATCTACAAAATCAGAGATCCAGTATCAAAGGAAATAAAATTCAGAATTCAGGATATTCTTAAAAACTTTGAGAACTACTATAATTCGGTCACCAGCTACATCGCGAAGTGCACAGAGGATTTCACTACAGTGAAGACCATCACTATGCAGGGTAATCATAAGCCCTGGATGACTGCAGAGGTGCGCTCGCTGCTTAAAGCCAGAGATGCAGCGTTCAGAGCGAAGGACAGGATTGCCCTCCGCTCAGCCAGGTCTGCGCTTTCAAAGGGAATTAAGGCGGCAAAGCGTGCCTATGCGCAGAAAATCCAGGGACACCTTTGTGACACTAGGAACACCAAGCAGATGTGGCAGGGAGTTCGGACACTGACGGGCTTTAAGTCTAGGCAGGGGGTCGATGATGACGACGCTTCGCTTCCAGACAGGCTTAACGACTTCTTTGCACGTTTTGAAGCATCAAACTCGACAATCAGAGGGAGGGCCGGCCCACTCCCACCATCGGTCGGACCAGCTTTTACCATTAACACAGCGGACACACGGAGGACCCTATCCAGAATCAACCCACGCAAAGCTGCAGGTCCAGACAACATTCCGGGACGTGTGCTCCGAGACTGCGCGAGCGAGTTGGCGGATGTCCTGACTGACATTTATAACATCTCCCTGAGTCAGGCCATTGTTCCCAGATGCTTCAAGACCTCTATCATTGTACCGGTGGCAAAGAAACCAGTGGTGTCCTGTTTGAATGACTATCGTCCTGTTGCACTTACACCAATTGTGATGAAGTGTTTTGAACGGCTTGTCAAACCACACATCACAGCCTGCCTCCCTGCATCACACGACCCGCTCCAGTTTGCATATCGTTCAAACCGCTCCACGGAGGATGCTATAGTCACCACCCTACACTCTGTCATCACCCACCTGGACCAGAAAGACACCTACGCCAGACTCCTGTACATTGATTTCAGTTCAGCATTCAACACCATTATTCCCCAGAGACTGATAGAGAAATTACTCCTTCTCGGTCTGAACACTGCCACATGTCTCTGGATCCTGGATTTCCTGACTGAGAGACCTCAGTCTGTCCGGGTTGGAAACAACATCTCCAACTCTGTCACGCTGAGTACCGGAACCCCTCAAGGCTGTGTACTCAGTCCACTGTTGTTTACACTTCTAACACATGACTGTGTATCCAAACACGAGGGGAACCAGATTATTAAGTTTGCAGATGACACCACGGTGGTGGGACTTATTCAGAGGGATGAGGAATCAATGTACAGGGAAGAAGTGAGAGACCTGGAGGGCGGTGCAGGGAGAACAATCTGGTGCTCAACGTGGACAAAACGAAGGAGATGATTATCGACTTCCGGCGGTCACAGCCTGAGCACGTCCCCCTCAGCATCGGCGGCCGTTTAGTGGAGAGAGTAGAGAACATCAAGTTCCTCGGAGTGCAGATCTCGCAGGACCTGACCTGGAGCAAAAATTCCTTGGAGATCAGGAAGCAAGCTCAGCAGAGACTACACTTCTTGAGGAAACTCAAACAGGCCTCTCTCCCCATCTGCATCCTCAGGACCTTCTACAGAGGTGTGGTGGAGAGTGTTCTGACGTACTGCATTGCTACATGGTACTCCAGCTGCAGTATGTCAGACAAAAAAGCCCTGCAGAGGATAGTCAAGGGGGCGGAGAGGGTAATTGGAGTCTCCCTCCCCTCTGTCCAAGAACTTTTTCAGAACCGTTGTAGGAGCAGGGCACTGAACATTGTCAAGGACCGTTCTCACTCTCTGCATAAACACTTTGAACTTCTTCCATCTGGTAAACGATTCCGGAGCATCAGAGGCAGAACCACCTGACTGATCAACAGCTTCCTCCCACAAGCTGTCAGGATGCTGAACAGCTGACCCGGATTCTCACATACACACTACTGCACCTATGGACATTTTGTATATTATAGTTAGTTATTCTTTTTCCCCAAGTATGTCTCAGGGATGTGCGAATGGATGGGGGGGTGGGGGTGGGGTGGGGGGTGGAGCTATGTGGGGGTGTGTCTTAATCATGCTGCTTCTTATATGGATGCCGAGAGAAACGCAATTTCATCTTGCCTGCACTACAGTTGTATGTACAGCAATATGACAATAAAGTTTGATTTGATTTGATTTGATTTGATTTGATAAGAACTTATACTCCCTCAAAAATCATAAAAACGCATCTGAGGCATTCCTAAACACATTAAACCTTCCTCAACTTACGGAGTCACAAAATAAAACACTTCTGTCAGAAATACAACCTAAAGAATAGGATAAAGCAATTATGCAACTTAAAGCTAACAAATCCCCAGGAACAGATGGCTATACAGCAGAGTGGTACAAAACCTTTAAACAGCAACTATCTCCTCTCCTCCTGAAAACATTTAACTATGTCCTCCACACAGGGGAAATCCCCCCCTCCTGGAGAGAAGGGGTCATTGCAGTTATACCTAAAACTGAAAAGTATAAACTAGAATGGTCCAACTACAGACCAATAAGTGTATTAAATCAGGACTATAAGCTTTTTACCACTATCCTTGCCAAAAGGTTAGAAAATATACTGACAGACTTAATTCACTTAGACCAAACAGGTTTTATAAGACAAAGACAGACACAAGACAACATTAGATGCACTTTACACATAATTCATCATATAAAAAAATATAACTTAAATGCAGTCATATTGGGATTAGATGCGGAAAAAGCATTCGATTCGGTTGACTGGTCTTTCCTATATAGAATCTTATCCAGTTTCAATTTCCATAACAACTTCATTAGAACTATCCAGGCACTATATAAAAAACCAACAGCTAAAATAAGGATTAACGGTAATTTATCATCATCTTTTGAGCTGGAAAGAGGATGTCGTCAGGGCTGCCCCCTGTCTCCACTGCTCTTTGCAATCTTCATAGAACCTCTGAGCTAATGGATAAGACAGAATCAAAAAATTCAAGGTATTACACTTGGTCAGAAGGAACATAAAATAGCACTCTTTGCTGATGACATTTTAATATACCTAGGGCAGCCGGACACCTCTTTACCAGAACTAATCTCAGTTTTTTCAGAGTATGGAGATTTGTCGGGGTACAAATTAAACATGCACAAAACCCAAGTTTTAACATTCAACTATGACCCAAATCATTATTCACTAAGCAAACTCAAAACTAACTGGGAGATGGAATCTATGAAATATCTGGGGGTCAATATCCCGAAACAACTCAACAAAATTATAACACTAAACTACGATCCACTGGTGACAAAAATAAAATCTGACCTAGCAAGATGGAATATGATACCATTCTTGGGTACAGCACAAAGAATTGAAGCAGTCAAAATGAATATACTTCCACGTCTTCTATACCTTTTCCAAACAATACCAGTAGAACCTCCCAAAAAAACATGGCAGGAGCTGGACAGAAGGATCTCAAGATTCATATGGCAGGGCAAAAGACCCAGAATCAGATATAGAACCTTACAGCTAAACAAAGACAAAGGTGGGCTTGCGCTGCCAAATATCAGGGACTATTTTAAAGCCGCACAAATTAAAACTTTAATGGAGATATGTGACCCAGTCTACATTGCACAATGGAAAGAGATCGAATGCCAAATAACAAGTGACATCCCCCTACAGGCGATAATAGGGAACAATACCTTACCTAAACTTTTGAATAACACTAACCCGTGGATAGAGACCCCGCTAAAAATTTGGTTTAAGATAGTCAGAGAGAATCAAACTAAAGAGCCCTATCGACTTCTGCAATGGATTGCCTATGATCAAGACTTTACTCCTAATAAAACAGACACTAGATTTAAAAAATGGAAAGAGAACAGATTGATAAAATATTACGATTTTTTTAAAGGTCAGTTTTTAAGAAGATTTGAAAAAACAAGGCCTAGTAAATCAAGACCTTTACAGGTTCTTTCAGCTTAGACACCACATAAACAATACACTTAAAAAGGAGGATTTGGAAAGGGCCCAGTCAGGTGTTCTGAAGGTCTTCTTAATGGCATATAAAGGGATCCCAGGGATCAGATACATTTCTAAAATATACCAAGGTCTTCAAGACTTAAAAGGAGACAACACATCATATATAAAAGAGAGATGGGAAAAAGAGGGGAATTTCAATTTACAACTGGAAATATGGGAAAAGCTAAACAAACAGCAATGGAAAAGTACCTCATCCCTGCAGTGGAGAGAATTTGGATGGAAAAATTTGGTAAGATTTTTCAGAACACCTGCACAAAACAAATTTACTCGTAAGGGGTTGAATTGTTGGCACTTGTGTGGTGAAGAGACTGCAAATCATTTTCATGTGTTTTGGTCATGCCCAGTTATCCACCAATATTGGACCAATGTACAGACAATATTGGGGAAAATATTCAAAATAACAGTCCCCTTTTCTTTTGTAACTTTGTATTTGGGTTTACTACCGGACTCTCTGGAAAGACGAGGAGAAAAATACCTATTCAGTGTTTTAATATTGGCAAGTAAAAAAGCCCTAACTAAAAAATGGATGTTGAAGGACTGTCCTACACCTGAAGATTGGATTAATGTGATCCAAGACATTTACTCAATGGAAAAGTTGACATTCGCACTGAGACAAGACATGGATGGGTTCATGAACTTTTGGCAACCCTGGATCGCATATGTGTCTTCCATTAGATCTAATCTTTGACAACTACCATTTCAATAACGGTCCCGCTCTTTGTTCCAACGCTACTCAGAGGCTCTTTTGCTTTTAATTATTTATTTCTTATTTTTCTGTTTGTTTATTTGTTTGTTTGTTTGGTTTTTTGCTCTTTTGTTTTGTTTGTTTGTTTTTTATTCTCTTTAATTTCACTTTTTCTTTCACTTTAAAAAAAAAGGGGGTGTTGTAAGAACTATTCTTCCAATGTTGTCAAATAGCAAAAAATAAGGGAACATGTGATGAAAATGTAAACAATGCAATGCTGTAATGACCTGTATACCCTTTACAAAAACTTAAATAAAAAAAAATAATCTTCAGTTGATTCAAAATGCTGCTGCTAGAGTTTTAACTGGTTCTAGAAAAAGAGATCATATCTCCCCGGTTCTGTCCTCCCTTCATTGGCTTCCCAAAGAATTTAGAATCAAGTTTAAAATCCTTCTCCTTACTTTCAAAGCTCTTAATAATCAGGCTCCCCAATGTAAAACAGATCTGATATTACCTTACCATCCTAATAGAGCATTACGCTCCCAAAATGCTGGCTTACTTGTGGTGCCCAGAATCTCCAAAAGTACAGTGGGAGGCAGAGCCTTCTGCTACCAAGCTCCTTCTCTCTGGAACCAGTTACCACTCTGGGTCCGGGAGTCAGACTCGGTCTCTGTTTTTAAGAACAGGGTAAAATCCTTCCTTTTTAATATAGCTTACGTTTAAGGAGGGATTTTGTGTCTCTTAACCCCACTTTTGTTCTGTTGTTATTTGATCCATACTGCTGGTTGACCTCCAATAATGTACTTGGCATCTTACTGTTATGTTCTTTATGTCTGTCCTCCCTATCCCCTCACCCCCAGCCAGTCGCAGCAGATGACTGCCCCTCCCTGAGCCTGGTTCTGCTAGAGGTTTCTTCTTTGCCAAATGGGAGTTTTTCCTCTCCACTGTCGCTTAGTGCTTGCTCATAGGGGATCGTCTGATTGCTGGGTTTTTCTGAGACTGTGTGGTTTTTTTCTGCACTGTGGCGCCACGAGACGGCTTCTGTTGTGATGTGGCACAATAAAAATAAAGCTGAATTGAATAGATAGATAGATAGATAGATAGATAGATAGATAGATAGATAGATAGATTACAATCATCATCATCATCATCATCATCATAGCAGTCTGTTGGGGGCGACAATGACTGTTTTGAATGACATTTGCTTGCAAACTTTTGCATCATACGCAATACTCTCCTAATAGTTTTTTTTTCCTATGCCATGGAAGATGTCTGAATTCATTTAAAAACTGTGGGGAGATTTGACTTGTTTGTCAACCCTTTCTCTTTGTGACTATGGAACTTTCCAAAAATATTAAACAACTGACTGAGTCCTTCTTTGCTAAATTACACAGAATAAGAACACTGCAATATCATGGTTGGGAAAAAAAAAAAACTGTAGAGGGATTTCTGCTAAAGAATGCAGGACTGTTTTCTATATATGTTCCAAATCCATTTTGCCATAAAATTTGCAAATATTTCTTGTGGTTTTAAAAATAGAACCAGTTTTGATACTTAAAATGAAACTTGACACACATACTATATATTAATTGTCTTCATGTGGTTCTGGTGTTTTAGATAAATCCTTTTTCACAAAACTAGCTACAAGACTGTAGCTCTCTATTGTGAGTCACTTTTCTGAAGTAGTGCTGCAAAGTTGCTGAATGTGTTCAATAATTATTTTTGTCCCACATTTTGGAGAGCTATAGACAGTCATGGAGAGAAGATAGATCCAGTTTCATGGCAGAAATGGAAAATTCAGAAAATGTATTTGTCTGGTGAGCATGCACATTCTAACATCATAGATCTTTGGTGCTAGGTAACTGTCTCACTACAGGGCCAAGGAGGGTTGACTGGGCATGGCTGGTTGATTACCTAGACCTCCCTCTGATTACGGCTGGGTATAAGAGATCAGCCAGCCAGGGGATCGACATGTGGAAAAGTCTTCAGCGCTGCCAGTCTGTACCGCCCTCCTCCTTGGTCCCTGCACACTTGCCAAGGAGCCCCTCTTACCTGCTTCACCTGGAAACCTTACTAGAACAGTCCTCGCTCCTGGAAATAACAAGTAAAAACTGACAACACAATCCAAGTCCTTTCCTCACCGTCTCAGCCCCAGATAAACCTTCACCTCTCCGCTGACTGGCAACCTCACCAAAACTTGAAATAAATCATACTTACCTGTGTGATCTAGATACTGTATACCTCTCCATCCTGACCTGACACCCCCACTGTCTCCTGGCTCGCTGTCAGCTGTACGTCAAACAATAATTATGCAATAATTATCTCTCACTGCTGCTATGCTCCTGTCACTAACATTCTCCTTCTTCCCTCAGGCGGTTTCCCACCGAGCAACCTCCCTACCTTTTTCAACCTGTTTAATAAAAACTGCTTCATAGGCTGCCTCTTTGTGTCTTTCTGCCTTGCATCTGGGTCTCTGTCATGGTATACTAATAATTATCTCAGCCCTGCAGCTTTAATAGAATGTCGCATATGACTCTTTAAACTGATCATTTTTTGTATTTCCCCCAAAACTAAAAAGTCTGAATATACAGTACACTCACTGTACACATGGCTATTACTTATTGGATCCACGTTGCCTTCAGAACTGCTTCTACTCTTCATGCCATGGATTCAACAAGGTGATGGAGATGTTCCTCAGAGATATTGGTCCACAATGATATGCTAGAATCACACAGATGCTACAGATTTGTTGGCTGAACATCCATGATGCTACATGCATGCATCCATTCTTTCATGTTGTTAATGCCAAATTCTGAACCTGTCATCTGAATGTTGCAGGGAAAAAAAAAAGTCTATTGGCAACATTTTTTCCCCCATTCTTATCCAGTTTTGGTGAGCCTGTGTGAATTGTAGCTCAAGTTTCCTGTTCTTAGCTGACAGGCAAGACACCAGCAGAGGTCTTCTGCTGCTGTAGCCCATCTGCTTCAAGGGTCAACGTGATGTACCTTCAGAGCTACTATTGCCGTTTTCCTCTGACCTTTGGTAATCCACAAGGCATTTGGGCCCAGACAATTGCTGTACACAATTTTCTTTTTTTCAGACAATACTCTGTAAACCCAAGAGATGGTTGTGTGTGAAAATCCCAGTAGATAAGTAGTTTCTGAAATACCCATGTCAGGAACCGAGCCGGCTTAGTTTTCCCCGGCTCGGTCCTGATCTCTCTGTGGGTCATGGGGCCGTTGTGCATGCATGTGTACTTCCAGTGTGTACCGTGCCCATAGCCACTGCTCTGGGGCTGGCAGTTGTGTGTCTGCTGACAGTCTGCTGGTCTTACCACGCCCCCCTCACTAATCACTATCAGCTGTTCCCAGCCCCGTTGATCGTCTTTCCCGGGCCTCGCCCAGGTGCCTCCAATTTACCATCCCCAGCAATGCGTGTACTTTAGGAGCCTTTTTCCAGTCACGCATTGCTGGGTCATTGTACTAGACATATGGACGTTTCTCGCTGTATGAAAGTCTACGTCATCTAAGGACTGTGTTCACTTGGTGTTTTTTGGACTTACTCGGACAAGCTCCAGTCATGTGAGTATAATTTGTGTGTGTGCTTTCCCCGGAATTCTCACCTCAGACAGCTGAGTGTCCATTGTGAATTGTAGGCACTGTAACTGTTAGTTAGTGTTTTGTGCTTAATAAATGTGTGTGTGGTAAAACCCAGCGCATAAATCCTCATCCTTTAACCCCTCCTCCGTGCGCTGTGAAGAAGCGCACGGGGAGCTCATGACAGAATGACCCAGCCCCTATAAAAAGGATTTAGTGGGTTGCACCCACACAAACCTTTTTTCATTTTTTTGACTGCTTCGTTTTCATTCATCTGTGTTTGGAGCGCATTATGTCCCCGGCTCGTCAACCTCGTCCAACAAAAGGAGGATTGGCCACGGGGTCTCCAAGCCTGGAGGAGGAGTGGGCAGCAGACTTCATCCAGAGCTATGTGGATTAGTTTCTCGCTGCCAGCGGACCTGAGAGGGATTGGTGGAGCATTTATGGAGCGGTGGGGATTCTGGAGGCACATCCTGGCCTCTGGAGGTACCCTCAGTACGCGGAACTGCTGACTTCCATCACCGCGCTCCAGCGCTCGTCCCCCGGGCTGAAGATGGAGTCATCTCCCGTTGGACCACAGCGTGCATAGTGGTGTGCTCCACGGAGGAACGGCGCAATTCCCTCCGCTCCTGCTCCAGTTACCCTAGCTCCACCACAGCGGTGTCATCCTGCGTTGGAACGCCGGGAGAAGCCCTCCTTGTCTTCAGCGGCCGCTGTCTCTCCACCCGCCGAGAGGTCCTCCAGGATTGTCCCGGCTACACGCACTTCTGCGTCATCAGAGTCTGCTCCTCCACAATCCTTTGAAGGGACCAAAACGGTGACTGACACAGAGGGGGATGACAGACTGTCTTCTGCAGCTGAAAACATCCGAGACCAGGAAGACAGGCGAGTGTTTTTTCATTCCATTCAAATCAATCATGATAAACCTTGTCTGTCTCCCGAGGGAGAGGCCCAGTTACAGCAGTCCGCTGGGTCCTCTCCTACAGCTGCAGAAATTTGTCACAGCTGGCCCTCACGAGCCAGCATAAGACGCCACAGTCCAGTAAGTTGCAATTCAGTTCTTTATTTGTGTCGTACAGGGCTTGGGTGTACAAAACAGCTAGCCACGTAGGCTTCGTTACACAACAATAACATGAACACACAAAAGGATTTGGCGGCTGAGACGAGGGACTCTCGTTCGCCGCAAAGGCAAGGAACATTAATGTGAGGCAAGGAGAGGGTAACGGCTGAGACGGGGAGCTCTCATCTGCCGCAATAGCAAGGAAGGTAAGCTAGGGAGAAGTACCATTCCTTATGATAACAAGTTAACTTACATGCAGCGGGATACGTCGGGGAACCCAAGGCGCATGTGGATAAGGAAACAGGGGAAAGTCATAAGACTCTTGACGAGACAGCCGCAGAGTCCAATTCACTCGCACTGACATTTAAAGCCAGCTGCTCATGATTGACAATGCGGCGCAGCTGCTCAGGCTCTGACAGCTGAGAGCCCCCGAGCGTCTGGCCAATCAGAGCCCGGGAAACCCGAGTGACGACACCTGCTGTCAAAACCCTGACAGGGATGAGGAATAACCCGAGCGCGGACAAAAGCGCTCGGGATATGGCAAAATTAATTTATTTCCTATTCTCTCCGTGTCTCCTCCAATCCTCCCTGAGTGCCCGTTGGCCCAAGGTCAGCGCCTTCAGATAATGGAGGAGCCGGTGGTTTCGGAGGATTCCGCCCCGGAGCCAGCATGGAGAGGACCCCCCTGCAGCCACGGCGGAGGAGTTCCTGGCTTCTTCTCCTGGGCCGGCACCTGCTCAGTTCCTGGGAGTGCCGATGGACAAGGAGTGGTCAACCCTGCTCACCGCGCTCAACTGCTGGGTCGAAGAGGAGCATCACGAGAGGGAGGAGCACCGCGAGAGGGAGGGCCAAGGATGCGCTTCCCAGGCTGCGAGGGTTCCACCCCCCGCGTCTTCTCAATCTCCAGAGAGGACGGAGCTCCTCGGCACGACGGGGCTCGCTGCCCCGCACGGTGCTTCGCATCCCGGACTATTTGGTCCCTGAGCCATCCAGGAGGAAGAGGAGGAGCATCTCATGCCAAAAAAGGTCTCCGGTCTCGCCACCGCAGTGCAAGGAGGAACGCCCGGAGGGGGGAGACATTTCAGAGGCTGCTGAGGACATCTCATGTCAGGAGGGAAGGCAAGTTACTTCTCATTTAACTTTTATGCTTGATGAACAAGTTTGCCTGCCTCCTGGTGAGGAGACTTGGGGTGAGCAACCCCCTGAGTGCTCCGCCCCAGCGGCATGTTGTGCCCCCATACCCGACCTCACTCAACCCTTTCTATGTACCCCCATGAGCTCGCCGGCACCGGATCCAGGTTGCTTGAGGAGAGAGGAACCGGAGGCCCGGGAGGGTCCAGCTCATGACGACGCGGGCCCATTGGTCCCAGAGGAGGTCAACGGGGGTGTAGCATCCGACGGACCGGAGGAACCTGCGCACCCTAAATTGCCGGAGTCTTGGAGGGTGGTGGAGCCCGAGTTCAGGCAAGTGTGCTCCATTATGTCAATAGTTTCTATGTCGATGTCACACTGCCCGACTCATGGTGAGGAGGACCTGGGGCAGCTCCCAGTAGCCCTCAGGACCACTTCACCGAGCTCTGCCGCTGCCGGCGACCCTGACCCGGTCTCTCTTTCTCCCTCTCCTGGTTCAGAGCTCCCTGACAGGGCCGCCGGAGAGCAGCTGATCCCTCCAGAGGCCTCCGAGGATCGGGGGTCAGCTCCAGGGGTCAAGGGGAGCATGACCTCTCCCACTGAGGAGTTCACCGTGGGTGCAGCCCAGCTCCAGCCGGAGTTCACCGCGGGTGCAGCCCAGCTCCAGCCGGGGTCCACCGCAGGTGCAACGGAGTCGGCCCAGTCGGGGTCCACTGCAGGTGCAGCCGTGGCCCAAGCCGGGACCACCAAGGGTGCTGTGGGTCTGCCCGAGGACGCCGTCGCTCCCTTCTCCTCTCTGTCCGACGCCATGGGGGTTCCCTCACTATGGTCGGGTCACCCCCCTGTGAGCCTTCTGGTGGGCAGACCACCTCCTGCTTCATCCTGCCGGTCCTGGTGGTTTTATAGTACTGGCCGACCGCCTGAGAGACTGGGGTTCTGGGCCAGATGGCCCGTGCAGTCCGGCAGGCCACGAGACTCTGTCTGCCGGACTGCCCGCTGGGTCTGGGACTCGGGGCATCCTCCTGAGCCTCCACGCCTTTGGACTTAGAGGGGCTATTGTGGACCCTGGGCGGGGTGTTGTGTTCCCACCTTTCCTGTTCCCCCTACTTCCCACCCGGGTTTGTGTTGTTGTTTGTTCCTGTTGTGGGGGGGGGGGGTCTGGGATGTTACCTTTGGTGTCTGGAAATCCACCCCTTAAAGGGGGGACTCTGTCAGGAACCGAGCCGGCTTGGTTTTCCCCGGCTCGGTCCTGATCTCTCTGTGGGTCATGGGGCCGTTGTGCATGCATGTTTAGTATGTATTTTCAGTGTGTACCGTGCCCATAGCCACTGCTCTGGGGCTGGCAGTTGTGTGTCTGCTGACAGTCTGCTGGTCTTACCACGCCCCCCTCACTAATCACTATCAGCTGTTCCCAGCCCCGTTGATCGTCTTTCCCGGGCCTCGCCCAGGTGCCTCCAATTTACCATCCCCAGCAATGCATGTGCTTTAGGAGCCTTTTTCCAGTCATGCATTGCTGGGTCATTGTACTAGACATACGGCCGTTTCTCACTGTATGAAAGTCTACGTCATCTAAGGACTGTGTTCACTCGGTGTTTTTTGGACTTACTCGGACAAGCTCCAGTCATGTGAGTATAAGCTGTGTGTGTGCTTTCCCCGGAATTCTCACCTCAGACTGTTGAGCATCCTGGAGGACTCCTGAGCCATTGTGAATTGTAGGCACTGTAACTGTTAGTCAGTGTTTTGTGCTTAATAAATGTGGGTGTGGTGAAACCCAGTGCATAACACACAATGCAATGTTCCAAGTCACTTAAAGGTCCCATTTATTGAAAAATTGCTTAGCCTTCTGAAATGTTGGTCATGTTGTTATTTTTAAAAAAAAATCAGAATGCTGCTCTTTAAAAAAAACAGTTTTTATGACAATTCTGTCTGTGAGTAGCCAGTGTTACTCTTCAGGGTTTGCAACTGAATATACGGTGGATATAAAAAGTATACACTCCCCTGTTCAAATGTCAGGTTTTTGTGATGTAAAAAATTGAGACCAAGATAAATCATTTCTGAACTTTTTTCCACCATTAATGTGACCTATAACCTGTACAGCCCAACTGAAAAACAAACTGAAATCTTTTAAGGGGAAAAAATAAAAAACTAATAATAACCTGGTTGCATAAATATGCACACCCTCTTATAACTGGGGATGTGGCTGTGTTCAGAATTAACCAATCACATTCATGTCAAATGGGAGTCAGCACACCATTGCCACATGTGGCACTTGCCACCATTTAAAATGCCTCTGATGAACTCCAACTAAAGTTCAGCTGTTCTAGCAGGCTTTTACTGACATTTTTGTAGTCACATCTTACAGCACAAGCCATGGTCTGCAGAGAGCTTCCAAAGCATCATAGGGATCTCATTATTCAAAGGTATCAGTCAGGAGAAGGGTACAAAAGAACTTCCAAGGCATTAAATATACCATGGAACACAGTGAAGACAGTTATCAAGTGGAGAAAATATGGCACAACAGTGACATTACCAAAAACTGGACATCCCTCCAAAATTGAAACAACGAGAAGAAAACTAGTCAGGGAGGCTGCCAAGAGGCTGACAGCAACATTGAAGGAGCTGCAGGACTTTCTGGCAAGTACTGGCTGTTTAATACATGTGACAACGATCTCCCATCTTCTTCATACAGTATGTCTGGGCTATGGGGTAGTGTGGCAAGATGGAAGCCTTATCTTATGAAGAAAAACATCCAATCCGTTTGAAATCTCCCAAACCTCTGTCTGCTGCTCTGTGGGGCCGCCCTCACCTCAATTTTAATTGCACTATGACACTGAGGGCTTGGGGGGATGGGAGTCCTGCTGCCTATAGCAGTGGCTAGCGGTGCTCCAACCTCCCCCCCCCCCAATTTTAACTGCACTCTGGTAGTTCACACACCTGCCCACAATCACATCACACAACTAACACACACTCATCATGATTTGTGCATGGCGGATGGGGGTGGGGGTCTACCCCCACCCCTGTTGCCCTCCTTCTGCTGGGGGCCTGGCGGGAGGCCTGGGGCCTGTCATGTTGTCAAAATCCCTGGGTGCTGCCGATGAATAGGTGCGAGCAAGGGAGTGAGAGAATGACTGAAGAAGAGGGTAAGTGGGAGTGAGGGAGTGATGAGTGGAGATGGTGATGGTGGGTTGGTTTTGTGTGGCTCTTTGCATGTCGGGTGGCATCTAAGAGCACTTGCAGCGGTCTGCTGATCAGTTGCTCGGGTGGGCGTTGTGGGTGGTGGTCTGCTTTTGTGGCTGCTGCCGCCCCAGGGCGAGTCAGCGGGGGTGTGGCTGCTGGCCTGCGCCGGTGGCCTTCCTGGCCACTGCCGGGCACTGGTGCGCGTTCATGCTCGCTGCATCTGCACCACAGCTGCCCTAAAGTAATGAGGGTGAATGAGTGTGGGTGAGTGTGTGGGGGAGAGCACAAATGGATGTGAATAGGTCAGAGCGTGAATGAGAGTGTGTGTATGGGTGAACATGAGTGAGTGTGGGTGACTCTGAGGGCAAGTGGGAGCGAGATTGAGCGGGTACAGGAGTGGGAGAGAGTGGGTGAGTCTGGGAGTGCGAGTGTGGGATTGTGTAGGGGAGAGGGCGAGCGAGAATAAGTGAGTGAGTATGTGTAGGTGCAAGTGGGTGCGTATGAGAGCATGAGGGTGTGTGCGCAGGTCGGGAAGTGCTGGATTAAGGGAGGTAGCGCCTCTTGGTTGTGTGTGCTCCCTTGGACGGTGGGGGGAGGCAGCACACCGTGGGGCCCCTATGCCTTGCTGATGCCTTCTTTGGGCGTGGGGGTCCCTGGGGTGTGTGGTGGTGGAGGGCCTGCTGTAGGTGTGTCTGGGGCGGGCTCGTGCCAGGGGTACGGGCCAGTCTCTGGCTTGGGGGATGGTGATGCTTAGCTTCCTGGCACCTGGGGCCCGGGGGCTAGTGTTGGCCCCGCTGGGGGGGGGGGTAGGTTGGCTGGTTTACGGGTGTGGGCCGGCTGCGTTGGCCGCTTGCCAGCCCAGCCTCCTTCAGCTGTCCTTCCTGGGGTGGATACCTGGTTGTCCTGGGGCTTGTTGGCCTCGGGACATTTGTGCTCTGTGTTGGTTGGTGGCGTTGTCCTGCTTGCTCAGGGATTCTGGAAGGATGGGGGGTGCTCTGACAGGCCACCCTCTTTGTATGTTTCCTTCCTGACAAACCACTCACATGCACACACTTATTTTGCACACGTTCTCATACACACACACACGTATGCACACACACATATGTCTCTCTGTTAACAGGTGCAGATACCAAACTCGTGTTGAGACCTCTTCAGTGGAAGAAACAGTCTGTCTTCTGTTTGTTTCAGTTGTTGGTTTGTTTGTCTTCTTTGTCTGTTCCTGTCCCTTTTCTTTCCCCCTCCCCACCCCTCCTTTCCCCATTCGCCGCTGTCAGTTTCTTCATGGGTGGAACAATTTACATAAAGTTCTTAAAAGTCATTACAGGAGGAGTTTATAACAATATACAGTACATATATATGTACTGTATAAAGCTCCTTTTGGCAAAGTAAATCTGTTTGGCACAATAAGGGAAGCAGATTTCTGTTCTGCTCACCTAGCTGCCTGACAGGACAAATGAAATCTCCCAAACGCATGAGGGAAAATGTGTCATGGTCTGATGAAACCAAGGTTGAACTTTTTGGCCATAATTCCAAAAGGTAAATTTGGCGCAAACACAACACTGTTCATCACCAAAAGAACACCATATCTACAGTAAAGCATGTGTTATGTCCATAATTGGGTAAAAGTAAACACACTGTTACTGTAGTTTATGGAGCTTTATTATAATCAGTCGCTTACATAAATAGGCTTACGGCACTTGCCTACATGCCAAGCAGTTTCGGTTCACGTCTCATCATTCAAATTCAGTTCTTCCAATTCAAAATGTTGATAATGTGCCTTTTTCCACATTCGGGATGTTTGAAAAGAGAGACTTCATAACCCGGAAACTGTGCTGTATTCCAGTTTCATGCTAAAAGTTAGCTGCGATAAGCACTTAAGTTATGTCAAAACATCATACTGTAGTTTGTTATGAAGTCTCATGATGTAATATGTGCTTCTGTTTCTTTACTTCATTTGAAGATGCTAATAAGAATGTGGCAAGAGATTGGGGGGAAAATAGATATGTCTCAGACGCTAGCTACCTAGCAGAGGATGCACTGTCATTTTGACAGACAGGGTTGTAAAAAATTTTGTCATAATCTATTATTACCTTTCATTTCTGTTGATTTTAATTAGATCACCCTCAGTGTAATCTGTCAAAAGTGACTGACGGCTTACAGAATTTTCTGTCACTGCAAAAAAAAAAAGTCAATGATAGACAGTTTTCAGTTAATGCAACTTCTGCACGACTAAAAAGACTATACTGATGGACTCTGAAATCGTATGTATATATATATGATGAGTGGTGTACAGCAGCAAATTTTACTAAACATATGTGTATAGCTGCTGTGGCTTATAAGAATAAACTGGGGCTGTTGTATAAAACCAATATTACACTCAAGGTTGTGCAGTATCATGAATATAGTGCACACTCCTCATGTGATATTGTGTAATTGTACAATATGCACACACAATTATTCTAATCACTACAATGGGTGATTTAATTAAAGCCACACTAAACAGCTCTGAGCTGCATCTTCTGAATTTTAGTCACTTTTCAGGAACTTGGTATATTAAAATTTTTCGGGTTCCTTTAGTGATGTGTAGTTGTCTCATTATCTAGTTTATATGTAACCAAAAGTACAAAAATCTGTCTCTGTGTCCAGTACAGAGTGCATGAATTACTTGGTAGAGTTGAGGAAAATGTAGCAATAATATAAATTTGCAAATGTTCACGATCCTGTTCATAATTTTTATGGACAGGATACCCAGGCATAGCCAAGGAATGGCGGCTGTCATGCTTGGTGACTACAGGATATCATCTCTGCTGTTTGCAGACGATGTTGTCCTGCTGGTTTCATTGAGCAATGACCTACAGGTCTTACTGGAGTGGTTTGCTACTGAGTGTGAAGAGGGATGAGAATCAGCACCTCCAAGTCCAAGGCCATGGTCCTCAGCTGGACAAGGGTGGATTGTGTTATGACAAGGCCAGGTGCACAGTTGAACTTTACTTTATTAACGGATGATCACGCACAATACAACCACCAGGCAGGGGCATCGGCAAAGAGGCCGAACAGAGATGCCCGCTGGTATTTATAGGGTGGTGTAGCGGCAGAAGAGGAAGTGGCCGCTGCTACATGGCACTTTATGTTATGACTCGCCGCTCATCAGCGGCGCCAGCCGCGCGCACACCTGCTCCTCGTCAGCGGCGAGGTATTTTTTTTTTTCCACAATATCTTTATTGAACCTTTTTTTTTAAACAAACATGATACAAACAATCAAACACTAACACTAAAGTACTACAAAAAAAAAAAATGCACTAAAAAACACCAACAACCACCAACAAAATCAAATCTTCAACAATGCTCCTCTGTTTAGTCTAGACAATCCAACACATAAGTATACATATTATGTTCACCAGTTTGGAATTTACAAGGTCCACACATATCATTCACCTTCTTCTTCAAGAGTTATGTTTAAATTTTTTACATAATCAATAAAAGGTCTCCATATATTCTCAAACACAATTTCCTTTGATTTCAGTATATATGTTATTCTTTCTAATGGAAGGTTTGTTAACATCTGTCTTAACCACTGAGTCACATCTGGTCTATGAGTCTTTTTCCATAATAGTGCAATATATTTTTTGGCATTAAGCAAACTGAGGTCTATGAATGTTCTTTCACTTTTATTAAAATTATGCTTTTCTGGGTACAGACCCAACAAAAACAGTTTAGGATTCAATATGATTTGTTTTGAGATTATTTTTTCAATTGTTACCCTCACCTCTTCCCAAAACATTCTTATTAATCTACATTCCCATACACAATGAAATAGAGTTCCTTTACTTTCCATGCATTTTGTGCATATATCTGGTATATTTTTGTTATATCTATTTAACTCCTCCGG
Source organism: Pholidichthys leucotaenia (assembly GCA_020510985.1). Lineage (NCBI taxonomy): Eukaryota > Metazoa > Chordata > Actinopteri > Cichliformes > Pholidichthyidae > Pholidichthys > Pholidichthys leucotaenia. Next base: position 403,517,291 of record CM035838.1, read on the forward strand.
TGTAACATACATCCGCATTAACCATTTGAAATGTATCAATTTAAGGCGTACATTTATTGATTTGGTTTGAGCTTCTGTACAAGCCAATTCCCATTGTTCCTCTGAAATTTCAGTTTGCAGATCTTCTTTCCAGTAGTTTAATCTTTTCAGTGAATTTTCACTTGAAAATAGTGTCAATGAGTTATAAAACTCTGAAATAATACCCTTTCTTTTACTATCTTTCATCAACATTTTTTCCAAGGATGAATAAATAGGTCGAGTGAGAGCTTTATTTTGATTTGATCGAATAAAGTTTCTAAGTTGAAGATATTTAAAAAAATGTGTTCTATTGAGATTAAATTTGATCCTCAGCTCTTCAAAAGACATTATGTTTTCTGCACATGGCAAATATAAATCTTGAATCTTTTGAATCCCTTTTAAATTCCATACTTTAAATACAGCGTCCGCTCTCCCTGGTTTAAAATATTGATTACCCCATATTGGACTAAATTGTGACAATAACTGTGGTTCTTTTAAATAGTTTTTAGCTTCACACCATATTTTGATCATATGCTTTACAAATGGATTTTTAACTTGTTTTTGTAATTTTTTTGCTGAATCTGAGTATATGAATATGGGAAGAGGTGAAGGTAAATTGTATGATTCCATTTCAGTCCAGTGAGGGAGATCATTTGATGAAAAATAATATGTCATAGACCTCAGTTGTGCCGACCAATAATACAACATAAAATTTGGACATTTCAGACCTCCACGATCAAATGGTAAATATAATAAAGACAGACGTAATCTAGCCCTCCTGTTGTTCCATATAAATTCCACTAACTTTTTTTTAATTCTTGAGAATAAATCTAAAGGTGGTGGTAAGGGAATGTATTGAAATAAATAAAGTATTTTAGGTAAGATATTACTTTTAAGTATATTAATTCTCCCGATCATCGACATTGGTAGTGACATCCATCTCTGAGTTAACTCATTGATATCTGACATTAAGGCTTCATAGTTGACACTGGCGATTGATTCTAGCTTAGGCACAATTTGGATTCCTAAATATTTAAACTGATTTACAACATTGAATTGATTTACCTCAGGGGCTGGGTAACTTCTCTGGGTCTCATTTAGCATTAATATTGAAGATTTAGTTTTATTTATTTTATATCCTGATATTTCCCCAAAATTCTTTATTAAATTCAACAAGGTCGGAATTGATTTTTTAAGATTCGACATAAACAAAATTATATCATCGGCATACAGGGAGATTTTATGTTCTGTTGGTCCAACTTTAATTCCATATATTTGTGACTGTAGACGTATCGCCATCGCTAAAGGTTCAATTGCCATAGTAAACAGTAAAGGTGAAAGTGGACAGCCTTGTCGACATCCTCTATTGATTTTTATTGATTTTGAAATATTGTTATTTGTTAGGATTTCTGCAGTAGCATTATTATATATTATCTGAACCCATTTTATGAAATTATTTCCAAGTCCAAACCTTTGTAAGACTTCAAAAAGAAAGGGCCATTCAACTCTATCAAAGGCCTTTTCGGCATCCAGCGATAAGAGAGCTGTATCCGGTGCTTCTTTATTAGAATACATAATATTAAATAGTCTTCTTACATTATGGAAGCCTTGTCTTCCCTTTATAAAGCCATTCTGATCTCGATTAATAATATTTGGTAAAATTTCTTGTATTCGTCTTGCTAAAATTTTACAGATTATCTTAAGGTCGGCATTTAATAGGCTTATTGGTCTCATATTTTCACATTTATTAGAGGGCTTACCTGGTTTTGGCAACAGTATAATTAAGGCATTATTCATATATGATGGTAAATTACTATTTTGAAATGCTTCTAAAACCATTTCCAAAAAAGGTTTTGTTAATTTCCCCCTCATGGATCGTCACCTTATCGTGGTGGGGGGGTTTGCGTGCCCCAGTGATCCCAGGAGCTATGTTGTCCGGGGCAATTTGCCTCTGATAGGGTCTCCCAAGACAAACTGGTCCTGGGTGAAGGGCCAGACGAAGAACGATCCAACAGACTCTCATGATAAATTGTATATCAAGGATTCAGTGTACCCCGCCCGGTATGGGGTTACCGGGGCCCCACCCTGGAGCCAGGCCTGGGGGAGGGGCTCGAAGGCTAGCGTCTGGTGGCCGGGTTTCCACCCATGGGACCCGGCCGGGCTCAGCCCGAAGGAGTTACATGGGTCCGCCCTCCAGTAGGTTCACCACCTGCAGGAGGGATCATGGAAGTCCGGTGCTATGTGGATTAGGTGGCAGTCAAAGGCGGAGACCTTGGCGGACTGATCCCAAGCTTTCTAAACTGGCTTTTGGTACGTGGAATGTCACCTCTCTGGTGGGGAAGGAGCCTGAGCTGGTGTACGAGATTGAGCGATACCGGCTAGATATAGTCGGCCTCACCTCAACACACAGCTCCGGTTCCGGAACCAGTCTCCTGGAGAGGGGCTGGAGCTTGGCCTTTTCTGGAGTTGCCCCGGGCGAGAGGCGACGAGCAGGGGTAGGTATTCTTGTATCGCCCCACCTTGCTGCCTCTATATTGGAGTTTTCCCCGGTGGACGAAAGGGTTGCTTCCCTGCGCCTTCGGGTTGGGAAACGGGTCCTGACCATCATTTGTGCCTATGCACCAAATGATGTTTCAGAGTACCCACCCTTTTTGGAGTCTGTGACTGGGGTGCTGGAGGGTGCTCCTCCTGGAGACTCCATTGTCCTACTGGGGGACTTCAATGCGCACGTGGGCAACGACAGTGAAACCTGGAGGGGGGTGATTGGGAGGAACGGCCTGCCCGATCTGAACCCGAGTGGTGTTCAGTTATTGGACTTCTGTGCTAACCACAGTCTGTCTATAACGAACACCATGTTCAAGCATAAGGGTGTCCATATGTGCACCTGGCACCAGGACACCCTAGGCCGCAGGTCGATGATCGATTTTGTTATCGTATCATCAGACCTGCGACCGTATGTCTTGGACACCCGAGTAAAGAGAGGTGCAGAGCTGTCAACTGATCACCACCTGGTGGTGAGTTGGATCCGATGGCAGGGGAGGAAGCCATTCAGACCTGGTAGACCCAAACGTATAGTGAGGGTGTGCTGGGAGCGTCTGGCTGAGGCCCCTGTCCGGGAGGTCTTCAACTCCCACCTCCGGAAGAACTTCAACCACATTCCGAGGGAGTCTGGAGACATGGAGTCTGAATGGGCCATGTTCTCCACCTCTGTTGTTGAAGCGGCAGCCCAGAGCTGCGGCCGCAAGGTGGTCGGTGCATCTCGTGGTGGCAACCCCCGAACCAAGTGGTGGACACCAGTGGTGAGGGGGGCCATTAAGCTGAAGAAGGAGTCCTATCAAGCTTGGTTGGCTTGTGGGACTCCCGAAGCAGCTGAGGTGTACCGGCAGGCCAAGCGGAGTGCAGCTCGGGTGGTTGCTGAAGCAAAAACCCGGGTATGGGAGGAGTTCGGTGAGGCCATGGAACAAGACTTTCGGTCGGCTTCAAAGAGATTCTGGCAAACTGTTCGGCGGCTCAGGAGGGGAAAGCAGCTCCCCGTCCACACTGTGTATGGTGCGGATGGGACACTGTTGACTTCAACTGGGGATATCGTCGGGCGGTGGAAGGAATACTTCGAGGATCTCCTCAATCCCACTGATACGCCTTCCACAGAGGAAGCAGGGTTTGGGGACGAGGGGGATGACTCGCCTATCACAGGGGCTGAGGTCGCCAAGGTGGTTAAAAATCTCCTTGGTGGCCGGGCCCCGGGGGTGGACGAGATTCGCCCCGAGTACCTCAAGGCCCTGGATGTTGTTGGGTTGTCATGGTTGACACGCCTCTGCAACATTGCGTGGAGGTCGGGGGCAGTGCCTTTGGCATGGCAAACCGGGGTGGTGGTTCCTCTCTTCAAAAAGGGGACCGGAGGGTGTGCTCCAACTTTAGAGGGATCACACTCCTCAGCCTCCCTGGGAAGGTCTATGCCAAGGTACTGGAGAGGAGAGTCCGGCCGTTGGTCGAACCTCGGATTCAGGAGGAGCAATGTGGTTTTCGTCCTGGCCGTGGCACATCGGACCAGCTCTTTACCCTCTCGAGAATTCTTGAGGGTTCGTGGGAGTTTGCCCAACCAGTTTACATGTGTTTTGTGGACTTGGAGAAGGCATTTGACCGCGTCCCTCGTGGATTTTTGTGGGGGGTGCTTCGGGAGTATGGGGTATCGGGCTTGTTGTTACGAGCTATTCGGTCTCTGTACGACCGTTGTGAGAGTTTAGTTCGCATTGCCAACACTCGGTCGGAGTCATTCCCAGTGAGAGTTGGACTCCGCCAGGGCTGCCCTTTGTCACCGGTCCTGTTCATAATTTTTATGGACAGGATTTCTAGGCGCAGCCAGGGAATGGAGGGTGTCATGCTTGGTGACCACAGGATCTCATCTCTGTTGTTTGCAGATGATGTTGTCCTGTTGGCTTCATCCAGCAATGACCTACAGCTCTTGCTGGGACGGTTTGCCGCTGAGTGTGAAGCGGCTGGGATGAGAATCAGCACCTCCAAGTCCGAGTCCATGGTCCTCAGCCGGAAAAAGGTGGATTGTCCTCTCCGGGTTGGGGACAGGCTCCTGCCCCAAGTGGAGGAGTTTAAGTATCTTGGGGTCTTGTTCACGAGTGAGGGGAAAATGGAGCGAGAGATCGACAGACGGATTGGAGCAGCATCTGCAGTGATGCGGACGTTGTACCGGTCTGTTGTGGTGAAGAGGGAGCTTAGTTCTAAGGCAAAGCTGTCGATTTACCAGTCAATCTACGTTCCTACTCTCACCTATGGTCACGAGCTTTGGGTAATGACCGAAAGAACGAGATCGTGGATACAAGCGGCTGAAATGAGCTTTCTCCGTAGGATTGCTGGACTCACCCTCAGAGATAGGGTGAGGAGCTCAGTCATCCGGGAGAGGCTCAGAGTAGAACCGCTGCTCCTCCACATTGAAAGGAGTCAGTTGAGGTGGTATGGGCATCTGATTAGGATGCCTCCTGGACGCCTCCCACTTGAGGTGTTTCAGGCACGTCCCACTGGGAGGAGACCCCGGGGCAGACCCAGGACTCGGTGGAGAGACTATGTCTCCCAGCTAGTCTGGGAACGCCTTGGTATCCCCTCTGAAGAGCTGGAGCAGGTGGCTGGGGAGAGGGAAGTCTGGGCTTCTCTGCTTGAACTGCTGCCTCCGCGACCCGGACCTCCGGAAAAGCGGTAGAAGATGGATGGATGGATGGATGGTTTTGTTAATTTATTCTTAAATTTTTTATAAAGGTCGACTGGAAGACCATCTGGTCCTGCACTTTTTCCTGATTTCATATTATCAATGGCTAGCCCAACTTCTTCTTGACTAATTTTAGACTCCAGTATCTCCCTGTTTTCATTTGGAATACACGGTATAAATAGTTCGTTCAAAAACCCATGTAGTTTTGTTAAGTCAGATTCATTTTTGGTATCATATAATTTTTCATAGTAATCTCTAAAGGCTCTATTAATTTCTAAAGGATCTATAACTACCTGTCCGTTACTTATAATACTGGTAATTGGTGTTTTAGATTCTAATTGTTTAATCTGCCATGCCAATAACTTTCCTGATTTTTCACCTTGTTCATAAAAAGATTGTTTCAATCTTAGAAGACTCGAGGCAGCTCTATTCGCTGATTTTTTGTCATATTCAGCTCTCAAAATCAGTAATTCGTTCTCCAACCTTGGATCTCTTCCTGCATATACTCTTTCTTGAAGAATTTTTATTTTATGTTCCAGTTGGACTCTCTCCTCTCGAGTCTTCTTAGATTTTGAACCTGTATAACTAATAATATGTCCCCTAATAAAAGCTTTGAAAGCCTCCCACTTTATACATGCTGATGTTTGTGTAGTATTGATATCAAAGAACTCATCTATCTGTTTTTCTATGTATTTAACAAATTCCTCATCCTGAAGCCATTTATGCTGAAATTGCCATCTACCTGGTTCCTTTGTCAATTTCTTATCTACATATATTAGACAGCAGGGTGCATGATCAGAGATCACGATGTTATCATAAAAACAGTTTTGAATCTTGGACCTTAATTCTGTGGAGATCAAAAAATAATCAATACGTGAGAATGTCTTGTAGGTATTGGAATAACAAGAGTATGCTTTAACTTGTGGTTTCATTTCTCTCCATATATCTATCAATTTCAATTCTTTCATAAAATGATTAATGGTCATCCTACATCCATTGTGCGTACAGTCCAGTCCTGTTGATCTATCTATACCGGGATTCAATGTACAATTAAAATCCCCTGCTATTATATGTTGCCCTGTAAGTGATGATAAGATAAGAAATAAATTAGCAAAGAACTTTTGATCATCTATATTGGGACCATATAAGTTCACCAAATTTATGTTTTCTAATAGCAAAGATCCTTGAATGATTACATATCTTCCAAATTTGTCTCCAATTACATTTTTCACTTGAAATGGGACTGATTTATGTATGAGAGTCATAACTCCCCTGGCTCGGGATGAAAATGGTGAGGTGAAAACATTTCCTTGCCATCTACTCCTAATTCTTTTTTACATCTTCCTCTATTAGATGAGTTTCTTGTAAAAACACAATTTTTGAACCCATGTCTTTTATTTTATTCATAACTTGTTTAAGTTTTTTAAATTTTGTAGACCTCTGCAATTCCATGAAGTTAAATTAAGATTAACGCTTTGATTTATGATCAATAGGGAGTTTGGGATTACCTTGCAGTGTCAACATGCTCAAACAGAAAAGCAAAAAAATGAGTGGTTGAACATTCACCCTACAAACTACACACAAACAAATTCCCCCTTCCCACATTTGTGGCAATCCCCCCAAAAACAAAAGAAAAATTCTGTCTCCCGATATAGCCATCGACCGTTCCACACCCACGAGGATCAGCCAAAGCCACTCCTTCTTCATCCTCCCAATCACCCTAACTCTACCGCTTTTAATAACGTAACATTAACTCTCTTCTGTAATTTTCCAATTTAACTCCAAAATTTTTTAGAAATTTTGTACTTTTTTTTTTAATATGTAATACAATCTATATTTTGTAATCTTGTTATATGCTTCTAATCAGTTAAATGCTCAAATATTCTCCCCTATATTCTGTTCATGCTTAGCTCCCACCAGTCTCTTCCTGGATCTTCTTGATGAGCTCCTGCGCCTCCTCGGGGGTCTTGAAGATGTGTGTTCTGCCCTCATATGTGACCAGAAGTCTTGCAGGGTGAATCACTCCATGACGAATCTCAAGGTTGCGCAGTTCTTTGCGGATGGGGTCAAACTGCTTCCTTAATTGTTGGATTCCTGAGGCCAAATCTGGGTAGAACTGCACCTGCTGTTCTTGATATTTAATTTCTCCTTTGGCCCGCACCGCGTTGGAGATCGTCATCCTGTCTCTGTAGCTGAGAAACTTCATAATTAACGTCCTCGGTGCTGCCTTGTTACCTCTCGGTGGGCCAATTCGGTGGGAGCTTTCCAAGACGACTGATGATTTTAGCTCCGCGTTGTTCAGCGCCTCCAGGATCCACCCCTCCAAAAAGGAGCATGAATCACGTCCTTCGGCTCCCTCCGGTAAACCCACCAGCCTCAGGTTGTTCCGTCTGGACCGGGATTCCAAGTCCAGAACGCTATTTTCCAGATCTTTATTTTTTTTTTCCAAAGTGCGCACCTTTATTTGAAGTCCGCTGATTTCATCCTCCGCACTTGAAACACGAAGCTCCGCCTGCGTCACTTGCTCCACGCAGTCACCCAACTCCTTTCTCATTGCATCCAACGCTGCCATAATCCCATCAAGTTTAGCGGAAAAGTCTGCTCTCATTGAGCTAATGGCAGCCAGCACTGCACCTGTGCCGCCACCGTCAGCAGTTACCGCACCACCGCTAGTTTCATCCGCCATATCCGCAGCTTTTTCTACTGCTCCACAAACTTTAAAGTCCGTTAATTTGGACTGCTTCGGCGATTCAATTTTTCCCCCTCCTGATTTCCCAGCCTTAGTCTTCACCGGCATATCCTCACCCAAACGCTGGGAAAAGTTCTGTTCCAAATGAGAGAGTTATTTGCCGAATCTTTATTTCCAGGAGCAGAGCAGAGTGATACGTGTCCTTCTAGGCGGCCGCCATAACCGGAAGTCAGTGGCGAGGTATTTAATCCACTCTGCCCTGGGCTTCGGCCTGAAGCCGTCTCTCAACTTCGGCCCCTTTGCTACTACGGATCTCAAACCGACTAGTGAAGATAACTTGGGTAAGCTCCCCTTACCTCTCTCCTCTAGCCTTCCCCTGTGCACAGGTGGACATCCCCGGCGGTGGACTTCCTCATCTCGCCGTTGGCTCTACGCTGCTGCCACAGGTACTGCAGGTCGCTGTCTTCCGGGCCCCGCCCTTGTCGACGCCAGCCACCTGTCATAACCAAGTAAGCCAGCTATCATCATCATTCCCTGTATTGGTGTGGTGCCCGTTACCCTTCTCCCTCTGCTCTCTCCCACAGGGTTGTCCGGCTGTACGGCCTCCTGCCCCTGTGCCTGACACAGATGCCACCACCAATACATTCTTATTCCACAGACACGCAGCCATACACTTCCTTGTTGCTAATAAAGCTGTTAAATCTATCCTGAGCCTGCGTGTGTGTCTCCTGGGCCGTGCGTTATGGCACTTTACAATAAGATCACAATATTACTATATCACATTCCTCCACCCCCCTGAAGAAAGTCCAAAACCACACATACAATTGAGACCCTCCCCAGTTTAGGACCCGAATCACGCACTAAGAAGACTAGAACTGAGATCACTAAATGGCCTATTGTCATGATTATAAATTGACAGCTTACGTGCATGATGCAACAGCACAGGAAGGAACCACACAAGTGGGCACGTTAGACAATTTATTAAATAGAAAAAGGTCGCAGTGACAGAAACAGCCATTCGCCAGAGGAATCCACCTGAGGAGAGAAGACGAGAGCTGTGAGAGGAAGAACGGAGTAAGGGGAAATGGGCAAGCCAAATTGCCACTTACTTGGGGTTCCGAGGAAGAACTGGCAGGACTCCAGCGGGGAATAGACGAACCAGTAGGGTGGGGAAATGAGCTGATGGTGCCTGACCGGATGGAGGCTGACAGCCGGGGAATAATGGAGATGTGGCAGGAGAGCGCGCGTAGTCCTGGAAGCACACCTGCACGATGGCAGCAACCTGAAGGAGAGAGGAGAATAAGATTAGACAGCGTGTCCAAGCTTAAGAGTTTAACTTCCTTGTCCTTTGTTGGGGCAGTATACCCAGACGAGCCAGTGTAGAATGTGCGGAGAGAGCCTCCTTAAGTACGCTGGCTGATGAGCGGGTGCAGATGCATCTTCTGCCTCAGGTGGAGTGATGAATTCACGAAGATGAGACGGGACAGGAGGGGCGTGCTCTCGCTGCCCATGACAGAGCCCCCCCTTCTAGGAGCGCCTCCTGGCGGTCCAGAGAGCTTCTCAGGGTGGGCTTGGTGGAATGCCCAGAGCATCTCCTTATCCAGGACCTGGGCAGAGGGCACCCAGGAGAGTTCCTCCGGACTGTAGCCCTCCCAGTCCACCAAGTACTGCCGGCCCCGGCCACGATGGCGAACATCTAGGATCCAGTGGACTGTGTAGGCAGGGTGACCGTCGATGATCCGGGGAGGGGGAGATGGCTTGGGGGGGGGGCAGAGAGGACTGACCGAGAGGGGCTTGATATAAGAAACGTGAAAGGTGGGGTTCACCTGCAGGGTCGATGGCAACTTGAGCTGAACCAACGCGTCGTTGATCACCCGAGAGATAACATAGGGGCCCAGGAAGCGGGGGGACAGCTTTTTTGACCTTTCCTTGAGGTGGATCTGGCTCACCACTAACCACACCTGTTGGCCCACGATGTACTTGGGCACGGGCACCCGCTTCCTGTCAGCTGCAGCCCGGGTGCGTTCAGTGGAGTGGGCGAGGGCGGCCCGAGTGGCTCTCCCAACGCGCCGGCAGCGACGGGCATGGACGCCTACGGATGGAACCGTGACCTCCCTCTTGGCCATAGAAAGGAGTGGCGGCGTGTACCCCAGGGATGCCTCAAACGGGGTGAGTCCAGTGGCCACGGAGACGGCCGAGTTGAGGGAATATTCCACCCAAGTCAGATATGAGCTCCAGGAGGATGGATTATTGGCTGCTATGCACCGCAGGGTGGCCTCCAAAGACTGATTGGCACACTCCGCCTGCCCATTACTCTGTGGATGATTCCCTGAGGAAAGGGATGTGAATTGTGGCCCCCAGACATTGTACCCGTTTGTCGTGGTGAAGAGAGAGCTGAGCTTTAAGGCAAAGCTGTCTATTTACCAGTCCATCTATGTTCCTACCCTCACCTATGGTCATGAGCATTGGATAACGACCAAACAAATGAGATCATGGATACAAGTGGCTGAAATTAACTTTCTCCGTAGTACTGCTGGACTCACCCTGAGAGACAGGATGAGGAGCTCTGTCATCCGGGAGAGGCTCAGAGTCGAGCCGCTCCTCCTCCACATCAAAAGGAGCCAGCAGAGGTGGTTTGGGCATTTGATCAGCATGCCTCCTGGATGCCTCCCACTTGAAGTGTTTTGGGCACAAAACACCTCAAGTGGGGTGGCTGTAGTGCCCCTCAACTGGGGCTGTGGTGCCCTACTTCAGCGACAGTTGTGGCGCAGGTGTAATGTGACCAACTACTGATCAGAGTGTCAGTGGTTCGATTCCCGCTCTGTCTGCAGTCTGCATGTCAAAGTGTCCTTGAACAAAACCCTGAACCCCCAGTTGCTCCTGGTGGGTCAGGCCAACGCCTGTGCATGGCAGCTCAGTGTGTGAATGTGTGTGTGAATGGGTGCATTGCAAGATCTCTAAAGTGCTTTGGTCATCCTGAGATGAATAAAAAGTGCTATTGTGGCGGCATAAAAAAATAAGCAGCTATGCTGTGGTTTTAAGCAGGTTTTATTGATCATGTCGCCTTCACGGGATCCTCTCTCCGGTGCATAGTGGAGCAGCCCGGAGCGGGATCCCTAAGCTCTCAGAGAAAGGGAGGCGGACACAGTGTGTCCACCTGTTGCAGGATCAGAGTGAGAGAGTAAGAGAGAACTTGCGTTACAGAGTTGCACCTTAAATACTTGATCATAACAATACATCAAAGAGACGTACCCCACAGTTTAGAATGATCAAAGGGACAACAGAACAGGCAGGAGGTATTTGCATTTGTAAGACATACATCACAATGGGCAGATTAGCTAGACCTCGCTCCAAGTGTCAGACAAAGAGGCTAACAAGCACATCTACATACTGATCTGAGTCTCTAGGTCACAGTAAGGGCAAAATGCATGAATACAAAGGATGAAAGGCATCGATTAACATCACATAGGTGAGACAGAAGAAACTCGTCTACCTGTAGACATTAATACACCAAAGCACATCTAAGATGCTCAGAAAAAGCATAGTAAGGACAAGCCATATGCACACTATATAGAATGGCACATTACATCACAACACATGCATGTTTGCATCACAAATACATGAATGGCACATTGCTTCTCAGTAGTGTAGCAGGAAAACAGAGAAAAGAGGGCTGAGTGTCCCTAGTCTGTTGTGGGGTTAAAACGAACCGCCACACACGCTCCCCCCCAGAGGACGCGGCAGGGGGTCGCGACCTCGATAATCCATCTGTGTGAGCGAGCTGTGGGAGAAGCTCGCTGCAGGCGGAGGGGGAGGGAGGGGAGGGGTAGTAAGTGCCGGCAGGAGCTGTGAAATCGTCCTGAGCCGTGCAAAAATTGCTTGTGGGTCCGCAATGTCGAAGGGCTGGTCCCGTTGAACGTGCAGCGGTCCACAAGAAGAAAAATTAGTCTCTGACTCCTCTCGTGGCCATGAAGAAAAGCAGGAGCGGCTGTAAGAGAGAAAGTAAACAAAGCAGGGGGACTGTTGGTTTTGGGTGCTGAAGCAACCCCAAAGCTCCCGGGAACAGCTGACGGCTGAAATCCCGTTGTGCCGTGGCTAAGACCATTAAAAAATCCAGTGGCGAGCTGCGTGCTTGCTTCAGGTGAACGAGCAACCCTGAAGGTTCTGTGGGCGGCGGCGGAGGATGATGGCGGTCTGTGGCGTGGCTGAGACTGTTAACAAATCCTTCCAGTATGCTGCATGCATGCCTCAGGTGAGCGAGCAGCCCTGAAAAGGCAGCGGCGAAGGAGGAAGGCAGTCTGTGGAGCCATTACTTGTCCGATGCATGATGCGCCGTCCTTGTAACTCCCCGATGCGTGCGCGGGGGTTCAGTGCGTGGGTGGGCCGCTGGAGTGGTGAGTCAGGGTGCAGAAACTTGGCGGAGATCAGCGCAGACGGCGCCAATAAAATCCAGGTTGAGCTGTTGCTGTAGATTTAGCCATGGTGCGTTGGAGCGTTGAGAGGAAATAGACGATCTTTAGTCCCTCAGGCCCGTGCAGAGGCGTTGGAGCGGCGGGAGGGAATAGACGATCTTTTGTTCCTCAGGCTCATGCAGCTGCGTTGGCGCGGTGTGAGGAAGTAGACGATCGTTGTCGCTCGTGCGGCCATGGTGCGTTCAGTTCCACGCGCTGCGCTCCCCGTCGGCCCTGGAGGTTGCCGTCGTGGAGAGAGGACGAGGTGCGTGCGCTCTCAGTGAGAGCGGCCGGTCCAGCGTGGTTGTGCAGATCTCAGGCGACGGAGCATTCATGCCCGGGTGTTGCATTCGCTGGCCGCTCGTTTTTTTCAGCGTCGGTTCGCCAGCGTGGCCATCCAAAACAGAAGGCTGCGTTGCACAAAACGTGTGCGTCTTCAAGGGGCCACCAACGCAGCTGTGTGGCTGTCCAGCTCGGAAGGTTGCTTTCGCACAAAACGTGTGCGTGTTCGAGGGGTCACCAGTGTGGCGGCATAAAAAAATAAGCAGCTATGCTGTGGTTTTAAGCAGGTTTTATTGATCATGTCGCCTTCACGGGATCCTCTCTCCGGTGCATAGTGGAGCAGCCCGGAGCGGGATCCCTAAGCTCTCAGAGAAAGGGAGGCGGACACAGTGTGTCCACCTGTTGCAGGATCAGAGTGAGAGAGTAAGAGAGAACTTGCGTTACAGAGTTGCACCTTAAATACTTGATCATAACAATACATCAAAGAGACGTACCCCACAGTTTAGAATGATCAAAGGGACAACAGAACAGGCAGGAGGTATTTGCATTTGTAAGACATACATCACAATGGGCAGATTAGCTAGACCTCGCTCCAAGTGTCAGACAAAGAGGCTAACAAGCACATCTACATACTGATCTGAGTCTCTAGGTCACAGTAAGGGCAAAATGCATGAATACAAAGGATGAAAGGCATCGATTAACATCACATAGGTGAGACAGAAGAAACTCGTCTACCTGTAGACATTAATACACCAAAGCACATCTAAGATGCTCAGAAAAAGCATAGTAAGGACAAGCCATATGCACACTATATAGAATGGCACATTACATCACAACACATGCATGTTTGCATCACAAATACATGAATGGCACATTGCTTCTCAGTAGTGTAGCAGGAAAACAGAGAAAAGAGGGCTGAGTGTCCCTAGTCTGTTGTGGGGTTAAAACGAACCGCCACACACTATAATGTATACTGTAAGTGAACACAATTTACCATTCCCACTGGGAGGAGACCATGGGGAAGACCAAGGACACACTGGAGAAACTACAGTGGTGTGACAAAGTGTTTGCCCCCTTGCTGATTTCTCTTTTTTTTTGTATGTTTGTCACATGTTGGACTTCTGTGCTAACCACAGTCTGTCTATAACGAACACCATGTTCAAGCATAAGGGTGTCCATATGTGCACCTGGCACCAGGACACCCTAGGCCGCAGGTCGATGATCGATTTTGTTATCGTATCATCAGACCTGCGACCGTATGTCTTGGACACCCGAGTAAAGAGAGGTGCAGAGCTGTCAACTGATCACCACCTGGTGGTGAGTTGGATCCGATGGCAGGGGAGGAAGCCATTCAGACCTGGTAGACCCAAACGTATAGTGAGGGTGTGCTGGGAGCGTCTGGCTGAGGCCCCTGTCCGGGAGGTCTTCAACTCCCACCTCCGGAAGAACTTCAACCACATTCCGAGGGAGTCTGGAGACATGGAGTCTGAATGGGCCATGTTCTCCACCTCTGTTGTTGAAGCGGCAGCCCAGAGCTGCGGCCGCAAGGTGGTCGGTGCATCTCGTGGTGGCAACCCCCGAACCAAGTGGTGGACACCAGTGGTGAGGGGGGCCATTAAGCTGAAGAAGGAGTCCTATCAAGCTTGGTTGGCTTGTGGGACTCCCGAAGCAGCTGAGGTGTACCGGCAGGCCAAGCGGAGTGCAGCTCGGGTGGTTGCTGAAGCAAAAACCCGGGTATGGGAGGAGTTCGGTGAGGCCATGGAACAAGACTTTCGGTCGGCTTCAAAGAGATTCTGGCAAACTGTTCGGCGGCTCAGGAGGGGAAAGCAGCTCCCCGTCCACACTGTGTATGGTGCGGATGGGACACTGTTGACTTCAACTGGGGATATCGTCGGGCGGTGGAAGGAATACTTCGAGGATCTCCTCAATCCCACTGATACGCCTTCCACAGAGGAAGCAGGGTTTGGGGACGAGGGGGATGACTCGCCTATCACAGGGGCTGAGGTCGCCAAGGTGGTTAAAAATCTCCTTGGTGGCCGGGCCCCGGGGGTGGACGAGATTCGCCCCGAGTACCTCAAGGCCCTGGATGTTGTTGGGTTGTCATGGTTGACACGCCTCTGCAACATTGCGTGGAGGTCGGGGGCAGTGCCTTTGGCATGGCAAACCGGGGTGGTGGTTCCTCTCTTCAAAAAAGGGGACCGGAGGGTGTGCTCCAACTTTAGAGGGATCACACTCCTCAGCCTCCCTGGGAAGGTCTATGCCAAGGTACTGGAGAGGAGAGTCCGGCTGTTGGTCGAACCTCGGATTCAGGAGGAGCAATGTGGTTTTCGTCCTGGCCGTGGCACATCGGACCAGCTCTTTACCCTCTCGAGAATTCTTGAGGGTTCGTGGGAGTTTGCCCAACCAGTTTACATGTGTTTTGTGGACTTGGAGAAGGCATTTGACCGCGTCCCTCGTGGATTTTTGTGGGGGGTGCTTCGGGAGTATGGGGTATCGGGCTTGTTGTTACGAGCTATTCGGTCTCTGTACGACCGTTGTGAGAGTTTAGTTCGCATTGCCAACACTCGGTCGGAGTCATTCCCAGTGAGAGTTGGACTCCGCCAGGGCTGCCCTTTGTCACCGGTCCTGTTCATAATTTTTATGGACAGGATTTCTGGGCGCAGCCGGGGAATGGAGGGTGTCATGCTTGGTGACCACAGGATCTCATCTCTGTTGTTTGCAGATGATGTTGTCCTGTTGGCTTCATCCAGCAATGACCTACAGCTCTTGCTGGGACGGTTTGCCGCTGAGTGTGAAGCGGCTGGGATGAGAATCAGCACCTCCAAGTCCGAGTCCATGGTCCTCAGCCGGAAAAAGGTGGATTGTCCTCTCCGGGTTGGGGACAGGCTCCTGCCCCAAGTGGAGGAGTTTAAGTATCTTGGGGTCTTGTTCACGAGTGAGGGGAAAATGGAGCGAGAGATCGACAGACGGATTGGAGCAGCATCTGCAGTGATGCGGACGTTGTACCGGTCTGTTGTGGTGAAGAGGGAGCTTAGTTCTAAGGCAAAGCTGTCGATTTACCAGTCAATCTACGTTCCTACTCTCACCTATGGTCACGAGCTTTGGGTAATGACCGAAAGAACGAGATCGCGGATACAAGCGGCTGAAATGAGCTTTCTCCGTAGGATTGCTGGACTCACCCTCAGAGATAAGGTGAGGAGCTCAGTCATCCGGGAGAGGCTCAGAGTAGAACCGCTGCTCCTCCACATTGAAAGGAGTCAGTTGAGGTGGTATGGGCATCTGATTAGGATGCCTCCTGGACGCCTCCCACTTGAGGTGTTTCAGGCACGTCCCACTGGGAGGAGACCCCGGGGCAGACCCAGGACTCGGTGGAGAGACTATGTCTCCCAGCTAGTCTGGGAACGCCTTGGTATCCCCTCTGAAGAGCTGGAGCAGGTGGCTGGGGAGAGGGAAGTCTGGGCTTCTCTGCTTGAACTGCTGCCTCCGCGACCCGGACCTCCGGAAAAGCGGTAGAAGATGGATGGATGGATGGATGTCACATGTTTCAGATCATCAAACAAATTTAAATATTAGACAACGATAACACAAGTAAACACAAAATGCAGTTTTTAAATGAAAGTGTTTATTATTAAGGGGAAACAAATCCAAACCTACATGGCCCTGTGTGAAAAAGTGATTGCCCCCTAAACCTAATAACTGGTTGGGCCACCCTTAGCAGCAACAACTGCAATCAAGCGTTTGCGATAACTGGCAATGAGTCTTTTACAGCGCTGTGGAGGAATTTTGGCCCATTCGTCTTTGCAGAATTGTTGTATTTCCGCCACATTGGAGGGTTTTTGAGCAGTCCACTGCGTCTCCTCTGAGGGAATCCCGGCTGGGGATTTGAATGTTGTTGTGGGGTCTTTGTGACCTCTTGGATGAGTTGTCGCTGTGCTCTTGGGGTAATTTTGGTCGACCGGCCACTCCTGGAAAGGTTCAGCACTGTTCCATGTTTTCGCTCTTTGTGGATAATGCCTCTCACTGAGGTTCGCTGGAGTCCCAAAACTTTAGAAATGGCTTTATAACCTTTTCCAGACTGATAGATCTCAATTACTTTGTTTCTCATTTGTTCCTGAATTTCTTTGGATCACAACATGATGTCTAGCTTTTGAGGATCTTTTGGTCTACTTCATTTTGTCAGGCAGGTCCTATTGAAGTGATTTCTTAATTGAGAACAGGTGTGGCAGTAATCAGGCCTGAGTGTGGCTTAAGAAATTGAACTCAGCTTTCCACAGATGTGATAAACTACAGTTAATTTATGTTTTAACGGGGGGGGGGGGAATCACTTTTTCATATAAGGCCATATAGGTTTGGATTTTTTTTACCCTTAATAATAAACACCTTCATTTAAAAACTGCATTTTGTGTTTACTTGTGTTATCTTTGTCTAATATTTAAATTTATTTGATGATCTGAAACATTTAAGTGTGACAAACATACAAAAAATGAGAAATCAGGAAGGGGCAAACACGTTTTCACACCACTGTACATCTCCCAGCTGGCCTGGGAACGCCTTGATATCCTCTCTGAAGGGCTGGAGCAGGTGGCTGGGGAGAGGGAAGTCTGGGCCTCTCTGCTTGACCTGTTGCCTCTGCGACCTGGACCTCTGGCAAAGCAGTACAAAATGGATAGATGGATGGATAGATGGAAGCCATCAAGTGGGCTGTGATAACAGAGTTGCAGAGAATCCTGGGAAAATCCTTCCAGGAGTGCATGGAGGCATGGTGGAGAAGGCTGGGAAAGTGTGTTAGACTCGAGGGGGGTTATTTTGAAGGGGAAAATTTGTAGTTTGTAATTAACATTTGAAATAATTTTTTGTGACCCCAGTTCCATTTCTTTTCTGACACACCCCATATGCTTTTAATGATGTCAGAATTTGATATTAATCCATGAAAAAAGGCAAAAAATTGGGACTTTTAAATCCCCTCTCTTCTCCATTCTGATGCTCTTTGAATTTCAGTAGCTTGCCCTGACCATGTCTACATACCTAAATGCATTGAGTTGCTCCCATGTGATTGGCTAATAAAATGTTTGCATCAACAAGCAGTTTAACAGTGTACATATTAAACTGGCCTTAAGTGTATAAGTGTATAAATATATCAAAATCTACTGCATGACTTGGTCTAAAATTTGGACCACATCCGTTATTTGGCTAATAATACTACATAGTATTACAGCTATGATTTTTTTTTCCTTAACTGAATTTTTTTGAGATGGTGACCTGGGCAGCCCTGAGTGATTTCAATGACATGGATAACAAATTATTGTGCATTTGGCGCAATAATTTGTTATCCATTTCATAGTGACTGGAAAAAAAAATCACAAAAAGCCACACAGATCTATTTATATTGTTTTCAAATATCTTTTTTTTTTTTTAGCTAAATCCATCAAAAACATCCTTGAGTCACACTTGTGGTTTCCAGCACCAGGTTTGTGAGGCAATATTTCATATAACATGCCCTAAATCACTCTATAAATTCAAGAAATCTCTGTCAGTGTGTGTGTGTCACAATCACGGGCCACCTATGATGCCTGCATGATGTCCTATGATGTTCCTATGATGTCGGTGATCATAGGGCCGTCTACATGATGTCTATATGACGTCCGACAAACCGTTAAGGCTGATGTTCCTATGATCTCTGATGGATGTCTATATGACGTCATACAGACCGCAGGACTCCCTACAAGACATATATATAGACACAGGTAATCAACATAACACAGGAAAACATAATCAAGTCTGTGACGGTAATGCATCTTTGAGCTGGTTGCCAACCGCCAATCAAATCTAAGAAGAAGAAGAAGAAGAAGAAGAACATAACACAGAACAGTAACAGGCAGGAGAAGTAACAAGCAGGGGCAAACAGAGACGACAGGGTGGGTCCAGAAAATGGGATAGGTGGTGCTGCACAGATAATCACACACAGGGGACCAGAGGGGAGACAAGACCAAGGCAGTAATGAGAATGAGAATGACAATAATAATAATGCTGATAATGTCACGGGTGGCTCTCACGAGCCACCATAAGACGCCACACAGTCACCAGAGAGTTTAATGAGAGTTTTATTAACGGTGAGAATATACAACACAGGCTGCTGAAACAATGACACTCAGTCTTAACACAACAAGAGGCATAGGGCTATACAGCTCACTATGGGTCCAGAGGATGAGACAGTCAAGTACAGACAGACGAGGTTGGTGATAATAATAACACCGGCTGCTAAGGCAGAGACTCACAAAGATCGATACACACCGGGAGGGGTAAGGCTATACAGCACACTTAACTAGTCCAGGGGCACGATGGTCAAACCACTTCAAGATGTCGACCGGGATGGTCACACTTTTTCAGTGCTGAGACAAAGTCACTGATTTTGCCATTAAAAGTGGCTGGCCTGCAGCGATCGGCGCTCGTGGCGAACACGCATGGGCTGAATTGCCACCTCCGTTGGATTGCCCTTTAATCGCCTTTCTCCAGCGACCAGCATTTCTTTGTGGTTCACTGATGCGCCTTCCTGAAGCGATTGCTAAGCTAACACTAGTTAGCTTAATGCTACCTGAAGCGATTGCTAAGCTAACACTAGTTAGCTTAATGCTGGTGCCAGTCTCTAAATAACTAACCTACAGCGATCGGATATACCTCCGGTGGATTACCCCTTTGATCGCTTTTATCCGGCCACTGTGAGTAAACTGACCAGCGATTCCAGCGCTTCCTTGTGATTCACTGATGTGCCCTACCTGAAGCGATTGCAAAGCTAACGCTAGTTAGCTTAATGCTGGCGCCAGCCATTCCACCTAACACCAGCCTGAATCAAAGCCCAGCTGCGAGGCCCAGCGGAGATACTACCAGGCAGGCGGCTATTTGTTGACGGGGCTCAGCAGAGATTTCACCCAGGCAGACGGCGGTAGGCGGCGGTGCCCAGCGGAGGACTTACCGTGACTGCAGCGGCGGTGTGCGACGAGACTACCCGAAGCGATTGCTAAGCTAACGCTAGTTAGCTTAATGCTGGCACCAGTCATTCCACCTTACACCAGCCTGAATCGAAGCCCAGCTGCGAGGCCCAGCGGAGATACTACCAGGCAAGCGGCTATTTGTTGACGGGGCTCAGCAGAGATTTCACCCAGGCAGACGACGGTAGGTGGCGGTGCCTAGCGGAGGACTTACCGTGACCTCAGCGGAGCTCGGTGGCAGCGGCGGTGTGCGACGAGACTCGGTTGGAGGAGCGGGACGGGAGACCAGTTACGGCGGCTATGAGCAACGAGACCAGCAACGGAAGGGGCTAGTTGGGTAGCTGAGGCCCAGCTGGATTCGAGGACGATCGGATCAGATTCTGGCGATATAAGCAGAATTTATTTTACTATCCACAGATTTTCTTTTTCCTTCTTTCCAAGAAAGACTGAAGATGGCTGCCACCGGATTAAAAAGTGGGCTGATGGGCACCACTAATAAGCCTTCTCTACTTATCTACTTCCTCTTCGTTTTGTCTTTGTGTGTCTGGACCTGCAACAAGAAGGATTTTCCGACAAACTCAACCAAAGGTGAAGTTAAAAAGTTTTATCTGTATGGATTTGGGCTTGGACATCTCACCCTACACTCTATGTGGTCTTTAAAAGCCCTGAGCAAAAACTTCCAAATTAAGGCAAACATGGCTGTTAAGCAAAAATCACAATATGGCAGAGGATATACAATTAAAGTTCTGTTAGTTCTGCTACTTCTGGCAGGAGATATTCACCTTAACCCTGGACCTGCCACTATTAAACAGCAGACCACTGGGTTAGCACAAAACCGAGCTGTACAAAAGCAAAAACAACATTTATTTTTCCAAACTGTTAATCATGCACGAGTTCTTTGGGACACCAAGGCTAAACCAAAGGGGATCCTCGGTGGTCATTTAAACATACGGAGCATAATCCCCAAAAGAGATGAGATTTCGGTGTTGCTGTTGGACTCAAATCTGGACTACCTTTGTCTCTCAGAAAGCTGGCTACACAGGAACATAGACACTAATATGATCGATATTGTGGGCTACCAGTGTTTTAGAAAAGACAGGCAGGTAGGGAGGGGAGGAGGTGTTTTAATTTACATCAAAGAGAAATATAAATGTCAACTGGTTGATTTGAATACTTCACTTGAATGTTTAGCTGTTAATGTATGTCTCTCTCCGGTAATGAATTTCAACATTGCAGTAGTGTACAACCCACCGTCACACAACTCTTCCTTTTATAATGAATTAAGTGATCTGGTTAAACAACTTGAGAAGAACAGAGAAACAATAATTCATGGTGACTTTAATATCAACTGGTCTGATAAAAAAGACAAACAAAAACTGAAAAGCCTCATGACTAAATTTAATTACCAGCAAATCATCAAAGGACCCACCAGGATAACCAAACAATCCAGAACACTTATTGACATGGTATTTACTAATAAACCAGAACGAATAACCAGAACCTATAATCTTGTAACTGGTCTCTCAGATCATAACATGGTTCTTGCTGTCAGGAAACTTACTAAAAAGCGACTACAGTATTTTGGGGGAGTCGATATTGACAAATCACATTTTATTATCCCCAAATCAAAAAATGAGGAGTTTGAACATTACTTAGAGAATCAAAATTGGGAGCAGCTCATGTCAACATGTGAAGTAGATGATTGTTGTAATTTTATAACTGCAACAATCACAAAGTCTATAGAAAAATTTTCAAAGCAAATTAAAAGTAGACAACAGAGATTAGCCTACCATGGTTAAATAATGAAATAAGAAAACTTATGAAGAGGCGAGACTATGCACTGAAAACATCACTAACCTCCAAACTACAAAATGATCACCTTGTGTACAAAAGTTTAAGAAATAAAGTGGTACATGAGCTGCGAAAATCAAAAATATCTTATTACAATAAACTGATAGATCATGCAAAGGGTAACAACAGTTCCCTATGGAGGCATTTAAATAACTTAACTAATAAAAAAAACGATCAGAAGGGGGTAAAGGAACTTAGAATCAATGGCAAGACCGTCAGTGACAAGGCTACTTTGGCAAATGAATTTAATTCACACTTTGTGGGCTCTGTGGAAGACTTAACAAAAATTTTTGTGCTGCCAAATGTGCTCAACAACACAAATTCCATACTTCCAACAGATACTTTTCACATCAATGAGGTAAATGAGAAGTTAATTGCTGGTATTGTTAAAACACTGTCAAACTCAAAAACTAATGATATCTACAATATGAGCACCTCCTTTCTCAAAATGCACAGCAAAATATTAATCAAACCACTGACCCATCTCATTAATCTCTCCATTAGGTCTAGTACATTTCCATCTGGCTGGAAAAAAGCTGTCGTCATACCAGTTCATAAATCAGGCAGTAAAGACGATATATGCAATTACCGCCCAATCTCTATCTTACCAGTCCTATCTAAGGTTCTTGAAAAAGTTGTAGCTACACAGCTGATAGACTACTTACAAGACAGTCAACTTCTTCATCCACATCAATTTGGTTTTAGACCAGGATACTCAACAGAAACAGCAAATTGTTGCCTTATTGAAAACGTCAAACAGTCCTTGGACAGGGGTAATGTGGTAGGAGCTGTTTTTCTAGATCTCAAAAAGGCTTTCGATACTGTAAACCACAGTTTGCTTTTATCCAAAATGGTATCTTTTAACTTCTCCCCAAATACATTAGAATGGTTTGCATCTTATCTCCAGAATAGAGAACAGTGTGTAAAAGTTCACCAGGATAAATCCTCATTTTTAAACAACCGCATGGGTATCCCACAAGGGTCCATTCTTGGTCCTTTACTTTTCAGCATTTTTATTAATGACTTGCCGTTACACTGCTCAGCTGCAACATGCCAACTTTATGCAGATGATGCAGTTATTTACACAGCTGCCAAGACTCCAGCACAGGCTGCAGATGTACTGTCTACAAGTATGGTTGATGTCCAAGAGTGGCTCCTCAAGAACCATCTATTGCTGAACCTTCAGAAAACAGTCTCAATGTGCTTTTCAATCAAAAAATGTAACCTGCAACATTTTAAAGTTAATATACATGATCATGACATCAGTTTAGCTACAGAATTCAAATACCTTGGCATTGTACTAGATCCTCAACTCAAATTTAATCTTCATATAAAGAAAATTTCAAAAACAGTAAAAAAAAATCTGAACTGCTTTAAATTAATTAGATATTACATACCTTACGAAGCAGCTGCACTGTATATGCATTCTATGGTTTTTTCTCATATATCATACTGTTCGACAGTCTGGGCTCAAGCAGCCCCTTCCACAATAAGACATATAGGTTCATTATATAATCAAACCCTAAAAATCTTGGACAAAAAGCCCATTAGGTGGCATCACTGTAATGTTTTAAAAAAATACAACCTATTGAGTTTTGAGAGCTTCATTGACCTCTGTCTTCTGAAATTAACGTTCAAATGTTTCCATAAATCAGCACCCGAGCCACTTGCTGGTTTCGTCCAAAGACAGGACAGCAGCAGAGCCACCAGGAGTTCTGTTAACAATAACTGTAAAATATTCCACCGCAGAACCACATTTGGACAAACAGCTTTCTCTATAAAGGGCAGTCACATCTGGAACACAATGCCAAATGAAATTAAAATAATAACGGACTTTAAAACATTCACTAAAAATGTTAAAAACTGGCTGAAAAATAAACAAGAATGTACTCATGTATGAATTAATTGTCTGCAAAGTGAGAGTGAATGAAGGGAAGGAATAAATGTGTTTGTTTATAGTGAGTGACGGAGGGAGGAAGGCCTGAAATAGGCAAATGTGAGTTATGTTATATGTGTTAAATGTGAGTCAGGCTGTTATATTTGTGTATTTATAATATTTATGTTAAGTGTGAGTCAGGCTGTTATATTTGTGTATTTATAATATTTATAATTGTGTATTTATAATTTTTCTGCATTGATGTATGTGGTTATTGTGTATATTTTTTATTTTTATTTTTTTCCCATCTTTACTTGATTCTTTTTTCTAAAGCCCATCCAGGGACAAGAGTTGCAAATTAGCTAATAGCTATACACTCTATGTGCAACACATCAGATTGATTGTCTTTGATTAATTGTCTATGTTTATTGCACTGTCCCTGTCAAATAAACTAATCTACTACTACTACTACCAAGAGCAGACGTGGTAGGAATAAATCCTAAGCATCCGTAGCGTGACGGAGCGTTAACAGACACTGCTGCGCCGATGCGGCCGCCAGCGCGGGTTAAAGTAGCCTGAGCGCTAACGACCACAAATGCAGCACAGCTGTTGAGGGTTTGACAGCTCAGCGGAAGCCTCCCCGAGCACTATCACAATAAGAGCTCGGAGAGCTAGAATAATAATGCCGCTGTCAAACCATGAAAAGAATAACCCAAGCACAAAGGCATAGTGCTCGGGTCATGACAGTAGCCCCCCCTCACTTGACGGGCTCTGAACATCTAGTAACACCTCCCCCACCCCCCACCCCCCAACCACAGGGCGAGTGGATTGAGGAACAAGCAAGGAGGGAGCCAAAACAAAACCTAACAAAACCCTAAACAGAAAAGGAAAAGAATACATCACCTGACATATCCATCCCATTTTCCCCAGAACAATGACGAGAGGAAAAAAAAAACAGAGAAAAAACAAAACAAAACAAGACATGACTACAATACAAGGGAAAAACAAACAAAGCAAAAAAAACCACCCGACACTGAAAGTTTTCCCTCTGAGACCACAGACAACCCGTCTAACTCCAGTGTACATAACCTAACCCAAACACACAATGACCCTGGAAACCGAAACAAGAAATAAATGCAAACATGATAACTATGGAAAAAAAACAAGACGTAAATGCAAACACATGACTATGACCAAGAAAAAAAAATGCACACTAACACATGGTAACTATGAAAGAGAAACAAGAAATAAATGCACACACCTGGAAACTAAGAAACGAGAACACCAAACTATGGCCCCTCAAAAGAAAGAGGGGAGAACAAAACAAAAAACAAAACTTGACCATAGCCCCTCAAAAGGAAGAGGGGAGAACGAAACAAAAAAAAAAAAAAAAACCCAGACTATGGACTACAAACATACATGAGGCAATCTAAGTTGCTAAACATAACTTGACATAACTTGACTGTGGCTTTCAAAACACATGAGGCAATCAAAATTGCTTAACATAACTTGACATGACCAGACTATGGATTACAAAACTCATGAGGCAATCTAAAATTGCTTTACATAACTTGACATAACCAGACACCGTATGGGCCAAAACAAAAGATGATCGGCGGAGATCAAACGCCCCCCAGGCAGAGCTTCGGCGACCTCCCTGCCTCCGATGGCCCACGGATAGTCCCACAAAACAGTACATGGCCAAGCGCCCTGCCCCAGTCCCAGGCCCCCAGAAACAAGTCCTCTGGTGGCCGAACCAGGTCACCCAGTAGCAACCACAGTTTATCGGGCAACCAACCCAAGACGCTGAACGCACAAAGCAGTTCCTCGGGTGGCCGACCCGCATCCCACAACCACCAGGACCGTGGAGGAATAGCATGCAGCCCGCCTAATGACGACAATACATGAGAGCGCAAGTCTGCCAGACAAAAACCTCCAACGGCCCCCAGCTGGTGGCTCCTGAGAGGGGAACAATCAAAAAATTGAACCTCCTCGAATCCTGATTGGGTCGCAGCCGCACCTGCGCTGGACCCCCACTGGACCTCGTCGGACCCCGATTGGGTCACCGCTGCACCCACGTCGGACCCCGACTGGGTCACCGCTGCACCCACATCGGACCCCGACTGGGTCACCGCTGCACCCACGTCGGACCCCGACTGGGTCACAGCCACACCTGAGCTGGACCCCCACTGGACCTTGTCGGACCCCAATTGGGTCGCAGCCACACCTGAGTCGGATCCCGACTGGGTCACCTCGGCCCACGTGTCGGACCCCGACTGGGTCACCTCGGCGACGACCTCCATCCCCGAACCTGGAACCTCCAGTCCCGTGACCTTGACAGATTCCAGACTAGTAACGCTGTGGAGAGGCTCAGAGAACGAACAAGAGAGGACCGGGATCGGTTCCACCGGCAGCGCCAGAGCCCAGCGAGACGAGTTCGGGTGCAGCAGACGGCTGTCCCTCGCTCGCCTCCACATGAGGCAGGCAAAAATGCTCTAACACAGGAAAACAAGGAAGAGCACTTGCCTGCACTTGGGCTCTGGAGCCGTCCAGGACTTCGTCGATCCAGGTTCAGACAGACGCTCGTCGTCGGGCTCCCACTCGGCTGCGTCGGGTTCCACAGCCGGCCTGATGGTCTCTGCAGCTGGATCCTCTCGCGCTAGCATCCACGCCAATAACCCGTATGGCGTGGGGGCAGAGGACCCTCAACCTGCTGACTCGGGCTGCATCTCTGAGGAACCCTGGGGATGTTCACTCGTCGGCTCTGGCTCCTCACCGCAGTCCGTTCTCCTCCTCTGTCCAACACAGGGCTGCAGGGCCGGGATATCTCCCAGAGCCGCAGGCCTCCCCCTCGTTCGACGGCGTGGGACTGACGCCGAGGACTGCTCCGCAGGAGGAAACACAGAGGCAGCAGGTTCAGTATAAATGGCTTCAGCTGGAGAAGGAAACTCGGGGAGCTGCGAACCCCGAGCTTCACCCCCAGGAGTCAGACAAGACAAATCACTATAATGACTAGGAAAGTGAAATTGAACTTGCCTGTCTCCCGAAGGTAAGATGGTGCCAGCTGAAGAGGACGTTGCTCCCTCCCTCGCTCGCTGGATGGTAACATAGGACCCATGGACAGAGCTCACCGGCACAGGACTCAGCTCACTCACAGCAGCTGGCTGATTGAGGGGGTCATTCTGGCGGCCCGGAACTGGATCCGGAGCAGGAGCTTGCTGAAGACGTGCTCGGCCGCGGCGCCGACGCCTCCGCCGGCCCCCAGATGGTGCAAACTCCAGGACTGGATCGAGGACGGGATCAGGATCCGTAGGCCACGAGCAGGAGTGCCTCTTCTCCTGCTTCACGTCGCGTTCCTCCTCCAGCATCAGGAAAATCTCGCGTTGTGCGGCGATATCTTCCCTCCTCGCCTCGACTTCCGGGTGGTCGGCCCAGCGGGAAGGGAGATGACGAAGGACGTCTTCAGCAGCGTCTAGGTACCAGTGTATACTGTGATGGTAGTCCAGCAGGGAAGCGGAGATGAGCATCTCATCCACGACTTCCAGGAAGCCTGTCAGCTCGTGGCTCGGGCTCCCAGCGCGGCCCCTCCGCGACATTCTTCCCACACACTCAGAACCCAGACGGGAACAGCAACTGTCCAAAAAACTCAAAACTCCCTGGTGAATTGCGTCTCGGGTTGGCGTCACCGTAAACGCCGTTTTGGCAGCAGTGTACTGTCACGGGTGGCTCTCACGAGCCACCATAAGACGCCACACAGTCACCAGAGAGTTTAGTGAGAGTTTTATTAACGGTGAGAATATACAACACAGGCTGCTGAAACAATGACACTCAGTCTTAACACAACAAGAGGCATAGGGCTATACAGCACACTTACTAGTCCAGGGGCACGATGGTCAAACCAAGAGCAGACGTGGTAGGAATAAATCCTAAGCATCCGTAGCATGACGGAGAGTTAACAGACACTGCTGCGCCGATGCGGCCGCCAGCACGGGTTAAAGTAGCCTGAGCGCTAACGACCACAAATGCAGCACAGCTGTTGAGGGTTTGACAGCTCAGCGGAAGCCTCCCCGAGCACTATCACAATAAGAGCTCGGAGAGCTAGAATAATAATGCCGCTGTCAAACCCTGACAAGAATAACCCGAGCACAAAGGCAAAGTGCTCGGGTCATGACAGATAAACTTAAATGAAGAGGAAGACCACTGAAGAAATAAATATGCAAGACAGAATAATAAGAATAACAATAATAGCAACCCAGGATAATCACTCTATAAATTCAAGAAATCTCTGTGTGTCTGTGTGTCTGTCACATTTATAGGACATCATAGGACAGCCTATGATGACTCGCGATGCTGTCATAAAGATATGATGTCTATATGACGGCACATAGACAGAGCACATCATAGGACGGCATATGACGTCTGCATGATGTCCTAAGATGACCCTAAAAAATATGATGTCTATATGACGTCATGTAGACATAGCACATCATACAACGCCCTATGGCATCTGCATGATGTCCTATGATGATCCGATGATATCAGGCAACATAGGACTCACAATGCTGTCATATAAACAAATGTGTCTTTATTGATCTCAGGCATCATAGGACTCACGATGCCGTCATAAAGATATGATGTCTATATGACGGCGCATAGACAGAGCACATCACAGGACACCCTATGATGTCTGCATGATGTCCTATGATGCATGATGTCCTACGATGACCCTAAAAGATATGATGTCTATATGACGTCATATAGACATAGCACATCATACAATGCCCTATGACGCCTGCACAATGTCCTATGATGATCCGATGATATCAGGCAACACAGGACTCGTGATGCCATCATATAGACAAATGTGTCTTTATGATGTCATAGACCATCACTTACGATGCCTAGACTAATGTGTCTTTATGATGTCATATGGCTCAAAATTGGCAAGGTGAATAAGTCACAGGGCCAGTCTTTACGGCGCATTCGTGTTTTCTGCACAACAGATTTCTGCAGCCATGGCCAATTCTACGTGGTAGCGAGCAGAATTGCCAGATCAAGCAGTCTTCGTATTCTTGCTCAAGATGAAGAAACTAAGCAAAAGCGTCGCTTTCTCAGCAATGTGGTTTTTAAAGAGGTGCTGACACAGTGAAAATGTGTAACCTTGAAGAATGCCAGTGTACACTACAAATGTGTAAAATGCCAAGCAAAGCGCTGATTTTCTCTGAGTGCTCCGGTTTCTTGGTTTCTACGGGTATGCACAGGCCTTCCTGAGCAGGGTCGAAAGCCACTTTTTGCTCAGATCTATTTTCATGATCCTGCCCATGAACTGGAATTACAACGCACCAATCCCTCAACCAGTGATCTGAACGAAGAAGAAGACCCACCAGATGGAGAGCAATAGAATGAGGAGAACTGCTGCACGTCAGAAAAGATGCCATTTTTTTTTTTTTTTTTTTTTTTTTGTTACTTATTTGTACCCGTAGGTAGACTTGGTTTGCAGTCTGGTGACAAGCCACCGGCTGCTGGTCGCTGCGTGCGCGAGCGCCCTAAACCTACATGTTTTTGGTATGCGGGAGGAAACCGGAGAAATCCCGGAGTAAACCCACGCAACACGGGGAGAACATGCAAACTCCACACAGCTCACTGTTGGTCGGGGGCTGGGATCGAACTCACGACCTCATGATCCCCGCGATCCCCCGGCCAAGGGTAAAACTGTGCTGCCACAGTGCTAAACCACTGCGCCACCGTGCAGCCCAAGAACATGAAACACCTCAGGTTCCAGCAGTACACCGCAGGCATGACTGTGAATGACACAGCCGTCTGAGACAGGAGGAGACCCTTCAGCAACGGGCATGCAGAAATGCTTATACTCGGTTTCTACTGGCATGGACGGGTATGCACGGGTATGTACTAGTAAAAAGAAACAAGAAAACACTACACTAAATAATCATAATTATCAGCAACAGCAAAAGTATAAATATGCAAAAGTATAAAAAATCAACATAAAGATAAGATTAAACAATACAAGTCAGCCGGCCAGCTGGTACAGCTATTGACGCCACCGAGGACACACTCCAAGGACAGATAATTTTTTCACACACAGGGAGTTGTTCAGAACTCCTTATAAGAATTCCTGATACAAAGATATACAGTGATGATATACAGTGAAGTACGTGGCGGTAATGCACCTGTAAGCTGGTTGCCAACCACCAATCAAATCTAAAAGAAGAAGAAAAAAATTAAACAATATGTCCAAAACACAGCATGATACTTAGCATGACAATAAAGTATACAAGATACAAACACACACACAAAAAAAAATAATAATGTTTGGTGTTTTGTACTTATTGCTAAAATATAAAAGGATGCATTACAATGGGTCTTAAATATATGTAAATGTGTTGTCCTGTTATAGTACTGCATGACTTTATTGACGATAGACTATAAACTACACATCACTCTATAAATTCAAGAAATCTCCGTCAGTGTATCTGTCTGTCAGTGTGTCATGAGCATAGGACCATCTATGATGTTCCTATGATGTCTGCATGATGTCCTATGATGTTCCTATGATGTTGATGATCATAGGACTGCCTATGATGTTCCTATGATGTCTATATGACGTCAGATAGACCATAAGGCTGATGTTCCTATGCTCTCTACATGATGTCTATATGACGTCATATAGACCGTAGGACCCGCTAAAAGATCATAGGACCCCCTATGATATAAGAAAACTCTGTCACGATGTCACGATCATAGGACTCGCTAAAAGATCATAGGACTGACTATGGCATCATCAAAGATCAAAGGCAGGCCTTACTCATGATCATTGGACTCGCTATGACATCATCAAAGATCAAAGGCAGCCATCATTCACAATCATAGGATTCACTACGACATCATCAATGATCATAGGACTCGCAATGACATCATCAAAGATCAAAGGCAGTCTTGACTCACAATCATAGGACTTGCTATGACATCATCAAAGATCATTGGACTCGCTATGACACCATCGACGATCAAAGGCAGCCGTCACTGAACGACTTCTGACGTGCTTACACCCTTGCTTACACCTGCTTTCTATGAGCATCCAGAAATACATGCTTATACTTGGTTTCTACGGGCATGCACAGGTATGCACTAGTAATAATCACTCTATAAAAGCAAGAAATCTGTGTGTGTGTGTGTGTGTGTGTGTGTGTGTGTGTGTGTGTGTGTGTCTGTGTCTGTGTGTCTCTGTGTGTCTGTGTGTCTGTCACGCTTCATAGGACATCATAGGATGTGTAGGCATTCATAGCTATGACATCACAGGCGCACACTGTGTTCCTGTGTTGTCACATGACCATATAAAGAGTTCTGAACAGCTCCTTTGAACAACTTCTATGATGTCATACAGACGTCATAGGCACCCTGTGAGGTCAGAACACTCTTTTTACAGGCATGCAGGAATGCTTGCTTAACCATGTCAAAGATCAGTCAGGGATCACCATGGCACTGTTGCCATGGTAACAGTAACTTTCTACAGGCATGCAGAAATGCTTGCTTATACTTGCTTTCTACGGGCATGCACGGGTATGCACTAGTAAGGTGAAATACAGAAAATCCCAACTTCAAGTGAGGATGTGGGCTGGGACCAGTGTCCTGGAGACCAGCAAAATCACTCTACATATAAAACAACCAGGACTTTTGAACATATTTTTCTTATTATCACTCTAAATTCAAGAAATCTCTGTCAGTGTGTGCGTGTGTCTGTCACGATCACAGGATCGTGTGTGTGTCTGTCGCCATCATAGGACCGCCTATGAGGAGTCCTGAACAACTATGTGTGAAAAAATTATCCATCCTTGGACTGTCTGAGATGCGACGTCTTCTTTCCTTGGACTGTATCACTCATGAACATAGGACTCGCTATGACATCATCAAAGATCAAAGGCAGGCATCCCTCACGATCATATGACTCGCTATGACATCATCAAAGATCATAGGACTCGCTATGACATCATCAAAAAATCAAAGGCAGGCATCACTCACGATCACAGGACTTGCTATGACATCATCAAAGATCAAAAGCAGGCATCACTCACGATCATAGGACTCACTATGACATCATCAAAGACCATAGGACTTGCTATGACACAATCAAAGATCAAAGGCAGGCATCACTGAACGAGTGCTGACGTTCTTGCTTAGACCTGCTTTCTACGGGCATGCAGAAATACTTGTGTTACATCCATAATTAGGCAAATAATGAGAAAGTGGTATCTCGGTTTACGGAGCTTTATTCAGGATACAACTACAGTATATAGGGTAAGATAAGCCTTTATTAGTCCCATAATGGGGAAATTCCAGGATTGCAACAGCACAGGGATAGCAACACTCAGAGCAATAATTTAGAAGATAAGAGCGGGCAGCGCGGTGGCGGAGTGGCTAGCACTGCGGCAGCACAGCAACGCACCCTTGGCCAGGGGATCCTGGGTTCGATCCCAGCCCCCGACCAACAGTGATCTGTGTGGAGTTTGCATGTTCTCCCCGTGTCTGCATGGGTTTACTCCGGGATTTCTCCGGTTTCCTCCCACATGCCAAAAATATGTAAGTTAGGTTAATTGGCATCAAACTGGGGATTCTAAATTGTCCTTAGGTATTGTCCTTAGGTATGTCCTTAGGTATGACTGTGAGAGTGTGTGAGTGGTTGTCTGTCTCTCTGTGTTGGCCCTGCGATGGACTGGCGATCTGTCCAGGGTGGACCCTGCCTCTCGCCCAAAGATGCTGGATAGGCTCCAGCCGCCCTGCGACCCGAAAAGGATTAAGCGGAAGAAGATGGATGGATGGATGGAAAATAAGAGCAGTGAATATACATATGTATGTACACATAAATATATAAATATACGTATATATACAGTGCAGAGCATTGTAGCTAGATGGAATAAACAGCATAACCGTCTATTTAGTTACCCCACATAGTATGAATATGTACCCATACATATTGTCACCCTCCGTAGCGATTGATATTGTCCTAGTTGTATACTGGAGGGGACCATTTTGTGTAAGTCTGTTGCGTCTTTTGCATGCAAAACTATTAGGTCATCACGTTTTTTTGCTATCTCTGCGAGCAGTCCTGCTTAGGTTATAAAGTCTGACAGCTGTAGGTAGGAAGGACCTGCGAAACCTCTCGGTCGCGCACCTAGGATGATGTAGTCTGCTGCTAAATGAGCTCCTCAGTGTGTTCAGTATGTCCTGCATAGGGTGGGACTCGAACTCCTGCAGAGATGACAGCTTAGCCACCATCCTTCTCTCTCCTATCTCCTCCACTGGGTCAAGGCACTGCCCCAGGACAGAGCTAGCTTTCTTGATCAGTTATATACATATAAGTTACAGTTATATACAGATAAGGCTTACGGCACAAGCCTGCAGGCCAGGTGGCTCCCACGACGAAAGAGGACTAACCTCTTCTGCCCACCTCCTTTATACTAGGAGTGGCGTCACCACCGGAAACCAGCAATTAACCACCCCTGTCTATCCCACATCCAACCTGGCTGCCATCTTACTACTACCAGCCTATTTACATACACAACATTTCTCTCCCCTTCAAAAAAAAAATGTCAAGCACACAGATAACCCACCCAAATTTGTCTCCCGACTCACACTCTAAAATAAAATATGTACAAAAGGAATAAACTGCCTATCCAAACATACAACCAAGGCTGGGGGGAGGGGGTAGACTACCAGCGCCCCCTACATGGCTAGGCGGGTTATTCTGCCGCCAAACTAGAACAGTCCAACTCAAAATAAAGCCGTGTTTCTAAATAAAATAATCCCATAAAACAGCTCCATATGAACATGACAGACAAAATTACATCACACACATAAACTACTGGCGGCCCCCACCCCAACACCCACCCCACAGCAGGGCACACAACAAAATAAACTGTGCTGGGCATCATAGTTGCAATAAATGACCAATCAAAACAAGTTCAGATATACACTACCGTTCAAAAGTTTGGGGTCACCCAGACAATTATTTTGTGTTTTCCATGAAAAGTCACACTTATTTACCACCATGAGTTGTAAAACGAATAGAAAATATAGTCAAGACATCGACAAGGTTAGAAATAATGATTTGTATTTGAAATAATAATTTTTTCCTTCAAACTTTGCTTTCGTCAAAGAATCCTCCATTTGCAGCAATTACAGCATTGCAGACCTAACATGATTGCACAAGGGTTTTCTAATCATCCATTAGCCTTCTGACGCAATGAGCAAACACATTGTGCCATTAGAACACTGGAGTGATAGTTGCTGGAAATGGGCCTCTATACACCTATGTAGATATTGCACCAAAAACCAGACATTTGCTGCTAGAATAGTCATTTACCACATTAGCAATGTATAGAGTGTATTTCTGATTAGTTTAAAGTTATCTTCATTGAAAAAAAGTGCTTTTCTTTCAAAAATAAGGAAATTTCTAAGTGACCCCAAACTTTTGAACGGTAGTGTATATCAAATTATCAAGCTAATTTGTAACTATTTGTAACTACCAAGCTAACTTTACCATGGTCACTAAATTTTCAAAATACAGCTATCCTACGACCAATGGTCCCACCAAAAATCTCACCCACAAATCACATCCTTTTACCAATAATTGCTCTCATTCATATTCTTTCACTTTCTTTTTTTTTTAATTTAAATCGGGGCACTAAAACAGTAGTACCTGGAAACGCCTCTGGTAATCACGCCGCTCGTGTGGACTGTGATTTTCACGTACTTGAGCCTCAACCCTGGGCCGAACTTCATCTTCAACCTGCGGGGAAGCCCTCTTCTTCCGTTCCGGATCACTCCGTCTCCGACTGGCCCCCTCCACTGAACCGGTCGACTTGCGGGTTCGGTTTGTCCTTCTCTTGGCAGGCCGTCATTGTGAGCTCTTCACCACCGCGGTCTTCGGTCACACCCCTTTCTCCGGCGTGGGCACCTCATCCTTAGAGGCCACTTCGGGGGTCCCAGCGTGCCGTCCAGCACCCTCATCCAGGGCAGCCTGAGAACTGGCATCGGGTCCACCCCGAGGTGGCATTGCGTAGCGCTGAACGTGCTCTCCAACAGTTCCATTGTCCAGCCAGTCTGAGTCCCACACCTCCACACCGTCCACCACTGGAGCTGGTCGGCCCCAAAGTCCACATCCCGACCACTCCTCACCCGACACGTTGGCTATGGAGAACCCTAGGCTATAAAAAAGGCTGCACCCCATGATATTGACTCCCATAGCAGAGACATTGATGTGGGCTCGGGGCGTCACAACCGATTTATATCGAGCCTCCATCTCCACAAACCCCAAAATAGCCAACCTGTTCCGTCCATAGCCATAATACTTTCCTTCTTGCTTTCTAATCTCTTGGTGGTGAAAAAGACTTCTCATAGTCGCCAGGTTCAAAACGGAAATAACTGCTCCAGTGTCCTCCAGCAGGGGAACCTAGTCGCCATCTAGTGTGACATTACACTCGATTCTCCCCGTCGTCTCTGGGGAAACTGTATGCACAATGATTGAAGTCTTCTGCGCAGCACCTGGCTCACCCCTCCGGTCCCTACGTTCAAAGTTTGTGCACGTCTTGGCAAAGTGGTTCAGCAAACCACACTTCCCGCAACACTTTCCTTTCGCCAGGCACACTCTGGACTTATAGTGGTGTGGTAGTGGACCCACATCCATAACAACGTGGCGTACCTGGGGTGGACCTTACTTTAACTATGGAGGCATATTCTTCCTCTCCACTGTCACCATCACCAGGGTCCAAAAACAGTGCCTTAGCGCGAGACTCATCCTGACCCAGAGTGGCCCCCTCAGTAAGGCCCGTCGCGATGGTCTTTGTCGCCTTGAACTGTTGGGCGAGCTCGATAGCTGCAGCTAACGTCAACTCTCCTGGGTGCGTAAAAAGTTGGGACCAAGCCGCCAGGCTGCGGATGTGCTCTGCCAGCTGGTCCCGAATCATCTCGTCCTCCAGGGGCCCGAACTTGCACTCCCTCACCAGCTCTCGGAGGTCCACCAAGAATCTCTTCACTGGCTCTCCCAACTGCTGGTGGCGCCGTTGAAACTGGATGCGTCGGACCGTGACGTTTTCTGGCGCGCGAAAGTAAAGTAAAGCAAAGCAAAGCTTCTCCAGCTCGCCGAGATTCAAAACTACCAAATAGTTGGTAAAAGCAGCAAACCAGCGGGGCCATGAAAAGGGGCGGCTCGCCCGGGGCCTCCAAAAACGGCCAAAAACTGGCAACATATCGTTCCATTACTGCTTTTACCTCGTTGCCAAATGTTGCATCCATAATTAGGCAAATAATGGGAAAGTGGTATCTCGGTTTACGGAGCTTTATTCAGGATACAGCTATTTACAGGTAAGGCTTATGGCACACGCCTGCAGGCCAGGTGGCTCCCATGATGAAAGCGGGCTAACCTCTTCCGCCCACCTCCTTTATACTAGGAGTGGCGTCACCACCGGAAACCGACAATTAACCACCCCTGTCTATCCCACGTCCAACCCGGCCGCCATCTTACTACTACCAGCCTATTTACATACACAACAACTTGCTTATACTTGTTTTCGATGGGCATGCACAGGTAGGCACTAGTATTATCAATGCAGTTGTGGAAAATGTGAAAATGACGAGGCAGAGTTCATCTCACGAGTCAGGTTTATTCACATCTTCCAACATCATCAAAAACAGAAAGAGGAAGAAACCCAGACATTCGTCCTTTAAATACCTCAGGACTTCAAAGCACACAGTCACATTGTATTTAATCCCAAGTAACAATGCATCTTCTTTTAGATCTTAACACCTCCACCCCCAGCCTCTGGCGGCTAGGAAAATCCCCCCAGGCCGTCTCTTTGCATACCAAAGTCCAAACTTTCACATCCTCCTGTTATCTCCAAAGAGACCTGGTCCTTTGTTCAATCTAAGATGTGAAGCCTACAGTGGTATATACGTATATGAAGCATGAAGTGATGTACACATGTGCATATGTGTCCCACATGACCTCCCCCAAACGTCTAAGATGGAACAACGGAATAACAGTCTGCATGTCATGATAAACCATTACACATCAGTCCACGTGCTGCTTGGGCCTCAGTCTCCTCCCGTATCTGCTGTAAGTGGGCTTTACCACTTCCGCGGCGCCATCCTGCTGGGGAGCTGCTGTCTGAGGGTGAGAACTGTTAGTCAATCGCTGTGGGTGTTCTGGGGAATGTCCCCTAGGGGGTCTGCCGCGCCGAGGAGCCCTGGCCACAAGCACATCCTCGTCTGCCACCACAAAGGCGGGTTTGAGTCTGTTTATGCCAATCTTTTCTTCCCTGCCCCCCAAATCTAGCAAAAAATGCTTATCCCCTGTTTCCAGCACTCTAAATGGTCCATCATAAGGTGGTCGCAATGGTGGGCGATGGGCATCGTGTCTGACAAAAACAAACTCCGCGTTTTTTAAGGCCTTAGGCACAAAAACACGCGGAAAACTGTGGTGAACGGGGCCAGGCAGCGTGCCCGATTCCGTGCCACTCTACAACCGCTGGGCCGGGGAGCATTCTGGCGCAGGATTATCTGGGAGAAATTCCCCGGGCAACCGAAGTGGCTGCACAAAAACTAGCTCAGCTGGGGAGGCTTCTAAATCCTCTTTAGGTGCAGAACGCAACCCCAATAAAATCCACGGTAGCCTGTCTACCCAATTTGCATCCGTAAGCGACTCTCTGAGAGCCGCTTTCAATGACCTATGAAAACGTTCACATAACCCATTAGCCTGCGGATTGTACGCGGTTGTGTGGTGGATCGTTACCGCCAGGCTGCGGGCCATTGTTGACCAAAGCTCGGAAACAAATTGGGGACCTCTATCGGACGTAATGTCCGACGGGATTCCAAAGCGGGCTACCCATGCTATTAAAAACGTGCGCGCCACCTCCTTGGCTGTGGTTGACGACAGTGGGACCACTTCCGGCCAGCGCGTGGTGCGGTCTACCATTGTCAGAAGGTGTGTGCACCCCTGTGACGGCGGGAGGGGGCCTACGAGGTCCACGTGAACATGATCGAACCTCTTAGCTGGGATGTGGAAAGGCTCCAAGGGGGCTCTCGTGTGCCTGTGTACCTTGGCTCGTTGACAAGCCATACAGGCTGCCGCCCACTCTCTAACTTGTTTGCGCAGGCTCGGCCATACAAATTTCTCTCCCACCATTTTGACCGACGCGCGCGCTCCCGGGTGCGCCAGAGAATGAATCGAGTCAAAAACGCGGCGGCGCCACGCAGCCGGTACCACGCGGCCAGTACCACGCGGCCGGTACCACAGGATGCGGTCGCCCGGTGGAGACATCACAGATTAGGGTGGGCATACTGTCTTGCAGCACCTTGTTCTCCAGCCTTAACCCTGTTGGTCCAGACTGGAGCGCGCGCACATCCGCATCGCTATCCTGATCTGCGGCCATGGCTGCATAATCTATCCCTATGCGGACTGGGGCTGCCACGGCGTGCAAGAGACAGTCTGCCACTACATTTAGTTTACCCGCCACATGCTGAATATCGGTAGTAAACTCTGAGATTGCGGCCAGCTGCCTCTGCTGCCGGCCTCACCACGGTTCTGAAACCTTGGCCATCGTGAATGTGAGCGGCTTGTGGTCAACGAACGCGGTGAAACGGTGTCCCTCCAGCCAGAACTGGAAGTGGCGAATGGCCAAGTGGAGAGCTAACAACTCCCTGTCGAATGTGCTGTATTTTCGTTCACTATTGCGCAAAGTCCTGCTGAAAAAGGCGAGCGGCTGCCAAGCCCCGGCTACATGCTGCTCCACGACCGCCCCTATGGCCACATCTGACGCGTCAGTAGTGAGTGCTATGCGGGCCGTTGGGTCTGGATGTGCTAACAACACAGCGTTTGCCAGGGCTGTTTTGACCTCAGAGAATGCTTGCTCTCGCTCCGGAGACCATTCGATCTTATTTTTGGGTTTTTGTTTTTTTAGTGCGGCATACAATGGTTGCATGAGCTGCGCTGCGCGGGGGAGGAAACGGTTATAAAAATTCACCATTCCCAAAAACTCCTGTAACGCCTTGACTGTTTGTGGCTGGGGAAAATTTGTTACCGCGCGCACTTTGTCAGGCAGCGGAACCGCTCCTTCTGGGGAGACGCGATGCCCCAAAAAATCAATCTGCGTCACCCCGAACTGACACTTCACTGGGTTGATTATTAACCCGTGCTCTCCCAACCTCCGGAAAACTGCCGTGAGGTGGTTTTCGCGTTTGTCTTC
Source organism: Pholidichthys leucotaenia (assembly GCA_020510985.1). Classification (NCBI taxonomy): domain Eukaryota; kingdom Metazoa; phylum Chordata; class Actinopteri; order Cichliformes; family Pholidichthyidae; genus Pholidichthys; species Pholidichthys leucotaenia. The sequence continues at coordinate 403,555,916 of CM035838.1, forward strand.
GGACGCGCTGGCTACTAAGATGTTGTCCAGGTAGATGAATATGAAGGGGAGATCGCGCAACACCGCGTCCATCATGCGTTGGAATGTCTGCGCAGTGCCTTTAAGCCCAAACGGCATGCGCAAAAACTCGAATAGGCCAAACGGAGTTATTACCGCTGTTTTGGGTATGTCCTCAGCGCGCACTGGGACTTGATGGTAACCGCGGACCAAGTCTATCTTAGAAAAAACGCGCGCCCCCGCCAAATGAACGGAAAAATCTTGGATATGCGGGATTGGGTAGCGGTCGTGCGCTGTGTCGTTGTTCAACCTGCGGAAATCTTCACAAGGTCGCCACGAGCCATCAGCTTTAGGGACCATGTGAAGCGGGGAAGCCCATGGGCTGTTCGAACGCCTGATGATGCCCAACTTTTCCAGGTTGGCGAACTCCTCGCGCGCTATGGTCAGTTTAGCTGAATCCAAGCGCCGAGCTTTTGCAAAAACGGGCGGTCCGGTGGTAGTAATAAAATGTTCCACTCCATGTTTAGCGACGGCTGCTGAAAATGTGGGAACCGTGAGTGCTGGGAACTGAGTGAGCAGTGTGTGGAACTTACCGCTTGCTGTTGCGATGTTGGCTTGTGCTGTGGGCGGGGTCACTCGGGCTGCACAGGGAATAGAATAAAAAGAAAGTGCATTAACCAGGCGCCTGTTAGCAAGATCAACCAACAAACCATGTGAGCACAGAAAATCAGCCCCCAGCATATTGAAACTCACTGCAGCTATAACAAAAGTCCACTCAAATGTATGGCCGTGTAGGGACAGAAGCAGGTTCCTCTCACCAAAGGTCTTAATCTCCGAGCCGTTTGCTGCTGACGCCCCGTGACCTCCAGGGCCCGCCAGCCGGTCAGCGGAGGTAGGCATGATGAAACTCACTTAGGAGCCTGTGTCCACGAGGAATTGCCTCCCCGAACGTGCATCCGTCAAGTAGAGCAGCTTGTTCTCTTCACCGAGGGCCGCAGCTGCTACCGACCCCCGTTCTTGGCGTTTCCCGAGCGCTTGAACTGGCACGGTGGTATACATTTGCGTGCCTTCTCTGCAAAGCGGCGATGGTAGAAACAGAGGGTGTCTCCTCCGCGATCCTTGGCCCCCGCCGCTGCCGTCGTCGGTGGGTCTGCTACCGCTGTCTCTGGCCCCCCGCCATCTCCGGCCGTCACGCCGAACTCCGTTGCTGCTGGGGTGGCCGCGCGCTGCTTGCTGGCGTTGAGAATCCGGTGCGCCTCCTGGGCCAGCGCGCGGAAGTCCCGCTGGGCCACCAACGGCGAACTGGCCAGGGCCGCTCTCGTGGCCGACGGTAGGGTTCTCAGGAAAATGTGGGTGAAGATGAAGTCGTCGCCGTCTGAGCCCCTCAAGCTCAGCATGTTCTCAATCAGGTTAACGGGCGTGCCATCTCCCAAGTCGTTCAGAGCCAGGAGCCTCTCCGCTCTCTCCTGGACTGAGAGAGTGAAGCGCTGTATGAGCACAGCCTTCAACCCGCCGTATTTGTCGTCGGCCGGTGGCTGCTCCACAAGGCTCTGCACATGTCGAGCCGTGCGGTTGTCGAGCTTGGCAATCACATGGTAGAACTTCGTGTCATCTACCGTTATCCCCTGGAGGGCGAACTGTGCTTCGACCAAGTGGAACCAGGAGCGCGGGTTGTCTCGCCAAAAGTCCGGTAGCTGGACGGTAGTGGCATACGCTTGGCTGGGAGCTCCTGACCCGGCTGGCTCGGGGGAATTTCTTTCACTCATGATACGTCTTAGGGTCACCAGTGTGGAAAATGTGAAAATGACGAGGCAGAGTTCATCTCACGAGTCAGGTTTATTCACATCTTCCAACATCATCAAAAACAGAAAGAGGAAGAAACCCAGACATTCGTCCTTTAAATACCTCAGGACTTCAAAGCACACAGTCACATTGTATTTAATCCCAAGTAACAATGCATCTTCTTTCAGATCTTAACACCTCCACCCCCAACCTCTGGCGGCTAGGAAAATCCCCCCAGGCCTTCTCTTTGCATACCAAAGTCCAAACTTTCACATCCTCCTGTTATCTCCAAAGAGACCCGGTCCTTTGTTCAATCTAAGATGTGAAGCCTACAGTGGTATACATATGAAGCATGAAGTGATGTACATATGTGCATATGTGTCCCACACAGTATTTATTACAAGCTCTCCGTGGTTCCTTACAAAAGGCTTGGTTGTTTACATTTTTTTAAAAAACAGTTCTTTATTGAATTAGAAGAAGTTTACAGATAATAAAGACAGACAAAACTGAGGAACACAGAACACACTTTTACAGAATAGTGAAAGTAAAACTAAAAAATAATAACATCACTAAGAAGGATCCAGGGGGTAAAATTAAAACAGAATAAACATCCATTTATCAAATTAAATTCAGACAACGAATTTACAGCAAGCATTAGAGGTTCTTACAGCTTTTTTATTTGTACTTTTAGAAATAGCTGAGAGAGATTTTTCTGGTTGTTTACATTGCTGTAGTGTGAAGATCACGAGTTCCCTCACGGCTGTGATGACGTAATGCCGGTGACGTTTCTTGGTCGCGCTGACAGTTAACGGTTGTAATCCGGCAGAAGGAAACGTCTCCTAATCATGGCTTTGAATCGAAACCATTCTCAAAACGGAGGAGTTTTGATAAACAACGGAGAAAGGTATGTGTGTTATAGTCATTTTAGGGAGGTGTTGTCTCTGCTTACGGCTTATTTACCTTCGACTTTTCAGTGCGCTGTCAACGCAATGCTACCGTCCTGCTAGCTGGCCTAGTTAACATTAGCGCAAGAACCACAAAATTAGTTTCACTGTTGACGTTTGCGTTTTTACTCGAAGTTCAATACGGTGCTTATTGTTTTGATTGTAACACTGTGTTGCACGTCAAAGACAACTTTAGGGGTAGTTTAGTTTATACTTGGTAGTGTTGTAACCTGTTTAATTATCAAAACAGGAAGTAGAGGTTGCCAGATTTTGTGTGACATACAGGCCAGTCGATACGTAAAACCAAGCCCGATATAATAAGTTTTAAATGCGGGAAAGAAAAAAAACGTGGGCAAATTTTTGTACCACCTCCCCCCCAAAATAAAAAAAAAACACAAAACAAAGCACACAGCTGTCTCTGAAATCACTTGAAACTGATGAAAGGTTAATGACATCCCTAACTTATGTTGAACTGTATAATCAGAGGAGTTATTGTCTAATTTGACCTTGTTGGATTTTCTTTCCCCCTTTGTTATATTATTCTGTTTCTTTTAATCTGTACCTTTAATCTATCTGAAATAAAGATTGATGATTGATTGAAAAAATGACATCCCTATTGTTTAGATCAAGGATGTCCAATTGTGCCATGGAGGGCCGAAACCCTTCAGGTTTTCTCTTCTACCCAGTCTCTTCAGCAGGTGTTTTCACTTGTCAGCAATCAGTGGGAAGAAATTCAGTGGAATCTGCCGTTGAAGACACTGGTTGGAAGTAAAGCCTGCAGGGTCTTGGCCCTCCATGGCACATGATTGGACACCCCTCGTTTAGATCTTAACACAAATCTATTGACAACGAAATGGCATGGACAAAAAAAGATGGTACCCTTAAATTTAATATTTTGAGGCACCATTTTTGCAACAGTCACTGCCAACAAGTGATTTCTGTATTTCGCAGTGAGATGTCTGCATTTGCCATCAGATAATTTGGCCCACTCTTCCATCACAAACCGCTCAAGCCATCTCAGGTTTGAAGAGTGACATCTCCACACTGTATTTTCAGATTTTTCCATGGATTTTCAATCTGATTAAGATCTGGACTTACGGAGGGCCATTTAAGAATACTTCAGTGGGTTTTGTCAGCCAGTCTTGAGTGCCTTTAGCTGTATGTTTTGAATCATTGTCCTGTTGGAAAACCCGTGATCTGCGACTTGACTTTTCTGACACTGGGCAGTATGTTTTGCTCCAGGATGCCTTGGCAGTGTTGAGCCTTAACTGTGCCCTGCACAGATTCAGGATTTCCCCATGCCAGATGCAGTACAGCAACCCCAAAACAAAACAGCCCTCTCCATGTTTCACATGGTGGTTTGGTTTTATTTTTCTGTACATGGTCCCTGATAAATTTCATTTAAGGCTTCATTTTTCCTTCTGTAAACCTAGAGCTGATATGACTGGTCAAAAAGTTCCAGTTTTGTTTTATCAGTCCAAAGGACATTCTCCCAAAAACTTTGTGGCTTGTCAGCATTTGTTTTGGCTGCCTTTTTAAAATGTTTTTTCTGTCAGTAGTGACGCCCTCCTGGTTTTCTTCCATGTTCAAAATGGGACCCTTGGTTACTTTTTTCTTTAGAAAAAGTAACATATACGTATACTGAAGGTATATTTTAAAAACTCCAGAGACCATTTATTGCTTTTTGTTAAAAAACTGTATGGACCTGACAGATGATAGAGGAGTGAGTACACCTTGATAGAAACTTACCAGTATAATTTATTAGGACTAGGTTTTTTCTTTGTTGAAATGTCTTTTTGTCTTTGTGTCTTTCAGAGAAAATAATAAAATTACTAAAGACAATATAATTTAACCTAGCTTAAAGCCACTTAACAGAAAGTAAATGTAAAAAAATCATTAAATTAAATCACTTAATAATCTTATAAAAATGCATAGTTTTGTTGTCAATTTTTCCTCCTGTAAATCAGAAATAAAAATGTTTCATTTCCAGAAAGGCTAATGATAGCAATGAATAAGTAGTAATATTACTACATCAAATAGTCAAAAATATCTTGTAGGTTGTTTTCTTTTTTAGTTATTTTCAGTTAATAAAAAATGCAGTGAAAACTCTAAAATACAAACATATAAAAATTGAAGGCTGTAGGGAATGTTTGTCAGTTTTTTTAAAGTTTATGTAAGACAAGAAGCTCAAATAAGCCAAGCCCACATGTAGTAAAATAAGTACAAGAACTACAACTCAGAGCTCCTTTTTCATAAGCCACTTTCTAAAAATGTAAGCCCAAAGTCAAGGAAATGAGCAGAACTGGCAACTCGGTTTTGTTCGTTGTTGCAAAATATTGCGCAAAAAATTCCCATACATCAATAGTATGTAGTAGTTGCGTTTATTCCATTAGGTGGACTAACATAACTTTTTTCACACAATTGTGCTATAATGAGTAATTTTAATGCGGGATACTTTTTAAGTGTGCTGTATTTATGAAAAAGAAACAAACGGTAATTTAACTCCTTTATATTTGGCCATACTGAGTTACTTTTGATTTCATCAATGCATGTTCAATATCTGATAAGTCATCAGCAGAGCTGTGGTGTATACTGTTATTCTGTCTACATACTGTATGTACAATGAAGTGTCCAGTCACTTTTCTTCTGTCTTCACTGATAATTAAAAATGATTCTGAAATTTGACTTTGGTTGGGAGAATTTACATGGCTATTCAAACTGGTTGGACAGGTCATTCTTTGTGTAATTTATTTTTATTTTTTTTATTTGACAGGGATGATGCATACAACATTGCCACAAACAGTTGGGGAAATGGGATGCACATAAGATGTGTAGCTTCAGCTAATTTGCAGTCTTTGATCTTGGTCAGGCTTTTGAATGCAATAGATTAATTCAATAAATAAAATACAATAAAACAATTTATGCAGCTGAATACAGTACATATTAAACCACTAAGTAAATAAATTTAACTGAATAGTGATGAATGTGTTAAAAATGTGTTGATAATAATTATAAGAAATAATGTTCACATCTCTGCTGTTGCTTGAGCCGACATTTAACTTTCACACTAAACATGTTCAGTTCTGAGTTTTTTTTTATTTCTGGTGGTAGGGAGTTCCAAAAGTATGTTCCTTTCACTGAGAGCGATGATTGGCTGTATGTTGTCCTTCAGTACACCTGTGGATTTTACAGCTGTGGTTGGTTATGCCTCTTGTGATTGTTCTATAGGTTTTTTTTATTTTTCAAAAAATTGAGACGCTGCTTCTGGGCCAAATAACTGAAACACTTAAAAACAAGTTTCAAAAAAGAGAACTTCACAAAATTGGAAAAACTTAGTAGATTGTAGTTTTGAATAATTTTACAGTGGTGCCACTTTGCGGTTTTCTTATCAAGGTTATCAAGCTTTCTTTCAAAGCTTGTTTGTGGAGTGAAAATTGAGGTCTGGGCCCTGTTCCAGAAAGCAGGTTTAGGACGCATTCAGACGGCCGCTCTTTGGTCTGGGCCCAAGGACTAAACAGTGGCTTCCGCAGATAGTTCAGTTTATTTGATGCCCTCTGAACACGCGTTGGAAGTCTGGTGCACACCAAACAAGCAAAGTTTGGAACCTCTTAAAACAGGGGTCTCGGTTCTCTTGCAAACAAAGTCTGGTGCGCTCTGCTTGCAGTGTGAATCCAAACACGCAGCGGACCAAAGGGTGGAAGTGCCCCTCGATGTTTGTGTAACCATAGCAACACATAGTCTGTGAAGAGGAAGTGGCATTTACCATGGTACACTTTGGGTAGAAAATGACAATAAAGACAACCGCGCTAATCTGAGAAGTCCTTTTTCTGGTGAAAGCCGAAGAGAAAAGTTAAAAAATGTCTTGTTTGTGGCAGTCAAACAACTCAGCTGAAGGGACAAATTTCTGTTTTCGGCCCTGGCCAATCAATGAGCCTGATTTTTCTTCTTTGCCGAAATTTTCTTCTTGTCAGTGGTGGTTTCGGCTACAGTGCCCCAAACGAGCAGTTGTTGTAACTGCGTGACATTGTCCAGGCAGTTTGATCCACGGCAGTATGAATGCAAACCAAATGAAGGTGTGAAAATTCTCGGCATTCCTCGCCCCGTTGAACCGAGACCCCCGGGCTATCCTGCTCTGAATGCAGCCTTAGTGACTTACTAGAGGTGGGAAAAAAGATCAGTTCAGTGATGGATCGCGGTACTTGGCACTGGTGACAATGCATCGATCCATAAATGCACTGATCGATCTTTTATTAAAAAATAAATGCGTGCGCACACACATACTTTTGGGTTATCAATTAATAGCGTTTTCAGTTCACTAGATGGCGCAAAGCAATCACCCAGTCACCAGGAAACTCAACAGAAATCCTTGTTAAACAAAAAAGTTTTCAGCTGCTTTTTAAGATTCCACACAGTCAGCTAGATGTAAGCTACCCACTAGCCCACACAGACTCCTGGTCCCTCATTCTGGCCAACATATGCTCAATCGACAATAAAATAGACAACATACAGCTTCTGCGATCTACGCAACGTGATGCACAGAACTGCTGTGTTTTTATCTTTACGGAAACGTGGCTAAATGACAATATCCCAGACTCTGCTATTCAGTTAGCGTGGCTAACATGCTATTGTGCAGTTCAGGTGTTCATGGAAGGAGGGAAAACCTGAGGAGGCGGCATGTGTGTGTTTACATCAATGACGCTTGGTGCCGAGATGTGACTGTTGTGCACAAACACTATTCCTCATTGGCGGAGTTTATGATCAAGTGCCGACTGTTCTACTTACCAAAGGGAAATTACATCTGTCCTGCTAGTTGCCGTGTATGTCCCACCCACCGTCACCAGCAAGAGGAGTCGGGCACTAAATTAACTCTGTCAGGCCCTAAGTGAGACACACACAACGCATCCAGACGGATTCCTCATCACAGCAAGAGACTTCAACCATGCAAGTTTAAAGGCCTGCCTACTAAAACTACACCAACATCTGGACTTTCCAACAAGGAGACAACTTGCTGGACCTAGTGGACGCAACTCACAAGAGAGCATACAGAGCTTCCCCCTCCCCCACCTGGGTCTCTCTGATCACATCACCATCTTGCTAAGGCCTACAGACAGACCCAGAGTGAGAGCTATCAGACCAACAAAAAAGCAGGTACGTGTGTGGCCAGAGGGGGCCTCCGATGCTCTGGAAGACTGCTTTAGCACTACAGACTGGGACATTTTCAAGCATGTAGCCACTCACAATGAACACACAAATATAGAGGAGTACAATGAGGTTGTTGTAGCATACATAGCTAAATGCATTGATGATGTCACTCACTGCAAAACCATCACTGTTCCTGCTAACCAGAAGCCATGGATGACAGCAGAGGTTTGCAGGCTCCTGAGGGCTCAGGATGCATCCTTCAGGGCCAGTGACACTGCAGAACTAACAACAGCTAGGGCCAACCTGTCCTGAGGCAGCAAGGAAGCAAAACGACAGTACAGCAAAAAAAATCCAGACACTTAAGCAACACCAGAGATGCACGTTCCCTCTTGCGTGGCATACAGACCCTCACCAACTACAAACCTCTACCTCAGACCTGTGCAAGTGACATCACATTGCTTAACAACCTAAATGACTTCTTTGGTTACTTTGAAGCACAGAAGAGCACATCAGCACAGAAGACCACTTCTCCTCCGGATGAGCAGGCTATAAATCTGGATCCAGCTAGCGTGAAGAGGACCTTCTCCAGGATCAACCCATGCAAGGCAGCTGGACCAGACAACATACCAGGTCGCGTTCTGAAGGACTGTGCAGAGAAGCTTAAGAATGTCTTGGCCGACATCTTCAACATCTCCCCGAGTCAAGCTGCTGTCCCCATATGTTTCAAAACTGCCACCATAATACCAGTGCCAAAGCAGCCCATCCCATCCAGCTACGACGATTACCAACCAGTAGTACTGGCCTCCATCATAGTGAAGTGCTTCGAGCAGCTGGTCATGCAGAACATCAAGTCCACCCTCCCTCCCTCCCACAACCCATCTCAGTTCGCATACAGGTCAAACAGATCCACAGAAGATGCCTTCTCTGCTGCTCTCCACCCAGCTCTCACCCACCTGGACTCAAAGAACTCCTATGTGTGAATACTGTTCTTGGACTTCAGCTCAGCATTCAACACAGTCATCCCCCAGCACTTAATACAAAAACTCACACTTGGGACTCAAAACCTCTCTCTGTAACTGGGTGCTAGACTTCATCACAGAGAGGCCACAGAACATGTGGGTTGGTAGCAGCACCTCCAAAACTACCACACTGAGCACAGGGGCCTCACAGGGGTGTGTGCTCAGCCTGCTGCTCTTCACCCTGTTGACCCATGACTGCATACCAGTCTACAGCACCAACCACATCATGAAGTTTGCGGATGACACAACAGTGGTGGGCCTCATCACCAACAATGAAGAGGCCAACTACAGAAATGAGGTGAGCCAACTGGTCCAGTGGTGTAAAGACAATCTCTTCCTGAACGTGGGATAAACCAAGGAGATTGTGGTTGACTTCAGGAGAGGACACACACAGCATCGCCCTCTGATTATCGATGGAGCAGCTGTGGAGAGGGTGAGCAGCACCAAGTTCCTGGGGGTGCACATCTCCGAGGACTTCTCCTGGTCTAACAACACCTTTTCACTGACCAAGAAGGCTTAAACTCACCTCTATCTCCTCCGCAAACTGAGGAGAGCTTGAGTTCCCCCCCCCCCCCCAGTCATGTGCTCATTCTACTGGGGTACCACTGGGAGCATCCTCACCAGCTGCGTCACGGTGTGGTACAGAAGCTGCACCGCCTCCTGCTGGAAGACTCTACAATGCACAGTGAAGTCAGCCAGCAAGATCATCGGTGCCCCTCTGCCCTCTCTCTTGGACATCTACCACACCCCCTCACCCACAGAGCAATCAACATCGCAGGTGACACCTCACACTCTCTCTTCAGCCCCCTGCCCTCGGGGAGAAGGTACTGGAGCCTCCGGGCCCACTCCACAAGACTACAAAACAGCTTTGTTCACCAGGCCATCAAGACACTGAACTCTGCCCCCCCCCCCCCCCCCCCAGACTGTAACACAGTCACCCACACAGTAACTACCTCAGCTGTTTGCACAGAAAGATTTGGCACACCAACAGTAATACATCTACTGCTGTATGTCTCTGCACCTTACTGGAACAATTTGCACAAATGCCATACATGCTGCTGTTTGTTATTGCAATATTGATCATGTACAGTCCAATCTGTCACTGTCTGCACCTACGCTACTGCATTGAGCTTGCAATTACGGGTATTACGGCTCCACTTTTTTTTTTGTACATAGGATTGCTGGGTTTTATCTTCATTTGCACTACTGGTAGCATTACTGTACATAGACTGCTGTTGTTGTTTTTCATCCTTATTTCTTCTTTTCTTATACTAGTACACACCCGTGCATACCCATTCATGCCCGTAGAAACCAAGTATAAGCAAGTATTTCTGCATGTCCGTTGCTGAAGGGTCTCCTGTCTCAGACAGCTGTGTTGTTCAGTCATGCCTGCGGCGTACTGCTGGAACCTGAGGTGTTTCATGTTCACGGCATCTTTTCTGACGTGCAGCAGTTCTCCTCATATTGCTCTCCATCTGGTGGGTCTTTTTTCTCTTCGTTCAGACTACTGGTTGAGGGATAGGTGTGTCGTAATTCCAGTTCATGGGCAGGATCATGAAAATAGATCTGAGCAAAAAGTGGCTTTCGACCCTGTTCAGGAAGGCCCGTGCATGCCCGTACAGGACATCATGCAGACGTCATAGGGCGTTGTATGATGTGCTATGTCTACATGACGTCATATAGACATATCTTTTAGGGTCATCGTAGGACATCATCCGTCATAGGACATCATGCAGACATCATAGGCCGTCCTATGATTTGCTCTATGTGCCGTCATATAGACATCATATCTTTATGATGGCATCGCAAGTCCTATGATGCCTGAGATCATAGGATGGCCTATGATGCATAATAGGACATCAGGCGGACATCATAGGCCGTCCTGTGATGTCCTATAAACGTGACAGACACACAGACACTGAGAGATTTCTTGAATTTCTAGAGTGAAGAGTGATACTGGGCGGCGCGGTGGAGGAGTGGTTAGCACTGCGGCAGCACAGCAACTCACCCTTGGCCGGGGGATCCTGGGTTCGATTCCAGCCCCCGACCAACAGTGATCTATGTGGAGTTTGCATGTTCTCCCCATGTCTGCGTGGTTTTACTCCAGGATTTCTCTGGTTTCCTCCCACTTGCCAAAAACATGCAAGTTAGGTTAATTGGCATCAAAACTGGGGATTCTAAATTGTCCGTAGGTATGACTGTGAGAGTGAATGATTGTCTGTCTGTCTGTGTTGGCCCTGCGATGGACTGGCGATCTGTCCAGGGTGTACCCTGCCTCTCGCCCAAAGATGCTGGGATAGGCTCCAGCCCCCCCGCGACCTGAAAAGGATTAAACAGAAGAAGATGGAGGAATGAATGAAAGTGATACTGTGTTGCGCACACCACTAAGAGAGAGAGAAATGGCATTTCAGTTCACCTGTATGTCCTGTATGTATACAAGTATTGACAAATAAAAGTCTGTGAATCTTTGAGTAAATCTAGTCACTCAAAATCACTTTTAATAAAACACACCATCACTAATTTGTTTTTAACATGCCTTCTTTATTTCCTGAGCAAACATAATTTTCCCATTATCTTTACATGCAGATATTTCATCTCCAAATCTATTTTTCTGTTTTTTTTCTATTGAGATAGATTTTGTACAAATCCTTTGCTGGCAACTACATTAAAATTCTTAAATTTAGTGATATTAAAGGCAAAATATGCAGTTCTGTTTAGTAGTAATATGTGTCACATTAAGATTAATAAAAATCATTTCTTACATTGTCAGATTGTTCCGTCAAATAGGTTCATTTTGTCTTCTTTTAATTATTTATCTTTTGTTCATATAAAAGACAAAAAATAAAACAGAAAGATGTCTTTACCTTCTTTACACGTTTCAACTGCACTGCAGCCTTTGTCAGAAGTGCAGTTGAAACATGTAAAGAAGGTAAAGACATCTTTCTATTTTATTTTTTGTCTTTTATATGAACAAAAGATAAATTGTCAGATTGTTGCACAGAGGTTGGAGGAGGATCCACTGCACTGCCCTGGTCTGTTTCTTATGGAAAAAAGACGTCATTGTGCTGCCAATCCTCTGTCTTCAAACACCACAGTCACATATTGGATGCTTGGCACATGTTGTCCATATAGCTCAGTGGACCCTCTGATGCAGTCTCCTCTGCAGCCTTTTGCATTAACAGTCTTCCAGCCTTTGGCCTAATGAAGGATAGTTTCTCATGGGGGGCTATATTTAGATTACAAGACTAAGACACCACCGGAGTGGTGGCCTAGTTGGTAGAGCATCCACCCCACACCTGGGGGGCCGGAGTTCAAATCCCGGCCAGGTCATGCCGAAGACCATATAAAAGTGGAACTTCCTGCCGTCCAGTTTGGTGCTCAGCAGTAATGGAACAGAGGAGGGAAATGTGGCGGTGCCTTGCATGGCAGTGACCCCTCTGATTCTGTATATGTGATTAACATTGTAGATACATAAGAGAAACATAATTTTGTTCTACTGTACATGATTGGCTGTATGGACTGAATGACAATAAAGTTGGCTTATCCTTATCTTGGACTGTGAAGGTGATCAAATTGTAAAAAAATTAAAATAGAAAGCCCATATTCATTCAGTTAAAAAAGATGGTCTTGTGAGAGAAATGGGTTACAAAAACCCCTTAAAATTGTTTGTATAAATTAACATTACAATAAGGCTTGATGTAATTGCAATGGGGGGGGGGGGATTAAATCCATACTGTATAATCTGATTATCTAGGTATGTAGGGAAAATTAAAGCCTCAACAGAGCTTCACAAAATAAACAATGAAGGATGTAATCATCAGATTTTCTTACATTTTACCAGGGCAGTACCCAAATATTTGCTTGTCTGGATTCTTTTTTTTTTTTTTTAAATTTGGTATTTGGATATTTGTCTTTCACCCACACTGCTCAATTTTAATTATGCTAATGCTGATTTGCTAAATTTCCAAAAAATATCACAAAATTACTTTAATAAAAATACAGAAATATATAAAGAAAACGCTTCAGTTTCATGTGACAAAAATTGCAAATCTATGAACAAAATGGTGTTTAATAGCTTTAGCTGTGAACGCGCACATCTCTAGGTCAATCAAGTCCGAGCTGATCAAACCGATTCCTAACCAGAGTTCTGGAACCAGAAATTTGGAGTAATCTTTGACAGGTTCACTTAACCCCAAATTCAGGGTTTATTTCAGGCTATGTTAACTGTGCTTTCTGAAATACCCCCCTGGTCACTGAATCAGTTGCCTGATTGGCAGTGATGCTGTAGGACAAATGTGAGAGAATCGTAGCATACAGATATAAATGAGCTGCCTTAAGAGAGATGTGACCTGTTAAGTCTAAAACGGTTTAGATTAGTTTTTATAGTTTTAAATAGCTGCTTTATGTGCACATCAAGCTTTAAGTTGTGGGTCTAGAGTGATGCCTAAGTATTTAAACTCATTTACCACCTCAATTTCTCTTGAGTCTATAGTGATGCGGAATTTCTCAATAGCTTTCTTTCTTATTAAAAAGCACACTGATACTGGTTTTTTTGTAATTCAGTGTTAAGTGATTCGTTTTTAACCATTCTGGAACAGAAACCATCTGTCTGCTTAAGATCTCAGAAGCTTGACAGGGATTCTTTGCTGATACATAAAATATCACTGTCATCAGTATACATTTGACATTCATTGTCTTTGCAAACAGTAGGTAAATCATTTACGTGTATGTATAAGCAAAAGGCAATCGGACCCAAAACTGATACCTGTGACAGGCTAGTCTTACAGTTCAGAGGTGTTTTCACATTATGTAATTGGACACACTGCTGTCGATGTTCCACATATGAACTAAGCCAGCTAACAGTGCAGAAAAATGAAATTGATTTTTTTTTTTCTTTTAGTTTACTGACCAGTATTTCATGACTAACCATATCAAAGGCCTTTTTCAGGTTTGAAAATGCAGCTCCACAACTACATTTCCATTGTCAAGCGAGTGTTTTACCCCTTCACTGAAATGGCACAGTGTCATCTCAGTTGAATACTTTTAATTAATTGTGCTTGCCAGTAATGACTGCACCTTTAGTGATCGTTGTGAGTTTACAGTTTTATTTCATTGAAATCAGTGTTGAAATCATCATATCTTCTGTTCTGGCTCAGAGCATTGAGGACGGATTTAATCACTGCTATATATCCTGAATAGTTTGACAATGTGATAATGTGCTGTTGTCCTCAATTGCTCTTGTATCATGTGTTTAGTCAGATTGGCTGAGATCACTGCCTGCTCAATAACAGGGAGGGAATAATAGTTTACAGATGTGTGTAGACTGATCAGTTTCCATTATGAAACTCGCAAAGGGAGGGGTGAATTTCAGGGGTTATAATTTTCTGTGTGTGCGACTCTCTCTACCTTGATCAACAGTATGGGGGTCCCCTGTTGCATCTGTGCTGCTATCAAATAAATAATTTTGAGAAAAATATGGTCCAGTCCCTTCACAGAAATACAACAACAGCATATTTAATTTATCACTTCATAGTTTATATGATTTGGATTATATTAAAGGGTACGTGTGGCTAGTTTGCATTTTATTTTCCCCAGTCAGACTCTTTATAGCTTGTTCCTTATTTGGAAGAATAAGCCTGATCAGTTACTCCATACTTGAATAATATTTGTATAAGATTCTTTTTTTACCCTTAGCTTTTTTGGGACTATTTTTGTGACTGCTACACTACTCACAAAAAGTTAGGGATATTTGGCTTTCTGGTGAAATTTTAGGATGCACCTAAAATGCACTACAAGTTTTACAGGTGAACGTAAGTTGAACTTGTCTGACCTTTTGAATGCACATGTCCAACTGTTCAATGTTTCAGTACTTTTTGCATAACTTGCTGTACTCTTAACAAAGTGCTTAACAGCAAAATTCACAACAGGTGTTTGATCCATGAATCGACCAATAAATTTTCTGGTTCAATTAGAATTGGTATTTAAACAGTCTTCTTCATCATGCTGTTCACATTTTGACATCACAAGACCAATACAACACCTAAAAATTGATCAACAGTACCTTGCCATTGCGAGGTTTCAAACACAATGTTCTTAGAGGGAAGTGGCCACTGAACTTAGTGTCACAGAGTGTCATCAGCAGGTTGCAACAGAGATACAGAGAGCTGATGGTGAACAGTGCTCTGTGGAACTGGATGATGAATGCCACTCAACCTTAGGCACAGTTAAGAGAGGTGAGAGGCACCCAAGTGTCACATCAGAGCATTTGAAACCATTTACATCAGTGTGGTCTGCGTGCTAGATGATCTGCAAGGGTACCTGACCACACCACCAGGCACAGGCGTCATCGTCTTGCATGGGCCAGGGGGCATTTATGCTGGACAAGGGACCAGTGGGCCTCAGTGCTGTTCTCTGATGAAAGTCGATTTACGTTGAGAAGAAATGATGGCCGCCAACGATGGTGGAGACGTCAAGGAGAGTGCTATGCATCAGCCACTGTTGTCACCAGACGAGCCTTTGGTGGTGGTGTTACAGTCTGGAGAGGTGTGTCTAGTCCATACAGAATTGCGCTACAACTTATGAATGGTACAGTGACAAACCGATACTACCAGAATAACATCATTAATCCCGTCATCTTGCCCCTGCATGAACAACACAGGCCTAATTTCATCTTCATGGATGACAATGCTCCAGCTCATCAAGGTCACATCATTAGGGAAGAGCTTCTGGAGGCTGGGGTACCTCAAATGAAGTGGCCTGCACTTTCTCCAGACCTGAATCCCATAGAAAACCTATGGGATCAGGTGAGTAGCCATGTAGAGGCTCGTAACCCTGCACCCCACAACCTCAAGGACCTGAGGGCTGCCCTTCAAGAAGAGTGGAATGCCATGCCTCAGCAGACAGTAGGTCGACTTGTGAACAGCATGAGACACTGTTGTCAAGCTGTAATTGATGCTCAAGGGCACATGACAAGTTATTGAGACATTGACATTTTTTGTTGTGGTATAGCCACCACTGTTGTTGGCTTTTGTTTCAATAAATTGTTTGAGATGAGGAAATAACCATTGCATGCTTCAACTTAAATGCCCTACTTTCATGATATAATATCACTGTAGCGTGAACTTTTTACATTTTCCATAAATTTCACCTAAAAGCCAAACACCCCTAACCTTTTGAGTAGTGTACGTAAAGTAAGTACTTTTTCCTAGCTACTCTTCACTCAAGTGTACCAAGATAACCTGTTTGTTGTAGTGATTATAAGGGATGACCTAATTTTCATTTCCCTCTCCTTAGTGTTTTAAGACAGTGTAAGAATGTGGAGCTGTCATTCAGTGATGTGACCTGCAAGACGGATCTGATGAAAGGAACAAAGAAGGGCACCATTTACCTTACACCATACAGGGTACAGCCCAGATTTAAAAAAAAAAAAAATCCTTTTTCTCCATGTCTTTTTTAACGTTCCTTGCTGAAACTTGAATTGTTTATCTCTTCCCTCCTTTACTGGCTTAGCTGGTGTTTGTATCCAGTAACACCAAAGACTGCCTGGGTTCTGCCATGTTCCCCTATTACCTGATGAAAGGCTGCAGTATTGAGCAACCAGTCTTTGCAGCCAACTACATTAAAGGGACAGTGTTGGCTGAACCTGGTGGTAGGCGGAATATTTTACTTTCAGCCTCTGTAAGCAGTTCATGCAGTGAATGCTGCTAGGAACACAATGGTTTTTGGTGTTTTTATACATAAGATACCAAAAAATAGGAAAATGTGTTTTAAGAATTTTTTCATTGTATATGTATTCTAAATTGCTACCAATATACACAGGAGAAAATTGGATTTTTCTTGTCATATCCATTAACACCCCCTCCCTGAAATTTTAAGATGTTGATTATTTATTTCCATCAGGTGGCTGGGAGGGTCAGGCCCATTTTAAGATGTCTTTCCCCAGTGGAGGAGCCATTGACGTTGGACAGCACCTCTTCAAACTAGCCACAAATGGTTTGTATCCCAGTTTCCATTATCATTTTGTGCACTATTAGTCAATGGAAATTATTTCTGGTAACAATTGTGAAAGGAATATTGAAAGCCTTCCTCAAAGCCCTGTTTTTACTACAGAATACTGAGCCAATTTTAGGGGACATGAACTTTGGTAAGGGCTCTCCTCTGGTGTGTCTTCATTGTAGGGGGTAGAAACCATTGGTCTGAACATATCTGTGATGTAATTGACGTTTCAACCGCAATGCAGCACGGCAAAGTAAAATATGTTTAAAATACATTGAAGTCATACAGAAATAAATTTGCATGAAAAGACTGTCGAGTGTCGTGCATGAGACCAACTTGCCACTGCTGTTGTTTATTTAATAAATGTGGAAAGGAATGGATTGATTGTACGGCAGAGCTGCATGAGCAGAACCAGCAGGGACTCCATCCCAGATGAGGACACCCAGCAGTGTGTATCCTCATCCCTGCTGCGGAGGATGGGAGCTGCTGGACCTCTGCCTTGGCCCTCTGTGCTATCCTGCTGCATGGGCTGTGCAGCACATATGATAAATATTCAATTATATGCTTCTCTGCAATCATGGCAATATTAGATTTTAAAATTTTAGGCCTTATATGGCATAGCTGCATGAGCACAATGGATGCATTGTGCTGCTCCATTGAAATACTTGTCTTCCCAGTGCTCAACCTGCATGGCCAAATAATTGTTTGGACCCTCCACAATCACAGTATTATATTTTAAAGCATTAGATCTTCACTATGATCTTTATCTGATCATGTTTGGCGGGTCTCGTTTCCTTTTGTTTGTGTCATTAGTCCGAGTTTTATCCAGCCATCACTGAGTCAGTCACAGGCCGTTCAAAAGTACCCACCCCTGACCCAGGGCCTTATTTCAGCCACTGAGTTCCTGAAGACTTCTCTTCACAGGTAGTGGAGACACACCATGGGGGAAAGTTCCTGTAAAATTGGTTCCTGTAGTGTAAATGGGGCTAAAGTAACATTACCACATTGTAGAAACACTACGTCCTGCATCAGATTCCTCTTGTTTGGGATCATTGTGTACTACTTTGTTTGTTGATGGCTCGTTTCACATGCTGTCGCCCAGCTTCTCGTGCCACGCCTGTGCAGAATGGTGCTGCTGCTTACGGTTACCCCTCACCTGGAATGATGAATGGCTTTTACCCTCCTCCACCAGCACCTAGCAGCTATCCTTACCCACCCCCTCCTCAGCAGAATGGATTCTACCCAGGGCCGCCTCCCCCTGCTGCTGGCAACATGGCCTATCCTTATCCTCCAGCTGCTCCAGGTACAGAATTCAGGTGTTGTCATTTAAAGGGCCCATTTTGTGCCATTTTCAGGGACTGATTTTAAATTTTGATGTTCTCATGCACATATACAGCTCTGGAAAAAAAAAAAAAGACCTAAGAGACCACTGCAAACTCTTTCCTAAATTAGCATCTCTACATTGGGACGGCAGTGGCTCAGGAGGTAGAGCGGGTCGTCTAATAACCCGATGGTTGGCGGTTCGAATCCCGCTCTCCCCAGATATCCTGCTGTTGTGTCCCTGGGCAAGACACTTCACCCGCATTGCCTCCAGTGTCCATAACACTGGGTATGAATGTGTATAAATGTATAAAATGTTCGGTGGTGGCCGGAAAGGCCGTTGGCACAGATTGGCTGCCACGTTTCCATCAGCCTGCCCCAGGGCAGCTGTGGCTGCAGAAGTAGCTCGCCACTACCACTGTCTGGAGTGAATGAATAATGTACCTATTTGTAAAGCGTCTTTGAGTATATATGATAAAGCGCTATATAAAATCGATGCATTATTATTATTACATGTATGGCAGCCATTGAATTTGAGTATCTGTTGAATTCCAACACAAGGACACATCAGTCTACTTAAGGAGGTACTGATTAGGTGATTATTCACACATGAAAGCTGTGAATAAAAATCAGTTATTACACAAATACACATTTCTGAGTTCTTCCTAAGTTAAAACTTTAGTATTGTAGTGTTTAAGAATGAACATGATTTTGTTTTCTTGCATTATTTGCTGTTTTTTTGAAGGACAGTGCAGGTTGATGAACATTGATGTCAGTCAGTGTAAACTTGCTGGATTGTAGCCAGTGGCTAATTTCCATCTGTTGGCTGTGGGTTACAATTTTCCTTCCCCCATTCTGTTATGCTGAGCACCAAGCTAGAGGGACTGAAGTACCATTTTTATATGGTCTTTGGTATGACCCAGCTAGGGCTTGAACCCATGACGTCCCGGCTGAGGGGCGGATGCTCTACCACTAGACCACCACTCCGGTATTTGATCTAAAAGCACATCAAAAAGCAACATCTTTTTTGTTGTTTAGGCCACTTGTCATTTTCTGTAAAGAAAAGCTCCAAATGATGATATTTTGACTTGGAATTTAGGCGAGCTGTTTTCAGTAGGTTGGAGAATAAAACAAAATTGTTCATTTTACTCAAACACATGCATAGAAATAGTAAAACGAAATAAAGCAATCATTTTTCACTGGTCTCTTAATTTTTTTCTTATATACAGTATACTATATAATATATATATATGTATATATATATATACTGTATATATACTGTATATATACTGTATATAATATACAGTATATATACTGTATATAATATACAGTCATGTGAAAAAATTTGGACACCCTTTTAAATATTCAGTTCTTTATTAAGAAATGTTCACATATCTATGTATAACCTTGTTTTTGTTTTTATTTGCATTTTTTAAATTTATTTTAGCCATTTTAAGTGGAAATTAATGTGGGGGTGTCCTAATTTATTCCTCTCTATTTGTTTAGAATTGCATTTTACAGAAACTTTTAAAAAAGTATTTTAATTCGTTTTTAATTGGTTAGTTGTATTATGTGAATCTCCCAGTATTTTTAACATTGACATTAAATATCCATATGTCTAAATATGTAAAAAAAAACAAAACAACACAGGCTTAAACAGGGTGTCCTAATTTTTTCACATGACTCTGTGTGTGCGTGTGTGTGTGTATCACCTGGTCAGTCACTGCAACAGATGATGATGATGAGGTGTGTGTGTGTGTGTGTGTGTGTGTGTGTGTGTGTGCGTGTGTGCGTGTGTGTGTGTGTGTGTGTGTGTGTGTGTGTATCACCTGGTCAGTCACTGCAACAGATGATGATGATGAGCTGTGTGTGTGTGTGTTTGAGCAGCTTGGTGGAACAGTGGTTAGCACTGTGGCAGCACAGTAAGAAGGTTACTGGTTCGATCCCACCCCCTGACCATCAGTGATCCTTCTGTGTGGACTTTGCATGTTGTCCCTGTGTCTGTGTGGCTTTGCTCCAGGTACTTCGGTTTCCTCCCACAGGCCAAAAACATGCAAGTTAGGTTAACTGGAGACTCTGAAGTGGCCCTAGGTGTGAATGTGTAAATGGTAACGGGACCGGCGCCACACCATGGCTGCCTCGTCCATCCAGGTGGATACCCTGTAATTTCCCCATTGTGGGACTAATAAAGGATTATAATATAGTGTTTTGGGTGCTCCCTTTTGAGGCCACCACAGTGTATCATCACCTTATATCGTGATGATTCGCATGCTGATTTGACAAGGATTTTTATGCCGGATGCCCTCCCTGATGACCCTGCCCATTCATCCAGGCTTGGGACCGGTACAGGGAGTGGCACGTCTTTTGTCCCCTCTCAGTTCATCTTCTGCTTGTTGTGTAAACAGCAAGACAGCAGCAACTCCAAAAAAAAAAGCCCCCAAATACCACTACAACCATCAGGCAAACAGAATAGACACGCCTTCTATTATTTCAACAACATGCCTGTCAGTGCTTGGCTAACAGCAGCCTGTGATTATTCAGCCTCACTGTGGGCAGAGATGGTGAAGTGTGCAGGAAAACATTCAGGATCATGGGAGTGGGCTACCAGTAGGACTGGAAAAGGAGGGAAGCTGCAGGCAGGGCTGGTTTGCTCATGAGACTCTCAACAGTAATGAGGCAAATTAGGCTGTCTTCTGTCAGAGCCCAACTAAATATACGTGTATCACGAAGAGAAGTGAATTCTCACATGTGACCCATATCCATATTTTAGCTTAGAACCCATGAAAACACCATTTTGTATATTGGACCTTTAAAGTTAATTTTTTTTGAGTGTGTAATTTTCTGAATTTTTTTTTTTTTTCTTACCTTCATTGTGAATAAATGCAACACAGGCAAGAGTCTCTTTTTTCAGATTTGGGCTTAATGTTTCCAGAATGAAGTCGGGCTAGGTGATGTGACCTCAAATCACCATCACCATTAATTAAACAGTTTACTTGGGTTTTACATTTTTTTTAAATTCAAAATTTTATTTATTTATACAGACGTATACCAATAAATAACTTCATCTATCAGTATAAATTAGTTAACAAATTATTTATAAATATTACCTCAGGTGTACTTTGTGTTTTTCATCCATCAGAAAAAGGGACTTAAATTTATGGTTGAAAAATCTTCTCACTTATATTGTGAAGGCTCTGCTTTTAATTTTTAAAGCTTCTGCTGCTGCCATCAGCTCAGCAGCGCAGCTTCAATTTCATTTTTAAACTGTGCATTCAGTTGATGATTTTTTGAATATAATGAGAAGCTGGAGCAGTCATTGCTGACACTAACCCTGGAGGCACACCAAGCAGACTGACAAAACCTGATGACTGGCGTCCTGCTGTGTCCCCTTTTGTCGAGATTGTGGCTATGAAAAACGTTTGACTGGGAACACTACAGTCAACAGCAAACGGTCTCATTCACTGTGTTGAACAGCAAATTGGAGTGCTCCATTTCACTGACAAGTCCAGCCATGATTCAACATGTTGAGTCTGCTAAAAAATGGTCGAGGAGGCTTGTTTTGCACCGGCAGTGCTGGACACACCAAGCAGATTAAGTTCACCAAAGCCTCGCATTTACCAGATGGTCAACTGTGGGCTTGGTGCGTCTCCAGCTTCACCTGATTTTCTTCTAATCTGGCATTTGCGTTTCTTTTTAGCAGGTTAAATCCGAAGGAAAAGAGAGGTGAGCTAAACAGAGCTGCTGCTGGCAGCTTTACATGGAGAGACTCGTTAAATACATTAAATATCAGCTTGTACCCAATTGCTGCTCTTATTTATGTAACAAGCCACTATTATTTCATACTTAATTTAATAAAGCATTTACTTAAGGGGACAGAGCATGAACACACATGTCTGAGTGTCACTTTTGGTTATTTTTTGGTTAATCGCCCGGCCCTAACATGAAGGTGACAGAAATGTGTGCCATGAATAATGCCATCACTTCCCTTTCTTCTCTCTCACCCTGTTTTTTGTTTTGATTTAATTAATGAATTTTGTATTTGTTGCCTAAAAAATCCTCCTCCTCGGTCAACCATCTGTGTTCCAGGAGTGTACCCATCTGGTGTTGACTACATGGCCCCACCTCCCCCATACCCTGGGCCACCACAGAATTGGGCTGCACCCCCTCAGAACTGGACAGCACCATCAGCACCTCCAGGTCTGTTTGTCTCTCTTTTTTGCTCACTCTTATTTTTCCTCTGTGTCATGCCCTTGTCAGATCTGATCCGTCTGGCTCAAAATGAATCACTTTGAAGCGCACCACCGGGGAAAAAAGAGGTGCTTATGGCTCATTTGGTTCATATCAGGAAAAAAGAATAAAGGATGATCTTCCGTCCCTTCCCATGAGCTTATTTTATGTAGTAAGTGTGTGGCCATTGTCATGGATTGATCTTGCATTAGAATGCCACCGGCAGTCTGTTGTTGGGGGGGGTCTTCATTTTGTTCCTTCCTTTGTGTGTGCCTCTGGTTTGTCTTGGCTGTCATCTGGCCGCACATGACTAATGCTGTGCTCTACACATCGCTTCTCCTCAGGAGTCTGTTCCTAAATATATATTTGTGGTCATTACGGTTGGTTTTTATCTCTGGCTTGTTTTACGCACAGGTAACTCCAAGGCTGCTGAAGCGGCAGGCAGCGCTTATTATAATCCCAGCAATCCACACACCGTCTACATGCCCATGGTGAGCTGAATCGCTTCTCCTCATTCTCTTTGCGCATCCAAGTTTATCCTACTCACGATATAATATATATATATTTTTTTTTCTTAGCAGGAGCGGCCTCCACCTTATGCACCTAACCCAAACTCTTCGGACAAGAAAAACAACTGAGACTTGGCAGCCATCCTTCAGTGACACTCCTCTTGCTTCCTCAGTTTCCTTCATCTTATCAGACATGGAGAAATGCCAGTGGACTCCATTTTATAGTACAGGGGGGATAAAAAACATACATGGAATAAAGGGCTTAAAGATGGCACTGACATCTTTAAGCCCTTTATTCCAGCCCTTGACTGGTTGTGAAGTTTTTCCAAATTTACAACCAGTCAAATTATATTTTGGCTACAGGAACAACTTACAATCAATCACATCTTATTATTCAATTTCATTTAAACAGTTGACATCAAAACATTCTTAGTGATGTGATCTTTGTTTGCTTGGTACCACATTACAGTTAGACTAGCCTGTTGTGGATTTAGCGCTTATAAGAAGGTTATTAATTAGGTCATAAATGCATTCTAAACCTTGTTTGGCTCGAAACGCTTACAATGCTCAAATGCTCGTAACTTGTGGACAAATGTCTAACAGTAAAAAAACAGATGAATCTCAAACTGACACTGGAGGTTTGAGAGGCCCGATTTATGTTGTGTAGTAACACCTTATTAATGATTTATAAAGTGCTTAGAACCTATTTTAAGACCTGCTTATTTAACAGTGCTTTGTTAGGGTAGCCTGATTGTAAAGTGGTGCCATTTGGTTTGATTCTCTAGAAGTAACTCAGACCGTTCAGCCCTAAATCACATTTGCATGTCGTGTCATTTTTCCCATCGAGATTATTTTGGTGTGAGTTACTTGCTGTAGATGTCTGCCTTCTATTTAATTTATGGGCTTCATGTTGAAGTGCTCTTTAAAAAAATGATTACACCACATGTATACACTGCAGTAATTTCTCTTTCCTGATATTTTAACAGGTTGCTAAAAATACTAACTTCACAGACCCTGCTGTCAGCAGGTTTTACACAGTAATTTCTTTCTCCCAGACTACATCCGCCAGTCTGATGACTTTAGAAAAAAGCACACCATCTGTGACGGGGACAGAATGGCTCACTTTGAGAAGTGCAGTATCATTCAGTTATATTGGTGAATAAGCAGACATCTCGGATATGTTCACAACTGAAGAGCTTACACCAGAAAAATACAGGTGGATAAATGGCACCACAGGCCAGATGGAAAATCGCAAAATTGATTCTTGGGGTGAATGATTCCTGAAACTTCTCTTTTTCTTTTGTTGCAGAACCTGTAGGTATTACAAATAGCAGGTTACACTATACAGTTATTGCCTGTGTTTGTTGTATAGTTTTGCAGTTTTTTCCTAATTTACAACCAGAACTATATTGAAAAACTTTCTAGTTGCATAGTAGCTGACCAAATGTCTCACTTTGGCTCACACACCCCAGTAATTTCTTTAGTTGGTGACCAGTGTGATCATGATCTTAATCTACTGGCCATAATATAATAAAAATGAGGATTAGAATGATTTCTTACAAAGCAAGTTGACATACTATGTGCAATATTTCACCCTCACATAGCAGAGCTCCAGGTGACGTGCAGGTTGACCCTAACCGACCCCGTACTCCTGTCCTGGCTTCTGCTGTACTCATGTATGCAAAGCACGCCGAAACCAGAACTCTACCCCAGCAGTAATTACAAAAGTGTGGGGTTACCAGGCCTTCCAGTTTATTACAGCCCCAACAGTGTTTAGCTTGCTGTTGAAGTTTCTGAGTGCTCACAGTTTGTTCTGGAATAAAGGTGGGGTTACCAGCCAACATGCACCGTAATCACCCGTTGAAGGACTACTGTATATGCACACACTTCTAGTTAATAGAGGGCTATAGCTTGCTTGATTTAATCAGATGTCTGTATATTGTACTTTTGCGATTCCAATTCCTTTGCTGAATTATTTCTTGTCAGTTAAACTCTAATAAATTTGTTTATTAAATTTCACATTTTAATATATTGGGTTTTTTTTTTTTTGACAATTGTAAATCTGTGGCTGGTCTACATTATATAATTTCAACATGTTTGAATGAATTCTGGCTGCATCTTCATCATTTATTGCTCTAATGTGATTAATCACTGAAAATTACAGTTTACATGCTGCTTTCTTTTTGTATCACTGGGGGAAGATTTTTTTTCATACTTGGTGTTTCTTTAGTAATCAAATGGGACAATATTTATATTCTTCGTCAGTGTTGGCTTTGGATATGTTACCATTTAAAACATTCCTTCTTTTTCCTCATGTTGAGCTTTGTTTCATCTCTTCCGTCCATCCTCTGGCTGAAATAAGCTTGTTTTGTAGCTCTCTTCTCCTTTGAAATTAACTTTGCTCTAATTGGCTAGCCTCCATAAACACGTGATTTGGAAAACAGTTGGGTGGAGGTGCTGTGCCCAGAGAGCTGACATCATCAAGATGGAAGCGGGGGAAAACATGTTGGAAACAGTGTTTATAGCAGCCCCAATCATTAAGTCGTAGGTTACAGATTACTGGTGCCCACCGACCTCCTTATTTGAAACTTTGTGCCTCCACCACTACTGTATATACAGTAGTTAGAATGTGTGAGAGAAATCAAGAAAGTGTCACAGCTTACCATTTAAGGTTTTTTAGCTCCTGCCATTTCATTTAAACTCTGAGTAGGCCTCCACTGATATATATACATATGTATAGAAGGAGAGAAGTGAAAGTGACTGGGGCGAGTTCATGTTGGTGGAATAAGCATAGTCGGTTACTGACGGTACGGTTGTTTTGTGCTCTTAAAGGTCCCATTTACTGCACTTTTTTTCCACGTTAACAGTTCCCACAGGTCTTAATGAAATGTTTGTGACGTAGTTTGGCCAAATTGCATTTATTTAATTATTGCAGCATTATTGTGAATCACATTTTGCAGCTTTCCTCAGAACGGCTTGTTTCAGTGCATGCCTCATGTCCCATGCGGCGCGGTTACCTCCATACTCCCGCTTTCACCACCATTGCTAATCTGAAGTGGCTAGCTCCTTGTTCAGGTAGCGAGCCTGAGCCAACTGTTGTAAATTTGTCTTAAAGAATGACTGAATACGTCACTGGTAGACAGGAGTGTGTGGTTCCAGTGGTCCATGGGATATGACTGGTCCCTAGAGTACAATAACCACAAACATTTGCAAATGAGTGAATGGCTAAACTGCTAGCGTCCTCTGTTATAAAAAAAAATTAATGAGACACAATGAGAAGCAAAAAAAATAACATCTAAGAACGACATATATGGTCAAGTGTTGGTAAATGAACAAGGATTTCAGTGTGGTTGAATTTGTTGAAAATGGCAGTCAAAACCAGCCAGATCGACAGTAGGAGGTTTATTTTGCTGACTGAAAAAACAATATAGATCACGCTTGGTAAGCTAAGTCCCTACTCGCATTGTTCTGCCAGCTAACTCTTGGGCTCAGAAACCCTGAACAAGGACTGAATCATCATAGCCGATAGCATGTGATGGTTATAACTGAAAACTGGAGCATTTGTCAGTGACGTAGGGGAAAAGATCCCAGAGGAGCGAAACCGGCTTCTGCCAAAATGTTAAAATATAATTATTTCCATGTGAAAAGAGATTTTGAGTGAATGGAACATGCAAGATGCCTTTTTTTTTTTTTTTTTTTTTAAATGTGCATCACCATGAACCAAAAAAAAATTACAAATAAAGAAATGGAAAGTTAGCATTGTAATTGAACAATACATTTATTATCTTAAACAATTTAACCTGAACAACACAGTTAAGTTCACTCATGACAGAAAAAGCACGCTGTATATATAACACTGAGTCAGTCAACAAAACAGCATCAACATGCACTGGAACATAAAGTATATACTGCACATAAATGTTTTCTGGACCAACAAATAATCAGAGTTTGTAACAACATCAGTAACAAGCAAGCAAAACTCCACTCACATATTCTCACCCACTGATTAAGACTAATTCTACTTTATGGCTCAATTCCTGTTTTCCTCCGGTTCCTAACTTGGGAACAGGATGTGTGCTTTTTACTACCATGTATCTTAGTTCCCTACATTTCCTCTTGGTTCATGATCAATTATAAACTAATTTACAAGTCTGGTAAGCTCCATTGTGTGTTCTTTAAGGAGACCGGGGCTGTACAGGAACTTTATTTACCTTCAGGGAAGAACTTGTAATTCTAAAGGAAAATGACGCAGGTGAATGACATTTGAATACAGATCAATATTTTTAAAGATATTCTGTTTCAGAAGCATTCCGGTGTATCCATTTGCAGTTTCTTTTACATCTAATTTTCCTTGTCAAACTCCCATCATATGTGCACTGCTGCTCAAAATTTAAGGTGGTATCTCATGGAGTGGCGAATCCTGACATGTAATTTTTGGGTTTACTCAGGTTTCATAAGCGAAGCTTGGAAAGGACTGACCCCAACGTCTGGCTCGTATGGGACCCCAATGATGATGTTTTGTAAAACGCTGCACAACAGTTTGCATACAGTTTTTCTTGTCACAGAAATGGTTTAAACATGTTCAAAAAGTTTTTTTGAACGTATTTTTCCACAAACAACTGCAAAATAGTTGCAAGCATCTACAGTTGTAACACGTCACTAAAGTTCTTTTTGGTTCGCCAAGTAGGTAATGAGCAACTGTTTTATGAATCTTTACAACAAAACTGTTTAAGACCTTAAAAACTGTTCGAACTGTTTTGCAACCTTTATGAACCCTGACAAACCTCTTCAGTTGCAGTGTTCTTGAACGTTCCTTAACATTTGCCACTTCACGAGATACAGACTTGATTTTTGCCAACATTTGTCATAAAAGTTTGCAAATCCAAAAATCGCTACGTTCATCAGCATTCGATGCTCCGTGAGTTACTACCCTTATGACCCCTTGAAATCTGAATGCTGGGGAGGGTTAGCTCACCCTTCTTATATTTGGGGCCAAGATTCGTCTGACATTTACCTGGTATTTTACCTGGCGTTGGCAAAAGGTCTCAAAGGTTCCCAAACAGTGGTAAGGGTGACAAGTAGTTGCTGCTAATGTTCGCCAACTGTCTTTTGCAAATATTCATGTATAAATTTGTTACCAAATGCTGCTAATGACAGAGGTGAACCCAGACTTTCATGAACATTCATCAGAAAAGTTGGCCAATCCAAAAATTGCAATGTTCGTATTAGCTTTAGGGTCATGCTATCAATTAGTTCATGTGTATGTGTCTTTAATTTTAAGATAGAGATGCCTTTTTGCAGCCATCACGCCCTTCTTCGTTGTCAGATTGTATTCCTTTTATCTCAGGTTTATCAATAGAGAACAACAGGTTATAGAAACAAAAAACTTGGTTAAGTAAGGTGTCTGGTGCAACAATCAGAACAAAGGAAGGATACTGCATGTCGTAAATTACCATACAACTCCTTGATGGCACAACACAAACAGGCCCTGTGCAAGAGAAAGAAGAGAGAAGCTGAAGTACAAACAGTTTGTAATTTGAGAAAATGGAAGCTCAAGTGGCAGTCAGACTCTGCTATATTAGGAGAGGAGTAGCACACACTGCTGCTTCTTGATGGAAAAGTTTTAATTTCTCAAGACAAAGTTCAGTATTTGAGGAGCATTTTGAGACCGTAAGTAAACACACAAAAGACTGATGCACCTAAACCTGGAATGGCCTGAAATGAGACTGTCCTTCAACAACAACAATAAGAAAAGTCCTATAAGGTCATTTTTAAAAAGGTGTAATGACCTTTATGTTTTGACATTTAGTGACCTCTAGTGCTTGTGTAAATAATGACATGAAGTGACAGGGTGGAGGGTTACAGTTTTAATCTGTAAAGTAGACCCTCACCTCTTCCTGACCTTAAACCTAACCATTTCTCCAATCTTAAACACCAAAAAATGTATAATAAATACCTAAAGGAAGTTGATCACAAAACAAGAAGTGACCCAAGAAGGAGGAAGTGAAAGTTAACAGACAGCAGCGACAAAAGGCCCAGATGGGGACACGAACATGGGACCCAGGGTGGGGGCGTTATTTTTAATGCCATGTACCATCTCCTACCATTCTCTATACTTGGATTTTTAACACCTTTTTAAAATGAGGCAAAGCTATGATGTCACCATATTCAACACTGTACATGTCCTATTTGGACATTAGAATCCACAAGGTATTTTTATGTCTTAGTCAGAGGACTTGTTGCTTAAAATATTTCAGTTTTCAGCTTGGCTTATCATGATGATGAAGAACTTGGATAAGGGAACACAATGTCACATTTGAATGCAGGAGTGAAGGTTGCTGGACATTTAATTACTGCTGATGAAACAATTACTCCATCAGTTGCACCTTACAGCACTGCGTATGAAATTTCATGTAGTATGCCTTAATTACGATGCAAGTACACGATAACTATGTTGCACATATGCCACACGTATTGTGCAAGCACACATATGCAATAAGACCAAGATATATAGAGCTTAAGTAAAGTAAGTACACTGTAACAGAACTGAAGTACAATGATAGTACATAAGCATCTGGACTACAGCTAATATACTTGTGATTCCTATGTTGTTATGGCATAAATACAACCAATCAAAGCAATTGAATATAGTCCATGTGTCCATAATTGTTGACTCATAGGGTACTTACACTCTAGTTATACTGTAACGTGTGGGCCATATTATATTTTCTGAGGTTTTCAGACTTTTTTTCTTTAGTGTGTGTATTTAAAGGTTCAGGGATAGGGTGGATTTGTATTAGCAATATAAATATGATAAATGTATCAATGGCTCATCTGTCTTCAGTTTTAGAGCTTTAGGAGTGCCACTGCAGAGAGGATACAATAATCCAGGCTGAGATGAGACCGACTGACTGAAGGGCTCCTACGGGTCCTCCTGTAGAAACCACACCTCGTTTCTGCGTCCGTAAGGCTTCAGTGGGTCGAAGCTACAGCAGAAGTACTGCTTACGCTGGTAGGGGGCTGTCTCGCCCAGGGTGCGCGTCAATCGCAAGGCCTCTGCTCGGTACTCCCTCTCCCCTGCAAAGCCTCCGAACTGCCTGCGAATTGAATGGAAAATTGCAAATCATGAAGTCAGATTCCATAATATAAACTGAGTTACTGTGAATGTACTTGCTGATGGCCATTTTTAATGAAGCAGGTAGCACAAGAGAACCTGAAAGTCATAAGTAGCACCTGTGATTACCTGCTATGTCATGCCAAAGTGGTTGCAGTAAAAGAGCAGCAGTATAAAAGTGTTCTTAAGTGGCACGTACAGCGCGTAGACGGTCATGCCAGGCCGCTCCTCAATCCTGATGGCACTGTCGGTGGGAGTCGGGGGGCTTTGCTGGTAGATGGAAGGAATTCGAATGCCCACAACCAAACGGCGGGACAGGACACCATCGTTCCGTGGGTACACTGTGATTATTATAGGAGTGGCTGTCCCCATGGCCTCCTCTTAGAAGTGAAGCGTGGGACATGGAGAGAAAACAAGGGCAAACATAAACATTTAATTTAACTTCATTATACCAACTCTTTGAGCAATCAATACAGTGGTGTGAAAAAGTGTTTGCCCCCTTCCTGATTTCTCTTTTGTATGTTTGTCACACTTAAATGTTTCAGATCACCAAACTAATTTAAATATTAGACAAAGATAACACAAGTAAACACAAAATGCAGTTTTTAAATGAAGGTGTTTATTAAGGGAAAAAAAATCCACACCTACACGGCCCTGTGTGAAAAAGTGATTGCTCCCTAAACCTAATAACTGGTTGGGCCACCCTTAGCAGCAACAACTGCAATCAAGCATTTGCGATAACTGGCAGTGAGTCTTTTACAGCGCTGTGGAGGAATTTTGGTCACTCATCTTTGCAGAATTATTGTAATTCAGCCACATTGGAGGGTTTTCAAGCATGAACCGCCTTTTTAAGGTCATGCCACAGCATCTTAATCGGATTCAGGTCAGGACTTTGACTAGGCCACTGCAAAGTCTTCATTTTGTTTTTCTTAAGCCATTCAGAGGTGGACTTGCTGGTGTGTTCTGGATCATTGCCCTGCTGCAGAACCCAAGTGCACTTCAGCTTGAGGTCATGAACAGATGGTCTGACATTCTCCTTCAGGATTTTTTGGTAAACAGCAGAATTCATGGTTCCATTTACCACAGCAAGTCTTCCAGGTCCTGAAGCAGCAAAACAGCCCCAGACCATCACACTACCACCATCATATTTTACTGTTGGTATGATGTTCCTTTTCTGAAATGCTGTGTTACTTTTACGCCGGATGTAATGGGACACACACCTTCCAAAAAGTTCAACTTTTGTCTCGTCGGTCCACACAGTATTTTCCCCAAAGTCTTGGAGATCGAGATATTTTCTGGCAAAACTGAAACGAGCCTTTATGTTCTTTTTGCTCAGCAGTTGTTTTCGTCTTGGAACTCTGCCATGCAGGCCATTTTTGCCCAGTCTCTTTCTTATAGTGGAGTCATGAACACTGACCTTAACTGAGGCAAGTGAGGCCTGCAGTTCTTTGGATGTTGTTGTGGGGTCTTTTGTGACCTCTTGGATGAGATGTCGCTGTGCTCTTGGGGTAATTTTGGTCGGCTGGCCACTCCTGGGAAGGTTCACCACTGTTCCATGTTTTTGCCATTTGTAGATAGTGGCCCTCACTGTGGTTTGCTGGAGTCCCAAAGCTTTAGAAATGGCTTTATAACCGTTTCCAGACTGATAGATCTCAATTACTTTGTTTCTCATTTGTTCCTGAATTTCTTTGGATCGCAGCATGATGTCTAGCTTTTGAGGATCTTTTGGTCTACTTCACTTTATCAGGCAGGTCCTATTGAAGTGATTTCTTAATTGAGAACAGG
Source organism: Pholidichthys leucotaenia (assembly GCA_020510985.1). NCBI lineage: Eukaryota > Metazoa > Chordata > Actinopteri > Cichliformes > Pholidichthyidae > Pholidichthys > Pholidichthys leucotaenia. The sequence goes on from CM035838.1 coordinate 403,587,750, forward strand.
TGTGGCAGTAATCAGGCCTGGGTGTGGCTAGAGAAATTGAACTCAGCTTTCCAAAGATGTGATAAACCACAGTTAATTTATGTTTTAACGGGGGGGGGGGGGGGTCACTTTTTCCACACAGGGCCATGTAGGTTTGGATTTTCTTACTCTTAATAATAAACACCTTCATTTAAAAACTGCATTTTGTGTTTACTTGTTATTTTTGTCTAATATTTGTTTGATGATCTGAAACATTTAAGTGTGACAAACATACAAAAAAAAAAGAGAAATCAGAAAGGGGTAAACACTTTCAGACCACTGTATGTGGAATAGTTTTTATCTACAGAACTCAAACTGGATCCTGATTGTGGTCATAACCGCCACCAAGGAGCTGATGTGGTCATGTTGGTTAGTCTGTCTGTTAGCGTCATTATGCAGAAGCTACTGGATAGATTTTGATGAAATTTTCACCAGAGGTGGGCCCTGGGCTACAGATGAACCCATTAGAATTTTATACACACATGCTGTCCTTCTCTGCATATAATGGGACTACACAGCACTTGGCTTGTGGGGTTCAAAGTGATAAAATCACTGCTGGAAAACAAAACAGGAATGTCTCTCCAGAAATTAAGAAGCTGAACATTGCTACATTTGAAATCACTCAAAAAAGACAATTTTACACCAAAGCAATCTCTCCCATTGACTCTCAATACAGTCTAGGAAATCCCGGAAGCTGAAGAAGTGAACATTATGGGATTAGCTTATTTGAGTAATCATAATATTGTGACAGAGATTAACTGGTCGCCTAAATGAGAATGATATATTTGAAAGTTGCAGTCCTCTATTAGGACAGCAGTAAATGTGAAAAGTATTGAGTCGTTTATTACCCACACTGATGAGTTGTGAGTCAGACATAGGCAAGGGAATGAGGCTATGGCCACCAAACACGGTACACACGTTGACGTTAGGACTAGCACCTGTGGCTATACGTTTGGGGTTCAAAGGTCAAAGTCAAAATGCCAGGTTCACCCCAACACCCTGACCTCTGACAATGGGTTTGGGGTCAAAGGTTAAAGGTCAAGGTTTTAACTCTGTAGGGCTGCAAAAGGCATCTTGGTTGGTGCATTCTAGTTTGTACAGAGATGTGTTGCATTAACTCTGTCATACCCCACAGCGTTTATACCCTAAGCTACTTTGCACTGTTCATCCATAGATTGGCCTTTACATAACGTATGTTCCAAAAAGAAAAATGCACCAAAAGGAAAAAGTGGTTGATTTGATTTGGGATGGCCAAAAATACAAATGACCAAAAAACAGTAATTTGGTACAATAAAAATTCAATGAAAAAAGTTATTCGAAACAGAGACGAGCAAAATATCGAAAACCCCCCCCCCCCCAACAAAACCAGTCCTCATGTGAACAAATGTTGGCACTGTACTTTAAGAAGAGCGTCTGACAAATTGAAGCAGATGAGACAAATGCTTTGAAATTAAGAAGAAAAGAAACAAACATATGGAGGGAGATTCCTTGATTTAAAAACAATATTATGATCCTGCACCTTTTTTACTCTGGTATTTCTGCTAAATGGAAAATGTTACATGACAATCATGTAGGTTTTAAGTATTTATTTTCCGTCTGTACATACAGTGGTATGCAATGGATCTGTTTGCTCTTGATACTTTAACCCCCATACAAGTCTTATTGACCATTTAGGAAAATCAGAGACAAATATCATTTGCATAATCAGATTCCTTGACCATGAAAACATATGAGTAGCAATTGGATTCACATGGATAGGATTAGTGGTTCAGTAGTTATTCAGGAAAATCGCATTTCGCATAATGGCGGGTTTCTTCTGGACGGTGATCCGGATCATGACCAAAATGTAATCATCTGTAGGATACCCTATATCTGACAATCTGTGAAAATTTCATGAAAATCCGTCCATAACTTTTTGAGTTATCTTGCTAATAAACAAACAAACAGACAAACCAACGCCGATGAAAACATAACCTCCTTGGTGGAGGTAATAAACACTGGAAATAAATCACTCCGTGTGTAATGAATCTATATAACATGTGAGTTTCACTCTCTAAAATGGATTATAGAAATAAATGAACTTTTCAATGATATTCTAAATTATTGAGATGCACCTGTATTATTGTGATTATTTTGTGAGAACTGTTAATAGCGCCAGTTCAATACATACAGTGCGAGGTGAACAAGGAATTAGAACAAATACAACTAGAAAAGCACTCGGAGAGCGCAGACCTCCACCAAGTGCCACAGTTCCCCCCATACAGTGTTTTACATCATAAATATTAATCCTACATTTATTGTGTGTACGTTTTCAGATTCCTTGACCATGAAAACATATGAGTAGCAATTGGATTCACATGGATAGGATTAGTGGTTCAGTAGTTATTCAGGAAAATCGCATTTCGCATAATGGCGGGTTTCTTCTGGACGGTGATCCGGATCACGACCAAAATGTAATCATCTGTAGGATACCCCATTTCTGACAATCTGTGAAAATTTCATGAAAATCCGTCCATAACTTTTTGAGTTATCTTGCTAACAAACAAACAAACAAATCAGATTCCTTGACCATGAAAACATATGACTAGCAATTGGATTCGCAATGATAGGATTAGTGGTTCAGTAGTTATTCACGAAAATTGCATTTTCCGTAATGGCGGTTTTCTTCTGGACAGTGATCCGGATCACCACCAAAATCTAATCATTTGTAGGATACCCCATTTCTGACAATCTGTGAAAATTTCATGAAAATCCGTCCATAACTTTTTGAGTTATCTTGTTAACAAACAAACAGACAGACAGACAAACCAACGCTGATGAAAACATAACCTCCTTGGCGGAGGTAATAATTTGGAACGTGGTGTAGAGGCAGTGAAACTATAAATTTTATACTATCTGATTATGTAATTATATTTTATAGGAACATTTGCATTCTGGCTGCTTTACCTTGTTCATTGCTCCCACCGATGTACATGAGCAACTTCCTCATAAGCTCCCCGCTCACTTGGTCAAAGGTTCGGCCCTCAGAGGACACAGCCGCAAATTTGGAGGCGTCATACCGTCGAACCTCAAAACTAATTCCATCCTGGAGGAGAGAAGGAAATCAGAGAAGGGCTCAGGGGTCAGCAGGCCAGCCTCTGCCACACAGATTGCACGCACCATTGAAGACCCCTCACACACAAACACAGCTGTCCTCATCCAGGGGATGGAGGTTAAGCACAAATATGATTCACCTCTGACACACAGATGTTGACAATCTGCTTCTAAGGATGGTGGAGTTTATGCTGAGAGCTCCAGAGTGTGTGTGTGTGTGTGTGTGTGTGAATGCACATGGGGGGGAGGGGTTGTGAATGTGTGCAGATGCAGATGAAATATATTTATACTGATTTGATTTAATTTCTTCTTCTGCTCTGCAGGGCTTAGCCGGCTCGCAGAGAATAATGGGCCAGAGCTGCATGCTCTTACATAAGAGTACAGAGGAAAACACACACACACACGCACACGCACACACACAGCATTAAAATGATGTAGTAATTTTGCATTAAATGATTAAGTGGGGTTAATGCAGAGCACGGTCACTCAACTATGCTGCTGAGCGATAACTTTAATCAGTTTTGAAGGAATCTGGTCTCCGAGGAGACTGATGCGGGTTTTAGATGTCACTAATATGATTATACTGTGTACAGTGTTTGCTTCTGGCACTGTTTTTATAGGACAGATTTGTGTTCTGGGATTTAATTGCATAATGTTATTGTCATTCATTCCCATTATATTGTTAAGCAGGGAAGCACTGATGATGCGTTTTCTTCAGCATGGAACCAGCTCCCACAAAAGGGCAACAATGGAAAAATACGCTCAAGGCACAGTCCCCACCGCCTATTCACTCTTATGTGGGTTTCTGAAGCATGTTTTCTATTCCCTGGAGGAATATTCAAACCTAAAAATACCATTCAAGTAATTCCATCTTCCTCTTGTAAATTGAATTTGTGACTTTCAAATCTCAGGATGCTTAAATGTCTTCCAGTTGCCATACCAACCTTGTTCATAACCAGCACCACAGACAACTCCATGTAATCAGTTCCTACAGCTATATTCCAGCTCTGATACATACAAGACAACACCGTGTTGTTATTATTGTAGAGCTGACAAGTGTCCGGGCTCCTGCGCTGCGGTTAATCACCACGTTTGCTCTGCATGGCTTGTCAGTGGGACCAGCATTAATGCACCATACCAAGACGGAGAGGCCTGTCTTTGGCGAAGTTGCACAATTATTTTGTCTGCCATGCGTCCACGGCTGTGCGCACGCATGTGTTTAAACGCCGTCTTATGCCACTGATAATTACCATGGCTGAATGGAGCGCAGAAAAGGTATTATCAACACCTCGTTTGCTAAAGTCACTTCTGTTTCAAACTGAGGCTTCCAGCAAGCCTGAAAGCGAGCTTCACCCCCATACTGTACACGCTGGCGTTCTTCCTGTTGATGTCTGTGCGTGTGCGACAATGCGTGTGCCCCGACGGGCAGCACCTCTGTATTCAGTGTCGGTTTTAATTAAAAGTGTAGGGTGTCGGAGTGAGGCAGGTGCTCCACAGATTGCGTGACAAGCTCCGATTTCAATACCTGCTTTTTAAACATCACTCAAGGCCAGAGATTTACCCAGATTCATTACTCACATGAGTGGATAGCCTGGTTCACTCGGATCATTGACACAAACCACCTATAAATTAACCCCTTTGTGCTGGTGATAGATTTACTTTTCGTAAGTGTAACAGAGTCAATAAAAGCATTCCTCTTGGCGACACAGGTGGAGTGCTGGACTCTGGAGCCGGAGGTTGTGGGTTCGAACCCCTGGTTGGACGTCGGCAGTTGGGGCTTAACTGCCCATCCACTTGGCTACATATGCAGTAAAATAAAATCACTTTCAAGGTCAAATGTTCCTACTTCAGCCGCAGAGGTGTGCTGCATTGGAAGAGATCTGCCTCAGTGTGTGTGTGTGTGTGTGTGTGTGTGTGTGTGTGCGTGCCAGTTTGGGTCACTAGATTCCTCGTCTGTCTGGACGTTTGGGCTGGGAGTCCTCTCTGTCTCACTCTGTTTGCCATGTTCTGCCTCGCAAACGTTAGCTGCAGTTCAGGAGAAAAGCACACAAAGCCTCTTTGAAAGCCGGCGCCAAGCACTACAAGGCATGCCTGCGTGGACGTGTACAGTAGTGGGTCCACGGGGGCGGAAGAGAAGACCCTAGAAAGGGCTGTTTGCTTCAGTGAGCAACACACATCCCTGCATCCGCTGGAAATCTTCCCTGTGTGTGCGTCCAGTAAACACAAGACAAACAAGCAGGGACCAGATCCAAAAGGGTGTGTACAGCATGTGTGGGACATGATAATAATAATCATAGGAAGTCCGTAATTTCATTATAACTTCATACTGTATGCAGGATAATGTTCGGCACTCATCCTGTGAAAGATACTGTATTTTTAAAGGGATCATTGACTGAAAAATTGCGTTTTTGAAGGTCTTAACCTTCTGAAATGCATCTCATGTGATTATCGAAAAACATAAAAAATGCTCACTTCTCAAAAAAAAAATACAAAAAAATCCCACAGCCTTTACATTGTTTTTGTCTCTGAGAAGCTGTTTTAACTCTTCCAGGTTAAGGCTTATCTTCATCTTAAATCCACCTGCTGCTCTATTATTGGCCAGCCTAGCTGTCTGTCTAGGAGCAGGGAGCCAAAAGCGTTACCTTCAGAGCCAACAGTGATGCTAGGCATTTCACTTATCAAGTGTGGATTATATTATTATTTTTTGTTAGATTTCAGTCACCCTAATAAACATCCCTGTTTCCCCTGGTTCACTGATCCACAGTTGATTATGTATCTTGTGTCATTCTGGCTTATTTTGTTCTATTTTCGCCATGATGCTACATCAATCCCTTAGCATTAGCTTGGCTGGGAAGTCGCTAGCAGTTAGCCAGTAGCAGCTAGCCACCTTGGGCCACCATTCATTCATTTGCGAATGTTTCTGTCCTTATTGTACTCCAGGGACCGGTCATATTATAATGACCACTGAAACACTCCTGTCCACTAGTGATGCTTTATTTCATTTATTCTTTAAGACAAATTTATATTAGTTGGCTCAGGCTCCCTATCCGAGCTAGCCAGCTAAGATCAGCACTAGTGATGTAAAAGGCAGGGTGGAGTTAACTGCGCTTCTTGGGAATTTAAAGAGACATGCACTGAAATGCGCCATTCTGAGGAAGGCTGCAAAAGATGATCCACAATGATGCTGCAACAATTTAATAATTAAAGAAAATTTGATGAAAATATGTCGCAAACATTTCATTAAGACCTGTGGGAGCAGTCAAGAGGTGAAAAAAGCAGTCAATGGCCTCTTTAAAATACAATGGTACCATCTCACTCATTATGGAAGCTAAACTTATTTTTATGATCTTATGATTGTCTTTGCATATACTGTAATAGATAATTTGATTATTTCTGCTGTTGCCCAGCATGATAATCGTATTTGGCTTGTATAAGGCCTGCATCCATAGACCTGCATGTTTCTTTTTGGGGCATATTTTGATTGACGTCAACAATATGTACGGCTTTTTCTAAATCCTGAAGCTACATATGTACATGTGAAAGAAGAGGAGGAGGTGACATGGGGAAGCCATGTTTGTTTCTCTTCTGTGTCACTGCCCCAGTCAGTCAGGGGTTAGTGTATCACGGCGCAGACACACCCGATCCATGTCTGAGCCTGGTGGTTGACCACAGCCAGGTCTGAGCAGCGTTTTCTTCCACAGTTAGAGTGTCACTCGTGGTTTCACGTACACACCAGAGTCCCCAGTGTCATAATGGAAAAAACAAACCAGTGACCCAAACTGGAACAGGAATCCTCGGCCTTTCCACTTTTCGCTGCGTGCTGAGGTATTTTTTTTTTTAAAGGGCGTGCATGGCTGTCATTGATGCTCACCTTGCTGATCATCAGATGACCTCTTTGACCCCATCTGTAGATCAGCAGGCCTCGGAGTTCACAAACTATCAGGGTCAGGGTAACAGTTTAAAATGGGGTTCATTTTCCCAGTCCAAGTCCCCACCACATAACTTTATGACGTCATAGCGCTCCTAGCTCAGATGCGTCAAACTGACACAACACCCCATCAGCTGTGGACCCAGTGTGCTGGTTTATGCACTTTAATGCATTTATTACACTGGAATACAAATTAGTTAATTTTACACTGAATCAGCTCATTTTTTTAGTTATTTTTTTAACACATGTGACTTCAGCGTGTGCTCGCAGTGTAACTGAGTAACACATTAATGCAAACACAGGGGACCCCTATAATTCACTGGCGGCTGCACCCGGGCGTAAAGTCACAGCCGGCACTAGTTTAAAGGGCAGAGCGGGATGAGGGCTGGCGCTGGCTGTCCACAGCCTGCTTACCTTGGTCTCGCTGCTCAGCAGCTTGTATTCGGTCTCCTCGGTGTTTCCGAAGAGCGAGTTCTTGAACATGCCAAGCATGTCGCGTCGGCCAGCTCGCCTGCCCCCTGTCCGCTCCTTTAAACTCCTGTCCTCCCTCAGGATCCTTCCGTTCGCTACAGAAACTGTCCAACTCCAAAGATGAGCAGCGCTGTCATGTGATCACAAACTCTTCATAAATGGAAGGTGACTTAGAGAAATACGCAAACGCGCCGAACTCGTCTCCACGGGGGAGCGCGGAAACTCTAAGTTGGGGGGCGGCAGTGAGAGATGCTGACTCCTCTCCTCCTCCCACAACCGGGGCATGACATGCCAGCCTCCACTCTGACCGGGACTGTCTCCGCCCTCAGTTTTCAGTTTGCACGCGCACTTCTATCGCCGCCTTTTTCGTTCAGGTTCACTGATGGGCGCGGAGCTGCAGGCACGTGACCAGTCCCGCACAGTTTATTACCTCCACGTTAGTCCAGGTTGCGCTGACGCGAACACAGCGACGCTTGCGTAACTAACGCTGGGAAGCATCATCCCCCAGTGTCCCCCCCCCCCCCTCCCCAGCAGAAGGAGCAGGAGGACCCGGGGCGCCTCTCTCCTCAGATCAGGCTCCTCTCATCCTGTTGGCCGCAGCTGTCTGGATCATGGACGCACAGCGGCCGAGTGTGCGTCTTTTTTTTTTTTCCAGCGCAATATAAAATCTGACACAAGCTGTTGAGCGCGTCAGTATGCATTCCTGAGCTGTACGAGCGTGCACGTTGGTGTGGGACAGCGCATGTGCACGCGCCTTGAGTTGGCTCGCTTCAGGGTTGGTCTATTTAAATTCGCACTGAAGGCAATGTTAGTCACCACCAGGGTAAGTGGAAACGGGGAGGAAGGATAGCAATAATGAAAAAATGGGGGGGGGGGGTTCATTACAGTGTATTTAAAATGAAGGGAAAATCTGGGCTACCTGGCCTGCCCTGTGTTTTTAACCTTCCCTACCTCTGCATGCGGGACAGCAGCTGCACCAATATTCTCACCTCCCATATTTATCCATCCACCCCAAAGCTTTTGTGGGAACGTACTTATGTACTCCTGCCAGTGCTCCTCATAACTATTTACAAGAGAATTACTGCAAAAAAGAAAAGGACTCTGTACTACAATGAAAGCTCCCAGCATCACACAATATATGCACAAACTAATTCATCACACAGGTGGTTATAATCTGCAAAGAAGACACATTTTCTCCCTTGCAGGGGAGTTTCAGACAGAGTTGCTCAGCTCCTTCTGACTGGATGGAATAAGGTTGTATGGAATAAGGTTTGCGCCAGCAGGAACTGTGATGATCCGAGCTGTGTGTGGTTTTTTCCCCCCTTTCTCTCTAATTATCTTCCACAGCTGCGGTCTCACTCGCACCTGCGTCTCCTAATCAGACTGCCTTTATAAGGATAATATAAGCCTCCACTACTGCACTGAAACGTCAGCACTCCAACTCTGGGAAAGAGCTTCACGACGCTTCTCGACTCTCCTTGTCAAGCTGGGAGTTTCACCTCCCCTTCTTCTACATTTACTCCTCACTGGCTCGGAGTTTTGCCTCCTTCTCTACAAATTGTAAGCAGCCTGTTTACTTGCTCTCATCCACCTGCATCATCCTCTGCTTGTCCTTTTAACTGTGCACAGGTGGACTGTCCCCCTGGCAGACCAACTCCACTCCAGGCAGCGGACCGGGACTCACTGTATGAGCTGGAGGCTCATCATCCTCATCTGCATCTCATAAGTGCCTCAGCACCAAGACTGAACTTTCCCCTTCCCTCCTCAGCTGAAGATTCCTCTGCACAGATCCCTGTACATATCTGCACTGGCACTTCCTCACGGTCGCGGGACTACGGTAACCTGGAGAAGAACAAGGCTGCAAGTAGCTTCACTCCAACCCTTCCTTGCTCCGTAAGATTATCATTTACACCATTAATTCCTCCGTGTGTTACAAGATACTCATATCTCTTTCTCTCTCTCCCTTGCAGGGTTGCCAGACTCCTCCCGCTGTGCACTCACACACGCACACACTCACGTTCAATAAAGATCATTGTATTTCTGAGTCTGTCTGCTCCTGGGTTTAAGCCTCAAATTATGTCAGTACGTCTCCGTCCGCCAAACCCAGTAGACAGTGCTACCGCACAAAGACTAAACATCATGGAGACTCGGTTAGACCAGCTCACATACCAACAACAAGTGATCTTGAACCAATTAACCCAGATAAACTCTCGGCTTGATCAGCTTACCTTAGCACTGCCTGCTCAGACTGCTTCCGAGGCTTCAGCCGTACCGCTGCCTTCATCCTCCCCTTCAGTTCAGCATCCTCGGTTAACACCAGTTCCCACACCAACCCGTTTTAGCGGCAGGCTAGGGGAAGCTCGGGAGTTCCTCCTCCAGTGTAGCCTTGTTTTTCAGCGGGTACCGGAGGATTTCCACACAAACCACAGTCAAATTAGCTACGTAGTGAACCTGCTGGAGGGACGGGCTTTAGCCTGGGCATATGCTGTAATGGATTGCCCCGATTATCCCAATTACACATATGACCAATTTTCTTCCGATTTCACTCAGGTTTTTGATCATTCAGACCGGGATAATGTCCTCACCACCCCCTCTCTTAATCTCCGACAGGGGCCCAGGCCCGTGGCCGATTACTCTATTGATTTCTGGGTTGTGGTGGATGAAGTGGAATGGGAAGATGCCTCACTCTGTAGTATTTTTACTCTCAGCCTTAGCCCTAGCCTTTGGGATGAGTTGACTCGTTTAGATAAACCCTCCTCTTTACACGAGTTAATCTCTCTTGCCATCAAAATAGATAACCATTTAAGGGAGCAGGCTAACAAGTGCCGTTTCTCTAGGTGCTTGGACTCTCAGTCACGTCTTCCCCGTCAGCCCCCCTTCTGAACCCTCTGACACCGGGGAACCTATGCTGTTGGGCCGGTCTAGGTTGCCTCCTGCTTGCCTCCTGCAGAACCACGCTGCCGTGATCTCGGATTGTGCATGTATTGTGCCAGTGCCGATCACAAGGTCACCTCTTGTTCCAATCAGCCAAAGGTGTGTGTGTGTGTGGTGGTGGTGGGGGTCCGCTAGTCACAGTAGGGGGGCTAACGGATGTAGGGAGGCCTAAAACCCTTACACGACTGGTATTACCCATTCAGTTTCAACACAGTCACACTGATTTTTCTACTAATGCTCTCACTGATTCAGGCTCAGAGCAGAGCTTCATTTCAGAGAGTCTGGCAACCCGGCTGAAGCTCCCTTGTCATAATCTGGAAACTCCATTGAATTTGGTTGCTATTTCCAGAGAGCCTCTCATCAGAGTTAATAAGAAGACTGCTCCCATTTCAGTTTGGTTTCACATAACCATCGGGAGCACCTGAGTTTTTTTGTTTTGCCCATCTCTGCCTCCCCTGTCATTTGTATCCTTGGCTTTGACTCCACAACCCAGTTGTTGATTGGCAGGCAGGCAGGGTCATTTCATGGAGCACCCTTTGTTTAGACACTTGTTTACAGTCTGCAGCCTGTTCTCCCTCTGTGTAAAAAGAGTAGGGCTGAATGGGTACTAGTGGAAAAGGGGCTTTAGTTCCCCGCCCACCCACATGCTCAGTCTTACTTTAGTTCCCCCTGAGTACCATAACCTTGCTCCAGTATTCAGTAAAGCGAAGGCACTTTCTCTACCCCCACACCGCCCTTATGACTGCGCCATTAAATCTCCTTCTGGGAGCTCCATTACTATCCAGTAGGCTTTATAGTCTCTCTGCCCCGGAGCGGGAGGTGATGGACAAATACATTAAGGAGTCATTAAGTTCAGGCATTATCAGGCCTTCTTCATCGGCGGTGGGGGCGGGTTTTTTTGTGGGCAAAAAGGACGGCTCCCTTCGACCCTGCATTGATTTTAGGGAGTTTAACATCACGGTGAAAGATAAGCACACTGTGCCACTCATTAACTCTGCCTTTGACTCACTTCAGGGGGCCAATGTCTTCACCAAACTGGACCTGCGCAACGCCTACCACCAGGTCCAGATTAAAGAGAGTGATGAGTGGAAGACAGGGTTCCGCACTCCTAGTGGCCACTTCAAATATTTGGTGATGCTGTTTGGGTTAACAAACACGCCGGCTGTGTTCCAGCGGCTCATCAACGACGTGCTGAGGGACTTTTTCGATTCCTTTGTGTTTGTGTACCTGGATGACATTCTCATCTTTTCTCGTTCTATAGAGGAGCATCGGGCACACATGAGAAGGGTCCTTCAGTGGCTACTAGAGAATCAACTCTACGTCAAGGCAGAGAAGTGAATTCCATACATCCTCTACCATCTTCCCGGGGTTTGTCATTGCCCATTAAGAAATCCAGGCTGACCCAGGTAAGGTGAAGGCAGTGGTGGAGGAGTGGCCTGTTCCTTCTTCCCGTAGGCAGCTGCAACAGTTCCTGGGTTTCGTCAATTTTTATCGGCAATTTAACTGCGACTACAGTGTGGTTGCTCTGCCTCTCACCCGCCTCACCGCCACCAAAGTCCCTTTTCGGTGGTCCAAAGAGGCTGATGCGGCGTTTTCTGAATTAAAGTCTCACTTCTCCTCTCCCCCTATCCTTGCCCAGGTGGATTCACGGTTACAGTTCCTGGTGGAGGTGGATGCCTCGGACTCCAGAGTGGGAGCCGTCCTGTCTCAGCGCTCGACCTCCGACAATAAGGTCCGTCCCTGTGCCTACTTCTCCCGACGCCTGTCTCCTGCTGAAAGGAACTATGATGTGGGGGATCAGGAGTTGCTGGCAGTCAAGTTGGCCTTGGAGGAGTGGCGCCACTGGTTGGAGGGAGCCTTGCTACCGTTCGTGGTTTGGACTGACCATAAAAAATTGGAGTACCTCAGAACGGCTAAACAGCTGAACTCGAGACAAGCCCGCTGGTCCTTGTTCTTCGGCAGGTTTAATTTTCCCATCATCTATTGCCCAGGGTCCAAAAACATTGAGCCTGATGCTCTCTCAAGACGGTTCTCCCTGGACACAGCTTTGCCTGAGCCACATCCTACTGTGTCTCCCTTGTGTGTGGTCAGCGTGCTCTCCTGGGAGCTCAAGGAGAGGGTCAAGAGAGTGAAGGACGCGGAGCCCAACCCAGGTGGGGGTCCAGTGGGACAGGTCTATGTTCCTTCTTCAGTCCGTTGCGAGGTCATTGATTGGTTGCACTCCTCTAAGGTTATGTGTCATCCTGGGGTGTCTTGCACCTTGTCCCAGCTGCAAAGGACCTTCTGGTGGCCATCAATGAGGAGGGATGTCACGAGTTCATTTGGTCTTGTTCCCAGTGCACCACCGGGAAATCATCCTCCTCTCCCCCCTCGGGACTGCTGTACCCCCTACCCATCCCCAGCAGACCATCGTCCCATGTGGCTCTGGATTTTGTGACCGGGCTTCCCCCCTCCACTGGACATACAGTGATCCTCACCATCATGGACAGGTTTTCTAAGGCAGCTCATTTCATCCCCCTAAACAAGCTCCTGTCTGCCAAGGAGACGGCCGACCTGTTTGTGCTGCACGTGGTCCGCCTGCATGGGATCCCAGTGGACTTAGTTTCAGACCGGGGTTCTCAGTTTGTCTCTCAGGTGTGCTGATCCTTTTGTAAGGCCATTGGGGCAACAGTCAGCTTGTCCTCGGGATATCACCCCCAGAGTAATGGCCAGTGCGACCGGGCCAATCAAGAACTGGAGGCTGCACTGAGGTGTGTCACTGCCTCCAATCCTGCATCCTGGAGTACGTACCTACCTTGGATTGAGTATGCACACAACTCTGTCCCTTCTGCAGCCACAGGTCTGTCCCCCTTCGAGATGTCGTTGGGGTACACCCCCCCCCCCCCGTTCCTAGAGGAGGAGATGGAGACCGCTGTTCCATCGGTACAGTCTCACATCATGCACTGTCACTGGATTTGGAGGACGACTAGGGCTGCTCTCCACCACACTGTGGGCCGCAACTCTGAGATCACCAACCGCTGGAGGACCCCGGCCCCCCCTTACCGGGTTGGACAGAAGGTATGGCTATCCACTAAAAACGTCAATCTCAAAACTGAGTCCAAGAAGCTCTCTCCTTGCTTCATTGGTCCTTACTCCATCTCGCCCATAATCAATCCGGTTGCTGTCCTCCTGTCTCTTCCCCCAGCTCTCCACGTCTCTCCTACCTTCCATGTCTCTCAGGTGAAGCCGTTTTCCACCAGCCCTCTGTGCCCTCCATCTAAGCCGCCTCCCCCTCCAGTGATGATCGACGGCGGGCCAGCGTTCAAGGTCAACCGCATTATGGACATACGACACAGGGGGAGAGGTCTTCAGTACCTGGTGGACTGGGCTGGGTATGGACATGAGGAAAGATCATGGGTCCGAGCTTCATTCATCACAGATTGACAGCTGATCAGGGCTTTTCATCGGGCTCACCCTGGCAGGTTGAGTCGGCTGCCGGGAGGCATCCCGTGAGGGGGAGCCACTGTGGTGATCTGAGCTGTGTGTTGTTTTTTCCCTCCTTCTAATTATCTTCCACAGCTGCAGTCTCACTCACACCTGCGTCTCCTAATCAAATTGCCTTTATAAGGAGTGGGGTCCTCCACTCCTGCACGGAGACATCAACGCTCCAACTCTGGGAAAGAGCTTCACGACGCTTCTCGACTCTTCTCGTCAAGCTGGGAGTTTCACCTCCCTTTCTACTACATTTACTCTACTCCTCGTTGGCTCGGAGTTTCGTCTCCCTCTCTACAAATCATAAGCAGCCTGTTTACTTGCTCTCATGGGCAGCACGGTGGTGCAGTGGTTAGCACTGTTGCCTAACAGGTAGAAGGTTCCAGGTTCGAATCCCCAGGCTGGCAGGGGTAGGAACCTTTCTGTGTGGAGTTTGCATGTTCTCCCTGTGCTGTGTGGGTTTACTCCGGGGGCTGCGGTTTCCTCCCACAATCCAAAGACATGCATGTTAGGTTAACTGGTTGTTCTAAATTGTCCCTAGATACTGTATCTATCTCCTATAGGCCCTTAGAATAGAGGGTTAGTACTAGTGAAGCACTTTGAGTGGTCTTTGTGACTAGAAAAGCGCTATATAAGTGCAGGCGCTTATCCCTCATCCACCTGCATCATCCTCTGCTTGTCCTTTTAACTGTGCACAGGTGGACCGTCCTCCCGGCGGACCAACTCTACTCCGGGAAGCGGACCAGGACTCACTGTATGAGCTGGAGGCTCATCATCCTCATCTGCATCTCGTAAGTGCCTCAGCACCAAGACTGAACTTTCCCTTTCCCTCCTCAGCTGAAGATTCCTCTGCACAGATCCCTGTACATATCTGCACTGGCACTTCCTCACGGTCGCGGGACTACGGTAACCTGGAGAAGAACAAGGCTGCAAGTAGCTTCACTCCAACCTTTCCTTGCTTCGTAAGATTATCATTTACACCATTAATTCCTCCGTGTGTTACAAGATACTCAGGGGTGCTGCTGAAGTCATTCTATGACACGGTGGTGGCATCAGCCATCACTTTTGGAGTGGTCTGCTGGGGCAGTGGCATTACTGCAGCCAATAGGAAGAGACTGAACAAACTGATTAAGAAAGCTAGCTCTGTCCTGGGGCAGCGCCTTGATCCGATGGAGGAGATAGGAGAGAGAAGGACGGTGGCTAAACTATCATCTCTGCTGGAGTCCGAGTTCCACCCTATGCAGGACATACTGGATGCACTGAGGAGCTCAGTTAGCAGCAGACTACATCATCCCAGGTGCACAACCGAGAGGTTTCGTAGGTCCTTCCTACCAACGGCTGTCAGACTGTACAACCTAAGCAGGGCTGCTCGCAGAGATAGCAAAAAGACGTAACAAACTAATAGTTTTTTTTTTTTTTGAATGCAAAAGATGCAATAGACTTACACAATGGTCCTCTCCGGCATACAACTAGGAACATACCGGTCGCTATGGAGGGTGAGAATATGTATGGGCACATAATCATACCATGTAGGATAACTAAGTAGACGGTTATGCTGTTTCATCCCATCTAGCAACAATGCTCTGCACTGTGTGTGTTTATATATTTACATATTTATTCCATCTAGCTACAATGCTCAGCACTGGGTGTGTTTATATTTATATATCTATATATTTATTCCATCTAGCTACAATGCTCCGCACTGTGTTTTTATATATCTACATATTATTCCATCTAGCTACATTGCTCCGCACTGTGTGTGTTTATATACTTGCATATTTATTCCACCTAGCTGCAATGCTCCGTACTGTGGGTGTTTATATATTTACATATTTATTCCATCTAGCTACAATGCTCTGCACTGTGTGTTCATATATTCATATATTTATTCCATCCAGCTACAATGCTCTGCACTGTGTGTCTGTGTGTGTGTGTGTATATATATATTTTATAGTAATATGTACATATGTATATTAGCTGCTCTTGCTTGCTTGTTTTTTTTTCTTGCCTTCTGATTGTTGCTCTGAGTGTTGCTATCCCTGTGCTGTTGCAATCCTGGAATTTCCCCGTTGTGGGACTAATAAAGGCTTATCTTATCTTATCTTATCTTATCTTATCTCCTTCTCTCTCTTCCTTGCAGGGTTGCCAGACTCCTCCTGCTGTGCACTCACACACGCATACTCACGTTCAGTAAAGATTATTGTATTTCTAACTGAGTCTGTTGTCTGCTCCTGGGTTTAAGCCTAAAATCATGTCATGGACTAAATTTCAATTATTTGAATTTGAATAACTGAATTTGAACCTGAATTAATTAGTTTGAATAATTGCTTTTAAAATTTGAATTTGAATTGCCTGATTTGAAATTGAATCTATTGGTTTGAATGTGTATTGCAATAAAATATAAACTGTATTTCATTTACTTGAAAAATTCAGCTCCCTAATTCATTATCAGAGTTCAGTTTCACGTCTTGTCCTACAAATTCAGTTTTCTTCTCCTTTGAGATTTGATTGGCGGTTGGCAACCAGCTTACAGGTGCATTACCGCCACCTACCCTATCCTCAGACATAACTCTACAATTATAACTCTATATTTGCTAGAAAGCTATGCTAAAGCCTCCATTTATCATTCTATCACAAATTCAGTTTTTTATTTCAGGTTTTTGTGCCACACATCAGGGACCTAGCCTCAGTCAAAACTAGTCGAGCACAGATAGAAAAAACTCTGTTTTACGTCTGCAATTCTCACTTTACACACTGTTTACTTGTTAACGCCTGCCTGGACTTGAGTGGTTAATTCAAAGTGATGTCCTGCAGCCACACACCAGGTTTGTAATAATAATGATAATAATAATAATAATAATAATGATGATGTCATGTATGAGAAGAGGCATCATGTATGCATACAAAACATGATTAGCCAGGGCAACAGATTAGCAGAGATTAACAGCAGAGCCTCCATTCAGGTGTTGGAGGTGTAGCAGCCCAGGAGGAGGTGATCCTGCTGTCAGGACAATGCTCTTTCAAAAACCAGATGCTTTTTGAGAGACATTTCTTGTACACAAAGTTCAGTGGAGTCAGAAAGTGGACAAAGGTCAGTAACTTGTGCTAATGTTGGCTATTTAGCGTCATAGAAGACATAATTATGAAATGATAAGAATGAAGCATTCTGCCTTCTCTGAGATGGAGACTGTAGTTACAGTGGTTGTCTGTCCTTTACAATTAGGTTTCGAACTAACAAAGCTGTTAGTTGGTTGGCAAGTAAATTAATAGTGTTGTTAGCTTGATAACTAGCCACAGTCAGCTGGTAAGATGCTAACATCAGAAATCAGCACTTATAAATGACTAGATATAATCTATAGATTATCCATCTAAACTGCCACACTTTAGATTTGTAATGGCTAATATTACATTTAATGTATTGATAAAAACCACTGTCATAAAACTTATTGTTGTGGTCTATATTAATCATATATCCCATAACCTACATATGTATAAGCATGTGAGAATGTTGGGTGATTACATATGTAAAGCAACTTCACACCTCAGAACAGTACAAAGGGTCTCAACCGCCACTGAAGATCAAAGAGCATCCGAGGCGCTGCGGTGGAGACCAGATAGGTCGCCCTGACCCCCGAGGGCCAGGTGGAGGGGTACGAAGACAAAAGAGGGGATTAAGATAGTGAGGGATGTCAGCTTTTGATATGCATGTCTTTTGTTATGTGCGAGTATAAGTTCGTAGAGCCGAAGGTGTTCGCTCTCTCACTTCTTCTGCTGCTGCACCTAGATGAGACTTGTTAGAGGAGCTGATAATAAACTTTGGTTTATAAATCACATCTCCTCGTTATTTCAAGCTCTTCTACAATTGTCATATTTGCCATGTGACGGCAGATAATCAATAACTGTCCAGTTTTGTCTGTTTCGTTATTAACTACACAGAGCTCATCCACAATATTAGTGCAATATTGATTGCATAATTTATAATCTGTAACATATCACATGAATGAATGAATTGAATGAATGAATGAATTTGAATGAATTTATTTCGGATAGTACAGTACAGGTTAAAAGAAACTGTATAATATAACAACAAGGTCAAATTAGACAAAGACTCCTCCTACTATACAATTCCACGTGAGTTATCCGAAATGGGTGATGGCTGAAGCCGCAGCTTATATTGCCCACCCATATTCCATCCAAGAATTCAAAAGAGAAAAAAAGAGAAAACAAGACAAGAGCGATTACAATTTAAAACAAAGCTAAGACAAAATGTACATGATGTACAGAAACATGATTGTATTAACATGAAGAACATATTCAGAGTGTTCTGGTCAGTCACTGCAACAGATACTGGAGTCAGTTTGTCTTGGCCTGTCCTTGCCACTGATAATACCTCTATCTGCCAAGAATGTGCCGCTAGTCCAGCAGAAGCTAGTGGTACTCAAATACTTTGCAAGCAGTTTCATGAAATGGTCAGTCAGAAAGCAATTCATACCGGCTCGGATGTCGCCCGGGTTAACAAGGCCAGGAGTTCCTGGTAGTGCAGGGCGAAGGACAGAGCTGCGTGGAGGAATCTGATCAGACCAAAATGAATAGAATAGAATAGAATAGAATAGACTTTATTTGTCATTATAACAAGTACAACAAAATTAAAATGCAAACCAATCAGTGAATGAGAAGTAAAAAAAAAAGCTTAAAAAAATTATATAAATTACTAATTTTAAATATCACACACGCTCAATTTCACAGTTTCAAACCTCATGTTCTACTAGAATTCAGAAAGGTAATTGCGGTCGGATAAAAACTGTTTTTGAATCTATTTGTCCTTGTTTTGATTGCTCTAAACCGCCTTCCTGATGGTAGTAGTTGGAAGAGAGAGTGACCGGGATGGAAGTGGTCCATCAGGATTTTTTATGCCTTTTTAAGGCAGCGGGTGTGGTGCAGTTCTTCAAGGCTGAGGAGAGGGCAACCAATAATTTTTTGGGCTGTGTTGATAACAGTCTGAAGAGCTTTCTTCTGAGCTACCGTGCAGCTGCTGAACCAAATACAAATACAATAAGTTAAAATGCTCTCAATAGAGCAACGATAAAAAGACAACAGCAGTCTCTGACAGATGTTGTTTCCTCTCAGCACCCTGAGGAAATGTAGTCTCTGCTGGGCCTTTTTCAGCGCTCAGTTGTGTTCACCCCCCATGTCATGTCCTCCTGAATGTGGACCCCCAGGAAGCGGAAATCCTTGACCCTCTCCACACCTGTGCCACTAATAATCAGAGGTTGAAAGTCTGTTTTATTTCTTCTGAAGTCTATGATGACCTCCTTTGTTTTTGTGACATTTAGAAAAAGATTGTTGTCTCCACACCACTTTATCAACTGCTGCACCTTGCCCCTAAAACCGGTCTCATCTCCCCCCGAGATGAGCCCCACCACTGTGGTGTCGTCGGCAAACTTGATGATGCTGTTGCTGTGGTGTATGGGGGTGCAGTCATAGGAGTAAAGGCTGTACAGTAGGGGGCTCAGCACACAGCCTTGTGGGGAGCCGGTGCTGAGGCTGATGGTGGTGGACATGTGAGGTCCCACTTTGACCCTCTGGCTGCGATCGGAGAGGAAGCTTTGGATCCAAGTACAAGTGGAATATGGAAGTCCTAGTTCCCTAAGTTTGGGCACCAGTCTGCCGGGAAGGATGGTGTTAAAGGCGGAGCTGTAATCCACAAATAGCATCCGCACATAGCTCCCCGGCTGCTCCAGGTGGAACAGGGCAGCGTGGAGGGCCGTGGCAACAGCATCCTCAGTGGATCTGTTGGCCCTATAAGCGAACTGGTGGGGGTTCAAACACTGTGGGAGAAGTGATATGATGTGAGCTCTGACAAGCTTCTCAAAACACTTCATCACCACTGGAGTCAGAGCCACTGGCCGGTAATCATTAAGACTGGTAACATTGTGTTTTTTGAGTATAGGAATTATGGTGGAGGATTTTAAACAGTGTGGGACAGTGGACTGTGACAGGGACCGGTTAAAAATCCTAGTAAAGATTCTAGTCAGTTGGTACGCACAGTCCTTCAGCACACGCCCGGAGACACCGTCAGGTCCAGTAGCATTCCTCGGATTGATCGCTCCCAGAACTCTCCTTACCTCATACTCCTCAACAATGAGGCTTGGGCTACTGGGAGCTGTAGGCTCCGTTGTTGTTTCTATCTCTGGAGGCTCCACCTCAAAACGAGCAAAGAAAATATTCAGGTCCTCTGCCAGCGAGGGGCTCCCTTCAGCCGCTCCAGAGTTGGCTCTAAAGTTAGTGAGCTGCTGCACCCCCTCCCACACCTGTCTGCTGTTATTACTATCCAGGTGGTCCTCAATCCTCCTCCTGTATTCCCTCTTGGCCTTCCTGATGCCTCTTTTCAGGTTAGCCCGGGCTGAGCTATAATGAGCCGTGTCGCCTGACCTGAAGGCAGCTCTCCTCTCCCTCAACAGTTGCTGGACCTCCCGGGTCATCCAGGGCTTTCTGTTAGGATAAATCCTGATGTCTTTCTCAACTGTGACAGTGTCCATGCAGGTTTTAAATGAAACAGTCATTGTCGCCTGACAGACTGCTATGATGATGGCGATGACTTAGAGCTTAATCAGAATAAATTATTCTATACTAGTGCATACCTGTGCATGCCCGTGCATACCCATAGAAAGCAAGTGTAAGCAAGCATTTCTGCATGCCCGTAGAAAGTTACTGTTACCATGGCAACAGTAACCCTGGCAAAACCTGCCTATGATCTTTGATGATGTCATAGTGAGTCCTATGATTGTGAGTGATGCCTGCCTTTGATCTTTGATGTCCTATGATCGTGAGTGATGCCTGCCTTTGATCACACACAGACACACACACAGATTTTCTTGAATCACTCTACACTGTCGTGTTTATATGACGTCATATAGGCATCATGTAGAGATCATAGCAACATCATAGGTGATCTATGATCTTTTAGCGAGTCCTATGGTCGTGGTTGTCCTATGATCTTTGCTGACGTCATAGCGAGTCCTATGATCGTGAGTGATGCCTGCGTTTGGTCTTTGATGATGTCATAGCGAGTCCTATGATCATGAGTGATGCCTGCCTTTGTTACATAGGAACATCATAGGACATTTCACATGAGTCGTTATACATAGGAACATCATAGGACATCATACAGAGATCATAGGAACATCATAGGCGGTCCTATGATCTTTGGCCGTGACACACTGACACACACACAGAGATTTCTTGAATTTATAGAGCGATTTTCATGTCAGGTGAGTAAATCTTGCTAAACAAACAAAAATCTGTGACATGTATACTGCGTTTTATTTTTTCAACAAATGTGTAGTACATGAGTAGAGTAGACTGCCGTGGTAAAGTTTAAGCCACAAATACATTAAACTTAATTTTTTTTAAAATATTAATTTCTGAAGAGAAGAACCTGGTTTATGAGTCTTTAAGTGAACTTATAATTGTATCTAATATAAATCAGTGTTCACATCATTGTCAACTCAGGCTCAGGAAAATGCATTTCTTTTTACCATTTCCTATATGACAGGGGTCACCAAATAAAACTGCAAGGGGAAGTTTGGAGCACGGTGGAGTCTAAAAGGAACAAACGTAGACGTCAAGAAACTCAATCAAGACCGTTATCAAGTGCTGAGGAATCAGAGGATGAACGATCCCAGAATGAACAGGAGTGTAAAGTAATCATTAGACTTACTCAGGAAGGGGCATCGTTTCATGAGTGGAACCCAATTAATCTCACAAATGCAATTAATGGGTTACTTGGAGAAACTTTAAATGCAAGGGTTCTTCTTATAATCAAGTCAGTGGCAGTAATGCACCTGTAAACTGGTTGCCAACTGCCAATCTAAAGAAGAAGAAGAAGTGGTTCGTTGCTGGTTACATGTAAAGATAGTGTTCAACAAGGAAAAGTAATCAGAGTCAATGAGATGGAGGGAAAAATGTGCAGTGTTCAGTATTGGAAGGAAATAAGGCAATGAGAGGAGTGATATCAAAATCAAATCAAATCAACCTTTATTGTCATATTGCTGTACATACAACTGTAGTGCAGGCAAGTTGAAATTGCATTTCTCTCCGCATCCATATAAGTAAAAGAACATGATTTAAGACACACTCACACATATCCTCACCCCTCACCCCACCACAGCCATTCACACATCCCTGAGACATACTTGAAAAAACTAACCAGAACTATAATATACAAATAATATACATAATGTGGGGGCGGCAGTGGCTCAGGAGGTAGAGCAGGTCGTCTAATAACCCGATGGTTGGCGGTTCGAATCCCGCTCTCCCCAGATATCCTGCCGTTGTGTCCCTGGGCAAGACACTTCACCGACATTGCCTCCAGTGCCCATAACACTGGGTATGAATGTGTATAAATGTATAAAATGTTCGGTGGTGGCCGGAAAGGCCGTTGGCGCAGATTGGCTGCCACGTTTCCGTCAGCCTGCCCCAGGGCAGCTGTGGCTGCAGAAGTAGCTTGCCACTACCATTGTTTGTCTGGAGTGAATGAATAATGTACCTATTTGTAAAGCGTCTTTGAGTATATATGATAAAGCGCTATATAAAACCGATGCATTATTATTAATGTCTGTAGGTGCAGTAGTATGTATGAGAGATTCCGGATCAACTGTGCAGCATCCTAACAGCTTGTGGAAGGAAGCTGTTAATCAGTCTGGTATCGGGTATTTCAACGGCTGTCTCAACTGATGAAATAATGAGGAACTTAACTGGAGCAAAAGTGACAGCGGTACAGAGATTGAAAGCTAATAGAAATGGCGAAAACTGTGATAGTCTGTCAGTAATGTTAAAATTTGATGAAAAAAAAAACTGCCAAGTAAGGTGTATATTGGCTACATGAGCTATGAAGTCAGACTTTAAGTTCCTCTTCCACTCACATGTTTCAAATGTCAAAAGTTTGGTCATGTAGCAACGATATGCAAAGGTAGACAACAATGTGCCAGATGCTCCGGTGAACATGAATATGGAAAGTGTGAAAGAGGAGCCAAATTAAAGTGCTGTAACTGTGGTGAACATAGCTCTGCGTATCGGGGTTGTGAAGCCAGCAAAAGAGCAGCAGAAATTCAGCAGATAAAAGTCTCCCAGGGATTAACATATGCAGAAGCTGCAAAAAAGGTGCCAGCTAAAAAAAGTGGGAGTGGACTTGAGCAGGGAAAGTGGGCAGACTTGCAGTGCATGCTGTAGAATTAAGGAAGATACTCTGGTTTTGAAGGAAAATAATTTTGTCCCATTTGTGGTAGGCGCGGTGGCGGAGTGGTTAGCACTGCGGTAACACAGCAACTCATCCTTGGCCGGGGGATCCTGGGTTCGATCCCAGCCCCCGACCAACAGTGATCTGTGTGGAGTTTGCATGTTCTCCCCGTGTCTGCGTGGATTTCTCTGGTTTCCTTCCACATGCCAAAAACATACATGTTAGGTTAACTGGCATCAAATTGGGGATTCTAAATTGTCCTTAGGTATGACTGTGAGAGTGAATGGTTGTGTGTCTCTCTGTGTTGGCCCTGCAATGGACTGGCGATCTGTCCAGGGTGTACCCTGCCTCTCGCCCAAAGATGCTGGGATAGGCTCCAGCCCCCCTGTGACCCAAAGAAAAGGATTAAGTGGAAGAAGATGGATGGATGGATGGATATTTGTGGTAGATGTGATAAACTGCACTGCACAGACAAACAAGAAAACAACAAAAAAAATCAAAATCATTGTGAAGGCAGCAGAAAAATATCTTGGCATTAAGGGACTACATTGGGATTCTGTCCAGGGTGGACCCTGCCTCTCGCCCAAAGATGCTGGGATAGGCTCCAGCCCCCCCGCGACACGAAGAAAAGGATTAAGCGGAAGAAGATGGATGGATGGATATTTGTGGTAGATGTGATAAACTGCACTGCACAGACTAACAAGAAAACAGAAAAAATCAAAATCATTGTGAAGGCAGCAGAAAAATATCTTGGCATTAAGGGACTACATTGGAAAACAGTTGAGGACTTGTTAAGTGTAGGACCTTTAAGTTCAAAGATATCATGGGCTGGTGGATCAACTGCTAATCAAGTCTAAAAGAAGAAGAATGAGATAAGATGCAGATACAAGATTAAAAAAGAAGA
Organism: Pholidichthys leucotaenia; assembly: GCA_020510985.1. NCBI lineage: Eukaryota > Metazoa > Chordata > Actinopteri > Cichliformes > Pholidichthyidae > Pholidichthys > Pholidichthys leucotaenia. The sequence goes on from CM035838.1 coordinate 403,611,807, forward strand.
TGAACATCACAAAGCTATGAGGAAAACGTCATAAAGCTCTGAGGAAAAGTCACAAAGCTATGAGGAAAAAAGTTATGAGGAAAAACAGACACACAGAAAGACAGACATACAGTGGGGCAAAAAAGTGTTTAGTCAGCCACCAACTGTGCAAGTTCTCCCACTTAAAAGATGAGACAGGTCTCCAGTTTTCATCATAGGTATACCTCAACTATGAGAGACAAAATGAGAAAAAAAAATCCAGAAAATCACATTGTCTGATTTTTAAAGAATTTATTTGCAAATTATGGTGGAAAATAAGTATTTGGTCACCTACAAACAAGCAAGATTTCTGGCTCTCACAGACCTGTAACTTCTTCTTTAAGAGGCTCCTCTGTCCTCCACTCGTTACCTGTATTAATGGCACCTGTTTGAACTTGTTATCAGTATAAAAGACACCTGTCCACAACCTCAAACAGTCAGACTCCAAACTCCACTATGGCCAAGACCAAAGAGCTGTCAAAGGACACCAGAAACAAAATTGTAGACCTGCACCAGGCTGGGAAGACTGAATCTGCAATAGGTAAGCAGCTTGGTGTGAAGAAATCAACTGTGGGAGCAATTATTAGAAAATGGAAGACATACAAGACCACTGATAATCTCCCTCGATCTGGGGCTCCACGCAAGATCTCACCCCGTGGGGTCAAAATTATCACGAGAACGGTCAGCAAAAATCCCAGAACCACACAGGGGGACCTAGCGAATGACCTGCAGAGAGCTGGGACCAAAGTAACAAAGGCTACCATCAGAAACACACTACGCCGCCAGGGACTCAAATCCTGCAGTGCCAGACGTGTCCCCCTGCTTAAGCCAGTACATGTCCAGGCCCATCTGAAGTTTGCTAGAGAGCATTTGGATGATCCAGAAGAGGATTGGGAGAATGTTATATGGTCAGATGAAACCAAAATAGAACTTTTTGGTAAAAACTCAACTTGTCGTGTTTGGGGAGAAAGAACACCATACCTACTGTGAATCATGGGGGTGGAAACATCATGCTTTGGGGCTGTTTTTCTGCAAAGGGACCAGGACGACTGATCCGTGTAAAGGAAAGAATGAATGGGGCCATGTATCATGAGATTTTGAGTGAAAACCTCCTTCCATCAGCAAAGGCATTGAAGATGAAACGTGGCTGGGTCTTTCAGCATGACAATGATCCCAAACACACCGCCCGGGCAACGAAGGAGTGACTTCGTAAGAAGCATTTCAAGGTCCTGGAGTGGCCTAGCCAGTCTGCAGATCTCAACCCCATAGAAAATCTTTGGAGGGAGTTGAAAGTCCGTGTTGCCCAGCAACAGCCCCAAAACATCACTGCTCTAGAGGAGATCTGCATGGAGGAATGGGCCAAAATACCAGCAACAGTGTGTGAAAACCTTGTGAAGACTTACAGAAAACGTTTGACCTCTGTCATTGCCAACAAAGGGTATATAACAAAGTATTGAGATGAACTTTTGTTATTGACCAAATACTTATTTTCCACCATAATTTGCAAATAAATTCTTTAAAAATTAGACAAAGTGATTTTCTGGATTTTTTTTTTTCTCATTTTGTCTCTCATAGTTGAGGTATACCTGTGATGAAAATTGGAGACCTCTCATCTTTTAAGTGGGAGAACTTGCACAGTTGGTGGCTGACTAAATACTTTTTTACCCCACTGTATATGGAGTGTATGGCGGTAATGCACCTGTAAGCTGGTTGCCAACCGCCAATCAAATCTAAAAGAAGAAGTTGGTCCTCCTCCCCAGCTGAGGTCCGAACTAGGTGTGGGAATCTTGAGGCACCTCATGATTTGATTATGGTTCAGAACTCCGACTTGATTCCAACACAATTCTCAATGCATCTTGACATTTTTTTTTTCTATTCAAGATTTTTCCCTCCCACTGTGTGACAAGTTGGCCCTTTTAAAGCAAAGTATTTACTTCCAACATCTTTTATTAAAACAAATAGAAGAGAAACCTGACACATGGTGGGCAGTGGTGGCCTAATGGTTAGGGATGTGGACTAGTGAGCAGAGGGTCACAGGTTTGATCCCTGGACCGGCAGGATTAGATGTGGGTGGGACACATAACATAGCAATGTTTGCCCTACCCTCCTTAACCCCACTGTGGTGCCCTTGAGCAAGGCCCTTAACCCCAACTGGAGCTGCTCAGTGGTCACAGGTCAGTCTGTGGTTGTACTGGGCAGCTTCCTGGTGTGAGTGTGAACAGAGCATCCTTTAAAAAGAGAGGTTGTTTCTCAGTGGAACTACCCTGTATAAATAAAGGTAAAATAAACATGGACAAATTTATCTCAAAATGTGCTTTTAAGAACTGTCATCATTTCATGGACATTCTTTCAGAAGACCACAGCTGTCTCCAGACAGGCCAGGATCATTTAACTTGCTTTCACACATTATTTTATTAAGCTTGTGTTTTAGCTGCTTTTAGCTCTATATTAATTTTTAAACAAAGAAAAATATGAAAATGAATTTTGTTCAATTTCAAACAAAATGTAATATAAGATTTTATAATACAGGAGAACACTGAATGTGTTTGTTGACTCCAAATAAATAGGTCTAAAATTCTAAAATCTACAACTAAAATCTTAAAAATGTTTGACAGGAAAATGCAAACTAAATTGTATTGCATTTTATAAAAAGATTAATATCTAAAAAACAAAATTTCACAAAAAATCCACCTCTATACAATATTTTCATTGCAGAAAAAACTGTTTCAAACTAAGACAAAAAACATGGACACAAAATATAATTCCACAGGACAGAATTCCTTGACATCTTTTTAAAAATCTCAACAGTAAACTCTGTTACAGCATGGATGGAGCTGTAACTCCATTGGTACAGGAAGAGGGGAGGTGGAACTTTTTATGTTCAGTAACACATGGAGCTTTTACAGAGTTTTTCCTGTGTCGGCCTTGTGTGTGTGTGGGAGAGGGGGCAGCAGCGAACCTGCCTGCCATTTGCAACCCACTGCACACTCTCTGGGGTGGTTGGAGCCGCAGAGTGTCTGCAGAGAGTGGTGCTCATGGGACTGCGAAGAGGGCAGTCTGCAGCAGGAGGAGAGCGCCCAAGGGCCCGTGCCATAATCTGTCGGGCGGTCGCTGATGCAGCAGTTCAGTTCCACTTTTTTTCCCACCAAAATAAAATGGTCTTCCTTTTCCCCAAATTGTATCAAAAGGCTTTGGGGTCTGGACAGAGGACTCTCGGGGTCCGGATCCGGACTGGAGTCTGCCAGTTGGTGACCCCTGGTATATGATTTTATTAGAAGTCAGCAAGTCCTCCACCAGTAAGACAACAGAGGTTGCTTGTTCCAATACATTTCACTGCAAATCCATAAACCATCTAGATCAGACCTTGGAACATAGATATGAACATAGATACTCCCTTTACACAGAGGTGCAGGTCTGGCCATTTTTTTTTTATCCATCAATGACATATAATGATTTACACACTCTCCACAGTGTCCTCAGACTTTTGACTCAGTCCAAAATGCACACGGATCTCCTAAATGATCCCTAAGACCAAAAATTGATCCAACATCTCAAAGATCTCCATGCTGTATTAAGGGGCCCCATGTAGAAGAGCTTGGAATAACGAGGCGATGTGACTTATAAACCAAAGTTTATTATCAGCTTCGCTCCTCTAACAAGTCTCATCTCAGTGCAGAAGCAGAAGTAGAATAAGAGAGCGAACACATTCAGCTCTACATACTTATACCTACACATAACAAAAGACATGCATATCAAAGCTGACATCCCGCATTATCTTAATCCCCCTCCTTTGTCTTCGTACTCCTCCACCTGACCCTGGGTGGTCAGGGTGATCGATCTGGTCTCCACCGCAGCGCCTCGGATGCTCTTTGATCTTCGCTGGCGGTTGAGACCTCTTGTCCTGTTCTGAGGTGTGAAGTCGCTGTACATATGTAATCACCAAACATTCTCACATGCTTATACATATGTAGGTTATGGGATATATGATTAATATAAACTACAGCCCCCCCAAACGACTAAGAAAAGGACAATAATAAAAAATTCACAGTTTAAGATAATTACTATGACATACTAACTGCTAAACCTCCTGACAAGGAAGAAACTTTCCAGCAGCTATGCTCCTGTAGAGAATTCAGTGGTAATCATAACAGCGTAGTAATATCACAAGTCAGTCTTAAACTGTCACAGCACAATTAGTGAACAACTTTTGAGTAGTTTGCATCAGTCCCTGTGCCGTCTGGGTTTTAATCTTCTCCCGAATCTGCTGTGGGTCCGCTTAGGCGTCCTGGTGGGACCTTCCTGTAAGGAATCTGCAGCTTGGGGAGGAGAGTGATTATTTGTTCCCTGCAGGAGGGCTGAGTCTTTTCTCTTGGGGGGTCTACCCCGCCGAGGTGCTCTCGCCAACCGTGCAGGTTCGTCTCTCAACAAGAAGGCAGATTTAAGTCTGTCAATGCTGACTGTTTCTTTTCTGTCCCCTAAATCAAGCACAAAATGCTTATCACAAGGTTCCAGCACTCTGAAAGGTCCATCGTATGGTGGACGGAGGGTTGGTTTTAAAGCTTCATGCCTAACAAAAACGAATTTGGCGTTTTTTAAAGCTTGGGGGACAAAGACCCGTGGAAAAGAGTGATGTGCCGGTCCGGGGAGAGTGTCAGGTCCGTTGCTGCCTAAAAGCCTCAGGGCTGGAAGATGCCCTGGCTCTGGGTTCTCTGGTAAAAATTCACCTGGGAGTCTGAGAGGTTGTGCAAAAACTAATTCTGCTGGGGAGGCGTCTAGATCCTCTTTAGGCGCAGCATGCAACCCCAATAAAACCCAGGGAAGTTTATTCACCCAATTTGTATCTGTTAGTGAGGCTCTGAGGGCGGCCTTTAAAGATCTGTGAAAGCGCTCGCATAACCCATTAGCCTGAGGGTGATAAGCGGTGGTGCGGTGAATTGTCGCTCCTAAGCTGCTGGCCATGGCTGACCAAAGCTCCGAGACAAATTGAGGCCCCCTATCGGACGTGATGTCCGATGGGACGCCAAAACGTGCCACCCAGTTTGTCAAAAAAACGCAAGCGACTTCCTCCGCTGTGGTTGACACCAGAGGGACCGCTTCAGGCCAGCGCGTAGTACGGTCTATCATTGTTAACAGATGTGTGAAACCTTGGAGGAAGGTAGTGGTCCCACGAGGTCGACATGAACGTGGTCGAACCTTCTAGCTGGGATTCGAGAAGGCTCTAGAGGGGCTTTTGTGTGTTTGTGTATTTTGGCGCACTGGCAAGACATGCAAGTTTTTGCCCATTCTTTTACGTTTTTGTGCAGGCCAGGCCACACAAACTTTTCGGCGACCATTTTAATTGAGGCGCGCACACCCGGGTGCGCGAGGGAGTGAATTGAGTCGAAAATACGGCGGCGCCATGCAGCTGGGACTACCGGGCGAGGACGGCCGGTTGAGATGTCGCATATTAGGGGGGGTACACCGTCGCGTAAACCCCTTTCCTCCAGCCTTAACCCTGTTGGTCCAGACAGGAGTGCGCGCACGTCTGCGTCACTACTTTGCTCCTCCGCCATGGCTGCGTAATCTATCCCTACATGGATTGGGGCCGCGTATGTGTCCGCGTTGGCGAAGAGTTCTGCGGCTGAGGTAGTATAATCTGTCTCCTCGTGCTCTGGCGATGTCACAGCGCGAGAGAGGCAGTCTGCTACTACGTTAAGTTTGCCTGCCACATGTCGAATGTCTGTGGTGAACTCTGAAATTGCAGCTAGCTGTCTTTGTTGCCTGCCTGACCATGGTTCTGAAATTTTAGCCATTGCAAAGGTGAGCGGTTTGTGGTCTACAAAAGCCGTGAAACGCCGCCCCTCTAACCAGAATTGGAAGTGGCGGATGGATAAATGAAGCGCTAGCAGCTCCCTGTCAAAAGTGCTGTAGCTAACGCCACATTGTTGGTTCACCCTGATCCCTTGGCCAGCATTGCGCTAACCACAGACGCTTCAGACCTGGCCATAGGGGCGGTTGTAGAACAACACGTTGGCGGAACCTGGCAACCTTTGGCATTTTTCAGCAAATCGTTAAACCAAACTGAGCATGTCCTCCATGAGGGCTTTGGATCTGCATCCTCTGTGGCCGTAGATTGCCAGGATCCTCTCTGCTCTCTCCTCGGCAGAGGGGACGAAATTCTCCACGATGGTCGCCTTCAGTTCTCTGTATTTGTCCTGGGCCAGCAGCCGCTGGATAATGCTCCACGCACATCTCGAAGTGGCAGCGTCGAGTTTGGCGACGATGTGATAAAATTTCGTGTCGTCAGCCGTTATGCCCACCAGTGCAAACTGAGCCTCAGCTTGCTGAAACCACGAGCTCGGGTCTTCCTGCCAGAAGTCCGGCAGCTTGACGGTGACGGCGCTTGTGTGGGCCGTCCCTGATGTGTCCGCAGGGTGAGAGTGCCTTCCTTCGGCTCTCGCGGCGGAGCTGGTGCTCGGTTGAGCCCTCTCTGTAGTTTCTGCCGTGGGGGAACGTCGTCCATCTGTTCCCCTGTCTGCATGGGTGCCGGCGTCTGCCTGGGTCGCCTCTGATGAGTCAATCGCGGGAGAACGCCTCTGGTCCATCCTCGCGTCGGGGTCACCAGTGTAGAAGAGCTTGGAATAACGAGGCGATGTGACTTATAAACCAAAGTTTATTATCAGCTTCGCTCCTCTAACAAGTCTCATCTCAGTGCAGAAGCAGAAGTAGAATAAGAGAGCGAACACATTCAGCTCTACATACTTATACCTACACATAACAAAAGACATGCATATCAAAGCTGACATCCCGCATTATCTTAATCCCCCTCCTTTGTCTTCGTACTCCTCCACCTGACCCTGGGTGGTCAGGGCGATCGATCTGGTCTCCACCGCAGCACCTCGGATGCTCTTTGATCTTCGCTGGCGGTTGAGACCTCTTGTCCTGTTCTGAGGTGTGAAGTCGCTGTACATATGTAATCACCAAACATTCTCGCATGCTTATACATATGTAGGTTATGGGATATATGATTAATATAAACCACACCCCAAGAGCGTGTAGGTACAAGGTGTAGAAGACTGTAGACGGGTTCCTGTTTGATGCCATCATGTGATTGAATTATTTCACTATAAAAACTCCTAACTTCACCTCTGTCTCCTCTGGCGGGAGGAGATGACCATCAGGATCCTGCTGCTCCTTTTCCTGACCACATGTGTCAGTTTCCACCTTACTTTATCAACTCAAGCACACCTGAACAGATCTGTTCCGGTTCTGTGTCTTTGCTGCTCTCTTTTTCAACATGACAGACCTCCTACCAGGCAGAGGAGAACATCAACATCAGATTGGAATGAATGGACCTTCACCTCTAAACATGAGAGACTGAACAGGAGGAATAACAACTAATGATGGAAAAGGACCCAACATTTAAAATGAGTGATGTAGCTCATGTATTTTTACCTACATATGTATAGGCACAATGGGATGCTTGAGATTGCATGTGTGGATTGACCTCACGTCTTGGATGGGACAATATGTCTGGACCGCCTGTGGATAGCAGCAAGAAGACGGAGGTACGGCGATAAGGAGCTGAAAGGACTTCCTGACCTCCTGGAGGCCAGGCGGAGGACTGAAGGACTTGGGGGGAGAGTTATTGTCAATAGGGAGCTTTGACGGTGATATGTGATTCTTCCTTTGATCTTGTATGTATAAATGAGGGGGTTTTGACACAGCTCATCCTCTTCTGTTCTTGAGAGATAGCTGGGGATGTGAATGCAACATTAAAACCTGAATTAAGAAATAATTCAGCCTCGTTATTTCACGCTCCCCCCATTGGTGACCAGAGACGTGAGAATGCATAGAAGGGATTCTCCTGATGCAGACTCGTCGGAGTCTGCCCGAGCGAGCGCCGTCTCCATCAAACTGCCAGAATTCTGGCAGGATAACCCGGACTCGTGGTTCCTCCAGGCTGAGGCACAGTTCACGCTCGCGGGAATAACGGCGGATGACACTAAGTTCTACCACGTCATCGCAAGGCTCGACAACCGCACAGCTCGATGCGTGCGGAGCCTGGTACAGCAGCCACCCGCTGACAACAAATACGGCGAGTTGAAGGCTGCCCTCACCGAGTGTTTCAGCTGGGGATGTGAATGCAACATTAAAACCTGAATTAAGAAATAATTCAGCCTCGTTATTTCACGCTCCCCACATTGGTGACCAGAGACGTGAGAATGCATAGAAGGGATTCTCCTGATGCAGACTCGTCGGAGTCTGCCCGAGCGAGCGCCGTCTCCATCAAACTGCCAGAATTCTGGCAGGATAATCCGGACTCGTGGTTCCTCCAGGCTGAGGCACAGTTCACGCTCGCGGGAATAACGGCGGATGACACTAAGTTCTACCACGTCATCGCAAGGCTCGACAACCGCACAGCTCGATGCGTGCGGAGCCTGGTACAGCAGCCACCCGCTGACAACAAATACGGCGAGTTGAAGGCTGCCCTCACCGAGTGTTTCAGCTGGGGATGTGAATGCAACATTAAAACCCGAATTAAGAAATAATTCAGCCTCGTTACTTCACGCTCCCCACATTGGTGACCAGAGACGTGAGAATGCATAGAAGGGATTCTCCTGATGCAGACTGGTTGGAGTCTGCCCGAGCGAGCGCTGTCTCCATCAAACTGCCAGAATTCTGGCAGGACAACCCGGACTTGTGGTTCCTCCAGGCTGAGGCACAGTTCACGCTCGCGGGAATAACGGCGGATGACACTAAGTTCTATCACGTCATCGCAAGGCTCGACAACCGCACAGCTCGATGCGTGCGGAGCCTGGTACAGCAGCCACCCGCTGACAACAAATACGGCGAGTTGAAGGCTGCCCTCACCGAGTGTTTCACGCCCTCAGCCGAAGAGAGGGCTAGGAGACTCCTGGCTATGCACGACCAAGGAGGGCGCAGGCCAGTCGCCCTGATGGAAGACATGCTGCAGCTGAGGGAATCAGACAACGATGATTTCCTCTTTAAGCACATCTTCCTAAGAAACCTCCCGATGCACATGAGAGGAACCCTGTCCAGCATGCGTTGTGTGACCCAGCGGGACTTCCGTGCGCTGGCCCGAGAGGCGCAGCGGCTCCTCGACTCCTGCGGCGAGCAGACGGCCACAGCGGCAGCGGCAGACCTAGGTGCGGCGACCCGAGGCAACGAAGAGCCGGAGACAGCGGAGCCAATCCCACCAACAATGGCAGTGGCGCGGCCCCGATGCAGCGGAGGAGATGGCCTCTGTTTTTATCACCGGCGTTTCGCAGAGAAGGCACACAGGTGTGTGCCGCCGTGCAGCTTCAAGAGCTCGGGAAACTCCAGGACTGGGAATCGTTAGCAGCTTCGGCTCTCGGCGAAAGAAATAAGCTGCTCTACATCACGGATACGAGCTCCGGGCGGCACTTCCTCGTAGACACCGGAGCCCAAGTGAGTTTCATCACCCCGACCTATGCTGACTGGTTGGCTGGCCCCCGTGGTGACGGGGCAACGGCGGCGAACGGCTCGAGCATCAACACCTACGGAGAAGGAACTTTGTTTCTGTCCTTGCACGGCCGCACTTATGAATGGACTTTTATCATAGTGGCGGTGAGTTTCAACATGTTAGGTGCCGATTTTCTGTGCTCACATGGTTTGTTAGTTGATCTTGCCAACAGGCGCTTGTTTAATGCACTATCTTTTTATTCTATTCCTTGTGCAGCTCGAGTGTCCCCGCCACCGGTGCAGACCAACGTCGCCACAGCAGGCGGTAAGTTTAACACACTCCTCACCCAGTTTCCAGCGCTCACGGTTCCCACATTTTCGGCAGCAGTTGCGAAACACGGGGTGGAGCATTTTATCACTACAGCAGGCCCCCCCGTCTTCGCGAAAGCTCGGCGCTTGGATGCTGCTAAGCTCTCCATAGCGCGCGAGGAGTTCGCCAGCCTGGAAAGGCTGGGCATTATTCGCCGTTCGAAGAGCCCATGGGCTTTGCCGCTGCATATGGTCCCTAAAGCTGACGGCTCCTGGAGACTTTGCGGCGATTACCGCAGACTAAACAACGCCACAGCGCATGACCGCTACCCAATCCCACACATTCCGGATTTTTCGGTGCATCTAGCGGGGGCGCGCATTTTTTCTAAAATAGACCTGGTTCGCAGCTACCATCAGGTTCCAGTCCGGCCTGAGGACATTCCTAAAACAGCGGTAGTAACCCCTTTTGGACTTTTTGAGTTTTTGCGCATGCCGTTTGGTCTTAAAGGCGCTGCACAAACATTCCAACGTATGATGGATGCCGTGTTACGCGATCTCCCTTTTGTGTTCATCTACCTCGACGATATTTTAGTCGCCAGTACTTCAGAGGAGGAACACGAAAAACACCTCACTGGTTTTTCGGAGTTTGGGAGAGCACGGGTTAATAATTAATCCAGCCAAGTGCCAGTTTGGCGTGGCGCAGGTCGATTTTTTGGGGCACCGCGTTTCCCCAGAAGGGGCAGTTCCGCTACCGGATAAGGTGCGCACAGTGGCAGATTTTCCCCGACCACAAACGGTCAAATCATTGCAGGAGTTTTTAGGAATGGTAAATTTTTATAACCGTTTCCTACCCCACGCAGCACAGCTCATGCAACCATTATACGCCGCGCTCAAAAAACAAAAACCCTCCAATACGATCGAGTGGTCCCCGGAGCGGGAGCGCGCATTCGCGGAGGTAAAAAAAGCCCTGGCTGACGCCGCGCTTCTAGCTCATCCAGAGCCATCGGCCCGCATAGCGCTCACCACTGACGCATCGGATTTGGCCATAGGGGTGGTCGTGGAACAGCACGTTGCCGGGGTTTGGCAGCCGCTGGCATTTTTCAGCAGATCCTTGAACGAAGCCGAGCGGAAATACAGCATGTTTGACAGGGAGCTGTTAGCGCTCCATTTGGCCATTCGCCATTTCCAGTTTTGGCTGGAAGGTCGGCGTTTCACCGCTTTTGTCGACCATAAACCGCTCACTTTTGCGATGTCCAAAATTTCAGAACCTTGGTCGGGCCGGCAGCAGAGGCAGCTGGCCGCAATTTCGGAATTTACCACTGATATTCAGTACGTAGCGGGTAAACTCAACGTAGTAGCAGACTGCCTCTCTCGCGCGGTCACAGCACCGGTGCGCGCGAAGGCAGATTATACTACCGCAGCCGCAGGACAAAATAGCAGCGCGGAAGCACACGCGGCCCCAGTTCACGTGGGGATAGATTACGCAGCCATGACAGCGGAACAGGGTAGAGATGCGGACGTGCGCGCGCTCCAGTCTGGACCAACAGGGTTAAGGCTGGAGAGCAGGTGTTTGCAAACCGGTATGTCCCCCCTAATCTGCGATGTATCGACTGGGCGACCGCGCCCGGTAGTCCCGGCCGCGTGGCGCCGCCGCGTTTTTGACTCGGTTCACTCCCTGGCGCACCCAGGAGTGCGCGCTTCTGTGAAAATGGTAGCGGAGAAGTTTGTTTGGCCAAGCCTGCGCAAGCACGTGAAAGACTGGGCAAGAACCTGCATGGCTTGCCAGCGGGCCAAAATTCACAAGCACACAAAAGCTCCCTTAGAACCATTCCACATTCCGGCCAAGAGATTCGATCATGTGCATGTCGACCTCTTGGGCCCCCTACCGTCGTCGCAGGGGTTCACACATCTTTTGACAATGGTGGACCGAACTACACGTTGGCCGGAAGTGGTCCCACTGGCATCGACCACGGCTGCAGAGGTGGCTCGTGCTTTTTTGACGGCCTGGGTAGCGCGTTTCGGGGTTCCATCGGATATTACGTCCGACAGAGGGCCTCAATTTGTCTCTGAGCTTTGGTCAGCGATGGCCAGCAGCTTAGGAGCGAAAATTCATCGCACTACCGCTTATCACCCCCAGGCTAATGGTTTATGCGAGCGTTTTCATAGTTCTTTGAAGGCAGCCCTCAGAGCGTCGCTTACGGATGCAGATTGGGTAAACAAACTACCGTGGGTTTTATTGGGGTTGCGTTCTGCGCCCAAGGAGGATTTAAATGCCTCCCCAGCGGAGTTAGTTTTTGCACAACCTCTCAGGCTGCCCGGTGAGTTCCTACCAGAGCATCCAGCTCTGGGGCCACTGATTGGCACGGGAGCGGACATGCTCCCGGGCCCCGTTCATCACACTTTTCCACGTGTTTTTGTTCTCAAAGCTTTAAAAAATGCCGAGTTCGTTTTTGTCAGGCACGAGGCTCTAAGACCGACCCTCCGACCGCCATATGATGGTCCATATAGGGTGCTGGAAACAGGTGATAAGCATTTTGTGCTAGATTTGGGAGACAGAAAAGAGACAGTTAGTATTGACAGACTAAAGCCTGCTTTTGTGATGAACGACGAGTCTGTACGGGTGGCGAGGGCACCTCGACGTGGCAGACCCCCCAGGGAACATGTCCCGGAGTCCCCGCAGGGATCCAATAACCATTCTCTTCCTCAGTCAGCAGATTCTTTGCAGGACGGTGCCGCAAGGACGGCGAGACCTGCTTACAGCAGATTCGGAAGACGTTTGAAGCCCAGACGGCGTACGGACTGATTTTTGATGTGATCATGTTGTATAGACTATGCTATTGAGGTTATCATGTTTTGTGAACTCTGATATATTGTCCATTCTTCGACGTTTGTGGGGGGGGGTTATGTAGCTCATGTATTTTTACCTACATATGTATAGGCACAATGGGATGCTTGAGATTGCATGTGTGGATTGACCTCATGTCTTGGATGGGACAATATGTCTGGACCGCCTGTGGATAGCAGCAAGAAGACGGAGGTACGGTGATAAGGAGCTGAAAGGACTTCCTGACCTCCTGGGGGCCAGGCGGAGGACTGAAGGACTTGGGGGGAGAGTTATTGTCAATAGGGGGCTTTGACGGTGATATGTGATTCTTCCTTTGATCTTGTATGTATAAATGAGGGGGTTTTGACACAGCTCATCCTCTTCTGTTCTTGAGAGATAGCTGGGGATGTGAATGCAACATTAAAACCTGAATTAAGAAATAATTCAGCCTCGTTATTTCACGCTCCCCACAGTGAAATAAAATCATGCAAGTTCTTGTTCAACTTGAGTTTAAAAATAAGGAACTTTTGGAAAATGCTGCCATATTTATTTCATTTAATTCTGAGATGGTTTGATGTGTGCTGTAGGTCATATAGTGTCACGAAAACCCTTAAAATCCATCCATCCATCTTCTACCACTTTTCCGAAGGTCCAGGTCACGGAGGCAGCAGTTCAAGCAGAGAAGCCCAGACTTCCCTCTCCTTGGCCACCTGCTCCAGCTCTTCAGAGAGGATACCAAGGCGTTCCCAGACCAACTGGGAGACATAGTCTCTCCAGCGAGTCCTGGGTCTGCCCCGGGGTCTCCTCCCAGTGGGACATGCCCGAAACACCTCAAGTAAGAGGCATCCAGGAGGCATCCTGATCAGATGTGCATACCACCTCAACTGGCTCCTTTCGATGTGGAGGACCAGCGGTTCTACTCTGAGCCTCTCCCGGATGACTGAGCTCCTCGCCCTCTCTCTAAGGGTGAGTCCAGCAATCCTATGAAGGAAGCTCATTTCAGCTGCTTGTATCCGTGATCTCGTTCTTTCCGTTATTACCCAAAGTTCATGACCATAGATGAGGGTAGGAACATAGATTGACTGGTAAATCGACAGCTTTGCCTTAGAGCTTAGCTCCCCCGTCACCACAACAGACCGGTACAACGTCCGCATCACTGCAGATGCTGCTCCAATCTGTCTGTCAATCTCTCGCTCCATTCTCCCCTTACTCATGAATAAGACCCTGAGATACTTAAACTCCTCCACTTGGGGGCAGGAGTTTGTCCCCAACCCAGAGAGGACAATCCACCTTTTTCTGGCTGAGGACCATGGACTCGGACTTGGAGGTGCTGATTTTCATCCCAGCCAATTCACACTCAGTAGCAAACTGTCCCAGTAAGACCTGTAGGTCATTGCTGAATGAAGCCAACAGGACAACATCATCTGCAAACTACAGAGATGAGATCCTGTGATCACCAAACATGACACCCTCCCTTCCCTGGCTGCGCCTAGAAATTCTGTCCATAAAAATTATGAACAGGATCGGTGACAAAGGGCAGCCCTGGTGGAGTCCAACTCTCACTGGGAATGAGTTTGACCGAGCGTTGGCAATACGAACTAAACTCTCACAACGGTCGTATAGAGACTAGATAGCTCGTAACAACAAGTCCAATACCCCATACTCCCGAAGCACCCCCCACAAAAAAACCACGAGGGACACGGTTGAATAACTTCTCCAGGTCCACAAAACGCATGTAAACTGGTTGGACAAACACCCACAAACCCTTGAGGATTGTCAAGAGGGTAATGAGTTGGTCTGATGTGCCATGGCCAGGACGAAAACCACATTGCTCCTCCTGAATCCAAAGTTCGACCAATGGCCGGACCAACCCTTAAAATGTGTGATTAAATTTTTCTTAATATTAATGTAAGCTTATTTTGGGATCATGTCTAACTAACTATCAGTATTTAGCAGATCCAACTCAAGAAGGAAGTTAAAGAAAATTTAGTAAACCAGTGATCCCTCAAAATTACTTGATATACTAAATTTAATTAATTAAATAACAGTAATAAGTATTCACTGAGCCAAAAAAGAAAAACAATTAGAAAAAAATCCTGATGCTTTAACTCAAGTACAAGTGACTGTACTCTTTCAGTATCTTGATTTTAAATAAATGGGAGCAAAGTTTTTCTCATCATGTGAAATTATTTTCCAATTGCTTGTATATTCTGGCTCAGTGAATACTTACTGTTTCTACATATGATTTTACTATAATAGAGGGCACATGTAGGTAGTTTATATATTAGTTTTAGAAACAGAAAACACTTGTCAAATTGCAAAGCTGTAAAATTAAAAAAAACGAGTTGCAAACTTATTAAAACAGTTGGAAATGTAGATGAAAAAATTTAAGCAAGAGTGAAGGTGTTACACATTAATACTTTCTTATTGAAATAGGTTTTTAGGGGACTAGTCTTGTATGTGTGCAAGCGAAACATAAGGTAATGCTACTTTTACTTGAGTATATTTCTTAGCTAGTCTACCCACCTGTGTAAACAAGGGGATGTTTTTGGAGTCACATGGTTCACATAAGTGCCAATGGGAGTTAAGTTTTAGCACCTTTAACACCATCACATCTCTTTAGAAGTTAAAGAGCTTACTGTCTTTCTCCTAATGAAAAGTAATAATTTCAACATGAACTTGTAACTTCGATGCAGATAAATGGATTAGATTATTTTAAATATTTGAATCAAACCCAGTGTTGCACAGTTGAATTCTCACCGTACAAAGTTTGTTACTCCTTTTAATAGAGGACTTTTACAGATGGTTCCCTGCTGTTTCAGCTCCACCTCAGTGTCTCGTCTCCAGCTGTTTCGAGGCCAGCCTGTTTCTCTTCCTCTGCGGGTTCGAGGTCAGGACTTGGTGTGTGATGCTGGATGCTGGTTTCTTGAGGGTGTGTCCAGTCCAGTCCCACTTCCTCCGCAGAATCTGTTCTGCCACTGGTTTTCGTCCTGCTCACTCCAACAGGTCTTTATTCCTGATCTTCTCCGGCCACCTGATGTTAAAGATGCACCTCAGGCATGTGTTAAAGAAAGTCTGGATCTTCTGATGCATCATCTTTGTCATCCTCCAGGTCTCACATCCAAAAAGTAGAACACACTTCACGTTAGAGTTGAAGTTGCAAAGTTTTGTTCTCATGCAGATCTCTTTTGATGCCCAGATATTCTTCAATATGGCAAAAGCTGCTCTTGCCTTGCCAATCCTTCTGTGACGTCTCGGTCTGTGGCCCCCTGTCAATCCACCACGCTTCCCAGGTAGACAAAGGGCTCCATCTCTCTGATGGGCTTTCCTCCAACTGGTGTGCTGGCAGTGGTGTTAATCTTCATCAGCTCCGTCTTCTTCTTATTGATCTGGAGTCCTGTCCCGGCTGATGTAGTCTCCAGGTGAGTAGTCTTGTCCTGTATCTGGCTGTGGTTACAGTGCATCTGGAAAGTATTCACAGCGCTTCACTTTTTCCACATTTTGTTATGTTACAGCCTTATTCCAAAAGGGATTTAATTAATTTTTTCCCCTCAAAATTCTACAAATACCCCATAATGACAATGTGAAAAAGTTTTTTTTATTAAAAATAAAAAACTAGGAAATCACATGTACATAAGTATTCACAACCTTTGCTCAGTACTTTGTTGAGGCACCTTTGGCAGCAATTACAGCCTTGTTTTTTTTTTGTTTTTTTTTTAATATGATGCCACAAGCTTGGCACACCTATCTTTGAGCAGTTTGGCCCATTCCTCTTTGCAGCACCTCTCAAGCTCCGTCAGGTTGGATGGGAAGCGTTAGTGCACAGCCATTTTCAGATCTCTCCAGTGATTTTCAATTGGATTCAAGTCTGGGCTCTGGCTGGGCCACTCAAGGACATTCAGAGTTGTCCTGAAGCCACTCCTTTGATATCTTGGCTGTGTGCTTAGGGTCGTTGTCCTGCTGAAAGATGAACTGTCGCCCCAGTCTGAAATCAAGAGTGGTCTGCAGCAGCTTTTCATCCAGGATGTCTCTGTACATTGCTGCATTCATCTTTCCTTCTATCCTTACTAGTCTCAAAGTTCCTGCGGCTGAAAAACATCCACACAGCATAATGCTGCCACCACCATGCTTCACTGTAGGGATTATATTGTTATGGTGATGAGTGGTTCCTGGTTTCCACCAAACATGACGCCTGGCATTCACGCCAAAGAGTTCAATCTTTGTCTCATCAAACCAGAGAATTTTGTTTCTTATGGTCGGAGAGTCCTTCAGGTGCCTTTTGGCAAACTCCAGGTGGGCTGCCATGTGCCTTTCACAAAGGAGTGGCTTCCATCTGGCCACTCTACCATACAGGCCTGATTGGTGGGTTGCTGCAGAGACGGTTGTCCTTCTGGAAGGTTCTCCTCTCTCCACAAAGGAATGCTGGAGCACTGACACTGACCATCGGGTTCTTGGTCACCCCCCTGACTAAGGCCCTTCTCCCTGATCGCTCAGTTTAGATGGCCAGCCAGCTCTAGGAAGAGTCGTGGTGGTTCCAAACTTCTTCCATTTACAGATGATGGACGCCATTATGCTCATTGGGACCTTCAAAGCAGCAGAAATTTTTCTGTACCCTTCCCCAGATTTGTGCCTCGAGACAATCCTGCCTCGGAGGTCTACAGACAGTTCCTTTGACTTCATTCTTGGTTTGTGCTCTGACATGCACTGTCAACTGTGGGTCCTTATATAGACAGGTGTGTGCCTTTCTAAATCATGTCCAATCAACTGAATTTACCACAGGTGGACTCCAATTAAGCTGTAGAAACATCTCAAGGATGATCAGTGGCAACAGGATGAACCTGAGCACAATTTTGAGCTTCATGGCAAAGGCTGTAAATACTTATGTACATGTGATTTTAGTTTTTTTTAAATTTTTAATAAACTTGCAAAAATCTGAAACTTTTTTCACGTTGTCATTATGGAGTATTGTGTGTAGAATTTTGAGGGGAAAATGAATTTAATCCATTTTGGAATAAGGCTGTAACATAAAAAAAAAAATGTGAAAAAAGTGAAGCGCTGTGAATACTTTCCAGATGCACTGTATGCGATGGGAACGCCAGGTCGTCAGTAAAGTTGAGGTCATCCAGCTGCGTCCAGACTGTCCACTGTATCCCGTTTGTCTTGCCTGTTGTCATGATCTTCATGATGTAATTGATGATCAAGAGGAAAAGGAATGTGACAGCAAGCACCCCTGGCGGTCTCCGGTCTTCACCTCCAAGCTCTCTGACAGCTGGCCAGCATGTGCAATCCTGCAGCTCATGTCCTGGTAGATGCAATGGATGAGGGAGATGACCTTCTCGGGAACTCCATAATGCCTCAACAACTTCCGCAGCGTCTCATGGTACACACTGTTGAAGGCCTTCTTGTAGTCTATGAAGTTGATATAAAGGGGTGAGTTCCACTATAAATCAGTGCTAGGTTTTAAAAAAATCTCATAAATAAGTTCATTGATGTTATCTTTTAAAAATAATTATTAAGTTTAATGTATTTATGGGCAGCGCGGTGGCGGAGTGGTTAGCACTGCGGCAGCACAGCAACTCACCCTTGGCCAGGGGATCCTGGGTTCGATCCCAGCCCCCGACCAACAGTGATCTGTGTGGAGTTTGCATGTTCTCCCCGTGTCTGCGTGGGTTTACTCCGAGATTTCTCCGGTTTCCTCCCACATGCCAAAAACATGCAAGTTGGCATCAAACTGGGGATTCTAAATTGTCCTTAGGTATGAATGTGAGAGTGTATGGTTGTCTGTCTCTCTGTGTTGGCCCTGCGATCGACTAGTGATCTGTCCAGGGTGCACCCTGCCTCTCACCCAAAGATGCTGGGATAGGCTCCAGTCCCCTCGCGACCCAAAAAGGATTAAACGGAAGAAGATGGATGGATGGATGGATGTATTTATGGCTGAAACTTTACCACAGCAGTCTACTCTTCACATGTACTACATACACATTTGTTTAAAAAATAAAATGCAGTATACATGGCACAGATTTTTGCTTATGTTTAATGAAATTTACTCACCTGACATGAAAATATAGAATAATTTATTCTGATTAAGCTCTAACTATGCTCTGAATATGCTCATCATGTTAATACAATCATGTTTCTGTACATCATGTGATATGTTACAGATTATAAATTATCATGCAATCAATATTACACTAAACTTACACAGATGAGTCTCTTCTGGCAGAGAAATCCCAGAAGGATCAGGATGGGGGCAACTGCCCTAGGAGCAGGAGACCAGTCCAACATCATGACTGACTGCTGCAGTCAAATAAATAGTGGGGCACTAATGAGCTGCAGGTGCAAGTGGCAGGATGAACTAATTACCAACTGATTGCAGCTGAGGAAACCTGAAGCACAGCAATCAGTTGGTGGGAGTGTCAGAGGGATGAAAGCAGAGCTCTGCCAAGCAACAAAAGGTAAATCACAACACAAGTACAGAAAATAACTAGACACAGATTTTACAGATAAATAATACTGAAACATAAAGTAAGGGTCTGAGCTCAGAACATGACATTGTTACAAACCTGGCGTGTGGCTGCTGGACATCACCTTGAATTAACCACTCAAGTCCCTGCGGGTGTTTAACAGGTAAACAGCACAGAACAGGCTCTCCAGCCTTAATCCAGTTGGCACAGACTGGAGCACGCAAATGTCCACATCCCTGGCTTGCTCCGCGGCCATGGTGGGGAAATCTATTCCCATGTAGACCGGGGAAACTAACGCATGCGACAGGCAATCGGCCATGACTTTGAGTTTACCGGCAACGTGTTGAATGTCAGTAGTAGACTCTGAAATTGCGGTCAAATGCTGTTGCTGCCGGGCCGACCATGGTTCTGACGTCTTGGATATCGTGTGGATCATGATTCATGAACGCAATGAACCCGCGCCCCTTCAGCCAGAACTGGAAATGGCGCGTGGCCAGGTGGAGAGCCAGCAATTCTCTATCAAATGTGCTGTACTTGCAGTCGTTGTTGTGCAAAGTCCGGCTAAAAAATGCGAGCGGCTGCCATGCACTTGAGACGCACTGCTCCACCACTGCCCAATGGCAACATCAGACGCATCTGTCATGAGCACTATTTGTGCAGATGGATCCGGGTGGGCTAACAATGTGGCATCCGCAAGCGCTGTTTTGGCATTAGTAAAAGCCTGGAGTCGCTTGGGATTCCAGTCAATGGCTTCCGCGGGGTTCTTTTTTTTAAGTGCGGCATACAACGGCTGCATCAGCTGGGCTGCCTGGGGAAGGAAATGGTTATAAAAAATGCTCTTACGGTCTGTGGATGCAGAAGATCCGACACCACGCGCACTTTGTCTGGTAATGGGATCGCGCCCTCCGACGAAATGCGGTGGCCCAAAAAGTCAATCACTGGCACACCGAACTGGCACTCCACTGGGTTAACTATCAGCCCGTGCACTTCCAACCTCTGGAAAACTGTCTTGAATGGGCGATGTACTCCTCCTCAGATGCGCTGGCTACCAGAATGTAGTCTAAGTAGACAAACATGAAGGACAAGTCGCAAAGCACTGCGTCCGTCATCCTCTGGAAGGTCTGCGTCACGCCTTTTAATCTGAACATAAAAACTCGAAAAGGCCAAAAAGAGTTATTACCGCTGTTTTTGGGACGTCTTCCGCGCGCACTGGGACCTGGTGGTAACTGTGGACCAGATCCACTTTCAAAAAAACACACGCCCCGGCCAGGTGCATGGAAAAATCCCGGATATGTGGAATAGGATAGTGATTGTGTTCCGTAGCGTTGTTCAAGCGCTGGAAATCGCCGCATGGTTGCCACGACCCATCGGCTTTAGGCACCATATGTTGCGGGGATGCCCATGGGCTGTTGGAGTGCTTGACGATGCCCAACCATTCTAAGTTGGCGAACTCCTTGATCATGCTGGCCAGTTTAGCTGCACACAGGCACTGAGGTCGTGCGAATACCGGTGGCCCTTTTGCAGTTATAAAGTGCTCGATCCCGTGTTTCATCACTGTAGCCGAAAAAGTCAGGACCGCGAGTGCTGGAAACTGTGTGAGCAAATGTTGGTACTTACTCCCTGGAGCTATAACGTTAGCCAGTGTTGTCAACCCAGTTCCCTGAGCTGTGCAGGGCAGGGAGGTAAAAGAGACAGCGTCCACTAGTCTCCTATTAGCAACATCGACTAACAACCCATAAGCACATAAAAAATCTGCACCTAAAATGGGGCCGGAACATGCAGCTATCACAAAGTCCCACTGAGAATTGCGTCCGTATAAGCATATCATCAGTGTCCGTTCGCCAAATGTCCTGATGGTAGATCCGTTGGCGGCCGTGACCTCGGGGCCGCTGCGTCCTGCCACCCTATCTGCGTTGACCGGCAGCATGAGGCTCTTCTGGGAGCCGGAGTCCACCAAAAACCGTCTCCCCGAATGTGTGTCCGTAACATAAAGCAGTCTGTTCCTGTTGCCATTGGTTGCAGCTGCCACCGAATTCCAAACGTGCCGTCTTCCCGGCTTCTTGAATTGGCATGGCGACAGGCAACATTGGGCATTCGAGCTGAAACAGCGATGATCTCCCATTCCTTCGTCTCCTGGTGTCCGTCCCGGCTACCACAAATGGCTCCTTGACCTCGCTGGAGTCCCCCATGGATGCCGGTGCCACTGTCTGCACGCTGGGAGCTCTGGTCACCAAGACGATGTGAAGTGGACGAACAGGAAAGATTTGTCGTCCTTCCCCTTCAGCGCCAACATGCTCTCCATAAGTTCCACTGCCTACTTGCCTCCTAACTCCGAACGCATTAGAAGCCTCTCTGCCCTCTCACTGTCAGAAAGGGTATAACGCTGGAGAAGCATCCTCTTGAGCGCTTCATATTTTCTTTGGGCTGGCGGCTCCTGGAGCAGGCTCGTCACCTGTTGTGTGGTGCACGCATCCAGTGCAGCGACCACGTAGTAATATCTGGTATCGTCTGTTGTTATCCCGCGGAGTGCGAACTGGGCTTCTATGTGTAAGAACCACGCCGTCGGGTTGTGAAGCCAGACGTCTGGGAGCTTGACTGAGACCACGCACGCGGCGCTGGTGCTCTCCCTCCAGGCAGTCTCCGAGGCTGTGCTCAGCTCGCTTTCCATGGCACGTCTTGGGTCACCAATGTGGAGAAAGAAGGCAGGTGAGGCATTGAGCTAGATGACACCAAAACTTTATTCCTTCTCCAACATAATTCACAGCAAAAGAGAATCCTGGGTCTCTGTACATTCCTCTTTTATCTCTTTATTTCCATGCATCGAGACCCGGAACTAACTAACATAATGCCGGCACCGCTACAACACCTTTCTTCTCTCAGCGGCTCCAACATCCCTTACTCTCCCCGGGGGGTGCATAGAACCAACAGTCTCATCTGATGCCCCCAGGTGACACCTCCTCATTCGGTCCATTGTCCTCCTCTCCCCTTGCCCTCTCTGGGTGGAGAAGCATCAAGATAGTTGGGCTGCCATTCATGGCCAAACTGGGGGTAAATAAGAAACTTTCTCAAATGATGAATGCTGTTTGCATAAGGCTACAATAAAACTTATAAACAATGCTTTATAGAAACATGTAATTCTGACAACTAGTGTTTAAATATGGTACTGCAGTCCAACTTTGAAACAGTGGAGGCTTGGTTCCTCCTCCTCTCCTGACTGGAGTCACACATGTTGTTATGTTGAGGACAGGACTGAGAGTACACAAACAGGAGCTACAATCACTCCTGCATAGTAAGTTACTCTTTTTAGGTCTGCTAGAAATTGTAGTGATACAGAATGGTTTGAATGTATCATGCGCGCATGCGCAGTGAGTTGAGATTCTACAAATAAATGAAGTGAACCTCCGCTCCGCTCTCGAGGTCCCTTTATTATATTTTTCATAAGGTACACAGTACAATACATGGTGTCAGAAGTCGGCGACCCGTCTCTAATATGAAGACAGAAGCTTTAAAAAGCATGTAAGCGAAGTTTCCTTCCAGTTGGGCTGTACAGAGGAAAAAAAAGTTTTCAAGTTCACGAGCTGAACTAGCAAGCATTCCAAGCTAGCGACAATGTGACGAAGACGTCGGAAGGTAATGGATACATTATTTTCGATAAGCCCGCCTGAGGCATTTGACTTCAGGGACATTGCTAGTTGGCCAAATTGGATCAGACGTTTTGAAAGATTCCGCCTAGCTGCCGGACTCGACCAGAAGAGTCAAGAGTATCAAGTGAACTTGCTAATATACAGTATGGGAGACTCGGCAGATGATGTGCTTAACACTTTAGCACTGGCTGAAGCGGACAAGAAAGACTACGAGAAAGTAAGAGACGCTTTTGAACCAAACATTTCATCTGTGAACATAATGTGATATATGAGAGGGCCAAGTTTAACAAACGTTGCCAGGAGCCTGGTGAATCAGCCGAGGCGTTCATCACAGCCGTCCACAAGCTAGCTGAGTATTGTCAGTATGGAATCCTCAAAGAGGAGATGATAAGAGATCGCTTAGTCGTGGGTATTATAGACCACACGCTTTCAGAGAAGTTACAGCTCGACTCAAAGCTAACTCTAACGAAAGCAATGACGAAAATTCGCCAAAACGAGGAAATTAAAAAGCAACAAACCACACTGAGACAGACTAGCACGGATGGTGTTGAAGGAGCTAATATGGATGCAGTTAGGTTCAAGCAAAAACAAAAATCGGGTCAACAAGGAAACAAAATAAATCACAGACCAGGTCAGACAAATGCAAAAGACAGATGTGGCAGGTGTGGAAAAGCACATGGAAATTCATTTAAATAATGTCCTGCTCGCAATGCAGACTGCAAGAAATGTCAGAAAAAGGGGCATTTTGCTGCTTTGTGTAAAGCAAAAATGAGAGTGGAGGAACTTCAGCAGAAGGACATGAGTGAAAGTTTGGAGACTTGGGCCTTGGATGGTACCTACACCATAATACTTTGGGAACCCACACAGAGTAATAAAAGAAGGGGTGGAAAACAGGCCAATTACATAACAACACTGCTTAGAGACACAGGCCTACATGACACTCAAGAACTGAGGACAGCCATGGATAGGGAGATCTGGAAACATTATATTTATCATGGGACCCAAGGAGGCATTGGATAACATTGTGTTGTTGCTGTGTCCTCGCACTAGTAGTAGTAGTAGTAGTAGTAGTAGTATTGCATCAATGCGCTGTCACATGGAGGGGATCAGCCTGTGGTACTGCTGAGGTGTTCTGGAAGCCCAGGTTGCTTTGATAGCGGCCTTCAGCTTGTCTGCATTGTTGAGTCTGGTGTCTCTCATCTTGCTCTTGACAACACTCCATAGATTCTCTATGGGGTTTAGGTCAGGAGAGTTTCAGCACAGTGACATCATGATCATTAAACCAGGTATTCATACTTTTGGCAGTGTGGGCAGGTGCCAAATTCTGCTGAAAAATGAAATCAACATCTCCATAAAGCTTGTCAGCAGAGAGAAGCATGAAGTGCTCTAAAATTTCCTGGTAGATGGCTGCACTGACTTTGGACTTGATAAAACACAGTAGACCAACACTAGCAGATTGCATGACTGTTCAAATCTACCAGGAAATTTTTCAAGCACTTCATGCTTCTCTCTGCTGACAAGTTTTATGGAGATGCTGATTTCATTTTCCAGTAGAACTTGGTGCCTGCCTACACTACCAAAAGTACCAAAACCTGGTTTAATAAGGATCATGGTGTGGAAGAAGAAAGCAGACGGGGCAGCGAAGTGGACTACACATGAACTTTATTGCTCTTCCAACATCAAGTACAGTAAAACTCTAACTGGGTCTTAGGGTGCCTTCTTTTTATAACCTGTATTTCCGTGCCATGAGACCCAGAAAGCCAAAAACAATACATTCAGTGGACAAAGACATGCGTGGCACATTAACATCATATAACGCCAGTCCCGCTTCTCACACCCTCTCCTCCTCCAGCAGCTCTGGCATCTCCTGAACTCCCCGGGGGTGAATAGTCCTTTCTGTCATGTCTGAGACCCCCCCAGTACCACTTCCTCCCTCAGTCCTTTGTTCCATCTTTCCCCCGGCTCCCGAATCTGGGTTGAGAACCACCCCACAGTGCCACCACACAGCCCCCCTCCCCCCCCGAGCACCCAGAAAGGGCACTAACCCCCCCGTCCTTTGGGCTTGAGCCGGCTCCCATAGCAGCTGTAGTGGGGGGTCGCCGATTTGGTCGAAATACCCTGCTGGTGAGGTGTGTAGGAGGGCACGTTAGTCTATGGAGGGAAAAAGGGTGGGGGGGTGGAAAGCATGTTAGCTTCATAAGCGCAGGTCTCTACCAATGGAACACCAACTTGCGGAGCCACCGACGGTGGGCATCTGTGCTAGGGAACTTGGGCCAACACCACCTGCTCGTCTGCCAACACAAAAGTGGGCTTCAGCCTGTCGATGCAGACAGTCTCCCTACGTCCCTCTAGTCTAACGCAAAATGCTTCTCCCCAGTTTACAGCACCCTGAACGGTCCGTCGTACGGTGGGCACAGCAGGGTCCGGTGTGCATTGTGCCTGACAAAAACAAAACTGGCACTCTGTAAGCTTTTTGGGACAAATGTGTGGGGAAAACAATGGTGGGCCAGGCCCGGCACTTTAACAGCCTCCGTACTGAGCAAAAATTGCACAGGCGGATTGGCCTGGGCGCGGGTTTTCCTGTAAAAAACTCTCTGGGGATCCGCAGCGGCTGAGAAGAAACGAGTTCTGCCGGGGAGGCTGCCAGAGCCTCCTTAGGCACGGAGCGCAATCCTAAAAGAACCCAGTACATGCAGTCGACCCAATTTGCATCCGTGAGCAAAGGTCTTGAGTGCTGCCTTAAGCGACCTATGAAAACCCTTGCATAAACCGGGGGTTGCACGCAGTAGTGTGGTGAATTTTGACCCCCAGGCTCTGGGCCATTGCGGACAAGAGTTCCGAAACAAATTGTGGACCCCTGTCGGAAGTTATGTCCGACGGGGATCCGAACTGTGCAACCCAAGCCAACAAAAAAGCGCGAGCCACTTCCGCAAACATGGTGGAAGCCATCGGGACCACTTCAGGCCAGCGCATGGTGCGGTCCAAAATTGTTAAAAGGTGCATGAAACCTTGCGACAGCGGGAGGGGTCCCACCAAATCCACGTGGACATGGTCAAACCTCCTGGCTGGGATTTGGAACAGCTCGAGGGGGGCTCTGGTGTGCTTGTGCACTTTGGCCAGCTGGCACGCAACGCACGCTGCAGCCTACTCTTTCACATTCTTGTGCAAGCGCGGCCAGACAAATTTTGTCCCCACCAGTTTAACCAAAGCGTGCACACCAGGATGCGAAAGAGAATGGACTGACTCAAAAATGCGGTGGCGCCAAGAGCTTGGAACCACTGGGCGCGGGCAACCGGTGGAGATGTCGCAGAGTAAGGGAGGGCACCCTTCTTGCACCACCCCGCTCTCCAGCTTTAACCCAGTAGGCGCAGACTGGAGTATGCAAATGTCCGTGTCCCCAGCTTGCTCCGCGGTCATGGCAGGGAAATCTATTCCAATGTACACCGGGGAGATTGACGTGCGTGACAGGCAATTGGCCACAATGTTGAGCTTACTGGCAATGTGTTGAATGTCTGTCGTGAACTCCGAGATTGTGGCCAAATGCCGTTGCTGCCGGGCCAACCACAGTTCCGAGACCTTGGACATCGTGTATGTTAGCAGTTTATGATCCACGAATGTGGTGAACTCGTGACCCTCTAGCCAAAACTGGAAATGGCACATCGTCAGGTGGAGAGTCAACAATTCTCTGTCAAACATGCTGTATTTGTGTTTGTTGTCGCACAAAGTATGACTGAAAAATGCGAGTGGCTGCCACGAACCGAAGATGTACTGCTCCACCACTGCCCCTATGGCAACGTCAGACGTGTCCGTGGTGAGCGCTGTGCACGCCGACGGGTCAGGGTGGGCTAGCAAAGTGGCATCAGCAAGTGCTGTTTTGGCATCTGCGAAAGCCTGGACTCGCTTGGGGCTCCAGTTGATGTTTTCCGTGGGCTTCTTTTTCTTAAGCGCGGCATACAATGGCTGCATCAACTGGGCTGCCCAGGGGAGGAAACGGTTATAAAAGTTGACCATTCTCAAAAATCTCCTGTAGGGCCTTCACGGTCTGCAGATGTGGAAAGTCCGACACCTTATCTTACCTTATCCGGTAGTGGAATCGCGCCCTCCGGCGAAATGCGGTGACCCAAAAAAGTCAATCACTGGCACACTGAACTGGCACTTCCCTGGGTTAGCTATAAACCTGTGCGCTTCCAACCTCTAGAAAACCATCTTGAGATGGGTGAGGTACTCCTCCTCGGATGCAGTAGCCACCAGAATAACGTCTAAGTAGACAAAAACGAAGGACAAGTCACGAAGCACTGCATCCATCATTCTCTGGAAGGTTTGTGCAGTGCCCTTTAATCCGAATGGCATGCGTAAAAACTCGAAAAGGCCAAAAGGTGTTATTACTGCTGTTTTAGGAACGTCTTCCATGTGCACTGGGACCTGGTGGTAACCGCGGCCAGATCCAATTTGGAAAAAACATGTGCTCCGGCCAGGTGCATGGAAAATCCTGGATGTGCGGGATGGGATACCGATCGTGTTCCATGGTGTTGTTCAAGCGCTTGAAATTGCCGCACTGTCGCCACGACCCGTTGGCCTTAGGCACCATGTGTAGCAGGGATGCCTATGGGCTGTTGGAGCACCTGACGATGCCCAGCTGCTACAAGTTGGCAAACTCCTCACGCGCGCTGGCCAGTTTAGCCGTGTCCAGGCGCCGAGGTTGCATGAACACTGGCGGACCTTTTGTGGTTAAGAAATGTTCGACTCCGTGTTTAGTTACCGAAGCCGAAAAAGTTGGGACCGTGAGTGCTGGGAACTGTGCAAGTAAATGCTGGTACTTACCCGCTGGAGCTATAACGTTAGCCAATGCTGTTGACCCAGCTCCCCGAGCAGTGCAGGGAGGTGAAAGAGACCGTGTCCACTAACCATCTGCTGGCAACATCAACTAACAACCCATAAGCACATAAAAAATCTGTGCCTAAAATGGGAGCAGAACATGCAGCTACTACAAAATCCCACTGAAAATTGCATCCATGTAAGCATATTGTCAGCGTCCGCTCACCAAATGTCTTGATGGTAGACCTGTTGACGGCCGTAAGCTCGAGACCGCTGCCTCCTGCCCACCTGTCTGCACTGGCCGGCAGTATAAGGTTCTTCTGGGAGCCAGAGTCCACCAAGAAACGTCTCCCCGAACGTGTGTCCTTGATAAAAAGCAGCTTGTTTCTGTCGCCAGTGGTCGCAGCTGCTACTGACTGCTGGCGGTGCTGTTTCCAGGCTTCTTGACTTGGCATGGCGGCAGGCAGCATTGGGCATTTATAGCAGAAGTGGTGATGATAGAAACAGATCGCCCCGTTTCTGCATCTCCTGGGGTCTGTCCCGGCTTCCACCAACGGCTCCTCGACCTCGCTGGAATCCCTCATGGATGCCGGTGCCGCTGCATTCATGCTGAGAGCCCTGGTTGCTAAAATGATGTGGTCTGCTTCCTGCGCCAGGGCGCGGTAGTCCTTGGTCACCAACAGCAGTGAGTTGGCCAGGATCGCCCTCGCTGTAGCCGGTAGGTTCCTGAGGAACAAGTGGGTGAATAGGAAAGATTCGTCGTTCTTCCCCGTCAGCACCAACATGCTCTCCATGGGCTCCACAGCTGATCTGTCACCTAACTCTGAACGTGTTAGGAGTTTCTCTGCCCTCTCACTGTCAGACAGGGTATAACGCTGGAGTAGCATCCATTTGAGCGCTTCATATTTCCCCTGGGCCGGCGGGTCCTGGAGAAGGCTCGTTACCTGTTGTGTGGCGCACACATCCAGCGCAGCGACCACATGGTGATTCTTCGTGTCGTCCGTTGTGATCCCGCGGAGTGCGAACTGGGCTTCTACATGCAAGAACCACACGGTCGGACTGTGAAGCCAGAAGTCTGGGAGCTTGACTGTGACAGCGCACGCGGCGCTGGGTTCTCTCTCTGGGTCGTCTCTAGGGCGGTGCTTGGCTCGCTCGCCATGGCACGTCTTGGGGTCACCAATGTGGAAGAAGAAAGCAGACGAGGCAGCAAGCTGGACTACACATGAACTTTATTTCTCTTCCAACATCAAGTACAGTAAAACTCTAACTGGGTCTCAGGGTGCCTTCTTTTTATAACCTTTATTTCCATCACATGAGACCCAGGAAGCCAAAAACAATACATTCAGTGGACAAAGACATGCGTGGCACATTAACATCATATAACGCCTGAGACCCCCCGCTACCACTTCCTACTTCAGTCCTTTATTCCATCTTTCCCCTGGCTCCCGACTCTGGGTGTTGAACCCCCCCACAGTGCCACCACAATGGTATCATTGTATGTATGAGTACACACGTGGACATACTTTTCAGTAGGCCAACACTGATTAAATTTTTTTTTTAAATTGGTCATATGTAATATTATAATTTTGAGAAAATAAATTTTGGGTTTTCATGAGCTGTAAGCCCTAATCATCAAAATTAAAAGAAACAAACTCTTGAAATATATCGCTGTGTGTGAAATGAATCTGAGTTTCACTTTTTGAAATGAATTATTTCATATTTTTTATTCTGCAATCCTTTATTAGTCCCACAATGGGGAAATTACAAGGCATCCACCTGAATAAAGGATATTTACTGAAATAAAGCAACTTTTCAAGGACATTCTAATTTATTGAGATGTACCTGCAAATCCACTACTTTTTTCTTCTTGTAAATTTTATTTTTTTCTCATAAATTTGCAACTCTTTCCTATTAATTTTGTAAATTTGCAACTTTTTCTTGTTAATTAGATTTTTTCTCATAAATGTGACTTTTTTTCTAGCATATTTTCATCTTTTTTCCCATGTATACATTTTTTCCCAGTAATTTTTTTGTTGTCTTTGGGCTGCACCCTTTCAGGATTGCCACAGTCTATCACCACCTTATATTGCAATGATCCACATGTTGATTTGGCAAAAATTTTTATGCTGGATACCCTTCCTGATGCAACCCTGCCCATGTATCCAGGCTTGGGACCGGTACAGAGAGTACACTGGCTTGTGCACCCTCCTGTGGCTAGTTACCCAACTTTCCTTCCTCCATTCTATTTTTGCTGAGCACCAAGCTAGAAAGCAGGAAGTACAATTTTTATATGGCCTTTGGTATGACCCTGCTAGGACTTGAAACCCTTGACCTTCCGGTTGTGGAGAGGTTGCTCTACCTCTAGGCCACCACTCCAGTTTTTCCCAGTAAATTTTTTTTAATCCAGGCAAATCAAAATTTGATACCA
The DNA here is from genome assembly GCA_020510985.1 of Pholidichthys leucotaenia. NCBI lineage: Eukaryota > Metazoa > Chordata > Actinopteri > Cichliformes > Pholidichthyidae > Pholidichthys > Pholidichthys leucotaenia. The sequence continues at coordinate 403,641,735 of CM035838.1, forward strand.
CCTTGAGAACAGATAATGTGTCCCACATAGTTATTTTAGTGAATTTATGTCACTGATATCACAGTTGAAAAATCTTCTATTAGTTCTTCTATTCTAGCTCTGGAAATATTCATTACAGTCTAATTTTTCATGATATGATTTGAATTACATTGGAGGGTAAATGTGAATAGTTTCTTTTGTATCATTATAATCATAATCATATTATAATCATAATCTAGCTGCAATGCTCCTGCACTGTGTATATAACTGTGTACATATGTATATTTGTATATTCAAATAATTAAAAAAGCAATTTAGTGAAAGTAACTTTTTAGTTGATACTTTCTTACTCAACTTTTTTGTTGACGGAATAGCTCATTATGGTCTGACCAAATCACCCCGAGTGCTCAGATCTCTTGACCTTTGACCCCGACCTTAAGTACAGCCTAGATGCAGACTCATCTAGGATGTGCTTAAAGTCAAAGTCATTGGCCTAGGGGGAGTAGGTTTTGTGAAGTCATAAATGCCCAGATCTCCCGACCTTTGACCTTGAGCACAACCTGGATGCAGACCCACCAGGGAATTATTCTAAGTTTGGTGAGCACTGGGGAAAATGCCTGGGAGTAGTAGTGATTCCAGTAAGATGTGGACGGACAGACACTGCATTAGCTCCTTTTGGCTTTGCTGGAATGAGCTGAAAAGTAACCTTTCATACGATTGCTGCAACAGAAAAAGGAGTGAAGACGTTGGAGAAAATGGTACATATGACCACCGCTGCTGCAGTTATCTGACAATCTATGTAATTAATGGGGTTGGGACGAGTCACCCAAATGTTCTCTATCTGCTAACATCCTTAATATTCTTTTGAATTTGGACCATTGTTTATTCAACTCACTTTGGAAGTGGCAACGCAGTGAACAAGCTGTGATCCCCTCAAATCCTTCCCCAATCCCCATGTCAGGTCCAGCATAAGACAATTTAAATAAAGCATTAAAGTTATTATACACCCTCCCATGGATCGCCACCTTGTCGTGGTGGAGGGGTCTGTGTGCGCTAATGATCCCAGGAGCAACTTGTCCCTGGTAGGGTCTCTCAAGACAAACTGGTCCTGGGTAAAGGGCCAGACCAAGACCGGTCCTGTAGATCCCTGTGAAAAAAAGTTATATCAAGGATCCAGTGTACCCAAAGGAGCCACATGGACCTGCCTTCCAGTGGGCTCAGCACCTGCACGAGGGATCATAGTGCTGTGTGAATTGGGCTGCAGTCTTGGCTACTCTGGACGACTGCCCCTGTGATCCAGAACCCAGGAGAAGTGACAGAAGATGGATATATGGAATTATTATACAGCAAGAGGAGCTTATAAATACTATTTTTATATATATATATATATATATATATATATATATATATATATATACCAATACCAATACATAGATTAGATTAGATTCAACTTTATTGTCATTACACATGTATGAATACACGGTAACGAAACACAGTTTAGCATCCAATCAGAAGTGCAAAGGGCAGCAGTGCAGTATATACAGTAATTGACAGTATGTGCAATTTAAGCAAATATATGCAAATATATGCAGCAGTACAGAAAGTTAAGAGTACTGTTATGTGCAAATAATGTACAATAAGTTAGATGGGCAGTTATGTACAGGTGAAGATGGTAAGAGATGATGGTAAGAGAGTCAGCGGGGAACTAAGTTCAATAATGTGACAGCTGTTGGAAAGAAACTGTTCCTAAACCTGCTGGTTCTAGTCCTAAGGCTTCTGAAACGCCTTCTGGAGGGGAGAAGCTGGAACAGTCCATGAGCAGGATGGTTGGAGTCCCTAAGAATGCTGCGTGCCCGGCGCAGACATCTTTTCCTGTAGACGTCCTCTATAACTGGAAGTGGAGTCCCTGTGATGCGTTGGGCGGTTTTCACCACCTGCTGCAGCGCCTTACGGTCAGCGACAGAGCAGCTCCTATACCAGACTGTGACACAGTTGGTCAGGGTGCTCTCTATCACGCAGCGGTAGAAGTTGCCCAGGATGTCAGTTGACAGATGGTTCTTCTTCAGTGTCCTCAAGAAGAAGAGGCGCTGATGGGCCTTCTTGATCAGGCTGGTGGTGTTAACTGACCAGGACAGGTCCTCCGAGATGTGGGTCCCCAGGAATTTGAAGCTGGGGACACGTTCAACAGCTATGGCATTGATATGGATGGGGTCATGTGTCTCTCCCCTCTCCTTCCTGTAGTCCACTATGAGCTCTTTGGTTTTGCTGGTGTTAAGGAGCAGGTTATTGTCAGTGCACCAAGTAGCCAAGTGCTCAACCTCTGCCCTGTAATCTGACTCATTGTTGTCCCTGATGAGTCCAATCACCGTGGTGTCATCTGCAAACTTTATGATGGAATTGGATCCATACATAGGCCTGCAGTCATGGGTGAAGAGGGAGTAGAGGAATGGGCTGAGCACACAGCCCTGTGGTACACCAGTGTTGAGTGTGATGACGGAAGAACGGTTGGGGCCTGACCTAACATGCTGGGGTCTGTTGGTCAAAAAATCTGTGATCCACTTGCAGGTGGAGGTACTGATTCCCAGGGCCCCAAGTTTAGTGATCAACTTGGAGGGGATAACTGTGTTGAATGCTGAGCTGAAGTCAACAAACAGCATTCTTGCGTAGGTGTTCTTGTCATCCAGGTGTGAGAGTACATAGTGCAGCGCTGTAGAAACCGCATCCTCTGTACTCTTGTTGCTCCGGTAGGCAAACTGGTGAGGGTCCAGTGTAGGGGGCAGGCATTTTTTGAGCTGTGCCAAGACCAGTCGCTCAAAGCACTTCATGACTATGGGCGTCAGTGCCACAGGGCGATAGTCATTTAGGCACGATGGTGTTGAATGTTTCGGCACTGGTACTATAGAAGTGGTCTTGAAGCACGCTGGTACCACGGCCTGGGCCAGGGACAGGCTGAAGATGTCTGTGAAGACCCCTGCCAGCTGCTCAGCGCATGCTCTCAGCACACGCCCAGGAATGCCGTCAGGGCCAGCAGCCTTAGTACGTTGACCTGACTCAGTGCGTTACGGACGTCGGTGTGGGTGAGTGTGAGATGGTGGAGGTCGTCAGAGGGTGGGAAATTGATGTTCTTTTCGTTATTGTCCTTGTCAAAACGAGCATAGAAGTCATTTAGCTCATTGAGAAAGGGCACAATCATGGCTATAGGTGTGGAGTTGCTGGGCTTATAATCAGAGATAGCTTGAATGCCCTGCCACATGCGTCGGGGGTCAGAGTCCCCAAAATGTTCCTCCACATTCAGCTTGTAGCTCTGCTTGGCCTTCTTGATGCCCCTCTTCAGATCTGCCCTGGATGAACTGTAGGCCTGTGCGTCACCAGATCTAAAGGCATTGTTACGTGCCTTTAGCAGAAGCTGCACTTCTCTGTTCATCCACGGCTTCTGATTTGGGTACGTGGTGATCTGTCTTTCCGTGGTGACACTGTCAATAGTGGTGTTGATATGGTCCAGGACTGAATGGGTGTAAGAGTCGATGTTTATATGGGAGCCACAGGTAGCCTGAGAGGTGAACATACTCCAGTCTGTGTTCCTAAACTTTTCCTGGAGTACAGAGTCAACACCCTCTGGCCACACTTTGATGGTCCTCACTGATGGCTTCACCCGGTTGATGAGCGGTACATACTATGTACATACGGTACATACTGTATATCAAGTAGGAGCAGAACTCCTTTTGGCAACGTAAATTTGTTTGGCACAATAAGGCAAGCAGATATCTGCTCTGTTTGCCAGGCTGCTGGACAGGACGGGTTAAAAAAAGAAGTGATGCTGCGGTGACTGAACAGAAACAAGAACCAGGAAATGTGTAGGAGGAGATAAAGTGGACCAATCACAGCTCTTGTGGTCTGTGTCGTTGCGACGTGTTATTACATTTCTGGAGAGGTGCACGTCAGGCTACGCAGTGGGAAAAATCTCGCTACTGCATTGTGTCCACGCCCACGCCATCGCTATGGTGTCTTTTTGATGCAGGGGCATAAACTGGGCTTTAACACTGTAGCTCAGTTTAGAGAGGCCTTTAATAATTGCATCCTGTTACGTGAGCAAGCTTCCAGTCATAAGATTAATGTTCAACTTTCTTGTGAGCAGTTTCTAATGGAAACCATTTCTTTCTACAAAACCCATTTATATAACGTCACTCAACTGAGCTCTAATTTAAGCTACAGGCTCTTTGGTGGCTGATGTATTTTGGAATACATAACGTTCAGGCATACACAATTTTAATTTTTGAATAAGTGGGTTGTGATTTCAGAATCTTCTTCCACTTTCAGCACCAAAAGCCAAATGTTTTCAGTTGAAGGCAAAAAAACTCCTCTGCAAAAATCCTCCAAACTGGACAGCTCACAGACAGAGGAAGGACAATGGGCTATTTAATGTTGGGGTGAACGATTCCACAAAGTATTGTGGAAAAACTGTAATAAGTAGTTCCTACATGAGCAAAGTGTAGTGTTATCAGGGCTTGACATTGACACCCACTGTGGGGCACCCCCACAACAGACTGGGACAAGCAGAGCGCTCAACTAGAGCAATTAACATAACAGTGAAATGTGTGTATTAATGTCAACAGGCAACCTTGCTTCGTCTGGCTCTTTCCTGCTCAGTACTGTGATGTTAATGTGCCATTCATGCATTGTGTTCATGCTTCCTGCTCTTACTGTGATGCAAATGTCCCATGCCTTTCATGTATTGTCTGTAACTGGGTATATAAGCTGACTGAAATTCATGTTCATTCTCTCCTTGACTACTGCTGCTGACACACTCATTCTGTGTCTCCTCACGAGAGCCTGAGGACCCGCTCCAGCCCGCCTGCACAGGGCTGGGGTGAGTTCTATGATGGCGGGATGAATGATAATAAACTTCCTTTTAAACTCTCAGTTAAGATAAGATAAGCCTTTATTAGTCCCACAATGGGGAAATTCCAGGATTGCAACAGCACAGGGACAGCAACACTCAGAGCAACAATCAGAAGGCAAGAAAAAACAACATCTAGCAAACATATGTCCATATTACTATAAATGTATATATATAGACACACAGTGCAGAGCATTATGGCTGGTGGATGTGCAGTTCGCCTCCTTATTATTTATCTGCCACATTGGTGACCCCGAGAATGCACACGCTTTGTGCAACGCAACCTTCTGGTCTGGACAGCTACACTGGTGACCCCGAAGAAAGCACACGCTTTGTGCAACGCAACCTTCTGGTCTGGACAGCCACACTGGTGACCCGACGACGAACGAATGCAGTACCCGGCGATGATTCTCTGACGACAAGCGAACGCAGCAGCCTGACGCAAATGGACTGCCCTTCCTTCGGCTACAGGGAGACTTCGACGCAGAGCCACCACCAGGCGAACTCTCCGGAGATCATCCACGACTGGGAATGCTGCAGAAAGCGTCACGGTGCGACCCTCGCCTGAGATCGGGACATCCACGCTGGACCGGCTGAGGGACACAGAACGTCTTCTCCCTCTCACCGCTCCTCCTCCCTCTCAGCGCTCCTACGCATCTACGCGAGCCCGAGGGACAAAGATCGTCTATTTCCTCTCACTGCTCCAACGCATCTGCACGAGCCCGAGGGACAAAGATCGTCTATTTCTTCACACCGCTCCAACGCACCACGAGCGAACGACGCAACACACTGAACAGGGATGATTATCGGCGCCGACTACGCTGATCTCCAGCAAGCTCCCTGACCCTGACTCGCCTCTACAGCGGACCCACCCACGCACCGAACCCCTGCACACGCACCGGGGGGTTATGAGGACAGCGCACCACGCACGGGACATACCGGCTCTACACAGACCGCCAGCGTCCTTCGCCGCTGCACACGGAACCTTCAGGGCTGCTCACACACCTGAAGCATCACACGCAGCTCGCTCACAGGATTTTGTATGGGTCTCAGCCACGGCGCACAAAGGGAGTTCAGCCGTCAGCGGTTCCCGAGGACTTTAGGGCTGTGCCCGCACCTAAAGTCAACACGCCAAGTCCCTCTGCTTTTGTTTTTTTCTCACAGCCGCTACGCAGCCTTGCAGCTCCTGTTTTTCTTCATGGCCGCTATTAATCCTCGCAGGACTTAACCGCGAGAGGAGTCAGTGACTAATTTTTCTTCTTACAGCTGCTGTGGACCTCCGCACGTTCAACGGGACAGCCCCTCAACATCGCGGATCCACAGGCAATTTTTGCGCGGCCCAGACAATTTTGTCGTCCCGGGCCGGCACTTGCTACCCCCACCCCCCCTCCCTCCACCGCCGCCGCCTGCAGCGAGCCTCCCCCGCAGCTCGCTCCCAAAGCCGGACTATCGAGGCCTCAGCTTCCCACTGAGCCCTCTGGGGGGGGAGTGTGTGGGGCACCCCCACAACAGACTGGGACAAGCAGAGCGCTCAACTAGAGCAATTAACATAACAGTGAAATGTGTGTATTAATGTCAACAGGCAGCCTCGCTTCGTCTGGCTCTTTCCTGCACAGTACTGTGATGTTAATGTGCCATTCATGCATTGTGTTCATGCTTCCTGCTCTTACTGTGATGCAAATGTCCCATGCCTTTCATGTATTGTCTGTAACTGGGTATATAAGCTGACTGAAATTCATGTTCATTCTCTCTTTGACTACTGCTGCTGACACACGCATTCTGTGTCTCCTCACGAGAGCCTGAGGACCCGCTCCAGCCCGCCTGCACAGGGCTGGGGTGAGTTCTATGATGGCGGGATGAATGATAATAAACTTCCTTTTAAACTCTCAGTTCACCTCCTTATTATTTATCCGCCACACCCACCAACCTGCCCCCGGCGGGTGGATTCCACCGGTGGCATGTAAGACAGGAACTCCCACTAGCCCCTTTGGTGGGTGTAGTTTTCTCGAGCGACATCCAAATAATAAGCCTATCGCAGTGTGAGACTATGAAACTACAACTAACATAAGCACTATCTGCACACACAGTGTATTCTCATTGGTCCACTGTTGGCAGCAGTAACCTGGCACACAGGACAGAGTCCATGCTCAGTGTGCTGGGTGCATGTGAAGGCACGGATGGTCTAATCCACGGTTCGGTTCATTTAATAGCCAGTCTGAAGAAACCGCGATGAACAACAGCTGCTCTCAGCGATCAGCTCACCGGTATAACTACTTGATCTAGGTTTGGGTGTATCGATACTTCGATACAGCTGGTTGATTCTTTGGAGTCGATCATCCTCATCATAGCAGTCTGTCGTGGGCGACAATGACTGTTTCATTTAGGTCTGATCAGATTCCTCCACACAGCTCTGTCCTTAGCCTTCCACTGCCAGGAACTCCTGTCTATATCCAACTTCAAGTTTCTTTTTACAGTATCTTTAAATCTGAGCCTTGGTCTACCCTGATTGCGTTTGCCCTCGCATAACTGTGAGTAGAGTAACTGCCGAGGGAGACGCTGGTGGCAGGGATGGCAACAGGAAATTCTGATTTCAGCTGAAATCTAATTTGGTCCATTGACTTATGGGAGGGCCGGGGGGGCGCAGCCCCCCTGAAGCTGGGAGGTTTTCAGTAAAACAGAAGTAATTTTGACTGAAAAAAATGATTAAAAAAATGAAATACTAGACTTTTATAAATCATTAAATTTAATGAAAAGTTAACTTACTTTTTCTTCAATGTTGTCTCACTGTCTTTAGTCCAACATATTTAACAGTTCTATAAGAGTTTATTACACTATTTACACTATTTACACTGGTCACCAAGTCACTTCTAATGTGAAACTTTCTTCCTTTTGGCAGCAAGCTGTGTCAGTCTCTGAACTTTGAACTTCATCTCCTTTTCTGGTTTCTTCAGAAATTGTCCGACTGTTTCTGTTACCTCGTCGAACGTTGAGCCAATTTTCACCTTTACCGTCACTTTTCTCTCAAGCCAATTCCATCGGAACTTATTTTTGACACTTTTGTCTATTTCTAGCACTGATGACTCCTGATCCTTCGATAAAAATCTCATAATTCCACTGAAAACAATACCGAAAGCTCAGAATTCCAACACGAACCAGGGATGTGATTTGGGGTTGGGGAAATTATCTGAAAATTCAGCAGGGGGTCTGGGGGACACAGTCCCCCAGCGGGGTCTGGGGCAGAGCCCCAGTGGTGGTAGTGGGGGGGGGGGGGGCAAGGGGGGCAAAGCCCCCCGAAGCTCCTGGGTTTTTATGATTTTTAAGTACCAGAACTGTGCTTAAATGACATAGAACGAACAGCTGAATGCCACTTATTACTGTATAATATTGACTTATGTTCCAAGAAGATAGCATTCCTAAAATATTCCAACAAGCATTATCCATCACATGCTTTAACACTTGATCAAATCAAAATCAGTTAATTTTATCTATTCCATAATAGAAATAAAATTCCAACATACCATTACTTTTTATAATTTCAGCATTCATTTCAGATCACCAGTTTCAATCTCCATTGAGACTTGAGCAGTTCATTTTGCACAATCACTGATGCAGCCAAGTCTTAGAAATATTCAAAAGTTACGAGTCAATGTCCACTGTGCACTGTCAATTTCAAACTGTTTGGAATCATAAAAGGGGATGGTTAACTTTTATTACCGTTTTCTCCCCCGCACAGCCCAGTTCATATAGCCGTTGTACGCTGCCAGTAGCAGAGAGTTAATGGCTCTCCACCTGGCCATACGCCACTTCCAGTCCTGCCTGAAAGGGCGCATCTTCACTGCATTCGTGGACCACAAGCCGCTAACGTACTTAATCTTCCTGTAAGATAAAATAAAGCGGAATTCGGCGAATTAGCAGAAAATCACATCCCTGAGAACACGCCGCCATGAATTTTTGAAAAAGCATACAACAAGCCATTTGATTGGTCCAATCGTTTGCAACTATCCAATCGCAGGGCTGTCAAGCTACTGCAATACAGCAGTAGCTTGAACACAATACATCCAGGTTATCGCGGGAGACAACTTCCGGGGAAGCGCCGAGCACTTATGTAATCGTGTTGATTTTCGCTAAAATCGGTAACAATAAGGTACCTTACCCCCCCTAAAATTTTCTCAACGGATTTAGACGATTCACAGAAATGATCAATTTGAAAATAAATAGGCGGAAATCCGTGGATCGGCGGAAAATTGCCATCCCTGTGGTGGTCCATCCTCTCAACATGTCCGAGCCATCTCCGGTTCATCTGTATTAGCATGTCCTCCATTGATGGTAGACCAGCTCGTTTCAACACGTCTATGTTGGTTAAGACTTTTTAAAATATCGTGATACCACTATGTTAATACAAAGTGTGCAATTTGTTTTGACTTCTGAGAGTTTTAGGCATTAAATTTAAGTGTGAAAACTGGTGAAAAACCAGCCCAGACATATTTGGAGATGGTCTGCCATGTCACATGATTATGGCAGCCTATCAGATGTCAGAATCTAAGACTCACTGCAGTCAAGCACTCTCTCCCACGCAGTCAGCTCAGCAGCGTTGGGGGCAGCAGAAGTATTACCTCTGAAATGCTACACCATTCATCCAAATGCTGTGGTGATACCAAGCAGCATAAAATTAGAAAAATAATAGTGTAAAAATAAATAAATTAAAAAAAACGTTGCATTGTGGAAAAAAATTACACACATACGCTGCTTGGTATTACCACAGAATTTGGATGAATGGTGAAACAATTCAGAAGTTAAAAATACTTGAATCCAGTTGAGAATCTTCACCAGATTAAGAAACTGAATTAGTTTTGCATTCATTTTAAGTCTTATTTTTATTATAATTGAAAAAAACAATTTTATTTTTATTTACTTTGCTCATTGTTCTATTTTATTATCATTTTATAAGCATTTCTGTCAAGTGTTTATGTTCATGAGTTTTATTCATATTGCCCCTGCAATAAAGTTGTTAATGAAACTGCAATCATGTGATTTTGGGCAAAAAGTATCGGTGTTGAAGAAGAAGTCCCATAAATTAACAGTATCGCATCGAAAGGAAAAATGCTGGTATCGCCCACCCCCACCCTGATCCCCCGCCCAACGGTGAGAATAACCTCTGCTCTCTCCCCCCACAGTTGCTCCTTCCTCTGTGGTTAAATATGATTATTTTGAGAGCTCCCGTTAGTTGTGCAAATTTAAGTTTCCGTATGATGGCGTGAAAAAGTGACTAAACTTTGTTGCTGTAAAGAGCAAGTGAAGCTTCTTCTGAGGTGAACTTTTATCTGTGATTTGCAGCTATTTCATGAAAGTAAAATGTCTATGTATTTTTAATGTGCTGGTCCAGAGGTGTCAAACATGTGGGCCACGGGCCAAAAAAATGAAATTTTTCTCCTTGAGACTTTTTTTTTTTTAAATCAGTTTTCTTTTTCTTCTTTTCTCTGGTGTCTGGTGAAAACAGGTAGTGTAGATTTAGATTAAATCCACCAGCAATTACTAATGACGTCGTGCAGCCCTGAAGGGGCGTCCAAGTTCATAGGTCATTTTCAACCTGTACCCCTTGGCCTTTGATTTCAAGGACCAAGGGGTGGGCGTAGGCAGAGGCGAAGAGGTACAGCTGAGAACTGGGACAGACCTCAAATCTACCTGTACTTCACTCTCATAATGCAAATATTTTTCTTGACTGTTTTACAGTATTTACTGCTGTTAATAATTAAACAGTGTTTCTCTTGCTATTTGTATGTATCTAATGGTCATTGGCTAGTAACTTTGGAAAATCACTAGCCACAGTGGCTGGCGAGCAAAAAAGTTAATGCCAAGCCCTGGCTGTTGTGATGCACAAATTCTTCAAAACACAAAATGTAATGTTGATTCATAGATGAAATTCGAGTGTAAATAATGTCTCGCTGAAACGCTGCCATCAGGCATGACTAAAACACAAAAGTTGCACAGTTGTCAGATATAAAGCATTAATACATTTTTTTAACAAGAGTCTGGATTTTCACATTACATTCTCATTTTATTTTCATCAAACAAACACCAACAAATATTCAGGAGCCCTCAGAGCAGTCCTGACAGTGGCACCATCCCGCCAGTTCTTTCATTTACACGACACCAGCTGTATGAGGCCAAATGAATTTGCCACACAAGCATGACTTTCTGGGGAAGTTTCACAGTCTGAAACCCTTCTGTGCTGCTCCTACATGTTCTCACTTCTCCCAGCCTTTGCCTCCTGGCTGTGTGGGCAGCCTGAGCCCCACCAGATTAGCCACTTCCTCTGGGCTGCGCTCTCCCTTGCCGTGGTAGAGGTTGTGCAGGGCCAAGTGCTTCCTGGTGGACGCCAGCAGACAGAGGTACGTCTGTGCAGCATGGCATGCCTCCTGCTGGGCACGGCAGTACCGCTCTCCTGTTACCTGTGAGGTGTAGAAACAAAACAGCCATTTGTAGTTTTTCTGTTTTAGAATGTTCAAAACTGATCGATAATTATAATGCAAGTGCTTAGAAACAACAGTGCTGTCAGATCTCTACTGGGTTTACAGTTCAGGTCGGTCAGAATGTCCTGTAATACCACTGTTCCACCTGCAGGACGAGTCGTGAGTGTCACAGGCCTCAGCAGCTTTGACGGGCCTTTTTTGGCACAGTGTTGCCACCTAGTGTTCATAGTTGAAATGAACTGAAAACTACTCCATTAAAGAAGATCAAAACCATTTAAGTGTCCCCTGTGTCTTTGTTAGAGCAAAACCACAGGGAAAATAAATCAATTTGCCCATCATTTATGATGATGCAGCAATGACTCCTGCGATATAAACGGCTTATGTCGCAAACTGCTGTGTCCTTTCCCCTGTCTGGACAGTACACTATGTACCTTGTCCAGTCCCTATAGAGCAGCAAACATACATTATCCTGCCCTGGGATCTCGCTAGAGTGGGAGAAATTTAAACTGACAACCAAGACATCCTCGTAGCCGTTTTGCCTCAGTGACTGCACATTCATTAAGCCACCCTAGTGACCCATGCTCCTTCAAGCATTAATAATGCACAAGCTTTAAGTCGTAACAGTTGTGGAAAGAATCACAAAGACCTTGTAGTTAAGACAGATTTTTTTTAAATGACATGTTGGGTGAAAAAAGTTAAAAGGACCAAGTTTATCTAAATAAAAGCTGAAGTATCTGCAAGTGTCAAACCTTTTTAAGGCCACCCAATCAAATTTATGACCATACACTGACAAAATAATTTAAATTTTAAAAACTGAAAGAACCTTAGTGAGTACGCTCACGTATACCCAATGCATCTTCAGCTCAGGGGCCCCTAATGAGCAGTGTGATCATCATAGAATGGCCGGAGGGTTAGAAAAAAAAAAGTCCTTCCCCCCAAAAGCGGAACCCCTTGCTGAGTCGAAGCTTCTGTATAAGCTCTCCCCAAAATAAATGGCACCCCTAAACAGATGCGTCAGAATGCATCCAGGGTATTGATGAGTTAAAGTCTCTGTATCAATGTGGGGTTCAATCCCATCAGAACGTGTAATGTCAAACCAACCAATGGATGGACGGACGGGTCAAAAACAGTATCAAATGTCACTGTAGTGCAAGTATTTCTGTCTAAATATTATGTAAACCTCTCAACACAAATGATCAGTTGAAACTGAATTACAAAAGCAGGACTGCTTAGTCCTACTTAACGTGGTTTCTGTTATGCTAAAATGAAAAACAGTAGCTACAAAGTCACAAAAACAAACACATGGACAGACTGTACAACACCTGTACTAATTTTCTAAATTAAAAATCACAAAGAAGAACTGAAAGCAATAGATTTTGATATAATGAATGGAGTGTTTAAAATGAAATGGCTTCAGTCTTTTTTTGAAGACTGGTGAAAAGTTTTGGTTCACTTTGTTTTTGATAAATCAGAAGTGATTGTTTACTGAAATGTGATTTTGGAAGAACATTTTACTTGAAAAGGAAACCTGTTCATGCAGGTTTTCAACAGCTATAAGGACGTTAAATGTAAGCCTTTGAGAGACTCATTAAAGATGTTCCAGTTTAAGACCCTGCTTTTGTGAAATGCCAAAACAAGTGGCCACATTACAATCACTTGTGTCCAATTATTTAATAATTAATAATATATTATTATTCTCTGCTTGAACTGCTGCCTCTGTGACCTCCGGAAAAGTGGTAGAAGATGGATGGATGCAATTATTCAATGGAACTGAAATTACTGCAAATTTTGGGTGATCAATCCAGTTTATATTCAATTTGAACTTCTCCACAGAGACTAAAAAATGGATTTTAAGTAATCAAGCCTGCCAGCATTTGCCACGGTTACATGCGCCAAATTTCTTCAATCTGATTACAGTTCAGATCAGAACTTTACTGTTTACATGGATCCTGAAAAAGCTGATCCGATTAGGACGTGCATTTCCATGCATCACACATTTGAACGGTCTGACATTCTGGAAACAGTAGAAGAAGAAGCAACTTCTGACGTAAACAAACCCCGCTTCGTGCCTTTCTCTTTTTGAAATGGACCTGTACTGTGTTATCCAGACGGTACTTTTGCTTCTGCTGGTTTCTGTAATGAAGCTACAAGCCCAGCAGTCCAAACTTCTGCACATGACGAACAGAGGGAGACAGCAGGATGATACAGACCAGTTTTGTTTTACTCCCGTCATGACTTCCGCTAGCTGCTGTAAAGGCAGAAATACGTCACGTCGACGTGTGGCTGACGTCAGACATGCGCAGTAAACATATTTTCTACCCAAACTTCGGAATAAGTGTTTATATGCGCACCAATCGGATTAACAATTGACATAACCCACCCGTCTTGATCGGAAGGAGTGTGACCAGGTCAGAATATTCAGATTGGCGTGTTTACATGAAGCATTTTTAATCCGCTTACTTGTGTCCATGCAAACATGGCTAGTGATTCTCTCCCTTAAATGGGATCTGAAATTGTACTCTTAAATTATTTTTGTGTGTGCTGTTTCTCTGTTAATATCTTCTTGACTGCCTCAGGGACTACAGATGGAAATTAGTGAGAATGCTGTAATCTGGTACAGAGCATCTTTACCCTGTGCTTAATGGGGTTTTTTTCCTGTACATTGTCCCTGATAAATAAACCAATAAACTAAAAAAAACAACAAAAACAAAAAACCAACCCAAAGTAAAAACTCCAGGAATGATGTTGCCAACGAGATAATAATTAGTTACTCAAGTATAATATCTGAAAGTAGCCGCTACCCCACAAACACCACCAGTAAAAGGAAGGCAAGTCACAAATTTAAGACAAAAGATTTGCAAATTTATGAGAAAAACAGCTACAAATCTACAGGGAGAAAAGTTTAATTTACATGAAAAAGTCACAAATTTATATGAGGGGAAAAAAAAAACAAATTCATGATAAGAGTGGCAAAATCTCCCTTTGTTAAAATGCAAAAAAGTAACTACAAGCTGAATACATTTGAGGATTTCACCCCTAAATGCCAGAAAACAAAGCTATCATGTTTACCACATCTGTGGTATTCTGAAATGCAGATTTAACAATAATTGTATTTTTTAAGAATAATTAGTAAATTAAGGCCTTGATGTTTGATCAAATTATTTTAAGCATTTTAAAGCAACACCCTGTAAATTTTCACCTTAAAGTTTCCAAAACTGCTTTGGTGAACGTCACTTCCCTCACAGTCTCAGCGGGCCTGCGTTGCCATCTTTAGCCACACACACCCTGTTGCTCGGACTGAAGTTGTTCGGACTGAAGTCGTAGTTGCTGTCATTGTAGTGTCTTCAGTGGTCCGACCCGAAACAAGAAAATTACATAGTGCTGCCTTAAGACTTTTTAAGGCTATGCAGAAGTCCCCTGATTGGAGATAAGGATGGAAAAACAAATTTGATCATTAATGCGTCTGATTCAGGGTTTTTCAGCCAGGGGTCCCTGAAATGTTCAGGTCTCTGAGGGGAATTTTCTCATTTCACTTTTTAATTGGTCCAAAAAATTGCAAATAATTTGCCATTGTTGTGCACAAGTTGTTTAGGCATCCCTGCAGCCATGCACATCAATGACAATTATTTAGTGCGAATTATTAAGTGAAATTAGAAAAATTCCCACAGAAACCTGAACATTTCAGGGAACCCTGGTTGAAAAACACTGATCCGATTGATGTAAATGGGGAGTTACTAAAACTTGGCAATAAATATATCTTAAAATGCTCACAAAACCACAAAAGCAATCAAAAACATCCTGAAAGCACTTAATAATGAATAACAATATGACAAAAGCCAATCTGCAGATTCTGAAGCTGAATAATGTTGTTTTTTGGATAATAAATGCAACAATTGCTTTCTGAGGCAGAATACATTCAATAGTTTATCTATGAGAACATCAATTCTGGATAATAGTAAAAACTGAAATAGTAGCCCACTTATTAGACCAAAATTCTAAAATTCCTCCCCCCAGCAATGAAACAACACAGTGTGGTGGCATGAAATAATAAGGAGCGAACTGAGAGTTTTTAAGGGAGTTTATTAATCATACCGCCATCACGAGAACTCACTCCAGCGCCGTGCAGGCGCACCGGAGCGAGCCCGGAGGCTCTCCTCAGCAGATACAGGCAATGCGTGTAGTCAGAAGTGGTGGTCAGAGAGAGAGAGTTACAGAGCATATGCAGTTTTTATACCCCACTACAGACAATGCATTCACAGCAGTAGGTATGGACATTTGCATTTGAGAGTCACACATAACAATAGGAAGATTACTGGCCGGAATTCGTCTCTGATCCGGAGCTGTAGGACAAAAGAGGTTACAAGGCACATCTACATATTGTTATCAGTCCATAGATCACACTGCTATGTTAATTGCTCCCGCTGAGCGCTCTGCTTGTCCATGGCTGTTGTGGGGGTTACCCATAACACTACCTATTTTATTCATCTGACCAAATACAGGAAATGTTTCCATAATCGGTTTAAATCACAATCTATAAACACAGAATTTGTTTCATTTCACAACATACCAATTTCATACATTGCTTCAAGATAATTATGTGAATTAAATCCATAAACTCTCTTGTCTGAAATGCTAAAAATGAATAATTTATGTACTAAAATGTTTACAACATATTAAAAGTCCCCACAGGAATAAAGCCTTACAGTTTACTATCTAACGTAATTTAACCTCTACATTTGGGTTTTCTCTCTCTTTTACGATTTTCACATTTCTAAAGTCTATGTCTTTATTATTGATTTTAGATTCACGTGTTCTGGAAGAGGTGATACCTTTTATTTCATGTCATGCTGAGTCTGTTCAGAATGACATGTTCTTTTTGAAGATTTCTGTTCAATAACACGTAAAAGTTACTGAGGTACGCTGAGGCTATCGCTAGCTAATGACAGCGTGCCCTTCCACTTCACTGCAACCTTGCCATGAATTTGTGAATACTAAGGGAACAACCATCACGTTTCTTTGTCTGACTGGTATTCGATCCACAGACATGGCAGTAAACGGTTTACTGCCCAACCAGTGATCTCATTGTAACACCTGCTACAATACGGTAACATTTAACGCTGATCGACTAGCTAATAATTTCCATGCTATGACTGTTAGAAACAAGCAGGAACTCTTGCCTTATTCTTGCGAAACTGATCCATAACATAACTGTAAGCCGGCGACTGTTTGTAGGTTGATCCCTGGATTGCTCGCAGCTCTTTTAAGATCCCCCGACAGACTCGCAGAGGTGGTGACAGCGCTGCCATCCCTACATGGGTTAGCACTTAGCACTCTGGTGTTGTGATGGCGCTAATCGAACCAGGCACTCTCAATCCATCATCGAGCAGTCAATCCATGGTATCTCCACAGTGGTAGCCTGACCACAAGGGGGCGCCATAACACACCAATTAACTCAATTTTCCCACCCGTCTGCCGTCTTGATTTCGGGGCCGTTTTCCTTCAGCTGAAGAAGCTGCTCCGGTCAAAAGTTCATCTACCTATGTGGAAATGTGCAGCGCATTGTTATGGTTCATCATTCTGGTAAGCAAACAAAATGATATATAATGTGTTCAGGTGATGCGCCTTTGTCATCCAGGTGGAAGCTATCTTTAACTCCATTATCGCGCTCATGAAAGCTCCGCAGCTAGCTAACAGGAGAGGTCGATATACAAATAATTAAGAAAAGTTTTGTATGTTTTCCTCTTCCCTGAAATAAAAAAACCCAAAAAACCTAACAGATTATTTATTTAAAGACTCAAATTTAATTTGGAAGTAAACAAGTGTGTATTTTGACAGACAAATTTAAAGTTTGGAACATATTTTCATGTGGGATTTTGTAGCTTTTGTAGTTTTTTGGTTGGACATGCTGTCAGAACAGTGGAATTTGGTATCTTTAATGAAAACAAGAAGGTAAAATTTGTTGTTAACATGCTTTTACAGGGGAAATTTTTATTCATAAATAAATTAAATGTGGACCAAAGGGCAATCGCCACAAAGCTATTATGGTTGGCTAATCGAGACAATAAATGCAACTCCAGCTTGTCTGTTTTGATGTAAACAGGCATGAAATATCTATGATCGGATGCTGCGATCCATCATGGACAGTCCTGGTCACCCCCTCCACCACACACTGGACAGACAGCGGAGCACTTTCTCCAGCAGACTGTTACAGCTTCACTGCCGAATGGTTAGGTACAGGAAATCTTTCCTGCCACATGCCATTTCACTGTACAATAACTCACTCTGATGTTGAATTCTGGTCATAACTATGCTGCCCTACTGCACCTTGCAGTTTAATTGGTGCCTCACATTTCACCCTGTACCTGATAATCCTACATTGTACAGCGGGTATGATTCATGTATCAATACGGGTCACCATCTATTCATCTATGATGTATACAAGTTATCTAGGCAGTTTTACTTTCCATGGGTAATTCCTTTGTCTATTGTGCTGTGTGTGTTTCTATCATTTTTGGTCGTCTGCTGTCATGCTGCTGTTACACTGTAATTTCCCAGTTTGGGATCAATAAAGTACATCTATCTATCGATCTATCGCCAGATTTTCTCTAATTTATAAGGGCAAGACTTCTGGGTCAGAGAGGTCTGGATTTTTAGGAACGTCTCTTTTCAAGCAGCACCTCACTGTGAAAATTACGGTATCCAACACAGTATTACACTTCTCACATGTTATAAGAAGCCACTGTTATTAACTATAATTTCAAGATTATAAAAATTAGGGATGGGAATTGATACGGTTTTATCATTATTGTTGGCATTGTCGATTTTGCTTACCGATCCGATTCTTTATCAATTCGGTTCCTGTCAACCTGCTGTCAGATCCTGTCAGTCGGTGGATTTCGGTGGATTTCTGTATTTTGGTGCTCGGTTTTTGACTACATTTTTGGCTTTTGAGAACTGAATTTGGATTACGGACTGGACATCCTAGTTTTGACCCCTGCCTGACTTAAGACGCCAATAGTGGCATCTACGGACTGGGAAATAAGAGCGGAGCGGCCCGCCATTCAGCTAGCTAAACAGCTGTTCATTAGCTGTTTAGTCAACATACATCGTCCGGGATCATGGGTCCTAAGAAAGCTCAGCAGACTGAGGAGGTGGACGATATTAAAAGATTGCTCGACTTCTTGGCTGAAGAGATTTCTGCTGTTAAGCTGCAGCAAAAAAACATTCTGGGCCTGCTCGAGGAGGTGAAAGCACTGTGGATCCAGAATGCCGAGAAGGACAAGAGGCTGGCGTATCTGGAGAGCAGAGTGTCACACCTGGAGCAGTACACCCGGGTGAACGACGTGATCATCACAGGGCTCCACATTAAACCCCGATCATATGCTTGGGCAGTGGCCGCGGAGGGAGGCTCGATGCGCTGGAAGACGAATCCACAGAGCAACAAGTGGCGGCCTTCCTGCAGTCCAAAGGAATCCAGCTGGACTGTAACACCATTGAGGCCTGCCACCCTCTGCCTAGGAAAAACAGCAACAAACCAACTGTCAGAATGAGGTTTGTCAATAGAAAACACAAGACTGCGCTGCTAAAACAAGGTAGAAAACTGAAAGGAACAAACATTTCCATAAATGAGCACCTCACAAAAGAAAACGCAGAAATAGCCAGAAAAGCAAGATACATGAGAAAGCAGAAAAAGATTCAAAACACCTGGACATCAAACTGTAAAATATACATCAAATTAAATGGATCACCTGAAGAAGCCAAGGTCATTAACATCCGTAGTATTATGGAACTGGACAGATATCAATGAATTGAACTGGAGTTGACAGCAACAAGAGACAACTGTAGGACACTGAAGGATTATACTCATCTGCATCAGGACATTTAATTACATGAAACAAAAGATCAACAAACAGGAACAACAGGAACTGAAAGTTTTTGAATATACGGAGCACAACCCACAGGACGTAGAATATAACATAGACCCTGATAATAATTTATTTACCTCCATCAATAATAACTGTAGTTACTACACGGATGAACAGTTTAACACAATGGTCACATCTGATTTCAATATTTCTATGATCCACTTCAACAGCAGAAGTCTCTATGCCAACTTTAATAACATTAAAGATTATTTACATCAGTTTAAAGAGCCATTCAATATTGTGGCAATATCAGAGACGTGGCTCAGTGAAGAGAAAGGAGTGGATTTTACCATGGATGGCTATGAATTAAATTATATAAATAGAAAAGTGAAAAAAGGAGGAGGAGTTGCAATTTATGTTGACAAGAGCTTGAAATACAAGGTTGTTGAAAATCTGTCAGTAACTGTGGATGATTTATTTGAATGTATTACAATAGAAATCTGTCTGGACAATGTGAAGAATATGGTCATGAGCTGTGTATATAGAACACCTGGATCAAACACTGACTTATTTAAGGACTGGATGGAAAAAAATGTATGCAAAACTAACTCATAAAGTTATGTTCATCTTTGAGGATTTCAATATAGATCTTATGAATTCAGAGCAACATAGTTTGACAGAAGAATTTATCAACACAATGTACAGTATGGGCTTACATCCAACAATTACCAGACCTAGCAGAATCATGTCACACAGTGCCACACTAATAGATAACATATTCACAAACATTATGGAAAATGATATCAGGAGTGGTGTTTTATTGAATGATATCAGTGACCACCTGCCGATTTTTGTTGTCTATCAATGTGATTATAGGAAGAAAAAGTATACCAGGGCGCATGCGCACGCAGCGACCGGCAGCTGGTGAAAAAAGTCTGTCGTCTGTGTGTCTGGTTTTACGCACTTTAATGTGTTTTAACAAAATTCTCTGTGTCGTTTTTGTCCTGGAATGTTTGTGGACTGTATAACGAAAAGCTCCCTGATTCCATCAATATGGATTTCCTCCCCATTTTTGCACTGCTGCTTCTTTCCCACCGGCTCTGTGTCTCTGAGGTAAGCGCGATCGTGATCATGCCGGGGAGAATACAATATTCCATGGACATGTTACTGCATTTAAACACGGATAATGCAGCATCTGTGATTGAGTCTATGCTGCAACTGCTGGACTTTATTTTAAGAGACGTTCATGGACACAGCGATGAAAAGAGAGAAAAGAGAAGGAAACGCGGAAAGCGTGGAGGCGTGAAATTACGCCTGAGGAGACGTCAGTTTAATAACATTCCTCTTCCTTCCATGATTTTGGGGAACGTACAATCCCTGAGGAACAAAGTAGATAAAATTCAAGGGAATGTACGCTACCAGAAGGACTTCAAGAACTGCTGTGTCATGGCTTACACGGAGACGTGGCTTACTGCGCATGACCGGGATGCGGACCTGTGGATTGACGGCTTTGGAGCCCCACTTTGCTCAGATCGGCAGGAAGAGGTAACGGGGAAACGTCAGGGAGCGGCATATGTTTATATATTAATAAACAGTACTGCACATCTGTCACGGTCAGAGAGTGCATCTGTACACCCGATGTGGAGCTTCTGTTCGTATCGCTACGCCCCTTTTATCTGCCTCGCGAGTTCCCCCAACTTTTCATAACGACTGTGTACATTCATCCGAGGGCAGACGCTGACTCCGCCTCCAGCACCGTTTTTGATGTGGTACAGCGGCTGCAGTCTATTTTCTCCAGAGGCTCCAAACTTTAATCTTGGGGATTTTAACCATGTTTCTTTAAAGAAGACACTTAAAAACTTCTATCAGTATGTCTCCTGCCCAACCAGGCGAAAAAAGACATTGGACCTGTGCTATGGATCCATTGAGAGGGCCTATAAATCACTTCCCCTTCCCCCTTTAGGATCCTCAGATCACAACTGTGTACATTTGCTGCCCACATATAAAACTGCTCTCAGAAGAGGCAAGGTGAAGACCAGAGACATAGATGTGTGGAGAGAGGATTCAGTGCACTGCCTCCAGGAATGCTTTAACTGTACGGACTGGGAGGTGTTCACACTGTCCTGCGGGGATGATTTGGACTCTTTGGTGGATATCACATGCTCATACATGGCTTTCTGTAAAAATATGATCATTCCACGTAAACGTGTCAAAATATATCCCAACAGCAAGCCATGGGTTACAAAATCAGTTAAATCCTGCTTACAGAGGAAAGCGCTTGCCTTTAAACAGGGGTCTGTTTCTGAGCTACAGGTTGCCACAAAAGAGCTGAAGTCCGAAATTTTAAGAGCAAAACAGAATTATAAATCAGAATTGGAAAGTAAGATGGCAACAAAGAAACTTGGTTCAGCCTGGGCCAGTATGAAAACTATTGCAGGCCTTCGGAGCACAGAGCACAGTAATTGTGTGTTTTTAGATGGTTTTAATTCAGACACAGAGCTGGCTAATGCTCTTAATTGTTTTTATGGTCGTTTTGACTCCTTTGATTTTGGCACAGAAACCCAAGATTTGAAACAGAAACTCAAAGACAATCGGCACTTTAATATCGAGGTGCAGGATATTAAAAGGGAGTTCTGCGCTGTAAAAGTGAACAAAAGTCAGGGCCCTAATAATATATGTGGGCGCTTGGTAAAGTCCTGTGCACATGAACTGAGTCCTGTATTTCATTACATTTTCAATAAGTCCTTACAGACACAACATGTGCCCAAGATCTGGAAAGATGCCGTGGTTGTTCCTGTTCCAAAATCCAGCTGTCCTAAAACGGTAAACTGTGGCCGCCCATGGGGAAACATAATGTGTAGCATCTTAGATAAGAACAAAGAGCAGAGTTTCCTTGGAGATAACAGGAAGTTGTGAAAGTGTGATCTTTTGTGTGTCAGAGACTGCTAGGAGGATCCTTTGTGTGCCAGAGACTGCGAGGGGGATGTTAAGGGATTAAGGAAGTGCATGCAATGTGACCTTTGATGTGAATGCAATGTGACCTTTGATATGTAGAAAGACCTGAGTATTTAAGAGAAGAGTTCTGTCTGAGATGTCCTCTTTCTACTATGCTCATGTGTGAGATGTGTAATAAACTGCCTGAGACAAATCTGCCTCGTCATTTACACACTCCACACTGGTGACCCAAGACGAAGCATGCAACACGCAGAGAGTCCCCCGGATCCAGTCTTGTTGGGAGCCCCCAGCCAAGCGTATGCCGTTGCAATCCAGCTACTGGATTTTTGGCAGCACAATCCGCGCTCCTGGTTCCACCTGGTTGAGGTGCAGTTCGTCCTCTGGGGGATATCGGTGGATGACACGAAATTCTTCCATGTGGTCGCAAAGCTCGACACCCACACGGCTCAGCATGTGGAGAGCTTGCTGGACCAGCCACCAACCAGCGACAAATACGGTGCGTTGAAGGCCGCACTTATCCAGCACTACACACTCTCAGTTGAGGAGAGAGCAGAGAGACTCCTGATGCGGACTGGGTTAGGAGATTGCACGGCTATTGACCTGATGGAGAGGATGCTGAGGTTGAGGGGCTCGGATGACGACCACTTCATTTTTACCCACCTCTTCCTCCGGAACCTTCCGTCAGCGACGAGAGAGGCCCTGGCCAATTCGCCGTTGCTAGCCAAGCGGGACTACCGTGCGCTGGCCCGGGAAGCACACCGGATCATCATGGCCAGCAGAGAGCTCACAACCACAGTGGCAGCGATGGAGCTCGGCGCGACGGCCGGAGAGGGTGAGGAGCCATTGACGGCGGTAGCAGAACCACCGACGACGGCGGCGGTGGGGGCCAAGGAACGCGGAGGAGACATCCTTTGTTTCTACCATCGCCGCTTTGCAGAGAAGCCACGCAAATGTATACCACCATGCCAGTTCAAGCGCTCGGGAAACGCCAAGACCGGGGGTCGGTAGCGGCTGCGGCCCTCAGGGAGGAGAACAAGCTGCTCTACTTGACGGACGCACGCTTGGGGAGGCGTTTCCTCGTGGACACCAGCGCCCAGTTGAGTTTCATCATGCCGTCCTACGCCGACCGGCTGGCAGGTTCCAGCGGCCCCCAGATGGCAGCAGCAAACGGCTCGGAGATTAAGACCTTTGGTGAGAGGACTCTACTTCTGTCTCTACACGGCCGTGCGTTTGAGTGGACTTTTGTCATAGCAGCATTGAATTTCAATATATTGGGGGCTGATTTTTTGTGCTCACATGGTTTGTTGGTTGATGTTGCTAACAGGCGCCTGGTTAATGCACTGTCTTTTGATTCTATTCCCTGTACAGCTCGAGCGTCCCGGCCAACAGCACAAGCCAACGTCACAGCTGCAAGCGGTAAGTTCCACACACTGCTCACTCAGTTCCAAGCACTCACGGTCCCGACATTTTCAGCAGCCGTCGCTAAACATGGGGTGGAACATTTTATTACCACCACCAGGCCGCCCGTTTTTGCAAAACCTCGGCGCTTGGACGCAGCTAAACTGGCCATAGCGCATGAGGAGTTCGCCAACCTGGAGAGGTTGGGCATTATCAGGCGTTCAAACAGCCCATGGGCTTCCCCGCTACACATGGTCCCTAAAGCTGACGGTTCGTGGCGGCCTTGCGGGGATTTCCGCAGGTTGAACAATGCCACAGCGCAAGACCGCTACCCAATTCCTCACATCCAGGATTTTTCCGTTCACTTGGCAGGGGCGCGCGTTTTTTCTAAAATAGACTTGGTCCGCGGTTACCACCAAGTCCCAGTGTGCGCTGAGGACATACCCAAAACAGCGGTGATAACTCCGTTTGGTCTATTCGAGTTTTTGCGCATGCCATTCGGGCTTAAAGGGGCTGCTCAGATGTTCCAACGGATGATGGATGCGGTGCTGCGCGATCTCCCTTTCGTATTCGTCTACCTGGACGATATCTTGGTAGCCAGCGCGTCCGAAGACGAACACGAAACCCACCTCACGGCGGTTTTCCAGAGGTTGGGAGAGCACGGTTTAATAATCAAACCAGCCAAGTGTCAGTTCAGGGTGACGCAGACTGATTTTTTTGGGGCACCGCGTCTCTCCCGAAGGAGCGGTTCCGCTGCCTGACAAAGTGCGCGCGGTAGCAGATTTTCCCCGACCGCAAATGGTCAGGGCGTTACAGGAGTTTTTGGGAATGGTGAATTTTTATAACAGTTTCCTCCCCTGCGCAGCTCATGCAACCACTGTACGCCGCGCTCAAAAAACAGAAACCCGCGAATAAGATTGAATGGTCCCCGGAGCGAGAGCGGGCGTTCTCGGAAGTCAAGGCAGCCCTGGCAAACGCTGCGTTGTTGGCACATCCAGACCCAACGGCCCGCATAGCGCTCACTACTGACGCGTCAGATGTGGCCATAGGGGCAGTCATGGAGCAGCGTGTAGCCGGGGCTTGGCAGCCGCTCACCTTTTTCAGCAGGACTTTGCGTGATAGTGAACGTAAATACAGCGCATTCGACAGGGAGTTGCTGGCTCTCCACTTGGCAATTCGGCACTTCCAGTTCTGGCTGGAGGGACGCTGTTTCGCCGCGTTCGTTGACCACAAGCCACTAATATTTGCGATGGCCAAGGTTTCAGAACCGTGGTCGGGCCGGCAGCAGAGACAGCTGGCCGCGATCTCAGAGTTTACTACCGATATTCAGCATGTGTCGGGTAAACTGAATGTAGTGGCAGACTGCCTCTCGCGCGCCGTGGCTGCCCAGGTCCGCATGGGGATAGATTACTCAGCCATGGCCGCGGAGCAGGTTAGTGACGCGGACGTGCGCGCGCTCCAGTCTGGACCAACAGGGTTAAGGCTGGAGAACAGGGTGCTGCAAGACGGTATGCCCCCACAATCTGCGATGTCTCCACGGGGCGACTGCGTCCCGTGGTATCAGCCGTGTGGCGCTGCCGCGTTTTTGACTCGATTCATTCTTTAGCGCACCCGGGAGTGCGCTCGTCGGTCAAGATGGTAGAAGAGAAATTTGTGTGGCCGAGCCTTTGCAAGCAAGTGAAAGAGTGGGCAGCAGCCTGCATGGCGTGCCAACAAGCCAAAGTACACAGACACACGAGAGCTCCCTTGGAGCCGTTTCACATCCCGGCTAAGAGGTTCGACCATGTTCACGTGGACCTCGTGGGCCCCCTTCCGCCATCACAGGGGTGCACGCACCTTCTGACAATGGTGGACTGTACCACGCGCTGGCCTGAGGCGATTCCACTGGCGTCAACCACAGCTGAGGAGGTGGCGCGCACATTTTTAACAGCATGGGTGGCGCGTTTTGGAGTCCCGTCGGACATTATGTCCGACAGAGGCCCTCAATTTGTTTCCAAACTTTGGTCAACAATGGCTCGCAGCCTGGGTGTCGCAATTCACTGCACAACCGCGTACAATCCACAGGCTAATGGGTTATGCGAACGTTTTCATAGGTCATTGAAAGCGGCTCTCAGGGCGTCACTGACGGATGCAAATTGGGTAGACAAGCTACCGTGGGTTTTATTGGGGTTACATTCTGCACCTAAAGAGGATTTGGAAGCTTCCCCGGCTGAACTCGTTTTTGCGCAGCCGCTTCGGCTGCCCGGGGAGTTTCTCCCAGATAATCCTGCGCCGGGCAGCTCCCCGTCTCAGCTGTTGCAGCATAAAATTGACACAGGCACGCTGCCGGGCCCTGTTCACCACAGTTTTCCGCGCATTTTTGTGCCTAAGACTTTGAAAAACGCGGAGTTTGTTTTTGTCAGACACGACGCACATCGCCCCCCACTGCGACCACCTTATGATGGGCCGTTCAGAGTGCTGGAAACGGGACAAGCACTTTTTGCTAGATTTGGGGGGTCGGAGGGAAAAGGTTGGCATTAACAGACTCAAACCCGCTTTTGTGGTGGCGGACGAGCAAGTGCTGTTGGTGAGGGCCCCTCGGCGTGGAAGACCCCCACGGCGAGCTTCCCACAGTAAAATTTCCCCAGAACACCCGCAGGGACAGACAAAAGGTTTTCGCCCCCAAACAGCAGCTCCCCAGCATGACAGCGCCGCGGAGGCAGTGAATCCTGGTTACAGCAGATACGGGAGAAGACTGAAGCCCAAGCAGCATGTGGATTGATGTTTAATGATTCTGTCACAGCATACGGACTGTTATTCTTTTGTTCGATCCAATATGCTCGGGGTGGGTGGGTGGTGTGGCCGCCCATGGGGAAACATAATGTGTAGCATCTTAGATAAGAACAAAGAGCAGAGTTTCCTTGGAGATAACAGGAAGTTGTGAAAGTGTGATCTTTTGTGTGTCAGAGACTGCTAGGAGGATCCTTTGTGTGCCAGAGACTGCGAGGGGGATGTTAAGGGATTAAGGAAGTGCATGCAATGTGACCTTTGATGTGAATGCAATGTGACCTTTGATATGTAGAAAGACCTGAGTATTTAAGAGAAGAGTTCTGTCTGAGATGTCCTCTTTCTACTATGCTCATGTGTGAGATGTGTAATAAACTGCCTGAGACAAATCTGCCTCGTCATTTACACACTCCACAAAACGACTTTAGACCAGTTTCTTTGACTTCAATTTTAATGAAAATTTTTGAAAAACTGATCAGATGTGAGGTCCTAAAGCAGACTGAACATGCATTGGATCCTTTGCAGTTTGCATATAGGCCTCACAAAGGAGTGGAGGACGCCACTGTCACTCTGTTTAACAATGCTTTTTAAACATCTGGATTTTAATGGGACACACGCCAGGCTTTTATTTGTGGACTTTTCCTCCGCCTTTAGTACAATCCAACCTCATATTTTAGTTGAAAGGCTCCTGCAACAATTTGATTTGCGCAATAATCTGGTGGGTTGGATTCTGGATTTCTTAACCAACAGGACGCAGAGAGTAAGGGTTAATGGTACATTGTCTGACCTAAAGTGCTCTTCTACTGGCTCTCCTCAGGGGTGTGTGTTGTCACCACTACTCTTCATCCTGTACACAAACATGTGTCGGAGCAGACATGACAACAGACACATTATAAAGTATGCTGATGACTCCGTTATTGTCAGTCTCCTCCAGGATGGTGAGAGTGGCCACGGCCCAGTAGTTGATGATTTTGTTCACTGGTGTGAGGATTCCTACCTGCATTTGAATACGACAAAAACTAAAGATATGATTATTGACTTTAGGAGGAAACCTCCCAGGCTCAAAGTCACCGTACTAAAAGGTCAGACCATTGAATGTGTACAATCCTACAAATATCTTGGGACGATTATTGATAGTAATTTAAACTTTGAAGAGAACTGTGAAAGGGTGTGCAAAAAGGGTCAGCAACATTTGCATTGTTTGAGGAAACTTGCACGCTTCCAAATTGACCAAACCATAATGACAGTGTTTTATCGGGCTTTTATTGAATCTGTTTTATCCTTTTCTTTAGTGTCATGGTTTGGTCAGATAAAACTGAAACGGAGGAAATCCTTGGATCAGGTAGTTAGATGGTCCAGTCGTTTCCTTGGTGAGTCACAGCTGAGCCTGACATCCCTGTACACCAGACAGGTACAGAGGATTGCTACCTCTGTGGCGGCATGAAATAATAAGGAGCGAACTGAGAGTTTTTGAGGGAGTTTATTAATCATACCGCCATCACAGACTCACTCCGGCGCCGTGCATGCGCGCCAGAGCGAGCCCGGAGGCTCTCAGGCAAAGGCAATGCGTGTAGTCAGAAGCGGTGGTCAGAGAGAGAGTGAGCATATGATATTCAGTCACTTAAATAC
Source organism: Pholidichthys leucotaenia (assembly GCA_020510985.1). NCBI lineage: Eukaryota > Metazoa > Chordata > Actinopteri > Cichliformes > Pholidichthyidae > Pholidichthys > Pholidichthys leucotaenia. The sequence goes on from CM035838.1 coordinate 403,669,694, forward strand.
CCAGTTACAGACAATACATGAAAGGCATGTTATCATCAAAGAAACTGCAGGAAGGCAGGGGACATTTGCATTTGAGTACAGAGCAGGAAGTCATACATAACAGCAGGATACTGGCGCCTGAACTAGACAAAGAGAGGCTGCCTATTGATATCAGCCATTGTTCTGCCAATTGCTCCAGCTGAGCGCTCTGCTTGTCCCAGTATGTTGTGGGGGTTACCCACACTGCTCCCCCCCAGAGGGCTCAGCGGCGAGCTGAGGCCTCGATAGTCCGGCTTTGGAAGCGAGCTGTGGGGAAGGCTCTGTGCCGAGGAGGTGGAGGGAGGGTGTGGGGGTAGCAAGTGCCGACCCAGGACGGCGAAATTGTTTGGGCCGCGCAAAAATTGCCTGTGGATCCGCGATGTTGAGGGGCTGTCCCGTTGAACGTGGCGGAGGTCCACAGTGGCTGTGTGAAGAAAAATTAGTCTCTGACTCCTCTCGCGGTCATGAAGAAAAAAGGAGCTGCAGCAGTGAGGGACTTGGCATGTTGGCTTTAGGTGCGCGCGCAGTCCTAAAGTCCTCGGGGACAGCTGACGGCTGAATTCCCTTGTGCGCCGTGGCTGAGACCATTACAAAATCCTGTGAGCGAGCTGCGTGTGATGCTTCAGGTGTGTGAGCAGCCCTGAAGGTTCTGTGTGCAGCGGCGAAGGACGATGGCGGTCTGTGTGGAGCCGGTATTGTCCCGTGCGTGGTGCGCTGTCCTCATAACCCCCCGGTGTGCGTGCGGGGTTCGGTGCTTGGCAGGTTCGCTGTAGAGGCGAGTCAGGGTCAGGGAGCTTGCTGGAGATCAGCGTAGTCGGCGCCGATGGTCATCCCTGTGCAGGTTGTTGCTGTAGTTCGGTCATGGTGCGTTCAGGTCCACGCGCTGCGTTCTCCGTCGGCCCTGGAGGTCGCCGTCGTGGAGAGAGGACGAGGTGCGTGCGCTCTCGTGTGGAGGAGCTGTGAGAGCGGCCGGTCCCAGCGTGGATGTGCAGATCTCAGGGGTGCAGATCTCACCATGAAGCTTTCTGCAGCTTTCCCGGTCGTGGGTGATCTCCGGAGAGTTTCGCCTGGTGGTGGCTCTGCGTCGAGGTCTCCCTGTAGCAGAAGGGAGGGCAGATCATTTGCGTCAGGCTGCTGCGTTCGCTTGTCATCGGAGAGTCACCGCCGGGGGCTGCCAGCGTGTTCTTTTCTTGGTCGGGTCACCAGTGTGGCTGTCCAGACCAGAAGGTTGCGTTGCACAAAGCGTGTGCTTTCTCGGGGTCACCAGTGTGACGGCATGAGATAATAAGGGGCGAACTGAGAGTTTTTGAGGGTGTTTATTGATCATTCATCCCGCCATCACGAGAACTCACTCCAGCGCCGTGCATGCGCGCCGGAGCGAGCCCGGAGGCTCTCAGGCAAAGGCAATGCGTGTAGTCAGAAGCGGTGGTCAGAGAGAGAGTGAGCATATGATATTCAGTCACTTAAATACCCAGTTACAGACAATACATGAAAGGCATGTTATCATCAAAGAAACTGCAGGAAGGCATGGGACATTTGCATTTGAGTACAGAGCAGGAAGTCATACATAACAGCAGGATACTGGCGCCTGAACTAGACAAAGAGAGGCTGCCTATTGATATCGGCCATTGTTCTGCCAATTGCTCCAGCTGAGCGCTCTGCTTGTCCCAGTATGTTGTGGGGGTTACCCACACCTCCAATTTAAATGATGACTCCCACCCTTTACACTGCAACTTTCAGCTTCTTCCCTCAAGACAAAGGTTTACTGTCCCAAAAAGTAAAACCCAGCGCTTCAAAAACAGCTTTGTTCCTGCTGCTGTCAAAGAGTTGAACAAGTTGTAACAATATATTGTACATAATTTAGGTACCTATTTATTAACTCCATTTTATGTTTACTTATTTTTGTAGGATTTTATTTGGGTTCTAAATCTTTTATTGGGTTTTAGACCTTTGAGTTTTTAACCTCTTTGACTAGTCCTTAACTTTTTAATATGACCCTTCTCTCTTATCTCTGGTTTTTCTCTCATCTCTTTGTCTTTATATCCTGATTGATGGAGCCTGGAGTATTTTTATCATGTTTATAGTCAGCTTCATGTGTGCCTGTGTTTGTGTTTATGTTGAATGTAATTGTGGCTTGTAAATATGGATGTCACCAGACTGCAAAACAAATCTACCTACGGGTACAAATAAAGTAACCTGAACCTGAACCTGAAAATGATATAAATAAAGCATATGATAAATTTTTACAAATATTTCAATCATTGTACAATAAAAACTGTCATATAAAACAATACAGTGACAGACAACAAAACAAAAATATTCCTTGGGTCACCAAGGAGTTACTAAATACATGTAAAAAGAAGAATACATTATATAAACAATTCATTAAGTGCAGAATGGTAGAGGCTGAGATCAAATATAAAAGATATAAAAACAAGCTTACTAATATAATGAGGACTTGTAAGAAAGAATACTACAACAGAATATTAGAGGATAATAAAAATAACTTAAGAGGAATATGGCAAGTACTCAATGGGATTATTAGTAACCGATCTAAGAATGCTAATTATCCAGAATATTTTATTGAAAATGACAATTTGATAAATAATATGGAAAATGTGGTCAGTGGTTTCAATAATTTTTTTTGTAAACGTTGGTCCTGAATTAGCAAAATCAATAGTGACACCAGAAACGAGCAACAGTGATTCTGTAAATGAAATAGAAGATAGAAATCCAAACACAATCTTTTTGGGTGCAGTTACTGAAAAGGAAATTATCGAGACTGTGAGTAAATTTAAGAACAAAAAGTCAACTGACTGGAATGAAATTGACATGACAATAGTGAAAAAAGTAATTGAAGGAATTGTTAAACCACTCACCCACATCTGTAACCTGTCATTTCAAACTGGTAAATTTCCAAACAAAATGAAAATAGCAAAAGTAATACCATTGTACAAAACAGGAGACAGTCATTATTTCACAAATTACAGGCCAGTCTCTTTACTCTCACAATTCTCCAAAATACTTGGAAAAAATCTTCACTAAGAGACTGGATGATTTCATTGAAAAACACAACCTCCTTACAGACAGCCAGTATGGTTTTAAGATAAGATAAGCCTTTATTAGTCCCACAATGGGGAAATTCCAGGATTGCAACAGCACAGGGACAGCAACACTCAGAACAATAATTTAGAAGATAAGAAAATAAGAGCAGTGAATATACATATGTACACATAAATATATATACACACAGTGCGGAGCATTGTAGCTAGATGGAATAAACAGCATAATCGTCTATTTAGTTACCCTACATGGTATGAATATGTACCCATACATATTGTCACCCTCCATAGCGACTGATATTGTCCTAGTTGTATACTGGAGGGGACCATTTTGTGTAAGTCTGTTGCATCTTTTGCATTCAATACTATTAGGTCGTCACGTTTTTTTGCTACCTCTGCGAGCAGCCCTGCTTAGGTTATACAGTCTGACGGCCGTAGGTAGGAAGGACCTGCGAAACCTCTCGGTCGCGCACCTAGGATGATGTAGTCTACTGCTAAATGAGCTCCTCAGTGCGTTCACTATGTCCTGCATGGGGTGGGACTCAGACTCCAGCGGAGATGACAGTTTAGCCACCATCATTCTCTCCCCTGTCTCCTCCAAGCCTGTCAAGGCGTTGCCCCAGGACAGAGCTAGCTTTCTTGATTAGTTTGTTCAGTCTCTTCCTATCGGCTACTGTAATGCCGTTGCCCCAGCAGACTACTCCAAAAGTGATGGCTTTTGAAGACATTCACCGTGTCGTAGAATGTCTTCAAGAGCACCCCTTGTACACCAAAAGACCTGATCCTCTTCAGTAGGAACAGCCTGCGCTGTCCCTTCTTGTAGAGTGCGTCGGTATTGTGTGACCAGTCTAGTTTATTGTTCAGATGAACACCCAGGTACTTGTAGGATGTCACCATCTCAGTGTCTGTTCCCTGGATGTTAAGTCCTCTGTACTCAGCTTCATCTCCGTTGTTGATGAGGCCGACGATCACAGAGTCGTCAGAGAACTTCTTTTTTTGAAACTTTTTATTTATGAACGTTTTTCAATTATAAAAACGCAAACATATGAGGTCATGGGATGATTAATATGGTACAAATCAGATACAATAAAAATATACAATTCCGAATCCGCATATTAATAAGTACTGTCACATCCTGTGAAGTCCAACCATTTTTTCCAAAGTCTTTTTCCTAGCTCCTCTTGGAGTCGCAGGGTATAGGTCATGCGTTCCATGGACCTTATATTGTCTATTATAGAGGTGAAAAGGTTCAGTGTGGGGGACTGTTTTTGTAACCAGCACTTTGTTATAGCCTTTTTGGCTGATGCCAAAAAGATTTTCAGGAGATAAGTATCATCTGCAGTCAGCTTGTCAGGGAAACATCCAAGGAATAACAAAATAAAAGAGCAGCTGATATTAAAGTCCAGTGCCTTAGAAATGACATTTGCTACGTCTGTCCAGAAAGGCTGAATATGTGGGCAAGACCAGAATACATGCCCATGGTCTGCTGTTGTTTCCCCACATTCTCTCCAGCAGTGTGCAGGAACTCCACTGTACTTGGATTTCTGATTGGGTGTTATGAAAAAACGAATAAGAGTCTTCCAGCAAAAGTCCCTCCAGGTGCCGGAGTTGGTGGATGAGGATTGCACCTCCCAAACCCTTGACCACATGTCATCAGTTATTACAATGTTCATTTCCTTTTCCCACTTTTGCTTTATATATATTGTTGAGTCTGTTTTAAGTGTCATTAAACTGCAGTATAACTTACTAATAAGGTTTTTAAGACTTGTTGACTTATATGCATTAATAAAAATATTAAGAAATAATGAAGGTTCTTTGATATTACTGCTTTGTACCCTTTTATTAATGAAGTCGCGAAGCTGCAAGTATCTAAAAAAATCTTGCTTCTCCAGATTGTACTTCCTGTGTAGAGTATCGAATGACATTAGGTTTGATTTCTCATACATTGTACACGCTGCGGTAAGGCCCCTGAATGTCCACTGTCTAAATCTAAAATCATGTGAGGTGGGCAGAAAGTCAGGATCATATGCTGGCCATCTGAGCAATTTAATTTCTTCCTGAAGTTTTAGTTTTCTTATCTCTGATTTCCAGATTTTAAATGTCAGATTAGCCCACTGACTAGTTATTGGAGTAGTTTCGCTTTCAAGGGTACCTAGTTTAGACTGAATTGGGACCTCAGATAAAGACATCTCAGTTGTTTTCCATTTTGCATAGTAAGATGGGTCACACAAACAAACTAGTGGTCTCAGTTGGGCTGATATATAATAGTCTCGTAAAGAGGGCAGAGCCTGCCCCCCCCCCTCCTTCGGCAACTGTAAGGTAGAATACTTAACTCTTGGTCTCTTTATAAGCCAAATGAACCTTGAAATGTATTTATTCCATTTCCTAAATTGTTTGTCAGGAATTGATACTGGAAGAGATGAAAAGAGATATAGCAATTTAGGGAGGATGTTCATCTTGATTGCCTGTATTCTGCTGCCAAAGTCAAGGGGGAGCAGACTCCAGCTGTCAAAGTTACTAATTATTTCTTTTAGTCGGTTGTAATTCATATCATGAATGCTAATAGGTTTAGTCAGCCGGGGGACCTCCAGTAATGCACTGGGCCTCACTCCTTTCCTCACTCTCTATGAAATATTTTTTTTTTGCTGGTCATTAACATTTGTTTGTTCTCTCCCATAGATTGAGTCCCCATCGTGCTGTTTGCTCTCTACATGTCTGTTCTTTTCTTCTTCTCTATCCCCTCACCCCCCAGCCAGTCGCAGCAGATGACTGCCCCTCCCTGAGCCTGGTTCTGCTGGAGGTTTCTTCCTGTTAAAAGGGAGTTTTTCCTCTCCACCGTCGCCAAGTGCTTGCTCACAGGGGATCGCCTGATTGCTGGGGTCTTTCTGCAACTGTGGGGGTCCCCCCTACAGTTGATAGTGCTATGAGATGACTGTTGTTGTGAAATGGCGCTATATAAATAAAGTTGAATTGAATTGAATTGAATCATACAATTGTGACAAATCTTTGGGTAGGTACACTCCTAAGTATTTTATATGGTCAGAATACCAATTAAAATTATAGTTAGATATTAATTCTTGTCCAGGATGAAAATTGAAAGTCATAACCTGAGTTTTATGGATGTTAAGAGCGTACCCAGAGAATGAACCGTACATTTCTAAGATTTTCATCAACACTGGTAAACCAGAGACCGGATCTGAGATTGTGATCAATACATCGTCTGCATACAGGCTCAATTTATATTCCTCCTCATCAATCCGAACACCTTTTACTAACTAACTAACTAACCTGCACTTATATAGCGCTTTTCTAGTCACAAAGACCACTCAAAGCACTTTCATTAATACTAACCCTCTATTCTAAGGGCCTATAGGAAACAGATATCTAGGGACAATTTAGAACAGCCAATTAACCTAACATGCATGTTTTTGGCATGTGGGAGGAAACCGGAGAAATCCCGGAGTAAACCCACGCAACACGGGGAGAACATGCAAACTCCACACAGATCACTGTTGGTCGGGGGCTGGGATCGAACCCACGATCCCACGATCCCCACAATCCCCCGGCCAAGGGTAAACTGTGCTGCTGCAGTGCTAACCACTGTGCCACCGTGCAGCCCCCTTTTAGTGCGATCTCTTGGCGTATTGCTTGTGCTAAAGGCTCTATAAATAAATTAAATAAATTGGGGCTACCGGGGCAACCCTGTCTACATCCGCGTTGTAGTTGTGTAGAATTAGAAGGACTCCTGTTTATTTTTATTCTAGCAGTAGGGGAAGAGTAAAGAGCTTGAATGCATTTTATAAAGTCAGTACAGAATCCAAATCTCTTCATTACTAAATAGAGAAAGTCCCACTGAACTGAGTCGAACGCTTTTTCAGCGTCAAGACTGAGAATAACTGAATTTATCTTTCTTTTATTAATCTGTTCGATTATATGTAGAGCTCTCCTTATGTTATCCGAAGTTTGTCTGTTTTTAAGGAAGCCTGTTTGGTCTTCATCAATCAGTGAGGGCATCACAGTGTCCATTCGTTTGACCAAAATAGTTGTGTATAATTTATAATCCATGTTCAATACACTTATTGGTCTATATGATTTGCAGTCTATTTTATCCTTTCCCTCTTTTGGTATAAGATATAAAGGCTTCCTTCCAGGACGGAGGTACAGGGCCTCCTTTCAGAATATTATTGAAACTGGTTTCTAGTAGAGGTATCAGACTTTCTTTCATTTTCTTGTACCATTCAGGGGGGAACCCATCAGTACCAGGAGATTTGTTAGGTTTAAGGTTAGAGATGGCCTTGTCAATTTCCTCACGTGTTATTGGTGACATAAGCTTATTATTTGCATCTGTGCCGAGTGAGGGAAGATCCAAAGAGTCCAAGAAATCAACTACTGCATTTTTATTAATCGGCACAGATTGGCTATATAGGCTTTTGTAATATGTTTCAAATGATTTTTGAATACCATCCAAATCAGTTAAAATGTTGCGACTTATAGGATCTTTCCTGCTTTAAGCATAGCCGACCTTGCTATTATTTTCCCCCTCAGAACCGCTTTAGCTGCATCCCACACGATGCTGGGGTTTGTCTCGCCATTATTGTTATCCTGTAGGTACAAATTTAGATCGGTTGTCATGGACTGTAGAAAGGAGAGATCATTTAGCATCCCTGTATTTAATCTCCATAGTGTTTTTCTCTGTCTGACGTCAAGGTGTATACTTGGGTAAATTCCAGAATGGTCAGAGATATCTCTTTGACCAATTCTACATTCTTTTATCCTGTTTAAGTCTTTATTATACATGAAACAATAATCTATCCTTGAGTGGAAAGAATGGGGCGCAGAGTAAAATGTAAATCCAGGGGCAGATCTGTGTGCAGAGCGCCACACGTCAATAAGTCCTAAATCTGAAAGCATTTTTTTTACACGTTTCTCTATAGGCAGACGTTTCCTTCTAATATTTGTTGTATCCAATTGGGGGTTTAACAATAAAGTAAGGTCTCCAGCAAAAATTATAGGTCCATAAGATTCTTTAGTAGTCAAATCAAAAACTTTTTTTATAGAAGCCAATATTACTCCCGGGGGGAGCATATACATTCAATAATGTAACCTCTTTATGGTCAATTTTACCTTTCACTAAAATATATCTGCCTTCTTTGTCGCTTGATTCAGATATAAATTCAAAATTAATTCTATTAGAAATCAAAATAGCTACTCCTCGTTTTTTTACCACTTCTATGAGAGGAATATGTATTTTTGAAACCCATTCTTTTTAATTTATCATGTTCTGTGTTGGATAGATGAGTTTCTTGCCAATATGCAATATCTACTTTCTCTTTTTTCATCTTTACCACCAGTTTACTTCTTTTTACAGGGTTATTCACTCCATTAACATTTAGTGACAGTATATTATAATATTTAAAAGACATAGCTTAGCATGTAAGAACAAAATATCATCCCAGACCTCAGAACAACAACTGTAAAACATGAACGTGCTGAACAGTATAACAACATAGCATTGAACTGGACTTCCAATAAGAAGGATACAATGTGGGCCTTGAAAAAAGAGGGGACTGGCCACAAGGTGGGGCCCCTCTCCACGGTGAGCATCGTGGGGGAAAAAAAAAAAAAAATCCCAACCAATAATAATAAAGGAAGATCAGTAGTTAAGTAGAAATAAAGTAGTCTGGTGACCCTCAGCTCGAGTCTGCAGGCTCCAGCCCTTTCATCAATAGTGAGATCAGATAAGGCTACAAAGTCATGGTCATGAATAATCCAGAACAACTATTCTCACCATAGTAAGGCCGTGTGTTCTCGCGGAGTACTCATTAGTCCACCGTTGTTTCTTCTGACATCCGCCGAAACTCACTCAGCTTCTCCCGGATGTGTTTATGGAAATCCCCACGGCGGGTCCTCTGCGTCTCCCATGGCAAAAGCTGCTTCAGCATCTCCTCCGTCATCATCTGAGCAGCTCTGTTTCTGGCAGCGGTGATCTGAACCATGGCGATGCCTCGCCTTTGTAAATCTTCCGCGGCTTCTGTGGCACTATTGTAGAGAACACTTCCTGATGCGTAAAAAATATGCATCTTGTTGAGTGGCGTTTGAAAGCGAATCCCTTTCTCCTTCAGAGCTCTTTTAACGGGGATATATTCTTTTCTTCTTTTCTGTACTTCCACCGCGTAGTCATGGTCAAAATACACGTGCTTGTTGTGAATGCGTATTACCTTTTTCCATGCAGCGCGGAGTATTTCTTCCTTAACTGTGAACCGGAGGAAGCAGACTATTATTGAACTTGGCGGGGCACTCGCTGGTGGCTTTGGGCCCAAGGCACGATGGGCGCGCTCAGTGCCGAGGTCGTAGTCTTGGCCCAAAACATCACCAAACTCTTTTTTTAATGAGACTTTCGGCAAAGGAAGTTACAGATGTGCCTTGTTCTGAGTCCTCGGGTACCCCGTATATGCGAATACTATTCCGCCTGGCCCGACCCTCCATTTTGGATAACTTATCCTCAAGTGTCCGCTGATTTTGTAACAGTTGGACAAGCGTGTTGTTAACGCCAATGTTCCAGTTGTCCAGTTCTGCCATATTTTCCTCAGTCTGTTTTATACGTTCTCCCGCGTCATGCACTTGTTTAGCGGTTTCCTGGAGCTGTTGCTGTACTTCCGCTGTGAATTCATCCATTTGTTTCTTCATATCCTCACGAATTACTGAACGAAAATCTTGTAGATCTGTTTTTAATTCGGCTCGGAGAGTTGCCATTCCAGCTACCACGGCCTCGCTCACGGTAACTCGAATCAGGTCCAAACCAGCCATGCGGTCGCCATGTTGGTCCGATGCTAGGTCCGTTTCATTAGCTGAGATTTCTTTTGTTGCTTCATTATCGGGATTGTTTCGTAGCCCGTATCCGCCTTTCTTGAATTTGTCCCCGCTCATTATGTCACCAGCTACATCGCAAAGTGCACAGAGGATTTCACTACAGTGAAGACCATCACTATGCGGGGTAATCATAAGCCCTGGATGACTGCAGAGGTGCGCTCACTGCTTACAGCCAGAGATGCAGCGTTCAGAGCGAAGGACAGGATTGCCCTCCGCTCAGCCAGGTCTGCGCTTTCAAAGGGAATTAAGGCGGCAAAGCGCGCCTATGCGGAGAAAATCCAGGGACACCTCTGTGACACTAGGAACACCAAGCAGATGTGGCAGGGAGTTCGGACACTGACGGGCTTTAAGTCTAGGCAGGGGGTCGATGATGACGACGCTTCGCTTCCAGACAGGCTTAACGACTTCTTTGCACGTTTTGAAGCATCAAACTCGACAATCAGAGGGAGGGCCGGCCCACTCCCACCATCGGTCGGACCAGCTTTTACCATTAACACAGCGGACACACGGAGGACCCTATCCAGAATCAACCCATGTAAAGCTGCAGGTCCAGACAACATTCCGGGACGTGTGCTCCGAGACTGCGCGAGCGAGTTGGCGGATGTCCTGACTGACATTTATAACATCTCCCTGAGTCAGGCCATTGTTCCCAGATGCTTCAAGACCTCTATCATTGTACCGGTGGCAAAGAAACCAGTGGTGTCCTGTTTGAATGACTATCGTCCTGTTGCACTTACACCAATTGTGATGAAGTGTTTTGAATGGCTTGTCAAACCACACATCACAGCCTGCCTCCCTGCATCACACGACCCGCTCCAGTTTGCATATCGTTCAAACCGCTCCACGGAGGATGCTATAGTCATCACCCTACACTCTGTCATCACCCACCTGGACCAGAAAGACACCTACGCCAGACTCCTGTACATTGATTTCAGTTCAGCATTCAACACCATTATTCCCCAGAGACTGATAGAGAAATTACTCCTTCTCGGTCTGAACACTGCCACATGTCTCTGGATCCTGGATTTCCTGACTGAGAGACCTCAGTCTGTCCGGGTTGGAAACAACATCTCCAACTCTGTCACGCTGAGTACCGGAACCCCTCAAGGCTGTGTACTCAGTCCACTGTTGTTTACACTTCTAACACATGACTGTGTATCCAAACACGAGGGGAACCAGATTATTAAGTTTGCAGATGACACCACGGTGGTGGGACTTATTCAGAGGGATGAGGAATCAATGTAATGTATATTGCAATGGCAATATAAGCTGCGGCTTCAGCCATCACCTATTTCGGATAACTCACGTGGAATTGTATAGTAGAAGGAGTCTTTGTCTAATTTGACCTTGTTGTTATATTATACAGTTTCTTCTAACCTGTAATGTACTATCCGAAAATAAATAAATAAATAAATGTACAGGGAAGAAGTGAGAGACCTGGAGGGCTGGTGCAGGGAGAACAATCTGGTGCTCAACGTGGACAAAACGAAGGAGATGATTATCGACTTCCGGCGGTCACAGCCTGAGCACGTCCCCCTCAGCATCGGCGGCCGTTTAGTGGAGAGAGTAGAGAACATCAAGTTCCTCGGAGTGCAGATCTCGCAGGACCTGACCTGGAGCAAGAATTCCTTGGAGGTCAGGAAGCGAGCTCAGCAGAGACTACACTTCTTGAGGAAACTCAAACAGGCCTCCCTCCCCATCTGCATCCTCAGGACCTTCTACAGAGGTGTGGTGGAGAGTGTTCTGACGTACTGCATTGCTACATGGTACTCCAGCTGCAGTATGTCAGACAAAAAAGCCCTGCAGAGGATAGTCAAGGGGGCAGAGAGGGTAATTGGAGTCTCCCTCCCCTCTGTCCAACAACTTTTTCAGAACCGTTGTAGGAGCAGGGCACTGAACATTGTCAAGGACCGTTCTCACCCTCTGCATAAACACTTTGAACTTCTTCCATCTGGTAAACGATTCCGGAGCATCAGAGGCAGAACCACCAGACTGATCAACAGCTTCCTCCCACAAGCTGTCAGGATGCTGAACAGCTGACCCGGAATCTCACATACACACTACTGCACCTATGGACATTTTGTATATTATAGTTAGTTATTCTTTTTCCCCAAGTATGTCTCAGGGATGTGTGAATGGATGGGGGGGTGGGGGGTGGAGCTATGTGGGAGTGTATCTTAATCATGCTGCTTCTTATATGGATGCCGAGAGAAACGCAATTTCATCTTGCCTGCACTACAGTTGTATGTACAGCAATATGACAATAAAGTTTGATTTGATTTGATTTTGATGGCAGCAAAATATTGCCATTTTTCCCAGATTTGGATCTCGAGTCTAGGGGAAAAATAGAGCTAGAGCCAGAGCTCAATTTTTATGCGTCCATGCTGTTGCGCGTCACCGGAAGTCCTTCCGTCAGAGAACTTCTGTAGATGGCAGTGTGTTGTGTTGTGTAAGAAGTCCGCAGTATAAAGGGTGAACAGGAAGGGAGCCAAAACCGTTCCCTGGGGGGCCCCCGTGCTACCGATGATCGTGTCGGACACACAATCCTGGATTCTCACAAACTGGCCGGTTAGTGAGGTAGTCCAGGATCCATGATTACAGGTGCTGGTTCACCCCTGCGCACAGCAGCTTGTCCTTCAGGATCATCGGTTGGATGGTGTTGAAAGCACTGGAGAAGTCAAAGAACATGATCCTCACCGCGTTCCCGGGCTTCTCCAGGTGGGACAGGGAACGTGAAGGAGGAAGATCACTGCATCCTCCACCCCAGTGCCATGCTGGTAGGCGAACTGGAGTGGATCCATCACTGGTCCCACCAGGGGGCGGAGGTGAGCAAGGAGCAGTCTCTCCCGGGTCTTCATCATGTGAGACGTCAGGGCCACTGGTCTGTAGCTGTTCAGGTCTTTGGGGGTGGGAAGTCTTTGGTACAGGTACCACACAAGATGTTTTCCACAGCTGTGGTACCCTCCCCAGCTTCAGGCTCAGGTTGAAGATGTGCTCCACAATCCCACACAGCTGGTCTGCACAGGACTTGAGGAGCTTCGCGCTGATGCCGTCCGGTCCCGAGGCCTTCCTCGCCTTGATCTTCCTCAGCTCCGTCCTCACCTGGTTCTTAGTGAGGGTCAGGTTGGGGGGCTGTGTGCTGGGAGTGGGGGGGTGTTGGTGGAGTAGGGTGTGGACAGCAAGTCTCGATGACTTTAGAGGCAGCAGTGGTTGGTGTGCAGTCGGGTGGGAGGGCGGTTGGTCAAACCTATTAAAAAACAGGTTCAGATTGTTCGCCCACTCCCTGTCCCCCGTGGCCTGGGAAGAGATATTCTGGAGCCCAGAGATGGTTTTAAGGTTTCTCCAGACCCCGCCGATGTCGCTCTGTTGCAGCTTGTCCTCCATCTTCTTCCTGAAGCTGGCCTTGCCTTCTCTGATCTTCCTCCTCAGCTCTCTCTGTACAGACTTCAGCATCTCCCTGTTCCCCGACCTGAAGATCCTCTTCTTCTCTCTCAGAAGTGTTTTAATCTCAGGGTTGATCCAGGGTTTGTTGTTCGAGCAACACTGTATGGTCTTGGTGGGTACGGTGTTGTCCACACAGAAGTTGATGTAGTTCGTGATGGTGTGAGTGAGGCAATCGATGTCCTCACCATGTGGATCGCAGAGCTGCTCCCAGACAGTGGTTTCAAAACAGTCCTTTAGAGCATCCATTGCCTCCTCAGACCATAACTTCACCGTGCGCATAACCAGAGATTGTCTGTGTACTAGGGGTTTGTACACCGGCAGGAGATGAACCAAGTTGTGATCCGATCTCCCGAGTGGGGGGAGTGGTGATGAGGTGTACGCCTCCTTAGTGTTTGCGTAGAATAAGTCCAGTGTTTTATTGTCTCTAGTGTGGCATGTGACATACTGGGTGAATGTGGGCAGAATGGGGGACAGTGAAATATGGTTGAAATCACCTGAGATGAGGAGAAGAGCATTTGGGTGTTCTGTCAGCAGCCTGCCAGTTACTGAGTGAATGGCGTCACGCGCTGTCCCCGTGTTCGCTGTCGGATTTGCATAAATAACAATGCAGATCACGTGTGAGTATTCCCTTGGGAGATAGGTAGGCTGCATGCTAACAGCTAGCAACTCAATGTCTTTGTTGCAGTGTTGTTGTTTAACCGTGATATGTCTCGGTCTGCACCAGCTGTTATTGACATACATTATCACTCCTCCGTCCCTTGCCTTCCCACTGTCTGGTGTCCGGTCTGCCCGTATTGCGTGGAAACCCTCCAGTTCGATGTTAGCATCTGTTGCTAGTTCTGTTAGCCACGTCTCAGATAAATCTACATCTTTGGCACTGATCAAACTTATAGAAGAAATCACTAGTTGTATCGATAAAAAAAAAGTTTGCTGTAGGAGTATTTATAGATTTAAAGAAAGCTTTTGACACCATTGACCACAGAATTCTACTGAGGAAATTGGAAAGGTATGGGATAAGAGGGGTTGGACTGAGTTGAGTGGAAAGTTATTTAGGTAACAGACAACAATTTGTACAAATTGGTGAGCACAAATCACCCTTCATGGACATCACTTGTGGTGTGCCCCAGGGGTCAGTTTTGGCACCCAAACTCTTTATCTTGTATATAAATGACATATGCCAAGTATCAAAAATTCTGAAATTTATTTTGTTTGCGGATGACACAAATATCCTTTGCACTGGTGAGAATTTGCAGCAGGTTTTAGAGGCGGTCACAACTGAAATGAAAAGGTTAACACAGTGGTTCAACAAAAATGAATTATCTCTAAATCTGAAAAAAAAAAGATTATGTTGTTTGGAAATTATAAAATAAATCATGAAATAATGGTAACGATAGATGATACCAGAATAGAAACAGTACAGGAAAATAAGTTTCTGGGGGTGACGCTAGACAGTAAAATCTGCTGGAAACCTCACATCAGTCACATCCGGGCCAAGTTGGCAAAATGTATAGGGATACTGGGGAAGACAAGACACATCTTGGACTATAAATCATTGTTCTTACTGTACAATTCACTGTTTCTACCTTATCTTAACTACTGTGTAGAGGTCTGGGGAAACACCTACAAGACCAACCTACAGCCAATATGCACATTACAAAAAAAAGCTATAAGGATAATAAATAATGTAGGATATAGAGACCATACCAATTTGTTGTTTTTAAAGTCACATGTCATAAAGTTCATGGATTTAGTTAAATTTAAGACAGCACAAGTAATGTACAGGGCAATTAATAATCAGCTCCCAACTAATATACAAAAAATATTCAAAAAAGAGACAATGATTATAATTTGAGAGGAAATTTAAACTTTACAAAACCTAAGATACGAACAACTAAGAAAAGTATGTGCATATCTGTCTGTGGGGTGGATTTGTGGAACAGTCTGGAGCTGGAACTGAAACTATGTACAAACAGAAATCAATTCAAAAATAGGTATAAACATTATTTGCTGAAAGAATATATGTTAGAAGGGTAGTATTTATATGTACGATTCACTATGCTCACTCTGGGACACTATGGAATGGTAGGTGGGACAGTACTGTGTATATCTGTGTTGTTTGGGGCTGGGTTTTGATGTATGGACTGTATGTATGTTGGGATGGATGGGTGTTAATGTTGATATGTACAAAATATAGTTAATTGTTTACTTGGGGTCTTAAATGTGGTGATTTGTATATATTTCACATGGGTTGTATTTATGGAAAAGAGGAGTTGGAGTTAATAAGTGTTCACTTCTTCCTTACTCCCTTTCAAGCACTGTATACTGTCACTTTATCGCACTTGTCATTTGTTTTTGTTTTTTTACTTTTTTGTTCAAAATAAAGTATCTATCTATCTATCTATCTATCTATCTATCTATCTATCTTTATCAGTTGTTGATCAGTTTTCCATGTGGGGAAAAAAGCAGGTCTTCACAGGATTTCAGCATCAATGCAGTTTTGTTATTTTTCTGACTTTTAACAATGCTTCTTCTTTTAAAAAGATATAATAAAATCAAATATAAAAAAACTGTAAACATGTAAAAATGGGCATTTATCCCTTGTAACATTTATGTTTAAATGCTGAAAAGCAACACAAATAAAAGCAGTATAAATGGAATACTAAAGTGATTAGAAACAACTGCACAATTGTTATTTTAGCAATCACAAAAATATACGTGCTGCACTCGAGTGTAATATTTGCATGCTTTTTTAAATATATACAGTATATATGCACAGTGTATATACACCCACACATGCATAAAATAATTGTATATTAACATACTGGTAAAACCTCAAGACATTACTCATTTTGGGAAAGAGTAAGATAAGATAAGATAAGATAAGCCTTTATTAGTCCCACAACGGGGAAATTCCAGGATTGCAACAGCACAGGGATAGCAACACTCAGAGCAACAATCAGAAGGCAAGAAAAAAAAAAACAAGCAAGCAAGAGCAGCTAATATACAGTACATATGTACATATTACTATAAAATATATATATATACACACACACACACAGACACACAGTGCAGAGCATTGTAGCTGGATGGGATAAATATATGAATATATGAACACACAGTGCAGAGCATTGTAGCTAGATGGAATAAATATGTAAATATATAAACACCCACAGTAATTCAGTATTAATCTGTAACCTACATCACATGTACCACTTACCCAAACTCCAGCTGCTCTATGGTCATGAATGGATGAAAGTCTTTAATTACAAACTTCATTATAGCTCCATGAGCAGCTGGTGTCAGTAGGTTATCCTGGCAAGGAGTGGAGGTCGAGCATTTTGGCAAAACCTCAGAGTTACCTGTTGTCATCGTCCAAAGAGAATAAGATCATATTTAAATATCAGACCTTTTTAGTTGGGTTTTGTGAGTTAAAAAATGGATTAAGCTTAGCCTGCAAGGCCGCTAGCATTGCGCCAATATGCTACTACTAATAATAAGCTAATATTACCCTCACTAATGGAGGTGCTGCTGTTTGGAAATCTGGTGCGGGTGCACTTCGTAGACTGTCGAACACATTGCAGTCTTTCATTTTATCCCATGCTGCTGCATCGAGATGTTTCAACTTGAGTTTATCATACGCCATGCTGCTAGTGTTTACATATGCTCCTGCCATTATCCCATGGTAGCGACGGCGTCATGGCGTTGCTTGGTAACGGCAATGTGTAATGTCATGACGCATGCCGTTTAAAAAAAATATGGAAGTATTTAAATCCGTAGTATCATTCATTCATTCATTCATTCATTCATTCATCTTCTTCCACTTAATCCTTTTCGGGTCGCGGAGGGGCTGGAGCCTATCCCAGCATCTTTGGCCAAGAGGCAGGGTACACCCTGGACAGATCGCCAGTCCATTGCAGGGCCAACACAGAGAGATAGACAACCATTCACTCTCTCATTCATACCTAAGGACAATTTAGAATCCCCAGCCTTGATGCCAATTAACCTAACGTGCATGTTTTTGGCATGTGGGAGGAAACCGGAGAAATCCCAGAGTAAACTCATGCAGACACGGGGAGAACATGCAAACTCCACACAGATCACTGTTGGTCGGGGGCTGGGCTCGATCCCAGGATCCCCCGGCCAAGAGTGAGTTGCTGTGCTGCCACAGTGCTAACCACTCTGCCACCGCGCTGCTCCTCGATAAGAGGAATTCATAACATCAGCAACGTACGATTTCGGGGGTTCAAAAAATTGAGAACCAGTTTCTGGGAACCGGTTCTCAGTTCCCATCCCAAATTAAAACACAGCTGAAGTAGAGTGATGCATACAGTATTTGATGAAATGTCCCCATTATGGGGGAATAGAGAGCCTAAGTCACGTGCCCGCTACTTCTGCATATGGGACCTTAAATCAGAAAAATTCTCCATTGAAATGAATGGCAAGAGCGAAATTATCTTTTGATCCTGATTGAATTTTGCCACAAGTTACACATACTGTATTATGTTTGTCAATTTAAAAGATAATTTTCCACATAAATATGGTGTAGGTGTTATGTCTGGAAAGCAGGGCAGCGGAGGCAGGAGTTGTACTGAACCCAAACTTTATTACAAGACACAATGGCGGTACATGTGTTGCAGTGGCTAACATGTAAGCTAACACTAAACTGCTACAAGCTGTGGCTGTACGGAGGTGGAGTGCCAAAGAGGACAGCTCCCACCAACAGTCCTCTTAAATAGGCATGACGTGCTGACGTCACCCATGCGTCCAACGTCGCGTCCATGCTGCCTATCCGTTAGTATGGGGAATACCTAACATTAAACCCCCCCCCCCCCCAAATACTCAAAACATTATCACCACAGGAGCTGAACTCTCACAACAGCTTCTGTTTTGTTTTGTTTTTTTAAATTTTTTTAATTTAATTTAATTTTTTTACAACAAGCAGAGAACCAGAACCGGGGCCACCGGGTAGACTGCCGGTTAACCCTGCACGACGGCGTGGATTATTCTGTAACTACCAAAGCAATCGTGCTCTGTTAAATCCGTCAAAACAGTCACTGCTTACAGTTCAACTTCAGGGGCCTCAGTTGAGCCAGCGGTGGGCGCGCCCCCGGAGGCAACGGCTGCAGTGAACCTAGGTGCCATCTCACTGGAGTCATAGCTCGCTCGTCCGTAACACCCCAGCCCGGGTCCCATACCAGCTGGGTCGGCTCCAGCGCTGCCTCTTGATCCGAGGTAGCTGTTTTTACCTCCCGCAGATGGCCAGTGTGCCATCTCGAACCATTGGCCATCCAGACGGCGGTTGGTCTCCTCCATGCGGTGATTCTCATCTACGATGACGGGACTGTCTGTGGGTCCAGGCGGTCAGATTGTTGGACCCAAACCCAATCAAG
This sequence comes from Pholidichthys leucotaenia, assembly GCA_020510985.1. Lineage (NCBI taxonomy): Eukaryota > Metazoa > Chordata > Actinopteri > Cichliformes > Pholidichthyidae > Pholidichthys > Pholidichthys leucotaenia. Next base: position 403,688,478 of record CM035838.1, read on the forward strand.
TAGTGCGCGCAGCGATCGGTTTGGCTGCACTCGGCACTGTTGCTCTCTCGTCTCTGATGTTGGTTGCTGCTGTGGTGGCATGCCGTTCACACCGGCAGCAGGACGTGCCTTCGGTTGACGATGCCCTGCTGGGTCCTGCCGGGTCACGAACTCTCCATCCTGCTGTGCTGCAGTGGCTCCCTGAGGCTGATATTTGGCGAGGATTCAATTCAATTCAATTCAGCTTTATTTATTTAGCGCCATTTCACAACAACAGTCATCTCATAGCACTATCAACTGTAGGGGGAACCCCCACAGTTGCAGAAAGACCCCAGCAATCAGGCGATCCCCTGTGAGCAAGCACTTGGCAACAGTGGAGAGGAAAAACTCCCTTTTAACAGGAAGAAACCTCCAGCAGAACCAGGCTCAGGGAGGGGCAGTTATCTGCTGCGACTGGCTGGGGGGTGAGGGGATAGAGAAGATGAAAAGAACAGACAAGTAGAGAGCAAACAGCACGATGGGGACTCAATCTATGAGAGAGAACAAACAAATGTTAATGACCAGCAGAAAAAATATTTCATTGAGAGTGAGGAAAGGAGTGAGGCCCAGTGCATTACTGGAGGTCCCCCGGCTGACTAAACCTATTAGCAGCATAACTAAGGGAGGGTTCAGAAACACATGATCCCTCCCTAATTGTAGGCTATATCAAAAAGGTAGGTTTTAGCCCTATTCTTAAAAACAGAGATCGAGTCTGACTCCCGAATCCAGATTGGCAGCTGGTTCCACAGGAGAGGAGCTTGATAACTGAAGGCTCTGCCTCCCATTGTACTTTTGGAGATTCTAGGTATTACAAGTAATCCTGCATTTTGGGAGCGTAGTGCTCTGTTAGGATAATACGGTAGTATCAGATCTTTTAAATAAAAAGGAGCCTGATTGTTTAGAGCTTTGTAAGTAAGAAGAAGGATTTTAAACTTAATTCTAAACTCTATGGGAAGCCAATGAAGGGAGGCCAGAACCGGAGAGATATGATCTCTCTTTCTAGTACCTGTTAAAACTCTTGCTGCAGCATTTTGGATCAGCTGAAGACTTTTTAAAGATGTTTTAGGACAGCCTGATAATAAAGAATTACAATAATCTAATCTCGAGCTAACAAAAGCGGGGATCAGTTTCTCAGCATCACTCTGAGACAAGTTGCTCCTAATCTTGGCAATATTACGCAAATGATAGAAGGCAGTCTTAGAAACAAATTTAATATGTGAATTGAAGGACAGATCTTGATCAAAAATAATTCCAAGGTTCCTCACAGAGCTATTAAGAGAAAGAGTAACCGCATCCAAACTGATAGTTTGATTTGGAAAGGAATTTCTAAGGTTTTTTTGGACCAACAAGAATGACTTCAGTCTTATCTGAATTTAATAGCAGGAAATTACAAGTCATCCAAGCTCTGATTTCCTTAAGACAGGCTTCTAACTTGGCTAATTGATTACTACCATCTGGCTTTATTGACAGGTATAATTGTGTGTCATCTGCATAACAATGAAAATGTATACAGTGCTTTCTAATAATGTTGCCTAACGGAAGCATATATAAACTAAAAAGAGTAGGGCCTAGCACAGATCCCTGTGGAACTCCATGACTAAGCTTTGAGTTGAAAGAAAACTCATTATTTACATGAACAAACTGGAACCTATCAGATAAATAAGATCTAAACCACTGCAACGAAGTTCCATTAAGTCCAACATAGTGTTCTAATCTATCAAGTAGAATATTATGATCGATGGTATCAAAAGCTGCACTAAGGTCTAAAAGGACAAGTACAGAAACCAGTCCATTATCAGATGCGATGAGGAGGTCGTTAGTGACCTTCGCTAAGGCTGTTTCAGTACTATGATGGATTCTAAACCCAGATTGAAACTCTTCAAGTAAACCATTTCCCTGCAGGTGGTCAAATAATTGCGTAGCAACAACTCTTTCTAAGATTTTTGAAATGAAAGGGAGATTAGAGATTGGTCTATAGTTAGCTAAAGCTCCTGGATCTAGCGTTGGCCTTTTGAGTAAGGGTTTAATTACAGCCGTTTTAAAAGCCTGCAGTACATGGCCTAAAGTTAATGAAGAATTGATTATATGAAGAATAAAGCTACCAATAAGTGGGAAGACTTCTTTAAATAACCTGGTAGGAATAGGGTCTAAAAGACAAGTTGAAGGTTTGGATGAGGAAACTATTTTGTCTAACTCACAAAGGTCGATTGGAGTAAACTCATCAAGACAGACATCAATAGAAGGAGTTGTAGTAGTTACAGTATTTAAGTTAACTGTGGGAAGAATCTGATTGATTTTATCTCTGATGGATGAAATTTTATTATTGAAAAAGTTCATAAAGTCCTGACTAGTAAGCTCTAAGGGAATGCTAGGATTGACAGAGTCCTGACTCTTTGTCAACCTGGCTACAGTGCTGAAAAGAAACCTGGGATTATTCTTGTTCTCTTCTATTAATGCAAAGTAATAACTCGTTCTAGCTTTTCTAAGAGATTTATTATAAATTGAAAGATGATTTCTCCAAGCTAAATAGATTTCATTAAATTAGTGGAGCGCCATTTTCTTTCTAATTGACGAGTCTTCTGTTTTAAGCTACGAGTTTCTGTGTTGAACCAAGGAGTTAGAAATCTCTGATTAGACTTTTTCTTTTTTAAGGGGGCCACCAAGTCTAGAGTCTGATGCAGAGAAGCTGTAACACTATCCACCATGTTATCAATTACAGAAGGAGCAAGCTGTCTATAGCTTATTTCCGTTGTGTTGACACATGGCATAGAGGAAACAATCTGCAAAAATTTGGTAACAGCATCATCTGAGAGGCATCTACTGTAATAACATTTTTCGTTAGGAGCCAAATAGTCAGAAATAGTAAAATCAAAGGTTAACAGACAATGGTCTGACAGTACAGGGTTATGAGGAGACACTACAAGATTTTCTATTTCTATGCCATATGTCAGAACAAGGTCCAATGTATGGTGGAGGTAATGAGTAGAATTTTCTACTTTCTGAGAAAACCCAATCGAGTCTAATATTGAATTAAATGCCCCATTAAGGCAGTCACTATCTACATCCACATGCATATTAAAGTCCCCTACTATAATTATTCTATCAGATTTCAGCACTAAATCAGCTAAGAAATCAGCAAATTCGGATAAAAATTCTGAGTAGGTTGATGGGGGACGATAAACTATGGCAAATAAAATTGGGTTTAACCTAAAATTGCTAAAGTGCCCAATACTGAGGACCAGGCCCTCAAAGGAATTATAACATGTTTTTTGCTTTACATTAACTAGTAATTTGGAATGGTAAATTGTTGCTACTCCTCCTCCACGACCAGAACTTCTGGGATTTTGACAGTTTAAATAACCAGAGGGAGTTGATTCATTTAAACCAACATAATCCTCTTGCCCTAACCAAGTCTCTGTAAGGGAAATTAAATCAATCTGATGATCAATTAACAGATCATGGACTAACAGAGACTTGGGAGTTAGAGACCTAATATTTAATAAACCACATTTAATTTTTAAATTATGAGGAGGAAGAGAGGCCAAATCATTCAGTTTAGAGGCTTTATGTTTAATTTGAGTTTTACCAATATTTTGCTTAATCACTTTGGGATGCTTATATATTATATTTTTATTTACTTTGGAGGGGGCAGACAATGATTCTCTGATGGGGAAGACGGGGGCTAAGTTGAAGGGTGGCGGATGAAGAGGAGCTGAAGAGAGGCGTGTAAGACTGCGACTCTGCTTCCTGGTCCCAACTCTGAGTAGTCAAGGCTTTGGAAATTTGGATAAAAAAGATGCCAGATTGTTAGATAAATGAGAAGCACCATCCAAAGTGGGATGAATGCTGTCTCGTCTCATAAGACCAGGTTTTCCCCAGAAAGAGCTCCAATTGTCAATGTAGCCCACGTCATTTGCAGGACACCACACAGACAGCCAGCGGTTCAAGGATGATGAGCGGCTAAACATGTCATCACTGGTCAGATTGGGGAGGGGTCCAGAGAATACTACAGTGGCAGACATCGTTTTTGCAAAGTCACACACCGATTCTACATTAAGTTTCGTGACTTCCGACTGCCGGAGACGGATGTCATTAATGCCAGCGTGAATAACAATTGCAGATGCAGGATGCAGGATGAGTTCAGCTTCTGCTCTCTCTGTCTTTGTGCTGGCTGAGTTTGCCATTGGGTTGTTGTGCTGTGATGCCCTGCTGTCCCGCGGTGTCTACCTTGGGGCCCTCCCGAGAAGGTGTGGGGCCGGCGGGCTCAGCAACCGGGGCCACCGTCTGTACCAGCGGAGCTAACTGTGGGGAATGTGGGCGGAAGCCTGGCAGCCACAATACTACCAGGGCTGTCATCTCCAGCTGGGTCGCTAATTCCATCACGGCCGTCTCTGATAGGCAGTGCAGCATCCCCAACAGCGCTAACTGTAGCCAGTTCACCAAGCCTGTTACTGTCTGGACATCCGGCCCCTCCAATAACATGCACTGCATCAACGGATCCACGGCGTACTCCTCCAATTGAGACTATCAGCCTGTCCTCCACGTACCCGAACTGGTACATGCTAGCCAAACAGCGAAGGGCATCTACATGCTGTATGAACGACTCGTCCTCTCACTTTTGGTGCTGGTAAAACATGAACAGCTGGGCCATCACGTTCTGTGGGGCAGTGAAATGCTTGGCCATCAAGGCGGCATATTTGCTGAAGGTCTCCGCAGGGCCCAGTGCCTTCAACACGCGCTGTCCCTCAAGGCCAAGGCAGTACCATATCACAGCATGTAGACTACTCTTGCTAACGCTAGCTAGGCCCCCAGCCAACACAAATGCCTGAAGCAACTCAAACCAATGGGGCCACAGGATGGGTGGCTCACCTGGGGTGTCAAGGAACAAAGGCAGTGGTGTCAGACATGCTTCCATCTTCAGGAAAATAATCAGTTTTCACCCAGAAGATTAAGTTCACTTCTCGTCGCCAATTATTATGTCTTGAAAGCAGGGCAGTGGAGGCAGGAGCTGTACTGAACCCAAACTTTATTACAAGACACAGTAACACTGAACTGCTACAAACTGTGGCAGAATGGAGGCGGAGCGCCAAAGAGGACAGCTCCCACCATCATCATCATCATTATCATAGCATTCTGTTGGGGGCAACAATGACTGTTTCATTTAGGTCTGATCAGATTCCTTTACACAGCTCTGTCCTTCAATCGTGACCTTGTTAACCCAGGCGACATCTGAGCTGGTATGAGTTGCTTTCTGACTGACCATTTCATGAAACTGCTTGCACAGTATTTGAGTACCGCTAGCTTTTGCTGGACTAGCAGCACATTCTTGGCAGATAGAGGTATTATCAGTGGCAAGGACAGGCCAAGACAAACTGACTCCAGTATCTGTTGCAGTGACTGACCAGATGATAGGTTTGTTTATCTCTGCTCTTTGTGTAGTGCATGTCACGATGCACCAACTGGCAAAAGTCCACCACAGACCTTGCGACAGATGTGCTTATCTGCCAGGATGTCCAGTCTCACCCCGTGTAACTGGGAGTGGTCCACCACAGACCTGTGACAGATGTTGTTTTTAGTTCTGCCAGGATGCCCAGTTTCACCCTCCACACCCTCGGAAGGGCAGGGTTGCCGGTTGAGTTGCCGATGGCCCGACCCGTGAGACAGGTAGTACTGGTTTTCATGGTTATCCGGTAGCAAGCAAACCAATGCCTGACCTGACATGAACAGCTACCACCAACAGTCCCCTTAAAATAGGCACGGCGTGCTGACGTCACCCGTGCCGCCGACGTCACATCCGTGCTGCCTATCTGTTAGTATGGGGAATACCTAACAGTAGGCTGTTGTCTAACTGTTAAGGTATAAGGTTATGAAAATATGTAAATTAACAAACTACAAACACAGATGGATGGCGCTTGCGTCATCTTTTCAAAGCGCCCCCAGGGTGAAGTAACTAACAGTCCTCTGGATTGGCTGTAGCTCTCTTAATACAGAACAATACCTTTGTGTTGTTTTTCTCCTCTTTGGAGCCTTCTTTCATCGGTCAGGAAACTGGAGGTGAGGGTTCAGTAATCTCCCACCATGCTTGTGTTTAGTAATGTAGGATGATGGGAATTGTTGTCCACTAATCGTTGAAACAAAAACTAAATATTACTCTCTTATTATACGACAGCGGTCAACTTTAATTACTTGGAAAATTATCTTTTAAATTGACAAACATCATATGTGTAACTCATGGCAAAATTTGATTGGGATTGAAAGATAATTTCGCTCTTGCCACTCATTTCAATAGAGAATTTTTTCGACTTAAGGTCCCATATGCGGAAGTAGAGGGAGCATGACTTAGGCTGTCTATATAATAACTCCCGGAATCCCTATTGTCCAATCAGATTGCATGTTTGGAACTAACTGTTGTATAAACCTTGATACTCATAATTAGTTTACAATGCCTCATTCATATTTTTTTTTTTTTTTTTTAAACCAGATTTCAGATTAGGGACTCATTAATCTTCGTGAGCAAACTGTACACTGACCTTTAGAGAGAGCCATACATTCAGCCTTTCTTAGGAGCTATAATACAGCACAAATGATTTTTGGTCTATGAAACTACATATAAATGTTCCTGAGTATGTCAAAATTTAAAATAAAACATTGGAAAATACACAATATGGAACCTTTACAATTCTGCAATAAGAGGACTCAGTAAAGTACAATTTTGTGAAAGTTATCACAAAACTCCATGTATCAGAGTTTTTAAAACTAGATGCTACCCACCTCTTTCACATTCAATGTTTGATTTCTTTTGTCTTTTTACTAGTGTTAAAATAATAAGCACCAGTTGAAAAATGAAACTTTATTTGTAGTTTTGGGCAGTAGTGAGACCTCACTCGTGCCATAATATGGTCAACAATGGAAAAAAAAAAGTTTGCTCAGCAACTTTCCTGGATGAGTGCATGGGGAAAACAATGTTAAATGTGTCCTTTTGTATTTTTATAAATGCCAAAGATAAAGCTGAGCCAAAGGACAGGATAAGCCTGTTGAATCCATTACACTGGAGAGCTACCTGTTTTAAAGGTCCCATTTACTGCACTTTTCCCACATGCTGACAGCTCCCACAGGTTTTAATGAAATGTTGGTGACATATTTTGGCCGAATTGCCTTTAAAGACGTACTCCGGCGGCTCCAAGACTGCCTCAAAAACAAATGTGTATTGGCCAGAATAGTACATTCTGGCTATTTATCCACAAAAAAAAAAAAAACTGTCATTGCCTTAGACTTGCTTGGAAAGAGCTTTTACATCTTCCACCTACTTAAGTGTGCACAGATCTATGAATATTCTATTTAGCTCCACCCATATTCCTGCCTACCAGTAGCAGATGCTGCAAGGCCAGCCCTCCCTTCTCCTCTGACCTGAGAACACAGAAGACTGCCTTGCTCAACAGCAATGGCTAGTCAAAACATCGGAGTGATTCAGCCGTACATGTACACGCTGCCGATCCCCACCAAAGCAAGCTGGCTCTCGGTGGTCACATCTGGGGGCTGACGGGTGCCCGCTGGGCAGCTTGTTGGGAGCTGGTGGTCCCATGTGCCCGTCGGCCGCCGTGGAACCATGACCTCAGCGTGGCGCACGTAGCCTTGCCCTGGCCATTCTGCCACGTGCCCCCTCACTTGCTTCCCTCCTCCGTCCTCCCTGGCAGGGACGGAATAGAGCACCCGGGGGATTTTGTGTCCCCATTCCCCCCAAAAAACCCCTCACCAAATTGAGTCAAACGAATACAAAACGGACGGGTGGTGGCCTTGGCGCCTTCATTCCCTGAGAGCAGACGTCTCTCTCTGGGTCGGCCTTCCGACTGTGTGCCTTCTATTCATCCGTAGGTGCCTCCGGTACTTCACATGTGTGGGCGTGCCAGCCGGTGGACTCTCCGAGCTGATCGTGCCCCACATGTGCTACAGGGTTCTGGGATATGGTAGCCCCAGTGGTGGAAAACTATGGGCGGCCGCGGTCGGTTTCACACCGTCCCTGGGAAGGGATGCTGGCTGTCAGCGTGGTCAGTGGTAGGTAGAGCGTGCGCCTTCATCCGCAGAGCCACATCGGCTCCTCCCTCTTCCCCTGGGGGAGTGAACTCAGGTGTTTAGCCATGCCCAGTGCTTAGCCTGATTGGTTAGTGCTTAGCCTGATTGGTTAATGTTCTAACCAATCTAGTAGCTAGAAACGCTCTGTCCAAACTCACATTTTTTGTGGGGGTGGAGCTTAACTGGACAGTCACAGCAGAAAAACACAGACTTGGAATTTGGGATTGATTTTGCTCTTGATATGTCTTGTAAGTCAAAAAAAACATGTTACAGACATGGTAACAACAGAAAGAACTTGAATTTTGGCGGAGTGTCACTTTAATTATTATTTAATGATTTCAGCATCATTGTGAATCATCTTTTGAACCCTTCCACAGAACAGTTCATTTCAGTGCATGTCTCTTTACATGTCTAAGGGCTGTATTTAACGCCACCCTCCCTCTTTCGTCACTATTGTTAATCTTAGCTGGCTAGCTTCAAGCTTGGATGGCGAGCCTGAGCCAACTAATGTAATTTGTCCTAAAGAATGAATGAAATAAAGCACTGTTGGTGGATGGGCGTGTGGTTTCAGTGGTCAATAGGCTATGACTGGTCCCTGGAGTACAATAAGCACAGAAACATTCAGGAATGAGTGAATGATAGCCCACGCTGGGTAGCTAGCCACTAAAAATAACATCTAACAGTGACGTATATGGTCAAGTGTTGGTAGATGAACAAGGATTCCAGTGGCCGGTGAATAGAATTTACAGAACACAGCAATCAAAACCGGCCGGATCAACAGTTAAGCTAACACCAGGCAGCCTGTCTGTCAGACTTTTCTCGCCGAAGTGCGCTCTAATGTGGTTAGACTGACTGACTCTGACTGTCTAGCCAAGCTAATGCTAACGGTTCAATGTAACCTCACAACGAAAATATAAAAAAAGATGGAATGATGTGAGATATATTGACTGTGGATTAGTGAACCATGTCTATTAGGGTGACTGAAATTTAGAGAAAATAACAATATAAACTGTGCTTTGTGAGCTAACTCCCTAGTAGCACTGTTAGCGCTGAAGCTCCCCACTCGGCTAGATGTTTTTGGACAGACACCTCCGGCAAGATCAGTTAGGCTGGCCAGTGATAGAGAAGCAGGCTTACGTTTTTGTGATGTACAGGAACAAACTCAGAAGAATTAAAATGGCTCCTCAAAGACAGAAACAATATAAATGGTGTGTGTGTGGGTTTTTTTAAATAGAAGTGAGTGTTTTGATTTTTTTTTTCCAATAATCGTGAGCAATAAATGAATTTCAGAAGGTTAAAACCTACAAAGACACAATTTTTCAGTGAATGGGACTGTTAGTGGGATCATCCTTGTAGCGTGACCTTGAGTTCCAATTTATAAAATTATTTTTTGCTGAAGATTGTTTTTTTTTCAACTCAAAAGTCTGGCTTTTGAAACTGCTTCTCTCACCCAAGAACTAGAGCTGTAACCCTATCCATCAGCCATAAACTGGAAGTTAATCCCTTTCTCCAAGACTCTTTGGCAAAGGAATGTTCTAATTGACAGTTTTATGATTGACATAGTCAAGACTTTGGAAGCCAAGACTCTCCAGTAAACAACCTGTTTAACTGTGCCATCTGGTGGACGAATCAGGAATATTTAACTTTTTGCTTTGCAGTGGAATTTATGCCTTATGGACTATGAACTAACTCATATTCTTTCTCTTAAGACGGTATCTGCCAGCAAAGACCTGATTGAACCCTGGGACGGACAATGGGTTTCAAATGCTTTTATTGATATGATTCGATTTGATATGATTGTGATATGTTCTGCTATTTTCAGGAAGAAATTAATGTTTGCATGCTTATTATCACAAGTTAATTACAGTAGATGTAGATGCATTTTATGCTCCTTTATTGAGTAGAATATCTTAGTCACTAAAGTTTAAGGAATTTATGCTTTTTTCAGCAACATGTGTCTTAAAAGGGGGTCTCACTTCTCAGATCAAATGTCTCTTCCCCTCCTCATTCTTCAGCAGACATTAGCTGCACTTTAACTGACCAATAGAGTTCAAAGCTTCATTGCATTTCCCCTTTTAGTTTGAGTTTATGATCCTTGTTGGAAGAAGCTGAAATATAATTGGGCCACCTCAGGTCTCATGAAGTTTTGGGACCACCTTGCAACACTAGAGAAAACTTAAGTTTTATTGCTCTTTGTTCAGAGTCTGCTATGGGGTGTTGGTCAAGCTGTGAGCAGCTTTCTCTGCTCTTCCAATTTCTCCTATCTTTTTAAAAAGGGCCCAGAGCCTGTCATGCTCTGTGTAAATCCTGTGTCTCTTCTTTAAAATTCAATTTTCTTATTTTATTCTTCTTTTTCTTTAACTTATCGTGCAAGAAGATTTTGTTTATTTTTTTTAAAGCTTAAACCAACTCATTTAAACCACCAACATCGGAAGAAATGAGTTTGTGATGTAATTTGACTTTCTGATGAGACTTTGCACCGTAAACTAATTCCTTCTTCAGTGCATCAGAGAAGACCTCACCCAGCCTGCTGGAGACCAGCCTTTGTGATCCCGGGAGGAGGCCATAACAGTGGTATGGAGTCTCCCCACAGACCCACGCTGGTCCAGTGAAACAGAATCCAGTGGACCCACCTGCTACCCATTGGGACGCAAAGTTTCTGCGGCTGACGGTCTGTTATGTAACTTGTCTTACACTTGTACTTGTGTCTTTACTTGTACACTTGTCTTCAGAATATTCCTGATATAAGTTCTTTGAACCTTGTGATACAGGGCTTACAAGGTCCGCGCTGATCTGTTCACACGCCGACAGGCAGCGAAAAGTAAGCTAGGAGCAGGAAGACAAAAGAAGAGGAAAACAGCAGCCTTGTGTGTAGCAGAATGGAATGTACGCACTCTGTTGGACAGAACAACATCACAGTGCCCAGAAAGACAGACTGCGCTTGTGGCCCTGGAAATAAACAGGTACAATGTAGGCATAGCTGCACTTAGTGAAACAAGATTGCCTGGATATGACAGCTTGGAAGACCATGGGTACATCTTCTTTTGGAGTGGGAGATCAACTCAAGAAAGGAGAGAAGCAGGAGTGGGCTTTGCAGTTAGAAAGGAGATGGCAGCAATGCTTGATGAGGAACTGGTGCCAGTCAACGACAGGATAATGACTATGAGACTCCCACTACAGCGGAAGATGTATGCCACACCCATCAGTGTATATGTCCCAACAATGACCAACACAGAGGAGGCGAAGGAAGAGTTCTACAGTGATTTACGTGAGACCATCAGGCGTGTACCGACTGATGACAGGCTGATACTCATTGGAGATTTTAATGCCAGAGTTGGTTCGGACACTGCGAAATGGAAAGGAGTGCTAGGCAGTCATGGAGTAGGCAAGTGCAATGCTAATGGAGAACTTCTACTTGCACTATGTTCAGAGTACAACCTTTTGATAACCAACACACTATGTAAGCACAAGGACACACATAAGAAGACATGGATGCACCCAAGAGCCAAGCACTGGCACTTATTAGACTACATCATAGTCAGGCAGAGAGACATAAGGGATGTATTGGACACCAGAGCAATGAGAGGCGCGGACTGTGGTACTGATCATGTTATGCTGAGATCTAGATTAAGGATTTGCAGACAAAAACAGCACTGCAGGACGGGTGCGAAGCCACCATGGAAGCTAAACACTAGTGCACTGAAAGGCCAAAAGAAGCAGGAAGAACTTACACAGGAAATGGATGAAAACTTGAAAGACTGGGACATCAACAACTCAGAGAATGACACAGAAGAGAAATGGGCAACACTGAAGGATACTGTGTATCAGACTGTGAGTGATGTATTTGGCCACCCTGAGAGGAAACATCAAGATTGGTTTGATGAGCATGATGAACACCTGAAGAAACTACTAGAAGCGAGGAATACAGCTAGGCAGGAAAACCTACAGTGTAACACTAGGTCGAAGAAGAAGAAATATTCAAAGGTTCAGAGTGAGCTACAGAAGTACACCAGAGAGATGAAGTCCAACTGGTGGGATGAAAAAGCGGAGGAACTTCAAATTGCAGCAGACAGAGAGGACATGAAAGCATTTTTCACAGGTTTGAGAGAAATCTACGGCCCTAAACCAAGAGGATTGATCCAACTAAAGACTATGGATGGTGAAATGGTTTTGCAGGAGAAAGACAAGATCCTGGACAGATTTGCAGACCACTGTGACCAACTACTAAACAACCCTGGAGATCTCACTGAAGAGGCTAAAGAAGCTCTAGTGCAGCGACCAGCTGTATCAAATCTGGATGAACCACCAAATTTTGATGAACTAATGGCAGCTATCAGGACAACACAGGATGGTAAAGCTTCAGGAAGGGATGGAATTCCAGCAGAAGTGTGGAAATTTGGTGGTGTTCAGCTGACCAACTACCTGCACAAGCTCATCCAAGAGATATGGGATGCCCAGAAAGTACCTCAAGACTGGAAGGATGCAAGTATTGTGCCTTTGTTCAAGACAGGTGACAGGAAAGATTGTGGAAATTACTGAGGTATATCACTGCTAGCCACTGTTGGTAAGATTCTCTCACGTGTACTACTGAACAGACTCAATGAACACATCTTGCAGAATGTACTACCAGAAACCCAGTGCGGCTTTAGAAGTGGAAGAGGCACAATGGACATGATTTCTGCTTGAAACAGGTTCAAGAAAAGTGTATCAAACAGAACATGCCGCTTTATGTAGTCTTCATAGACTTCAGTAAAGCCTTCGATACTGTTTCGCAACAAGGACTTTGGCAGGTACTCAAGAAATATGGCTGTACAGAGAAGTTTGTCAGCCTGATCGAGGCACTCCATACAGGTATGCAAGCAAATGTGGCAATGAGTGGTTCAGTATCTAAAGACTTTTCAGTAAGCAACGGGGTGAAACAAGGGTGTGTGCTGGCACCTACACTCTTCTCGCTATATCTGGCAGCCATGCTTGAGGTGGCCTTCAAAGACACTTCAGAAGGAGTATACATTCAAACAAGGAAAGAAGCAGACTTGTTCAGTGTGGCACAGTTTAAAGCCAAGAGTAAGACATCGATAAAGGTAGTAAGGGAAATGCTCTTTGCCAACGACAGTGCTCTAGTTGCACACAGCATGGAAGATATGCAATCTTTAGTGGAGAAATTTGCAAGAGCAGCTAGCCAGTTCATCCTCCACATCAACATCAAGAAGACAGAGTGCCTTTATCAACCACCAAAGTTCCAGTTATCAACATCACTACCAGAAGAGATCAGCATTGGTACAGAGCCACTAGTCAAGTGCAAGACTTTAGAGTATATAGGGAGTACTGTTTCAGAGAATGCTAGGCTGGAGGATGAACTATCTCCCAGAATGGGATGAGCGAGCACTGTGTTTGAAAACTTGAGGGAGAGACTGTGGAACAATCAACATGTGTCTATCTGTGTGAAATGCAAAGTGTACAGAGCGATAGTACTGGCTACTCTATTGTACGGTACTGAAACTTGGACTGTCTACAGAGTGCAGGTGAAGAAACTCCACGCGTACATGATGAGACACCTTTGAGCCATAATGAACATCTCATGGAAAGACAAGATAACCAGCATACAGTTAGGCCCAGAAATATTTGGACAGTGACACAATCTTCATGATTTGGGCTCTGCATGCCACCACATTGGATTTGAAATGAAACAACTACAACGGAATTGAAGTGCAGACTTTAAGGTTTAATTCAAGGGGTTGAACAAAAATATATGATTATACATGTAGGAATTGTAGCTATTTTTATACAAACGCTCCTCATTTCAGGGGCTCAAAAGTAATTGGACAAATAAACATAACCCTAAGTAAAATGTTACTTTTCAATATTTTGTTGAGAATCCTTTGCAGGCAATGACTGCCTGAAGTCTGGAACCCATGGACATCACCAAACGCTGGATTTCCTCCTTTGTGATGCTTTGCCAGGCCTTTACTGCAGCTGTCTTCAGTTGTTGCTTGTTTGTGGGTCTTTCTGCCTTAAGTTTTGTCTTGAGCAAGTGAAATGCACGCTCGATTGGGTTGAGATCTGGTGATTGACTCGGCCAATGTCGGGGCAATGGATCAGCGTTCTCGTCGCGCCCTCCGCCAGTACCCGGGCTCGCCTGGGGAAGCTAATGATCCTACCAGCAGACTAAATTCGAAGAGACGACGCCTCTGTGCCAAGTCAAAGAAGAATCCTAGTCACAGTCCTAAAGCTGAAAGCAAACAGCCCCAAGAGCACTTTGTGGTAGGATCTGCCCTTCGCATATTACAACTAAACGTTGAAGGCCTATCTGCAGCCAAGCGAAGCCTTATCGAAGTCCTCGCCTTCCAACATTCGATTGATGTAATCTGCCTCCAAGAGACTCATATTAGCACAGAGGAAGCTGGCCGCTTCACCATCAAAGGCTTTGACCTCCTGTGCTATGTTCTACATGCTAAACATGGGCGTGCCACCTATGTGCGTTCTGACATAGTTGAAGCAAATCACCTGATAACAACACATTTCTCAGACACCATAATCATTGGTGGCTTCCATATTGTCAATGTGTACAAGCCCCCTAATGCCAACTGGGATCTGCAGGTCTTACCCACCCTACCCCACCCTGCCATCTATGTGGGGGACTTTAACAGCCATCACCCTGACTGGGGGTACCCAGCAGTGGACAGTGATGGGGAGGCACTTTCAGACTGGGCATCCAGAAATGACCTCGCTTTGATATACGACCCCAAACAAAGAGGAACCTTCCACTCTGCTAGGTGGAAGAAGGACTATTCTCCTGACCTGTGTTGGGTCAGCTCTTTGAATGGGGAGCCATATCCTACACAGATCCTCATTCTTGATGATTTTCCACACAGCCAACACCGGCCCCTGCTTGTACACATTGGCCTACAACTTCCAGTCATATACAGCCCAAGGAAGATGCGCTGGAACTTCCGCAAAGCCAACTGGAAGAAATTCAGTGAAACTCTGGACCGGAGCGTTGTTACCATCCCACTCCACACCATCACTGTAGATGAAGCATACAACCGCTTCTGCAGCGCAATCTTCAAGGCTGCCCATACTGCAATCCCACGAGGCTACCGACCCCTCTATGTCCCATGTTTGGACGGAGAAAGTGCTGCCCTTCTATAATCCTAGCAAACATCAGGGGACCCAGAGATAGCAGACCATCTCATTGAATCGCTAAATACAGCCTGGCGAAAGAAATGGGAGGAGACAGTTGCTGACCGGAGCTTTACCCACTCTAGCAGGAAATGTTGGAGCCTCATCCGTCGCCTAGGAGCTGCACAGAAGCCCCCTAGCCAAAGCCGAGCATCCGTCACACCCAACCAAGTTGCATCCCACCTACTGACTATCGCCAAAGCACCCCAAGACAAAGACACCAGAAGAGCAGTTACAACTGAGCTAAAAAAACACCAAAAAATGCCTGTAGAGGAAACGAACCCTGAACCCTTCGAGGCTGCTGAACTGGAGAAAGTCCTACAGGGCCTGAAATGTGGAAAGGCAGCAGGATACGATAACATCTTCCCAGAATTCATGAAAAATCTTGGCCCCCGAGCCCTAACCTGGTTGACACAATTCTACACAAGGATCACACAAACAAACTCGATCCCAAAGAAATGGCGGACAGCAAAGGTCATTGCCATCCCAAAACCTGGCAAAGACCACAAACTACCAGCAAGCTACCGCCCAATCTCCCTACTCAGCGTTCCTTACAAAATCATGGAGCGCCTAATACTGCAATGCATTTCCCCAGAAATAGAGGATATTCTAAGTGTGGATCAAGCAGGTTTCCGCAAGGACCGCAGTACAGGAGAACAAGTACTGGCCCTAACCACCTTCATTGAAAATGGCTTCGAGAGCAGACTGAAGACAGGGGCTGTGTTTCTCGATCTTACAGCCGCCTATGATACGGTCTGGCACAAAGGCCTCCTCCTGAAACTTAAAAAGGCGATCCCTGCTTGGGCAACAGCAATTATAAAAACCCTGCTGACCAACCGAAGGTTCAGAGTCCACCTCAGTCAGAACACAAGTGCATGGAGAATGCAGAAAAACGGACTCCCACAAGGCTCAGTTCTAGCTCCAACTCTGTTCAACCTCTACATAAACGACCTGCCTACTACAAAATCCCGCAAATTCATCTATGCAGACGACATCTGTTTGGCATTCCAAGCACCAGACTTTGAACCACTGGAACGGGTGCTCACGGAAGATCTTGCTAAACTGGACCAGTTCTGCAAAATCTGGCGCCTAAAACCAAGCCCAGCAAAAACCGTCTCCAGTGTATTTCATCTCCACAATGCAAAAGCTGCCAGAGAACTAAACATCCACCTGAGCGGACTCAAGCTTAAGCATGCCCCAAATCCAACTTATCTTGGAGTGACCCTTGATAGGACCTTATCCTTCAAGGAACATCTAAAGGGGACGGCTGCTAAGGTGAAAGTACGAAACAACCTGCTCTGCAAGCTCGCTGGTGCAAAATGGGGGGCGGCAGTCTCCACCCTGCGCACCTCAGCACTGGCCCTTTCATACTCTGTAGCAGAATATTGTGCCCCTGTCTGGTCCAGGTCATCTTACACACACCATGTAGACACCCAGCTCAACTCAACCATGAGAACTATAACTGGAACAATCCGCTCAACACCACTTCCCTGGCTCTCTGTACTGTCAAACATAGCCCCTCCACACATCCGGCGAGCAGCATTAACTCAAAGGATGCTCCAAAAAGTTAAAGATTTTCCTCACTTACCAATCCATGCAGATATCTACACCCCACCCACTGCCCGACTTTCATCCAGACGGCCGATTTGGAAAAACCCTCCCCCAGCTGACTTTACCATCCAGACAGCTTGGCAAGAGGAATGGGAGACCAAGGAGGTCCCAAACAAACAGCTGGTGATAAACCCCAACCAACAGGTCCCGGGCACCAACCTCCCAAGGAGACAGTGGTCTACACTCAATCGCTTCAGGACTGGACATGGCCCCTGCTTGGCCAGCCTTCACAGATGGGGCAGTAGCCCTAGCCCACTGTGCGCATGTGGAGAGGAGCAAACAATGGAACACATCATAGAGGCTTGCCCGCTCCAAAGACTGGAAGGAGGATTACACACCCTCCATACAGCAAACCAGGAGGCAACTGCTTGGCTTTAGGACTTTGCATTCGCTAAATAAATAAAAACTCGGCCATTGCAGAATATTCTACTTCTTTGCTTTAAAAATCTCCTGGGTTGCTTTTGCAATATGTTTTGGATCATTGGTGAAGCGCCGTCCAATCAACTTTGCTGCATTTGGCTGAATCTGAGCAGAAAGTATATCCCTATACACTTCAGAATTCATCCGGCTGCTTCTGTCTTTTGTCACATCATCAATAAACACAAGTGACTCAGTGCCATTGGAAGCCATGCATGCCCATGCCATCACACTGCCTCCACCATGTTTTATAGAAGATGTAGTGCTTTGGATCATGAGCTGTTCCAATTCTTCTCCAAACTTTCTTCTTCCCATCATTCTGGTACAGGTTGATCTTAGTCTCATCTGTCCAAAGCAGGGGTGTCAAACTCATTCCATGGAGGGCCAAGACCCTGCAGGTTTTACTTCCATCCAGTCTCTTCAGCAGGTGTTTTCACTGATCAGCAATCAGTAGGAAGAAATTCAGAGAAATCACCTGTTGAAGACACTGGGTGGAAGTAAAACCTGCAGGGTCTTGGCCCTCCATGGAATGAGTTTGACACCTGTGGTCCAAAGAATGCTGTTCTAGAACTGGGCTGGCTTCTTCAGGTGTTTTTTGGCAAAGTCAATTCTGGCCTTTCTATTTTTGAGGCTGATTAATGGTTTGCACCTTGTGGTGAATCCTTTGTATTTACTCTCATGAAGTCTTCTCTTTATGGTAGACTTAGATACTGATACACCTACTTCCTGGAGAGTGTTCTTCACTTGAGTGGATGTTGTGAAGGGGTTGTGAAAGGATTCTGCGATCATCCACCACTGTTGTCTTCCGTGGACGTCCAGGCCTTTTTGTGTTCCCAAGCTCACCAGTGCACTCTTTTTTTCTCAGAATGTACCAAACTGTTGATTTGGCCACACCTAACATTTCTGCTATCTCTCTGATGGATTTCTTCTTTTTTTTCAGCCTCAGGATGGTCTGTTTCACCTCCATTGAGAGCTCCTTTGACCGCATGTTGTATGTTCACAGCAACAGCTTCCAAATGCAAATGCCACACCTGGAATCAACTCCAGACCTTTTAACTGCTTAATTGATGACAGGTTAACGAGGGAAGAGCCCATGCAGCCTTGTTATTTTTTTTTTTTTTGCAGCCTTCTGAGTCAATTGTCCAATTACTTTTGGTCCCTTGAAAAAGAGGCCGCTACGTATTAAAGAGCTGTAATTCCTAAACTCTTGCTCCAATTTGGATGTGAATACTCTCAAATTACAGCTGAGAGTCTGCACTTTAAGCCCATATTGATTATATAATTGTATCCTGAATATGTTTTCGTAAACAGCTAAAATAACAAAACTTGTGTCACTGTCCAAATATTTTTGGGCCTAACTGTAGAAGTGTTGAAACGAGCTGGTCTACCATCAATGGGGGCCATGCTAATACAGATGAACCTGAGATGGCTCGGACATGTTGAGAGGATGGACCACCAGCTTCTCTCTCGGCAGTTACTCTACTCACAGTTATGCGAGGGCAAACGCAATCAGGGTAGACCAAGGCTGAGATTTAAAGACACTGTAAAAAGAAACTTGAAGAAGTTGGACATAGACAGGAGTTCCTGGCAGCGGAAGGCTAAGGACAGAGCTGTGTGGAGGAATCTGATCAGACCTAAATGAAACAGTCATTGTCGCCCATGACAGACTGCTATGATGATGATGATGAAGTTCTTTGAACCTAATTTTACGCAAACATCCATCAGAATCTCAAAATGCATGTTGTCTTTCGTTAATCTACGTTCTTTTTTCAGAGTAAAACAAATTTTCTATTTTTTTATAAAGTTAATTATCATTTTCTTCATAAAATCACATCCACTTTTCTCAACCAATGCTATTTTATGGTTTTCCAATTTCCAGTATACTGACAAATTAAACTATGCTTCATGTGGTTCCACAAATGCTTGATTCATAAGTAACTCAGTAACAGTCTATGATGCCCATGATACATGTAAATTCTCTGTTTTAAAGTTATGCAAATATGTTAACCTATTCTGACATTTCTTATTAAATCATTGAAAGACATATGGGAGTTATTGTTTGATTTCATGTCCATCTTCTTGATCATCAGAGACAAGAACACTCATTATGAGACTGATCAAATATTTTCAATAGGATTATTAACTCAGGCTTAACTTACCAATTGCTAAATTCTTAAGCTTAAGTCTTAGTGCATAAGAGTTTCCACCTCTATAAAACGTGGATGGTGCCCTAACGAGGAATTGAGTGTGATGAAAGTAAATCTTCATTCCTACTCACATTCATATTTACACTAATACGTGTACCAACATTAATTTACCTATAAAACCCTTTAATTTCACTACATCCTATAATTCACTTTAAAGGCTGGACGTCTGCAGTAAGTCTCCACTCCCTCTCACATTTTGAACCTGGTTTACGTGAACGCAACCTTCAGCTTTACTCTCAGGCAGGTGTCTGCAACCTGTGGCTCTGGAGCCACATGGCTCTTTTGTCCATAGCCAATGGCTCCTTAAGACTTTGACAAAAAATTAAAAACTTTCAGTAAAAAGAGGACACATATTTGTGAGGAAAAAATGACTAGAAAAATAATAAATTCATAAGAAAAGCTGAAAATTTATGCCAAAAATTCTCACAAACTTAGGAAACAGGTTGCACTTTTGAGGAAAATACCACAACAAAATAATAATAATAATAATAAACTTGTGCAAGAAATGGTCACAATATTTCTAGAAACAAACAAGCAAATAAACACAAATTTATTGGAAAAGCTGCCTTTTTTGAGAATAATGTTACAAATTTATGTGAAAAATTCTGCGAATTTACCTGAAAAGGTAACAACCTTACAAGGGAGAAAAGCAGAACTTTATTAGAAAAGCAGAAAATTTATTCCAGAAATATGACAAATTTGGGGGAAAAAGTTGCACTCTCATAGGGAAAAAAACACGCTCGCAAATTTGCCATAAAAAAACCCACAAAATTTCTGAAAAAGCCCACAAATACTGGAAACATCTGATTTTTATGAGTAAAATAATTTCACAAATTTATGTGGAAGGAGGCTGCAGTTTTACCTAAAAAAGGATTTTCAAAGAAAATTTTGACAAATCTATTAGAAAAACAGAAAATGAATCCCATAAATCTCACTAATCTTGGAAAGAAGTTATATTTTTTTTGAGAAAAAAACCTGTTGATATTGATGGTGGCGGGCCACTTTGTACTGGTAATCTTCCTGTTTGACGTCAGTTTTCAGGCTCAGATAGTTTTTCTGAGTCCAGGAGGATTTTGCTGGTGAAAAATCTCTTCCAGTCGTTACTTTAATAGTAGAGGTTGCCTGACCCTCCCAGCCAGCGTGTCCGTGTGGGCCCCACTATAGGTTAAACTGAGCTGTCTTATGGGTCCATGTGGGTTCCATGTAGGCCCCACATGGACTTTACCTGCTTTAAACCCACTGGGCCCACATGGGTTTAATGCAGGTTCCAATAATGGTGGAATCAGAGGCAAAATTATGAGGAAAAAGTTCACCACTTTACAAAAAAAAGTCGCAAATGTATGAGGGAAAAAGTCACTAATTATGAGGAAAAAAAGTGAAAATTTACAAGAAAAAAAAATACAAAATTACTTGAAAAAAGTTACAAACTTGCAAGAATTTTTTTTTTCTTGTATACTTTATTAATCCCAGAGGGAAATTCAGGACATCCACCTGGATGGATGAAGCATCCACAGTATGGCAAATTTATAAGGAAAAAGTGACAAATTTATGTGGAAAAAAATAGAAAAAGTTGCAAATTAACAAAAAAGTAGCAAATATAAAATGAATACATTTAAAATTTATGAGAAAAAAGTTACAAATTTAAGAGAAAAAAAGTCACATTTATGAGAAAAAGTTGCAAGTAAAAAAAAGGTGAAAATTTTGAGAAAGTTCCAAAATTACAAGAAAAAGCAAATCTGCAAGAAAAAAATTCACAATTTTACAAGGAAAACTAATAAATTTATGAGAAAAAGTTGTAATTTTACAATAAAAAAAGTTACAAATTTAAGAGAAAAAAGTCACATGAGGAAAAGTTGCAAGTAAAAAAAAAAAGGTGAAAATTTTGAGAAAGTTCCAAAATTACAAGAAAAAGCAAATTTGCAAGAAAAAATTCACAATTTTACAAGGAAAACTAATAAATTTATGAGAAAAAGTTGTAATTTTACAATAAAAACAGTTGCAAATTTGTGAGAAAGTTTCAAATTTTCAAGAAAAATGTCTCGAATTTAGGGGAAAAAGTCACAAGCTTACAAAAAAATAGCAAATTTATGAGAAAATGGGTTGAAAATGGGTAAACGGGTGAAGCCCATGTGGGCCAACACAGATGGGGCCAACATGGAACCTGCGGACAAACCCACATGGACCCATAGGACAGCCCAGGTTAACCTTTGGTGGGGCCCACGTGGACCCGCGGGCCGGGCTGCTTGACGGTCACTTGTGCGTCAGGTGTGAGTTGCTCCCTCACGTTCCCGTGTTTTCTCGTGCATGCGCATGTAAACTGGGGCTGCTTTAATCAGCGATCGAAAACGCCGCCTGCAGAGTATAAAAAAAAAAAAATGACAGTGCTTCCTCACACAGCCATGCTTTCCCAGAATGGCTAAGCTCGGGCCTCTGAATTTGATCTGCGGGGCTGAACCCTGAAGTATTTTGTAAGTGGATTACAGTAATGCCACGCGGCAGGAGCCAGACGTGGCAGAGTCCAGGCAGAGAATTTGTCCGCCGGGGTTCAAGCGCCAGGGTTCCCTCCAGTCAAACCCTGGGTCATTTCTGTTGTCCTTATGTTCCGACCACCGTCCCCAGTGCTCCCAGTTGCTCCAGCTTGTGTATTGATGATTGACTCTAGGGGGAGCCAGTCTCTTATCAGTTTCATACACCGATTAGGTTCCTCGACATTTGTTGGAAGGCACCCCACCTCTTCATCTCTCTCTCCCTCTCGCACTCTTTCAATGAATACTAATGCAGCGAGTGGGCCCACCTCCCGTCCTCCCATCTTTTCACAGGAATGGGCGGGAGAGGGGAGACGGAGCAGTTCCAGCTCCGTGTTGCTGCTCATGAGGTAGGCAGTGCTGGACTACATGAGCAGCAACAGCAATGCCTTTTCATCCTCCCCCCGAGCAATACTGGTGATACTTTGCGCTGCCACTGCAGCAATGCCTAACCTGTGTGAGTGGCGTCTCACATCAGGCAGGAGTTGAGAGAGAAGGAGAGGGAGCAAGACGAGAGAGGAAAGGACATCTTTGCCAGCTTTTTTTTTTTTTTTTGGTCATCTGGATGGGAAGTCCTTTTTGGGAGGAGAGGCAGAAGAAACCAGAAGGCAGCCAGGGAAGGGGAACAGCTGGCACTAGCCAATCCCCCCTTCCACACACAGACTGGAGACGACGGAGGCCACTGGAGTATTTGCCTTTATCTTCCGTTTTCTCTTCTTTTTTTTCCTCATCGCGCTGCTGGGAGGTGCTTTGCCTTTTCATCTGCTCGCTCTCTCCGTCCTCTGTCTCCTCATCTATTTCGCCATTTACCTGGTCAACAATTTCTTCTATTTATGAGCCAGACTAGGGGGAAGAGAGAGGCGGAGAGACAGAGAAAGAGGAGGGGGATTTTTTAACCCCCCCACCCCCCCCGCCATCCTCTTTTTTTAACCCCTTTCATTCATCCCCCTTTGCACCTCCTCACCATCACTGTCACTTCAAGCCTCTTCTCTCCCCACGCAGCAGCCCACGCTCCCTCCTCCTCCTCCTCCTCCTCCTCCCCTCCTCGTCGCCTCCCTCACTGTCCACCTGTAACTTTGGCTACTTTTTTTTAACTACACCCCCCACCCCCTCTTAATTTCCCCACTTTCAGCAGCTTTTTTTTTTAAATTGGTTTTCTATTTATGCCTTTTTTCCCCCGCGTTTTTATATTTTCCTCTCCTCTCCACCCCCATGCATCTTTTCTTGGCCGACCCTTAATTCTAACCATAGGTAGGTCTACTTAGCGTCTCATGTCTGTCTGGAAGTCTCTGTTGGGTTTGGGTGTTTCTGTGTTTGGTGCGGGGCGCACACCCTGACACGCGCTCGCCGGCCCACAGCCTGGCTCCGGCGCGCCTCCCTTCCCATCCCGCTCTCAGCTGATTCTCGCCTCATGCCATGTCCTCCCTACGTCACCCACCCCAGCCCCTCACCCCGCTCACCACCACCTGCTCGTCCTTCAGTCTGTGTTTTCTGAGTTGGCTTTTCTTTTCGTCCTCCTCAGCGGAGACCCAGAGTGACTCATCAAGCAGACAGCTTCCCAAGCCATCGTCATCGTGGAGCCACATTGTGACTGCCTTGTCATTTCTGTGTTGTTGCACAAAAGTCTTCTCTTCCATTAAAAAAACCTCCCAAAACATCTTAAATATCCACAAGCTCTTTTTGTGTTTGTTTGTTGTTTTGCCGTGACAGGCCTCCAAACTCCACATCTGTCCAAAACTGAGATGAGGTGAAGGTCAAACTGAGAAAGGGCCTTGATCAGCAGCAGCCTAGCACCATCGTTTCAAAGTGCATTTCAAAGCGAGCGCTAGTCCATTCAGTTGGGGTGCCATCTGTGTTTGTACAGCCCTCTGCCTCCTTTTTTTGCTGTCCTCCTTTCCTCTCTCCCCTCCCTCCCTCTCTCTCTCTCTCTCTCTCTCTCTCTCTCTCTCTCTCTCTCTCCCATCTTTCTGACCTGACTTTCATTCCTGCAGACAGACACACAAAGCACTCAAAGAGAATGGACTAGGACAGAAAACTGCCTTTTTTTTTTAATCAACCAGAGGATTCTTTCTCCCTTTCCCCCCGCCACCATACTTTTCCACTTTTTTTCTCCACTCACTCACATTAACCACCTCTCCATGCTTCTGTCCCCCATCATTTTCACCCTCTCACTGCCATCAGAATCAATCTGATTTATTTGTCGCTCCATTTAGGTTTTTTCATTTGCCATGTAAAAAAATTGTCATGTCACGCCACTGACTCGCTTGCATCACAGAGGACTTGGCTGTTTATTTTGCATACTGATGATGTCATTTTGCAATCCACTGTTTCCACTTACTGCAGTATAAGGAGCTGATCATTCGTTCATCATTCTGTGTTTTGTGGGAAGAAGATGAGGGACTGTAAAGCACTATGCTGGCCGTGCAGTAGCTGAACATCTGTGTGTGGTGTGTAGGCTTCAGAAATGCTGAGCAGTAGACAGGTGCATAGCAATGTAAAGAAAACCTCACAACTCATCTCCTTGCCCATCTCCTTTTTTTATGTTTCCATTTTTGTCCTGAAGGAGATTCTCAGTGCTGCTCCTCTGTTTTACATGAAGATAGCTGGAATCGGGACTTTTGAGCAACTGGATATAGATGCTTTTCTGAGGAATCATCTTTAAATCCTGGATTAGATTCAAAAGAAATAATTAAATATTTAAAAAGAAACTGCTCAAAATTCTGGACATTTTTTGACCCCATTTTGAATGGACTGAAGCCGATTTCAGTATTTCTTTTTCAACTATTCAATCCTAATGGGATTTTGCTATCGTGGATTAAACACCCAAGCAACGTCTTTGTCAATTAGCTGAAGTAAAAGCCGTCATTCTTACACTTTCTACATCCTACCAAATCATATTTATTGTCGCTCAGTGCTAAGGGTTAAATAGGTGAGTACGGCTGGCGTGTTGTCAGTGGTGCATGGTTATTAACAGGTGCGCTAGGTGCTGAGATGTTTTTTGTGGATGTGCAGACTTGTCATGGATGTGTGTGAAGGATTTAAATGGTTACTGAGGGATTGTCTTTCTTCTCATAGTCTCTGATTAAAAATGTTCATCTCCAGTCTTCAGCTCTGGGTTTGCATGGCCACGCTACACTCCACGGCCTCTTCTGCCCATGAGATCACTCGCTTCTCACTTAAAACACTCGTGCGCGGTTGTAGTGTGAGAGGGACGTATGTGTGGATCAGTAAGGTAATCTATGTCCCCCTCTTCTCTGTGCAGTTATTTTGGTACCACTTTGCTATAAGACTACCCTAATAATGTATTTACAGTTTGTTTAGAAGTAGGTCAATAATTGGGTTGTAACTCCTCTAGAAATCACAACTAAGCAATTCTAAATAAGTTACAGGACCGTTTTTTCATGCACTCGTACTGGTTCAGGGGACCTTTTGGCCACACATGTTTGCAGTGATGAAACGCTAGTGACTTTTTGACAAATATCGGATGGTGATAGTCTAGCTGATGATCTAAAGCCCCTTTTCCACTAGTGTCAGTACGGTACGGTTTGTCCGCTTTTCCATTAGGGACTGTAACTGTAACAGTTCTGATTTTTCAGAACAGTTCCCATTTTTTCCGAACCGCTAGATTGAGGTTCTATGGGTACCGTCCTGGTGACGTAAAAACACTGCAGGCCACCGACTGATCATAACCTGATGTCTGAGGTTTGACAGACCAAATAAGTGTAGGCTCAATTTTTGGCAAGAAACAGGTCACTGTTGCCATTTTCATCTCATGAGTTATAACAGCTTTTTAATGATTTATAGTGTTTGCAACCTCACTGATAACTACTTATGAACTGTTTTTAGTGATTTATTGGGATTGCCTTATTGTAAAGTGGCACGCTCATTTTTATCTGCTGTTCTTCCAAAGAAATGCTTCAGAAAATGCACACTCACACCCACACTCCTACCGTCCATCTATCCATCATAAGCGCCGCAGCATTTGACCCCTTTCCTCTGATTAACTTTCCTATCATTCGGCTGACATACCATACGTGTGTATGCATGTGCGCGCGGTGCTCGGTCAAGGTTAAAGCCTCTGTACCTGCAAGACCCACCTGGGACCTGCTCCCATAACCCAGGACTGTTACACATTCAGCCTGGCCCTCCTGGAGCACATGTGACCTCTGTAGCCTGTCCGCAGATGGGCACTTAAGCCCAGGTAGTCTGTCAAAGCTGTCACAGCTGCCCCTCTGCAAAACGGATGCTCTGGGTGCAAATTCCACCTCTGACACACGGCTCACTGCGCGCTTTTTGTTTTTGCTGAAATGAACGGGTGAAACCCAATTTTGTGCTGGGCTAGCATCATTCTGACCAGGTGTGGTAAAATGGGTGGTGATGTGGATGTTGTGGTTCAGTTATCAGATTTCACTCGTGCCTCTGAAGAGAAGGCCGGCGGCAGAGTGAGCAGTCACTGTCCAAATGAAACTTGTGGAAGATGGTACAGCTGAGCACCCCTTCTGTGCAGATGTGGAAGTGGGCTGATGGGCCATCACACAACTTTTTTGGTTCTTGACAATTTGCCCCCTTCCTGATTTTTTTTTTTTTTTTGTATTTTTGCATGTTTTTTCACACTGAAATGTTTCATATCATCAAACAAATTTTTAATATTAGACAAAGATAACCCAAGTAAATACAAGTAAATAGTTTTTAAATGATGATTTCATTTATTAAGGGAAAAAAAGCTATCCTTACCTACCTGGCCCTATGTGGAAAAAGTAATTGCCCCCCAATTCCATCATGAATTAACTGTGATTGACCACATTTTTTTTGCAAGTTGAGTTCAATTTCACTAACCACACCCAGGCCTGATTACTGCCAGACCCGTTAAATCCAGAAATCACTTAAATAGAAACTGTCTGACAAAATGAAGGAGGCTAAAAGATCTCAAAAGCAACACCTCATGCCTCGATCTAAAGAAATTCATGAACAGATGAGAAACAAAAACCCAGAACAACATCTAAAGAACTGCAGGCCTCACTTGCCTCAGTTTGGACACTGGTCCATAATTCAACAGTAAGAATGAGACTGGGCAAAAATGGCGTCCACAGGAGAGTTCCAAGGTGAAAGCAACTGCTGACCAAAAAGAACATAAAGGCTCAGTTCACATTTGCCAAAAAAACATCTTGATGATCCCCAAGACTTTTGGGAAAATATTTTGTGGATTGACGAGACAAAAGTTGAACTTTTTGGAAGGCGTGCGTCCCATTACGTCTGCCATAAAACTAACACAGCATTTCATAAAAAGAACATCATACTAACAGTCAAACATGGTGGTGGTAGTGTGATGGTCTGGGGCTGTTTTGCTGCTTCAGGACCTGGACAACTTGCTGT
This sequence comes from Pholidichthys leucotaenia, assembly GCA_020510985.1. NCBI lineage: Eukaryota > Metazoa > Chordata > Actinopteri > Cichliformes > Pholidichthyidae > Pholidichthys > Pholidichthys leucotaenia. Next base: position 403,715,878 of record CM035838.1, read on the forward strand.
AATTGATGGAACCATGAATTCTGCCAGAAAATCCTGAAGGAGAATAGTCCAGCTTTCATGACCTCAAGCTCAAGCCCTCCAGTGTGGCTGAATTACAACAATTCTGCAAAGAAGAGTGGGTCAAAATTCCTCCACAGCACTGTAAAAGACTCATTGCCTATTACTGCAAATGCTTCATTGCAGTTGTTGCTGCCAAGGGTGGCACAACCAGTTATTAGGTTTCGGAGACTATTACTTTTTCACAGCACTGTATAATATTCCTGAAAAGTGTGACATACAGTTCCACTCTGGGATCTAGTGCTGTTTATGCATCTAGATTATTTTTCCTGTGTGTTGCCCAGAGAAACTCGGCAGCAGAGCTAATGCCGCCGTGATCCAAAAACAGTTGTGCATGAATATTGTCCTGCAGGAAGAACTTTGTAGCGTTCACATCCTCAAGCTGAAAGAAGCAAGTGGCAAGCTGACACTGCAGCTCAGGCAAGAGAGAAGTCATTAATGTTTACATCCTGTAATACTGTCACAAGCACAATTCTCTAGTCACCGCTACTTGACATGATCTTTCACAGTGATGCCATGCACTGATACAGTTGGTGAATATAGATGGTAGAAAGAAAATGGATCCCACTTAAAATGGCTCGCTACTATGTATTTTAGGGACATTGCAGAAAATAAAAATCCTATTTTCATGCCACGTTTTACTAAAATGAGGGAACGAAATGGTTTTTTCATTCAAACATTTTACCTATTTTGCTCCAACGTTGTAATTATTTTGTTCACATTTTAATTAATTAGCTTATGTGTAAGAATTAATAACAGTTCTGACACTACCGACCACTAATTAGTTTTCGCTGTCAACAAAATACACACCTGCCAGGTGTTGCACCTGCCTGTTGAAGCAGCGCTGACCTCTGTAGTTTAACTGGAAGTAAAGAAAACAAGAGGCACCTCCAGCAATAGCATCAAGCCTCATTGTGAAGGTATAAAATAGTAATGTAATTAGGCAATGTTACACAAGAGTGAATGCAGTATCAGTGAATATATAACTGTGGTGATTCGGTCATATATTCATGATACTGCATGACCGCAAGTGTAATATTGGTTTTATACAGCAGTTCCCCACACACAGTTTATTAAATGTCAACAACACAGGACAAAATATTATGATTTTTGTTCGTTTAACCAGTTTTTGGTCTGCCGAGAAAAATAGTTGCTTCTGAATGTTCCCAGTTAGCTGCTAAGTAAGCACCTCAATGAGCATAATATAGAAAAGAATAGCCCTATTGTCACTTCACACCCATGTAACCAAATTAAATATTCTCCAGTGCAGAAGTCAGTTTATGGTTTACATACATACCAGTCACCTGTTGAGTAGGGTTTGTTGCTCTGATGACTTGCGCCAGTGGCTAGTTAGAAATTTAGCTTCCGCACATTTTCTTGTTAGTTTCCAGGCACTTTGCTCGCTTTTCTTGGCATTTTCAGATGAAACAAAGAGTCCATCATCACAAAGGTATTATGGCTGACTAATCAAGACAATAAATCCAACTGTAGCTTGTCTATTTTTATTGTAAACAAATGTGAAATATATTGCGGGATTTCCAGGTCACGGAGTTCTGGATTTTTCAGACCATCTCTTTTCAAACAGCGCCTCACTGTGGAAATTAAGGTATCTGACACAGTGTTACAATTCTCACATATTGTAAGAAACCACTGATATTAACTATAAAGATTATTAGAACACAGCTGAAATGGAGTGATACATATTCGGTGAAACATCCAAGTGCTAATATCAGGGAATATAGTAACTCCTGGAATCCCTATTGTCCAATCAGATTGCTCGGTGGGAACTAACTTTTGTATAATGCCCAATATGCTGATGTGCATGCAATGCATACACGCAGCGATGCACTTCTATTGGCAACACTTAAAGAAATCAGGAAAAATAATGGCAGAAAAGCTTATATAGGTTCTTTAAAATAAAGCTTTCTGCTAACCAGTTTAACTTTAGGAACTTATCCGAGTCAAGACTGTCACAACGTGAGAATGAATGGATTAAAATGTGGGAATGAAATGGTTAAGACAATGGGAATGAATTACATTACCCACATATTAACAGTCCCTAACATTTCCTTTGTGGCTCACCACAAAGTTTACAGACTTTATTTTTCAAAGATACTTTTTCACAATTCCTTTAACGATAGAATGCTGCTCAGTTGTTTGTGATTTTTTTATATTCGGGGTAAGGCAAACATATCTGCAGATGAGATCTCAAAATCTGGAAGAGTACAGTAACAATTGATGTATATCACTGTAAATACCTTCAGTGTTGTTCATTTGACTAATTAATAAACCGCCCCAGTTTTATCCGACTAACTATTGCAGTATGTCGCCGTTTTGATGCTAGCAGACTTGCGAGAAAGAGAAGCCTGCCAAACATCTCGAAACGGAGCTTAAGAGATTTTGCAGGCACCGTGTTTGCAGTCGTCATTGATAAATAGGCCAGGAGAGGAGACAGCGGGGGCTAAGGAGATTCATAATCCTATCCCCTCTTCCTACTGATTTTCTTTCTGTCTCCCTCTCCCCATGTGCTTCTTAATGAGACAACAATACAACTCCTGCGTCTGGCTCTGGGCGCCGCATCTGCCTTAACGAAGCCAGCAACAGCACTCCATTAGCTAACTTCCACCACGTGCTATCTAGGGATTACAGTATCCTAAAGAAATAACTGCACATCAGAAGTTAAAGGGGCAGTTCACCTAAATGTGCACACATTTCCTCTGGCCTGCAGCGCTATTTTCTAATCTGTTGCTGAGTTTTTTCCCCTGTTGTATTTTTTGATGCCTTGAGCCTCACGAGGCAAGTGCCATTTCATCATATCATATTCTAAAAACATCTCAAAATTTGGAAATCGTGCACCAAAACAACCTAAATGGATAAGTGGCACTAAAGGCCAGAGAGGAAAAACTGTAGATTTGATTTGGGGCTGATCAGTCCCTTTAAACTCGACTTTCTATGAGCTAAAACTTAGCACCTCAGACACCCATTATCTGTGTCTTGCTGCAGTACCCCCTCATCCATCATCCCATTTATAAATGAATGAATCAGTCTGTGGAGCTCCATCTAAAGCTCGTAACGTTCTGCAGCGTGTGCCTCCGAATGCCGTTCCGCCATTAGCGAGTGAGCAGGAGGCCTATGTGGGACGACTTGACAAGTACATCTCCATTTTTTTCTTTATTGGCAGTATATTCACTTCAAGGGAATGGAATATGGGTCATGATCTGATATAAAAAGGCTGCTCAATAATTTATCGGCGCTGATTAAGAGGAAGGGTATCGACACAGACGGCGTCCATGAGAAGAGATGCGCACCAAAGGGCGTTTAGGCAAACTGACCAGTTTAAGAGGAACACCTGTGAGGTTTTTATTTTAGTGAGCCATGCAGTCGCCCTTCTCTTTTCATGTGTCATCACGTGATGAGTGTGTTTATCAGCGAGTGTACACGTTGCTTGTGTGCGGCCCATCAGTCTATTAAATATGGAAAGTACAATCTGTTACCCCGCAGAGACTGCTTCATTATTCATCAGCATATCCCACTTAATCATTTATTTACCTAAAGTATGGCTCACACTCTTCCCCTATAATTTAGATGCTCATATGGACTCATGATGTCTGAATTTTGTATAATCAGCACCGATAGAAGCCATTTGTTATTCTGATATAGATGGGATGAAGGCAGAGACAGTTTTGTACTACAGTACATTTCCAGAAATGTATTATTTATCATATTGGGCTGGATTCGCCTCAGATCAGACTCTTGTATCCCTGCAGAAACACACACACACATGTTTACTAAATCGAGATCTGAGTTGCATTTAAAAAAGATGAAATTTAAACAGAAATGCTCTCGGATTTGGATTGTAAATGATACTAAAGAAACCTGCTGATTTATTCGTTTGAAACTCTCTTCAGTTAATCTAATTGATTGATTCTAAAGGGAGTGGGTCAGAGGTTGCCCAAGCGTAGCATGGCTTTATTAGAGTCCAACTGCCTGTGACCTGCTTCTAACCCTGTCCTCCCTTTTCCCTTTGCAATAACAGACCATCGTCAGGAAAACAAGCAACTCTGAACGTCTCCTCAGAGGAACAGAAGTGAGGCTGCTCCTGTGGAGTACAATTACCTCCAAATTGCTGCTTTGCCCAGTTGACCCGACGAGGATTTTACCTAAAACCGCTGTGAGTCCTTGGTGCCGACTACTTGTTCATAACACAGGGTTACAAAAATATTTTTTTTGTAAGTTGTCTGTGTTTTTCAACTGATTTAAGACAATTTTGCACCGCTGAATCCGAAAATGACATCCGTTTCTCTTGATCAGGTTTAGTAAAAACCTGTACTTATTTAGTACTTACTTAGTACTGTGCATGTACTGACCTTTATATAAAGGTAAGTACATGTAAATTGAATGTTATGTCATCATTGTTCAAAATTCAGAGAATTTCAAGACACAAAGAATTTTGCGTCATATAAAGTGAAAATACCCGTACATGTAAACAAAAACGTATAAAACATGTGGCCATAATTCAAAAAGTTGACCTGATTGAGCAAAACCAATGTGATTTTTGGATTCATAACATCAAAATTGTCCTAAATCAGCTAAAAAAAACCCTTAGACAATAAATTTGGTGTTGACCAGTGTAATCCCAGCTGAACGGCTGAGGAGGAAAGATGGATCTCAGCCCTCCATTCATGAACATCTGTATTTGCCTCAAAAAAAACCCACATGCCTAATGAGGTGTCCTTGCAGAGGGGTGTGATTCAATTAATCATAAAGACTAGACCACATTTAGGTGATAAAGTGAATGTGGTTAATGCAAGCAAACCTATTGTACTGACACCTGAAAGTGATGAAGGGCTACTCAATTTCTAAGTTAATTAAAATCACATTTCTAGTAATTGGCTGATAATGTTGACATGAGGTATTATTCCAGGCTGTTAGCCCAGTCACAGGAAAGAAAATCCTCCAAGATCAGTTACAGTTTATTAGGGATGCACTGATTTATTGGCTTAATATTGGATGAGCTGATTTTGTTGACTGATGGCTGATGACATCAGCCCCGTTTCCACTACAGGAACCAGGAACCAGTTTGGGGGGGCAGAAACATGGTAAGGGCCAGTTCTGTATCTGGTCCTGTCCCCTGTCCTGTCTCCATTATGGGAGTAGGAGTCATCAGCCTCCTGAGGACTTGTTTGTAGCATAATCATCTGACAGTTTCAACTGGGATGCAGTGCAGCAAAGTAAAATACGTCCAAAATACATTGAAATGATTATACACAAAATGAATGTAGCGTGAAGTGCATGGGACCAACTTACCACCAGCATAGCTGTGCGGGCAGCACTAGCAGGAACTCCGTCCCCAGCTGGCTGACAGTGTGTTAGCACTCTCAGGCTGCAGACGATCCTGTGTCTTGCCTTTCTGTTGTGTCTGTGCTACCCCAATGCATGTGTGGCCGCATATCATGTACAATTGATCTGGCTGCTTTTCTCAGCAAACGTGAGTTCACAACCCAGCCAAGGACAGTGGTAGCAGCTGGTGTTACGCACTGTGCCGCGCCGCTGTAATGCTCATTTCCTCCTGAAGCTCTTGTTGTGCGTCCGCATATGCCAAGCAATCGGTTAGACCGACTGCCGTCACAGTAGGATTATTATAATTTTTTAAACATTAGATCTTCACTATTATCTTTTTTTTGTCAAATTTGGTGCTTCTCATTTCCTTCTGTTTTGATTATGTCGCGATGCTGAGTTTTATCCAATCAAGTATGCTCCTACCCTCACCTATGATCATGAACTTTGGGTAATGACCGAAAGAATGAGAATGTGGATACAAGAGGCTGAATTGAGCTTTCTCCATAGGCTTCCTAGACTTAGCGATAGGATGAGGAGTTCAGTCATCCAGGAGAGGCTCAGATTAAAAACTGCTGCTCCTCCACATTGAAAGTTGCCAGTTGAGGTGGTAAGGGCATCTGATCAGGATGCCTCCTGAATGCCTCCCACTTGAGGTGTTTTGGGCATGTCCCACTGGGAGGAGACTCCGGGGCAGACCCAGGACACGCTGGAGAGACTATGTCACTCAGTTGGCCTGGGAAGGCCTTAGTGTCCTCTCTGAAGAGCTGGAGCAGGTGGATGAGGAGAGGGAAGTCTGGGCTTCTCTACCTGAACTGTTGTTTCCACAACCCACATCCCTGGAAAAGTGGTAGAAAATGATGAATGAATGAAGGAATGAACATCGAGTTAATCTGAAACCCCACCCGGCAGATTTCAGGGCCTCTTTGAAGTACCTACCTCAGACCAGGGCCTGAAAACTTCCCCTTTTGTGAAGGTCCCTGCAGAGACCCACCGCAGGGGAAGTTCCTGTTAATTGGTTCCCGGTTCCCATAGAACAGGGGTGTCCAATCATGTTCCATGGAGGGCCAAGACCCTGCAAGTTTTCTCTTCTACCCAGTCTTTTCAGCGGGTGTTTTCACTTATCAGCAACCAGTGAGAAGAAGCTCAGGGCAATCTGCTGTTGAAGACACTGGTTGGAGGTAAAGCCTGCAGGGTCTTGGGCCTCCATGGCACATGAGTGGACACCCCTGCTGTAGTAGAACTGGAGCTGTTTATCTAGAGTGTCTGTTGTCATATTAAAGTTGTTTTATACGTCTGTGTTACTGAATTTGGGCTCATTCAGATATGGTGTGGAGAAGGGCTGGAGTACTTCAGAGCAGCACCATATAACTTTCCTGTTCATGGTAGGAATACAGACAAGACTACAGTTGGGACAGTTTGTAGCCTTGGTCCCAGTAGCCAATCACAGGCTGCTTTGTTAATTGGTGACTAAAGTCATGCCCTGTGATTGGCTAATGGGGCTCAGACCTTAAATGTACCAGTCGTAGCTTTTTCAGGAAGCGCAAAGGTACATAGTGCCATTGTAGGTGATGTAGGCCCACTCAGGCTGTGGAGGAAGTGACATTCACCTGGTCAGAGGTTGATGAACCATCAAAATGATTTTGAAATTGTTATTTTAAGGTGAAAATGTTACATAGTCTTGCTTTAAGAATGTTCAGTTATGTTTTTTATAAAACATAATTCTTTGTTGCCCTGGCATTAGAGGCAGAATAGATGATAACAAAAGCAGTCACCATCACTGCCATCTGAAAAGTTGGGACATCGCTACAGTTTACCCTAAATTCATATACAGTACAACCTTGAGGATGTTCAAACCTAAAATAAATCCCTGGAAAATGGACAATATGGGACATTTAAACCAGGCAACTCTACTGGATAATAGACTTTGTATATTTGAATTTCTTTATTAATTTACAACAATCAGCTTTCAGGTTTCAGTCTGCTCATTAATATTAATGAAACCCCTGATCTGTTGGATAAAAGTGTTTTGAGTGGGCCAATCTCAAGACGGGAGCAGTCGGGTTGGGTTTGTTTTGCTAACATTGAGAACTGGAGGTGGGGCTAGTTGGTTTGTGACATCATAAAATCCGTTCATTTCTTTAAGAGTGTGACTAAATAAAAGCAGTGCATAGTTCTTTGTGAAGTAAGAGTTTCATTATTTTAATGGTGCACATGTGAAATGCTTATATTTTATGAGGCCCACAAAAACACCTTTATACACAATATAGGACCTTTAAATAGTGCGAAAGCCTAATGAGCCTTTTGGCAGTCTTCATTTTCTTCTCAGAAATCATAAACCCTATTTATTAGCAGTTTCAAGTGGGAACACTTCTCATTTGTAATATTATCGTCCGCTTTGCGTGTCAGCCGTAGAGCTTTAAATAATAAATAATAGAGAGAAACGATCTGTAGAAAGTCAGCAGTCATCACCTGCAGACAACAGAAAAGGCTGAATTGTTCCTATTAATTCTGTTCAAAATACAGTAGCATCCCACAGTCAATAATCATTGTCTTTCCTCTCATGTTGATTTTAGTTCAGCCTCCCTCAGTCTGAGGCTATGAGACGGAGAGAGGAGTCCCAGGCCGCATCATCATGCCACTTCTGAGACGCTGGGATGAGACTTTGGCTGGCAAAACACAAGGTAAGACAATATTGATGCATGTGGCCGAGCTCTTCTTAGTTTTCTCGAGCCGTCCCTGTGGAGAGCCACTGAAACGACCGGTCTTATCTCACCTGTGTGTGTTTGTGCATCTGAGTGGCCCTCTCCTAAAGCTCAGTGATGAATGTTCCGAAACTTCGGCAGGGATTTTTTTTCCTTTGTATCTTACACCACACCTGCTCGCGGGTCAGGATAATGGTTCAAGGTGGAGCCCACGGAAATAACAGTTTAAGCCTCTTTTTTTTTTTTTTTGCACAATGTGCACTTTGATCAGTGGCATGTGTCAGCATAGAGACATCCACCATGACCCAGCCCCACTGACTATCGGGCTCATTTGCATAGCCCTGCAAGCATTGATCAGGCAATTAAAGGATTTGTTGGGACAGAGTTTTGTTGCAAAAAGGCTGTGACTAGGACAGGTTTGCGTGTCACTGTGGTGCTCTGTTTATGTGTGAGAGAGAAAAAAAACAAGGGAAAGTGAGTGTTTTTTGTGTGATAAGATAAAGGAAGACATAATTCTTTCTGTCACAGCACCAAATTATACAGAGCAAGTGTTTTTGCCACAAGGGCCTGTGAAAGGTCATTTACATATCATCAGACTTCGTTTTCTCCTATAAACTCTCCTTAAGTTATTTTTTTCAACTACCCCTTTTCTTCTCCCCCTTTTCTTTCTGTGCACTATTAATCTCCCATGATGTTAAAGAGACTGAGATTTCTTTTCTTTTTTTGGTGGTAGTCAGTGTTTGTTGGGGGTTGGGAAATGAGTAAAGGGATGATGGACTGTGTGCACAGTGTGTATAGACACAATAAATAGTCTCATTACACAGATACTCACACTGGTTAAGGCCACTGAGTTAGCCAGAGGCTTTGTAATGACGTATTTTAACCAAGGAGACTGATAACCAGTATTTGGAACTGATGCACGTTTGCTGTAAGTATTCCAGTTTTAGTGCCAACATTTTGAAATCTCATTTAAATATTTTCCATGGACACCATTCAAATTTTGGCATCTTTATTACTACTGATTACTGTAGCGACACAAATACTGTATGTGCATGCTCTCATAATCTGGTTTGCTATTTGCCAGGGCCTAATGTATGCATGATTTCATTGAGCTGCCAGGAACCAGAGAAGAAAATGAGGCTGTGTGGGTAAATGTGTCACATTTTACAACAGGCATACATGCGCTTATTAATTAATATGCACTCTTCCTTCCCAAAGAGCAAAAGGCCATTCAGAATCTGTTAAAAACCAATAATCAGAAACATCTGAAGATCTGCCAGGCTCAACAACTGCCATCAGCAGTTAATGCTGGAGAGATGAATTAGTGGTGATAGTGAATCTAATTAAAGTGGGCCTGCTCACTCCTCTTCCTGGACTCTAAGTGATAAGGACCTGTATTCATGCAGCGCTATTGTAATCTCAATGACCACTCAAAGTGCTTAACTAGTAACTATATTAACCCTCTATTCAATGAGCTTAACAGACACCTACAACCAATTTAGAATCACTAATTATCCCAACATGTAAGTTTTGGACTGTGGGAGGAAACCAGAGCACTTGGAGTAAATGCATGCAAGCAGAGGTAGAAGGCAAACTACACAGAAAGGATATGTCCTGTTAGCCTGGGGATTAAAACTAGCAACCCATTATCAGGATTTCCACTGATAACATTTCTACATAAAATTGAGCCGCCATGGTAAGAAAAAAAGTATAATTTTGAAAAAAGAGCCGCACAGGAGCCAATTTAAAAAAAATGAGAAAAGAAATGCAAAGAAGATGCCAAAGATGTTTGCCACCCCTGACATATACTGTATATATATATACAGTGGGGTAAAAAAGTATTTAGTCAGCCACCAATTGTGCAAGTTCTCCCGCTTAAAAGATGAGAGAGGTCTCCAATTTTCATCATAGGTATACCTCAACTATGAGAGACAAAATAAGAAAAAAAAGATCCAGAAAATCACATTGAAGGATTTTTAATGAATTAATTGGTAAATTCCTCGGTAAACTAAGTATTTGGTCAATAACAAAAGTTCATCTCAATACTTTGTTATATACCCTTTGTTGGCAATGACAGAGGCCAAACGTTTTCTGTAAGTTTTCACAAGGTTTTCACACACTGTTGCTGGTATTTTGGCCCATTCCTCCATGCAGATCTCCTCTAGAGCAATGATGTTTTGGGGCTGTCGCTGGGCAACACAGACTTTCAACTCCCTCCAAAGATTTTCTATGGGGTTGAGATCTGGAGACTGGCTAGGACACTCCAGGACCTTGAAATGCATGTTATGAAGCCATTCCTTCGTTGCCCGGGTGGTATGTTTGGGATCATTGTCATGCTGAAAGACCCAGCCACGTTTCATCTTCAATGCCCTTGCCGGTGGAAGGAGGTTTTCACTCAAAATTTCACGATACATGGCCCCATTCATTCTCTCTTTTACACAGATCAGTAGTCCTGGTCCCTTTGCAGAAAAACAGCCCCAAAGTATGATGTTTCCACCCCCATGCTTCACAGTAGGTATGGTGTTCTTTCTCCTCCAAACACGACAAGTTGAGTTTTTACCAAAAAGTTCTATTTTGGTTTCATCTGACCATATGACATTCTCCCAATCCTCTTCTGGATCATCCAAATGCTCTCTAGCAAACTTCAGACGGGCCTGGACATGTACTGGCTTAAGCAGGGGGACACGTCTGGCACTGCAGGATTTGAGTCCCTGGCGGCGTAGTGTGTTTCTGATGTAGCCTTTGTTACTTTGGTCCCAGCTCTCTGCAGGTCATTCACTAGGTCCCCCCATGTGGTTCTGGGATTTTTGCTCACTGTTCTCGTGATAATTTTGACCCCACGGGGTGAAATCTTGCGTGGAGCCCCAGATCGAGGGAGATTATCAGTGGTCTTGTATGTCTTCCATTTTCTAATAATTGCTCCCACAGTCAATTTCTTCACACCAAGCTCCTTACCTATTGCAGATTCAGTCTTCCCACCCTGGTGCAGGTCTACAATTTTGTTTCTGGTGTCCTTTGACAGCTCTTTGGTCTTGGCCATAGTGGAGTTTGGAGTCTGACTGTTTGAGGTTGTGGACAGGTGTCTTTTATACTGATAACGAGTTCAAACAGGTGCCATTAATACAGGGAACGAGTGGAGGACAGAGGAGCCTCTTAAAGAAGAAGTTACAGGTCTGTGAGAGCCAGAAATCTTGTTTGTTTGTAGGTGACCAAATACTTATTTTACTGAGGAATTTACCAATTAATTCATTAAAAATCCTTCAATGTGATTTTCTGGATTTTTTTTTTCTCATTTTGTCTCTCATAGTTGAGGTATACCTATGATGAAAATTGGAGACCTCTCTCATCTTTTAAGTGGGAGAACTTGCACAATTGGTGGCTGACTAAATACTTTTTTGCCCCACTGTATATACAGTTAGGCCCAGAAATATTTGGACAGTGACACAATCTTCATGATTTGGGCTCTGCATGCCACCACATTGGATTTGAAATGAAACAACTACAATGGAACTGAAGTGCAGACTTTAAGGTTTAATTCAAGGGGCTGAACAAAAATATATGATTAAACATGTAGGAATTGTAGCTATTTTTATACAAACGCTCCTCATTTCAGGGGCTCAAAAGTAATTGGACAAATAAACATAACCCTAAGTAAAATGTTACTTTTCAATATTTTGTTGAGAATCCTTTGCAGGCAATGACTGCCTGAAGTCTGGGACCCATGAACATCACCAAACGCTGGGTTTCCTCCTTTGTGATGCTTTGCCAGGCCTTTACTGCAGCTGTCTTCAGTTGTTGGTTGTTTGTGGGTCTTTCTGCCTTAAGTTTTGTCTTGAGCAAGTGAAATGCATGCTCGATTGGGTTGAGATCTGGTGATTGACTCGGCCATTGCAGAATATTCCACTTCTTTGCTTTAAAAAACTCCTGGGTTGCTTTTGCATTATGTTTTGGATCATTGTCCATCTGTACTGTGAAGCGCCGTCCAATCAACTTTGCTGCATTTGGCTGAATCTGAGCAGAAAGTATATCCCTATACACCTCAGAATTCATCCGGCTGCTTCTGTCTTTTGTCACATCATCAATAAACACAAGTGACCCAGTGCCATTGGAAGCCATGCATGCCCATGCCATCACATTGCCTCCACCATGTTTTACAGAAGATGTGGTGTGCTTTGGATCTATTCCAATTCTTCTCCAAACTTTCTTCTTCCCATCATTCTGGTACAGGTTGATCTTAGTCTCATCTGTCCAAAGAATGCTGTTCCAGAACTGGGCTGGCTTCTTCAGGTGTTTTTTGGCAAAGTCAATTCTGGCCTTTCTATTTTTGAGGCTGATTCATGGTTTGCACCTTGTGGTGAATCCTTTGTATTTACTCTCATGAAGTCTTCTCTTTATGGTAGACTTAGATACTGATACACCTACTTCCTGGAGAGTGTTCTTCACTTGAGTGGATGTTGTGAAGGGATTCTGCGATCAACCACCACTGTTGTCTTCCATGGACGTCCAGACCTTTTTGAGTTCCCAAGCTCACCAGTGCACCCTTTTTTTTCTCAGAATGTACCAAACTGTTGATTTGGCCACTACTAACATTTCTGCTATCTCTCTGATGGATTTCTTCTTTTTTTCAGCCTCAGGATGGTCTGTTTCACCTCCATTGAGAGCTCCTTTGACCGCATTTTGTATGTTCACAGCAACAGCTTCCAAATGCAAATGCCACACCTGGAATCAACTCCAGACCTTTTAACTGCTTAATTGATGACAGGTTAACGAGGGAAGAGCCCATGCAGCCTTGTTATTTTTTTTTGCAGCCTTCTGAGTCAATTGTCCAATTACTTTTGGTCCCTTGAAAAAGAGGCGGCTACGTATTAAAGAGCTGTAATTCCTAAACCCTTGCTCCAATTTGGATGTGAATACTCTCAAATTACAGCTGAGAGTCTGCACTTTAAGCCAATATTGATTATATAATTGTATCCTGAATATGTTTTCGTAAACAGCTAAAATAACAAAACTTGTGTCACTGTCCAAATATTTCTGGGCCTAACTGTATATAAGATAAGATAAGATAAGCTAAGCCTTTATTAGTCCCACAATGGGGAAATTCCAGGATTGCAACAGCACAGGGATAGCAGCACTCAGAGCAACAATCGGAAGGCAAGAAAAAACAAGAACATCTAGTAAACATTTGTACATATTACTATAAATATATATATATATACAGACACGCAGTGCGGAGCATTGTGGTTGGTGAATGTGCAGCAGAAAGTCTAAGCTCTCTCTCCGCAGATGCGGCGGCCCAGATGGAAGTCTTTGGGCATGATGGTGACCCTCTTAGCGAAGAAGAGACCCACCAGGTAGGCCTCGCTGGCCTCCTGCAGAGCCATGACGGCGAAGCTCAGGAAGCGCAGGTCGGTCTTGAAGTCCTGAGCGATCTCCCTCACCAGGCGCTGGATGGGCAGCTTACGGATGAGCAGCTCCGTGGATTTCTGGTAGTGACGGATCTCTCTCAGAGCCACAGGCCTGTAACGGTGAGGCTTCTTCACTCCGCCGGTGGCCGGAGCGCTTTTCCGAGCAGCCTTGATGGCTAGCTGCTTCCTGGGGGGCTTTTTCCTCCAGTAGATTTTACGGGCGGTCTGCTTGGTTCTTGCCATCGCTCTTTATTATTCTGTCTTATATTTCTTGAACGCCGCCTAAACTCCAGCCCGGCACCCGTGTCGTTTTCGCTACAGCTCCCGGTATGTCGAGTTTCCCCATTAGCACCGGGCGGCGGCCGAGTGCTAGCTAGCACCAGCTCCTCCCTGCTGTAACGTCTCCCGCTGTAAACAGTAGCTTCGTCCGCCGACTCGGGAGACCCCTGAGGCGATCTGTGTGTCCATGATATATATATAGAGTGAAAGGTGTAGAAAGAAGAAGGAAGATAAAAAAAAGGCTGCTGCAACGGGCAGCCAACTCGTGTGGCGCCACCGGTCCGGCGGAACCGGAACCGGAAAAAAAAAAAAAAAAAAAAAAATATATATATATATAAAGTATATATATATACGTATACAGTATATGCTAAGGAAATAAATTAAGGACTGTGACTCTGCAAGCATGCAGGTAAACGACACAAGTCAAAACAGTCACTCCCGGCAGTGGGTACGGTCGAAGTCGGGAGCGAGCCACTCTCCTGACAGTTCCAGCCGACAGCCAAGTGTATCTAGTGTTGCTGTCCGAGAGACAAAACTGAATCTGTGTACTCTCTCCCCTGATGTCAGAGTGAAGCATGAGTGTACTTTCAATGGAGAAAAAAATAGAAAACATATTTAAGTAGTGGAGGTAGTGATGGGCAAATGATATTGACGCTTTGGAGCTTGTTGCACGTTTCCTGAAGCGGAGTGATTCGAAACACTGTCGGAACTCATATCAAGACACTAGTGTCACGCTTCACTTCACACTTTATTGACTCAATATATTTAGAAGTGTTCATCAGCTCAGAGCGTCTTGTTGTTTGTATAGACTTAGTCCAAGTTTTAAATAAAGGTTTCTAAATGAACCTGAACTAACTTTTACACTTCCTAGTCTGTCATTTCTAGCAGTGACAGAAAACAAACGGAAAGTTGTCTATCATTCTGACAGATTTTTCCGCCATTATTAAATAGAGATTATCAAGCCTATCGTCTCATTTTATGTAATTATCCACTGTGGAGGCATTTATCGTGGTTTCAACCCACTAATGGACAATAATGAGTCACTTAGCTAGGTTAGGTTCGATATGCAGGCTAACTGAGGCAGAGGCAAGGGTAACTGAATTGTTGAGGATTTACTTCACCAACCACTACAATATTAACTCATTAATGTTCATTATTATGTACCTGGAGCATTATAATGACCAAGATTCATGAAGTCAGTGACTTTAAACCATCAACATCCTTAGGCCTTCAGACAAACTAAACCTGCCAACATTTGGATTTCAAAATATGGAAGGTTTTTCCTGTTGTCTGGATGGTGAGGAGTGTTCTGAAAACTGTAAATATATAGAAACTATAACAGAAATAACTGCATCTTTGGTTGTTTTAGTTAATTTTATTTCATTAAATATAAATTTATTAATACTTTCGTTTCTTTGAAATCAAAGTTGAAATTATTGTTCTCTTCTGGCTCTGCAAAATTATGATCAAAAGTTTGAATTATATAAGAAAAAAGTCAAAATTTTACCAGTAATTAAAAATCAGTAAGTAAAGCAGTAATTTTGTTATAAAAATAGACAAAATAGTCATAAAAAATATCCACAAATTAATGATAATAAAGTCTCAAATGTACAAGAAGAGTCATAATTTTACAAGAGGAAATAACAGATTTATGAGGAAAATAGTTGCAAGTTTAGGTAAAAACAAATTTTTACAGTGTGGTGACCCAGCACAATGCAGACTGATACTATTCACGCTCAGAAAGGCTGGAGGAAACGGAAGACAATTTGCATACGGACAGAGAGCCCCTGGGGGCAATCAGAACAATGGACTGTTGTATATACATCCCCTGGATGAGGGAGCGGACATCCGGGCGCCAGTTGGTCACGCGAATGATATGTATTGACTGATATGTATATCAATATGCTAATGTGCCATGCATTCTCTCTGTTTGTATAACATCTATAAAAGAGCTTACGATACATGCCACAGTAGTGCCAAGAGCTACAAAGTGCGTCTCATTATGTTGGAGGTAATAAAACTCTGCAACCTTCCAGCTCGTCGCATCTCGCCTGATCTTTTACCTCCACACTGTTGACCCGACGTGTCATGGTGCGCCCCTCGCCTGATCTTTTCCCTCCACACTGGTGACCTGACGAGAGAGAATGACTGTCTCACCGCGCTGTGGACCCTAGAGGACCAGAGAACACCTGCAACCTCTTCATCCACACCGGAGCACGCCCTCCGGAGCGGGCAGCGCTGGGACCGACATGCACCATGAACGGCGACACGAGCGAGCCGAAGGAAGCAGCCTGAACGAGGAAGAACAGTGGCGCCGACTGCGTTGATTTCCACCAAGCTCCCCAAATCTGACTCAACTCCCGACAGCGGACCTCCCGCGCACAGAAGCCCCGCACGCACACCGCAGGATTATGAGGACAGCGCAACTGCCAGCTATGTGGTCACTGCGCCAAGCGCGCGCCACGCACAGGGACAAACCAGCTCCACGGACTGATACAGTGTCCTCTGCCGCTGCACATGCCCGAGAAACATGTCCAGTCGCCATCCTCGGAACCTTCACGGCTGCTCACACACCTGAAGTAGACGTACAGCCCGCACACAGGACTTTGTATGGGTTTCTCAGCCATGGCGCACAAGGGGAATTTAGCCGATTGCTGTCCCCGATGGCTTTAGGGCTTCTTCCGCACCTAAAAGCCAAACCGCCAAGTCCCTCACACAGCTGCAGTTGTTTCACAGCCGCTACGCATCCTCGGGGAGCTTGGCTGTTCGCCTTCCCCACATCCTCGCAGGACTGAGCCGCGAGAGGAGTCAGAGGCTTAATTTTTTATTTTTTTTTTTCACAGCCACTGTAGATCACCGCCAGGTTTACTGGGAAAGTCCCTCACCATCGTGGCTCCACACGCAATTTTTGCGCGGCCCAGACACTTTTGACGTCCCGGGCCGGCACTCACTTACTCCCACCCCCCTCCCCCTCCTCCTCCACAGTGCTCTTCCCGCACATCACTCCCTAAAGCCGGCCGATCGCTGTCTTGTTCCATTACATATGAAGCGCACCGGCCCCGTGCGCCCACGATCCACAGCCGTTCAACGTGCTGGAACTCAGAGTGGAGCACACTGTTTCCCCCCGCCCGCCCCCCCCCACGGACTGACATGCCCTCCAACACTCCTCTACAGCAGGACAGTTCTACCGGAGCTGGAGCCCAAACGACGGGGGGGGGGGGGGTCACAGCCCCTTCTGAGCGTTCTGGGGGGAGCCATGTGGTGACCCAGCACAATGCAGACTGATACTATTCACGCTCAGCAGGGCTGGAGGAAATGGAGGACAATTTACATACGGACAGAGAACAGAGAACAGAGACTGTTGTGTATACATCCCCTGGATGAGGGAGCAGACATCCAGGTGCCAGTTGGTCATGTGAATGATATGTATTGACTGATATGTATATCAATATGCTAATGTGCCATGCATTCTTTCTGTTTGTATAACATCTATAAAAGGGCTTACGATACATGCCTCAGCAGCACAGTAGCGCCAAGAGCTACAAAGTGCATCTCATTATGTTGGAAGTAATAAAACTCTGCAACCTTCCAGCTCGTCGCATCTCGCCTGATCTTTTACTTCCACAACAGAGAAAAAAGTAGAAAACTACAAGAAAATGGTTATAAATTTAGGAGAAAAATCTCAAACCTTCAAGACTCAAGTCAATACTCAAGTATTTTTTGAAGCAGGTACTTTTGTGCTCTTACTCAACTCAACTGGTATATTTCTGGATGTCTACTCATTAATTTCATAAGATAGCACTGCTTTTACATGAGTGCAATTTCTGGCTACTATACCCACCTTTGATCATATAATTTAAGTATGCGTGCGTAAATTACTACAGTATTATGAATGTTTTTTCCCTTTGAGTGTCATGTTTTCTGATTTTTACAAATGTGTCACATACAACCCCCCCCCCCCCCCACACACACACACAAAATATGTTGCCACCATGCCAAATTCTTCAAGCCAGAGGAAACACTGCATTATGCCACTGTGCTGCCTCTAATAAAGGAGTTTTGCATATGCAGCGTGATGGTTAGCTTAGCACTGTCACCTCACAGCTAGAAGGTGCTCGGCTCAGATCTCCATTTGCCAGACACCTTTGTGTGCAGAGTTTGCATGTTCTCCCACTGTCTGCATGGCTTTCCTCCCTCAGTCCAAAAACATGTTTGCTATGTTAATTGGCATTTCTAAATAATTTGTAGGCATCTATAGACCATAAAAGAGGGTGAATATGCAGTCTCCAGCAGAAGAGCTTTGGTCAGTCAGTAAAGACTGTAAAATAAAGATGCATTACATACTGCAACTTTCATCCATTGCAGAAAAGTGAAGCTCTACTTCCTGGATTTTGGTTGCTGCCATCTTGCATTTCTGCAACCAGAGTTTGTGCAGTAGCAGTCGTCAATTTCCCGCCCAACCACACAGTACAGTCTTCATACACAGCCAGCCCCATCAATTACAACCAATCATAAGCTCATAATTTAAACCAAACTGACCAGAAAAGAAAAAAATGTCAACCATATGTCGGAGTTAAAAGAACTACCCACTATGACATAAAACAAATTTTGAAAAAAAAATTTCAAGGAACATTTTTACTTTTCATTTTAGCCAAATGTCTCACACAATACTGAGAGGAGGTGGGGCTTATTCTCTTACTGCAGCCAGCCACCTGACACCCGTGCATTTTTGATCACCCTGATCAAAAATGCACGGGTGTC
Source organism: Pholidichthys leucotaenia (assembly GCA_020510985.1). Taxonomy (NCBI): domain Eukaryota; kingdom Metazoa; phylum Chordata; class Actinopteri; order Cichliformes; family Pholidichthyidae; genus Pholidichthys; species Pholidichthys leucotaenia. The sequence continues at coordinate 403,734,422 of CM035838.1, forward strand.
AGTTTTGGAGAGCTCTTATGGTGTCGTTATTTTGCTGTCTATAGATGACTGAAAAGAATATAGAAAAATATAGAAAAAATTTACATGTATATAACTATAAGAAAATAATAATAATAATAATATAAATATAGAATAGAATAGGTTTTATTGTCATTGTACAGTTGTACAGCATAATGAAATTGTGGGTGCTCCACCAGGCTACTGCGCAGTAAAGTAAGAGAGAAGGATTAGATAAAGAACACATGATTAAACACACGACTGAAATAAAAATGGCTCAGGATTATGGAAATATACATGGGTATGGCAGTGGCTGCATGGATGAAACAATGTACATAAGAATGCGGAGTGCCGAACACACAATTTGACACACGAGTGAATAAAATGGCTCAAGGATTATGGAAAATATACACAGGAATGGTAGTGGTTTCATGGATGGATGTACATGAAAGTGCGAAGTGCAAAGACAGGTGTGTTATTGTGATAATTAAAAAGGTCCTCAGTTCTGTGCATGTGAGCATTCGGAGGGAGGGGACTGGACCCTCTGACTGTTTGCAGTTCAGATGGCCCAGGGGAATAAACTGTTTGTCAGTCTGGAGGTGTGGGGCCTGATCGATCTGAACAGCCGTCCAGAGGGAAGCAGGTCAAACAGGTGGTGGGCGGGATGTGAGGGGTCTCCTGTGATGGCCTTGGGCCTTCTGAGACAGGAGAATCTGGAGATGTCCTCCAGGGAGGGCAGAGGGCCGCCAATGATTTTTTTCCCCCCTTGTCCTGTCAGGCAGCTAGGTAAGCAGAACAGAGATCTGTCACCCTTATTGTGCCAAAACAGATTTACTTTGCCAAAAGGAGCTTTATACAGTACCTAACTACAGTATGTACTATATATTGTTGTAAACTCCTCCTGTAATAACTTTTAATACCTTATTTAAATTAGTTTACCCATGGAGGACCCGACAGGATGGAGAATAGGGAAAGGGTGTGGAGGGGGAAAGAAAGGGGAGGGGAACAGACAAAAAAGACAAACAAACCAACAATTAAAACAAACAGAAGACAAACTGCTTCTTCCACCGAAGATGTCTCAACATAAGTCTGGTATCCGCACCTGTTAAAGGAGAGACATTTGTGCATGTGCGTCTGTGTGTGTATATATGAGAGCGCGTGCATGTGAGTGGTTTGTCAGGAAACCTACGAAGAGGGGGGGCTGATCGCAGCAGCTCTCCCCCCGGGAACCCCGAGCAGGCAAGGCAGCGCCACCAATCCCCACAGGGCACAAATGCCCGAGGTCAGCAAGCCCCAGGAAAGCCAGGCATCCGCCCTCGAAGGGACGATTGAAGGAGGCCAGGCCACCAGGCAGCCAGCGCGGCGGGCTCACACCCCCGGGCCTGCCAATATCCCCCCCCCCCCCACCCAGTGGGGCCAGCGGCAGTCCCCGGGCCCCAGGTGTCAGGGGGCCAGTGACGTCACCCCCCAGGCCGGAGACTGGCCCGTGCCCCCTGGCACGAGCACCCTCAGTGCCCCCCCCCCCCGGGCACCCCCATGCCCAAAGAAGTCTCCGCTGCTCAGGGGAACCCACATAGCTGAGAGGCACTACCCCCAGCACCTCCCGACTTGCAGACACACCCATCCCCACACCTTCACACCCTCATGCTCCCATACGCACCCTCATGCACTAACTCCCTCTCACTCACCCGGACCAACCCATTTTCTCTCACTCCTATACCCGTTCAATCTCACTCCCACTCGCCCTCAGGGTCACTCACACCCACTCATGTTCACCCACGCAAGCACTCTCACTCACACTCTGACCTACTCACATCCATTCGTGCTCTCCACCTCACACTCACCCACCCTCATTCACCCTTATTTCTTAGGGCGACTGCGATGGAGATGCAGTGAGGCTGAATGTGCACCAGCGCCTGGCAGCGGCCGGGGAGACCGCCGGCGCAGGCCAGTGGCCACCCCCCCGCCGACTCACCCCAGGGCGGCCGCGGCCACAGAAGCAGACCCCCAACCCCAGTGCCCACCCGAGTGACTGATCAGCAGATCACCGCAGGTGCCCCGAGATGCCACCCGACACGCAAAGCGCCACACAAAACCGACCCACCATCACCTCCTCCATTCATCACTCCCTCACTCTCGCTTACTCTCTTATTCAGTCCCTCTCTCACTCCCATGGTTGTATCTATACATTCAGCAGCACCCAGGGATTTTGACAACATGACGGGTCCTAGGCCCCCCGCCGGGCCCCCAGGCCCCCAGCAGGAGGAGGATAACAGGGGTGGGGGAAGACCCCCATTTTTTTGGCATTGTTGATGATTGTCTGCATAGCCTTCCTGTTCTCGGCCGTGGAGCTGGCGTACCACACACTCAGACAGTAGGTGAGCACGCTCTCCACTGAGCAGTGATAGAAGGCCAGCAGCAGCTTCTGGTCCAAGTTGTTCTTCCTCAGAACACGGAGGAAGTGCAGCCGCTGCTGGGCTTTCTTCACCAGGGCCTTGGTGTTGACAGACCAGGAGAGGTCAGTGGAGATGTGGGTGCCCAGGAATTTGAAGGTGGGGACGGTTTCCAGGCGGTCGCCATTTATGGGGCGGTGGGGGGGGATCCTGTCTGTTCTTTCTGAAGTCCAACATCAGTTCTTTGTTTTTTTTGGACATTCAGTTTCAGGTTGTTTGCTTGGCACCACAGCAGCAGATTCTCTGCCTCCACCCTGTATGCCCTGTCATCATTATCGGTGATGAGACCAACCAAGGTGGTATCGTCCATGTACTTCACGATGATGGTGGTTGGGTGGATTGGAATACAGTCAAAGGTGTAGAGGGAGTACAGTAGAGGGCTTAGCACCCAGCCCTGGGGGAGCCAGTGCTGACAGTGTAGAGGAGTGGTGGGGGCCAAGTCTGACTGTTTGGGGGTAGTTGGTGAGAGTTTTTTGTCCAGGAGCAGGTGGGGGGGGGGGCTCTGGAGGAGGTGCAGTTTATTGATCAAGATGTCTGGGATGATGGTGTTGAAAGCTGAGCTGTAGTCCACAAAGAGCATCTTCACGTAGCTCCTTGGGTTCTCCAGGTGGCTCAGCACTCTGTGGAGAGTGGTGGCGATAGCGTCTTCCGTAGACCAGTTCTCCCCGTAGGCAAAGTGGTGGCAGTCAAAGGAGGGGGAAGGACAGTCCCTGATGTGCTGGGACACCAGTCTCTCAAAACACTTCATGACTACAGACATGAGTGCTATGGATCCGTAGTCATTCAGGCTGTTGATGGTGGACTTTTTGGGGATGACGGTGGAGGCCTTGAGGCAGGAGGGGACAGTGGCGTGCGTCAGGGAGAGGTTGGACAACTTGGTGAGGATCTCTGCCAGCTTGTCTGCACAAGCTTTGACCACCGCTCCTGGGATGCCGTCTGGACCAGCAGCTCTGTGGGGGTTCACTGCCCTCAGTTGCCTCCTCACCTCGTGCACCTGTAGAGAGAGAGGGGAGGGGGGGGTAAATATACATATACAATATAAATATACATGTGTGCTGCTGTTTAATTCATGTCAGGGCCTGGTGCAGCTTCTCCATCCACCTAGCATTTTTAGCTTGGCTTCCTTTAATCAAACTGTCGTCTGATTGGGTATCTGATCTATCCAAAGCCTGAACTTTTGTCCCACTAAGAACACTTGTACGTATAGAGAGATGCATACATCATTTGAGCAACAGTCAATGAGCATATTCATATCAAAAACAATAAAAATAACAATCATATATAGAGTTATAGAATATTTGGGGTTGTGCACATGACGTTTTTATTGAAACTGGAAAAAAGGATCTGCGTGCACACATCAATATCAGAGAAACAAGGGCACATGCATATGTAACCACCCAAGGTGTGAAAACTGCTGTTTCAACTATGCCAGGCCAGTAGGTGGCAGTATGACTTTACAGTACCATGAGCCTACTGTCAACTGCCAGTGGCTTCAGGGATCTCGTGCTGAACTTTTAAAATAGTGGTTGTTCGTGAAAAGTAAACACATATTCAGAAACTACACCATTTATGTCACGCCTCGATTGTTTTCAGAAACGTGTTTCGCTGTTTAGTTTTGAAGATGTAGGAGAATGTTTTACGTCCTGGAGCCATCTTGGATGCAGGTGAACAGCTCGTGTGTTTTACCAAGCAGCACGTACACGTGTCAGTCGTATGTTGTAGCTTAGGTGGTTATGCTCACCATTGCTGTTTTTCTCCGTGCACACAAAGGTGGAAAAAAATGTGCCAGCAAAGCCATTCCACTCTGGAGACTCGTTTCAAACCTTCACACTTTCACACTTCCAAAATTCCAGCTCCATGTATGGGCAGACAACTTGTAAAAGACGTTTACCAATTTGAGGTAAAACATTGTGTGGATGGGGTCTTCGTCTGTTAACCTTATAACAGAACCACAGTAAGATTCCCAGTCTTGCATCAACTGTTTTGAAAAAAAAAAAAAAAAAAACTATTATTGAAATAATGGCTAAACTGAGGACAGTTAAAATAATAATACCTCCTGAGTTTTTAAGAGCTTTGTTGGTGACCTTTATGGACCTAACCTAAATGGGATTCTGACCCCTTGTTAAGCCGTCACCTCTTCTCGCCGTTAATTAAGTCAAATCCAATTGAAAAACAGGCTCTTATTTAAAACTCACATCATCAGTTATTACCAATCAAAAAAAAGAATAAATGGATGCATTGAGGTGCAAAATATATTACAAACATTTTTAGAATTGCTCTTCTCCTCCCTGTTAATATGTTGCATTCAATTAAAAGAATAACTCTGTATTGCGGTGTAACAGTGAGATAAATGAGCTCCTCTTGGGTATATCTGTCTTCCTTCTTTCATTGGGTGTTGCATTGTTCTTTTGAATAGGCCATTACTCTTCTGTGCCTATTTCGGGAGAATAATCACAAATGACATCATTCTTGTTTTAGGGTTGTTTTTTCATCTGTTTTTTCTGACTTGTCAAAAGACAAGAGTTTAGGAAGTTTCTGATGAATAAGAGGAGATGAGAAAGAGAGAGGCAGATAGTTGTTGGTGGCACTGGCACTGTGAAGCAGGAGATGTGGTGCAGTTGTGTGTTTCCTCATGTTGACAGTGTCTTTTCATGTGCTCCTGCCATCTTTTACTTGTTCTTGCCATACGCAGAAGTACACAGCGTGTGAGAGGATCTCATTAAGCCTATTGTTTATTGAGCCAACTTTTTACCCACACACACGTTTCACTTTCTAATGAATTCTGATCATACTGTTCATCTGATGTTCAGTTATCTAGTAACTGAATAAATTTGTACGCTACTGCAGCCCAATAGATAGAACATAGAGGGAGAATGCTGGTCTCAGGTGATTAGTTATCTTGGGATAATGCAGTGCTACAGCGTTAATTACATGGGCGCCGTAAGTCACACACAAGCTTGACCTAAAAACACAGCAAAGATCCACGTGGGGGAATCGATTGGCTCGCAAAACAGCCAATCAATGCCGCTTTACTCACCCCTGTCTCCAGCGGTGGAGAGGTAACATAAGTCACCTGGAAAACGGCCTGCAGATCCAGTCATTAGCTGAGCGCCACACTTCCAACATTTGCTCTGGTGGCATCTGTTATTTTCTGGCACGTCCTCACATGCTGCTGTGAGGAGGCTCCAGGTGCTGTCAGTGTTTGTGCTGCAGTTGTTGGGTAGACCAAACGCTGAAATCTAATCCTGTGTCAGCCTGTTATAAGTCATTTTCTTTGCTGATTGACGTACACTCTATATCGAACAGGTTGTAGTATCTCACATTTCAGGCTTTTTTTGCTTTGTTCTGTTTCGTATCATTGTGAATTTGATCATTGAGCAAAACAAGCAATCCGCCCATGTCTCATGGTCTGTAAAATTGGAAGAGGAAAGATTAATTGTTGAATTTTTACGACAGAAAAGGTCAAACTGTGCTCACAGTCAAATTGACACAATTGTTATTATTCCCTTGAGTGCAGTCTTTGATGAAAGCAGTGAGATGGGCTCCAACAGCTAACTTTTCACTGTTCAGAATTCCATCGTCATGTAAACTGCTTATCACAATAAAAATGGTCATGAGCTTTGGGTAATGACCAAAAGAATGAGATCACGGGTACAAGTGGCTGAAATGAGCTTTCTCTGTAGGATTGCTGGGCTCACCTTTTAGAGATGGGGTGAGGAGCTCAGTCATCCGGGAGAGGCTCAGAGTAGAACTGCTGCTTCTCCACATCGAAAGGAGCCAGTTGAGGTGGTTTGGGCATTTCATCAGGATGCCTCCTGGACGTCTGCCATTTGAGATGTTCCAGGCACGTCCCACTGGGAGGAGACCCTGGGGCAGACCCAGGACATGCTGGAGAGACTACATCTCCCAGCTGGCCTGGGAACGTCTTGGTATCCTTTCTGAAGAGCTGGAGCAGGTGGCTAGGGAGAGGGAAGTCTGGCCTTCTCTGCTTGAACTGCTGCCTCTGTGACCTGGAACCCCTGGAAAGTGGTAGATGATGGATGGATAGATGGATGGATGGATGGATCGATCGATGGACAGTAAAACTGTAGGGAAACATTGGTGTTATTTATTGCATTATTTAAGGTGCAAAATAGAAATGTTGTTAATATGTTTTCTTACTATTTTATGCCAGAATGTCTACTAGGGCTGGGCCAAATAATCATTTTTCCATTGCCTCACAATACAGATGTGGGCTATTCTGAATCAATGCACAAATGTCAAGAATTTGAGTCTTAAATATTAATTGATATAATAAATTTTGACGGAATGATAAAAGCGGAACTCTGAAACAATGTAACTGTAGCATCTGAACAGTTTATGGTGTGACACAAAACAGAGAAGTGTGAAGGCAGAGTGGGATACTTGATGATATAGGAAAAACAAAACCAAACAAAAAATGGACAGTCAAATAACAGTCAAGATTATAGGTGTGCATGAACAGATGGGTGGATACCATCTTGCTATTTTCAAATGAAACTATGATACAATCAGTGATGTGAAAAATTTAAGAAGAGCTAGAAAATGTTGTATTTTAGTAAATTATCAACTTGAAAAGCACAGTTGCCATATACATTGCCTGGCCAAAAAAAAGTCTCACGCTCTAATATTTTGTTGGACCACCTTTAGCTTTGGTTATGGCACACATTCACTGTGGCATCATTTCAATAACCTTCTGCAGTGTCACAACATTTATTTCTGTCCAGAGTTGCATTAGTTTTTTGCCAAGATCTTGTATTGATGATGGGAGAGTCGAACCGCTGTGCAAAGTCTTCTCCAGCACATCCCAAAGATTCTCAATGGGGTTAAGATCTGGACTCTGTGGTGGCAAATCCATGTGTGAGAATGATGTTTCATGCTCCCTGAACCACTCTTTCACAATTTGAGCCCGATGAATCCTGGCATTGCCATCAGGGAAGAAAAAAAATCCATTGATAGAATAACCTGGTCATTCAGTATATTCAGGCAGTCAGCTGACATCATTCTTTGGGCACGTAACATTGCTGAACCTGGACCTAATTATCCAATGGGAGGCTCTTACCTATTTGCTTAGTTAAATCCAGGTGGTGGCTTTTTTTTTTTTGGACAGGCAGTGTAGATTCTCTTCCCTTTTTGTGGTGTTGATAGAGTTGAGCTCTGATCCTGAGAGTATCATGGTTTTGGGCTATAATCACTTGTGTTTAAAGATGTTTCTTGATTTATTTTTAAGTTGTTTTTCCTGTCAGTCTTACTTCACTTTTTTCTTAGTTTTTTTTTTCTTCTTTGTGATTGTTTGTTCCAGCCAATTTAATCTCACATGTCTTCTTTGCACCTGTTTCCAAATGGCCAATCACTCACTTGCCTCCATATGTTCTCATCTCTTCTGTTTTTGTCATTTACAGATGTCTTTCTGTCAGGGTTTCCAGTAGGGCTGGGAAACGACCTTAAATCAGCATCTTGGTTAATTGAGCCATTCACGTTGGTTTAATTTTTTGTTTTTTTCCCTCCTTTTTTCTCCCTTATCCTTCACTGACAAGGTTCATAGTTTAGCAATATTATACACTTGTGAGATCAGTGACCATATCATGAGGGTGATTCAGTCATAAATGAGCATAAGATAATAAAGAATGACATATATTGTCATTTCACACACATGCAACCAAATTAAGTATTGTCCAGTGCAGAAGTCGGTGTTTATAATGCATACCTCTTGAAGGTTTATGGGTCATGTGACTTGTACCGGCACCTGGTTAACTTGTTAGCTCTGTTGGGGGAAGTCCTTTATGCAGTCATAATTATGTTATCACCACATAGAGTTTACGAGTCTCTGATTGGGTTCTTAAATACAGTCTTAGCTTTTCCATTTTGTCATCCTTTCCTACTGTAAAACAGTTGAGCTGACGTGGATAGTAGTTAGCAGCTAGTGGCTAACAGTGATTTCGTTTCATTGCATTTCCATGTTACTTTAAATGCACTTTGCTCGTTTTTTTCTTGGCATCTTCAGTTGAAATAAAGAGTCAGTCATTACATACTATGTGGACGAACACTGCATTTGTTACAGTACAAGCAGTTTTAATTTAATTTTTTGCCGTGTTCTGCTGCTTCCAAATAGAGCTGACTGCACTGCTTCCGGGGTGTGGAGTCATGTGACCATGCACACAGTACATGTTTTAAAGAGGCAGTACATGAAAGCACTCACATACACAGGCAAACAACGAGGGGGCAAACAAAACCCCGACATGAGCAAGTTTACATCAGTTTTACGCCCCAAACATCGGTTTTGGTTATATTCCAGTTAATTGAGCAGCCCTAGTTTCCAGGCATTGCCAGCATTTTGATTCCTGGCATGTCTTTCTCATATTAGTTTTCCAAGTTTTCTTTTTTTTTTTTTTTGGCTTACTGACTAATATTTGATATTTTGGCCCTTACCTGTCCACTGCATTTGTTTCCATTCTTTAACTGCTCATCCGTGTGTGAGTCCTGCCTCGATTAAAGGTTTTAGATTTTTGTGCTCGGGTCTTTCTTCAGTGGACTGTCACAGCGAGTGTCATTGTTGATGAGTGTCAGTGATGTGCCATTGGATTGTGTGGTCAATGCTAGATTTTTGGTCCAAACAAAGCATGTGTAGAAATCTTACTGTAATTCTTTTGTTATATTTCAGAATTAAAGTTATCCCAGAGCCAAACTAGGTAAGATAGCAGCATTTTACTAACTCTGCTCCGAGGGGTGGGCAAATTCAACAGCAGTTGCTAGTTGTTAATTGAAGGGGCTGAATGGAAAATGTAAAGATATGGCCAAATCCTGTTTGTGAGCTTTGAGAAGGAAAACTTCCCATCTGCTGCTTTTCTCTAAAGTACCTAACATCAATTATGCAGTAGTAGAGTTACATGTTGTTAGTCACATATAATCAGAATCTCCTTTAGTGCATGTGTATAACTAAAGATTCAAGATTCAAAGTCTTTATTATCATGTGCACAGTTAAGAAATGCAACATTTCCTGAGCAATGAAATTCTTACTTTGCTCTCCAAACGAATGCCAAGTTAAAGGTACAGAAACAACAATTCTAATAGGTCATGACACACTAACACAGTAACTCAATCCTAGTACTGATGGATGCCAAAACACATACACCAACACACAGTTAGGCAGTAGAGGAATGAAAATGAAAGTCACCGGATGACTAAAGTGATAGCGGTATATTGATATCAGAGATGATGTGAACCTGAGATGGCATGAACCTATGTACAGTGTGCAAATGAGCGGTGTGCAACCTGATGTGAACCTGAGCTGGCATAGACCTATGTACAGTGGGCAAATGAGCATTGTGCAACAAGCAGTGTATAATTACAAATTATTGATAAGTAGCAGCAGAGATGAGATGGACATCAGACAGGTGATACTATATCTACTGTACAGGTGAGCAGTGTGCAAATTTAAATTTAGCAGCCAGTGTGCCAGTTCCTATATGCAAAGCTGTGTTACAGAGTTTTGAGAGTTGTTTGTTCATGAGTCTAATGGCAGTGGGAAAGAAGGAGTTTTTCAGTCTGGTTGTCCGGCATTTCACACTTCTGTACCTCTGGCCTGAGTGTAGAAGTGTGAACAGTCTGTGTTGGGGGTGGGTGGGGTCCCGGAGGATGGTGTCAGCTCTCTTTTGGACTTTGTGGTGGTAGATGCTCTGCAGAGAGGGGAGTGGAGTCCTGATGATCTTCTCCGCTGTCTTCACCACTCTCTGTAGGCGTTTGCGCTCCAGGGCAGTGGTGTTTCCGTACCACGCAGTGATGCTGTTGGCCAGGATGCTGTTGATGATGCAGCTGTAGAAATTGTTGAGGATCCTGGAAGACATGCCAAACTTCTTCAGCCTTCTCAGAAAGTACAGTCGCTATTGAGCTCTCTTGACCAGTTCTGTGGTGTTGTGTGTCCACTTAAGGTCCTCGCTGATGTGGATGCCCAGGTATTTAAAGCTGTTCACCCTCTCCACCTCAAGCTTCCAGATGAACAGTGGCCGATGGGGTGTCCTCCTCCCTTTCCTCATGTCCACTATCATTTCCTTTGTCTTGTCCGTGTTGAGGGTGAGATTGTTGTCCTCACACCCTGACACCAGGTTGGCGACCTCCCTCCTGTAGGATGCTTCGTCATCACCAGTGATGCGTCCTATCACTGCTGTGTCATCCGCAAACTTTAGGATGATGTTGTCTTTGTTGGGAGGCAACACAGTCATGGGTGAAGAGGCTGTAGAGGATGGGGCTGAGAACACAACCCTGAGGGACACCTGTGTTTGTGATGATGCTGGCTGAGGTCCTGTTACCCATCCTGACAGACTGGGGCCTGCCAGTTAGAAAGTCCAGTAGCCAGTCACAGAGGATGGGGTGCAGGCCAAGTGAAGACAGTTTGTCAGTGAGTTTGTGGGGGATGACCGTGTTGAAGGCGGAGCTGTAGTCAACAAAGAGCATCCTAATGTAGGAGTCTTTATCTTCCAGGTGGGAGAGAGAATAATGGAGTGCTACAGCAATGGCATCTGAGGTGGACCTGTTGGGCTGGTAGGTGTACTGCAGGGGGTCCGGGGCGCCCGGTATGCTGTCCTGAATGAGGGACAGCACCACTCTCTCAAAGCACTTCATGATGATTGGAGTGGTGCTACCGGTCTGTAATCATTTAGATGTAATCATTCAGAAGAGCAGGGGTACTCAAACTTTTTTTATGAAAGGTCCACATTTATTTTTTCTAATGGGCTGGAGGTCTGAAACAATGCCACCATGTTGTATTGGCAGATATTTCATTTCCCTGTTGAGGGAGCAATAAAGTCAAATATTCAGGGACATTATAAGTATTATTGTAGTCGGGCACAAATTTATGAGAAAAAAATATGCAGTTATGGGACAAAAGCTGCAAATTTACAAGAAAAAGTTGAAAATTTACAAGAAGTTGAATTTACTAGAAAAAGTTGCAAATTCATGAGTTAAAAAAGATGAAAATTTACTGGGAAAAAAGTATAAAATCTATGAGAAAACATTTCAAATTTAACTTCTTAAAATTTTGGTGTTCCACCCATGGGACATTTCAAATTTTCAACTGCCACTCAGTGAAGAAAGAATTTCATTTACTTTGCGCATGTTCTGTTTCATCATTTGTAGGGAAATTGGTCAGAATGCTATGGGGTTAAGATGCAAAAAGCAGTTAATTTATGAGAAAAAGTTACAAATTTATGAGAAAAGCTGCAAATTTTAAAGAAAAAATGTATTTATTGGTACTTCAAATCTATTTTGCCCAGCCATGTGCTTGCTGGTAGCCACTGCATTGGACCTGTGTAGGCTGGTTGTGATGGGATGTTTTTGTGTCCTCACCTCAGTGTTCAGTGGATGTCCTTTTCTCTATGGCCATGCTTGGTGTCATGGTGGAATTTTGCATTGCTGCTTTTTGTGGTGGCAGAAAGCAGCCGTAAACCAAACCGAGAAGAGACAAAGACAAGTCCCACTCCTGCAGTTTCTGGCTGACCATCACTTTTTGGCACAACAGTTGTCAGGCCTCTGAATGCGACAGGTGCACACACAACACTGACATGTTCAGTCACTTTGGCAGTGCAGCAGAGTTGGTGATGTTAACCTTTCCTGCTTCAGCCATTAGGAAGCACACAGAGGAGATGATCCTCCTGGGGCCCAAGCCAGTGTTAGCGCCGAGGTTAGCTCCCTTCTCTTTACACGCAACAGCATTGGGAAGTGGGAGCTTTAGTAGTTTTTGCTGTTTTATGGCAGCCTACTCTGTACATTTATTGTCATGTTTACAGCCTCTTTATGTTAATAGCTAGCTTTACTTACTGCTTCGATCACCAGCTCTATTCTTTATGGTCTCAGCATGCAACACATACAGTCATACCACAAGGCCTCCAACTACAAACATTCTCTGGTGCACACCGCTCGCTCACCCACACTCTCGCTTGAAAACTCGCATGGAACACACCTTCCTTAAAGGGGCCCACACCCCTCCTGCAACAGTGCACAGAGACGCACACATAAGTTGATGTGGGGCATGGTTGGGTCCAGACTGATTTGTGATTGGGTCCGCCTCTGGACTGGGGTCCGAACTTTGAGGAACCCTGCTTTAGAGTAAAGCTGTATTTATGCACCTGCATCATGTCGACAGCATTACTGACGTTTGTCCCAATTGCAGTGATTGGCAATTTTTTTCTTGTATAGAGTGAAATGCTTTGTTCTGTTACCAAAATGGGTTTCAGACGATGTGTGTAGTGATTTTTGTTCGTCGTGTGTTTTTGTTTATGAAATAGTAATGGGCAAGAGCAGATTGTGATGGAGTTGGAGATAAAAAATGTTAAGTAAAAACACCTTTTAATACGATTGTTGCACAGAGAAAAAGAGAAGCCGGGGAAAACTGCGTGCGGCCACCGCTGCTGCTGTTTTGACAACCTGTGTAATTACTGGGGTTATGAAGAGCCACAAAATGGTCTATATTTTCTTACTATCTTAATATTCTTTTGAATTTGGATCACTGTTTAACCGTACTCGTCTTGGAAGTTGTGCCGCTGTGAACAGGCAGAATGGAGCAGCGGTGAGAACCAACAAATGTGAAGGAGGAGACAAAGCGAACCAATCACAGCTTTTACAGCCTGCGTCACCGACATGCACCCTTCCTTCTCTGTAGAGTTGCACGTCGGGCGACGTAATAGGAACGCACGCCGCTGCTGCGTTAATGCCGTCAGAGCTGCGTCATGTCAACGTGGGTGTATAACTTGCATGTCAGAGTTACTGTAAGTGTAACAACTGTGATGTCACCCATTGGTTAATGAGGTTCTAATGCAGAGGAACTAAGCACTTTTGTCTTTGAACTCTTGAAAAGTTTAAACCTGCATGTGACTAGCACAGGAGGGGAAGTAAAGGAAACTGCATACCCACAGGATAGTGGCTTGTCAACCAGGGAGTAGGAACCAATCAGATGTACCTTTATTGCCCTAAAAGGAACCCCACTTCCTATATATAGCCTGAGTTTCCTGTTTTTCACTGACAGGAGGGGCACCAGTTGAGGCCTTCTGCTGCTGTAGCCCATCTGCTTCAAGGATCAACATGTTGCACCTTCAGAGATGTTTTGTATACCCCAGTTGTATTGAGTGGTTATTTGAGTTAACTGAGCCAGTCCATCCATTCTCCTCTGACTTCTAGTGTCAACAAGGCATTTGGGTGGAGAAAACTGCTTCTCACTGGGTAATTTCTCTTTTTCAGACCATTCTGTGTAAAGCCTAGAAATAATTGTGTGTGAAAATCCCAGCAGATCAGCAGTTTCTGAAATGCTCAGACCAGCCTGTCTGGCACCAACAACTATGCCACGTTCATCCATCCATCCATCTTCTACCGCTTTTCCGGAGGTCCGGGTCGCGGAGGCAGCAGTTCAAGCAGAGAAGCCCAGACTTCCCTCTCCCCAGCCACCTGCTCCAGCTCTTCAGAGGGGATACCAAGGCGTTCCCAGACCAGCTGGGAGACATAGTCTCTCCACCGAGTCCTGGGTCTGCCCCGGGGTCTCCTCCCAGTGGGACATGCCTGAAACACCTCAAGTGGGAGGCATCCAGGAGGCATCCTAATCAGATGCCCATACCACCTCAACTGACTCCTTTCAATCGAAAGGACTCCTTCATCGAAAGGAATCGAAAGGACTCCTTCATCGAAAATGGCTTCGAGAGCAGACTGAAGACAGGGGCTGTGTTTCTCGATCTTACAGCCGCCTATGATAAGGTCTGGCACAAAGGCCTCCTCCTGAAACTTATAAAGGCGATCCCTGCTTGGGCAACAGCAATTATAAAAACCCTGCTGACCAACCGAAGGTTCAGAGTCCACCTCAGTCAGAACACAAGTGCATGGAAAATGCAGAAAAACGGACTCCCACAAGGCTCAGTTCTAGCTCCAACTCTGTTCAACCTCTACATAAACGACCTGCCTACTACAAAATCCCGCAAATTCATCTATGCAGACGACATCTGTTTGGCATTCCAAGCACCAGACTTTGAACCACTGGAACGGGTGCTCACGGAAGATCTTGCCAAACTGGACCAGTTCTGCAAAATCTGGCGCCTAAAACCAAGCCCAGCAAAAACCGTCTCCAGTGTATTCCATCTCCACAATGCAAAAGCTGCCAGAGAACTAAACATCCACCTGAGCGGACTCAAGCTTAAGCATGCCCCAAATCCAACTTATCTTGGAGTGACCCTTGATAGGACCTTATCCTTCAAGGAACATCTAAAGGGGACGGCTGCTAAGGTGAAGGTACGAAACAACCTGCTCTGCAAGCTCGCTGGTGCAAAATGGGGGGGCGGCAGTCTCCATCCTGCGCACCTCAGCACTGGCCCTTTCATACTCTGTAGCAGAATATTGTGCCCCTGTCTGGTCCAGGTCATCTTACACACACCATGTAGACACCCAGCTCAACTCAACCATGAGAACTATAACTGGAACAATCCGCTCAACACCACTCCCTTGGCTCTCTGTACTGTCAAACATAGCCCCTCCACACATCCGGCGAGCAGCATTAACTCAAAGGATGCTCCAAAAAGTTAAAGATTTTCCTCACTTGCCAATCCATGCAGATATCTACACCCCACCCACTGCCCGACTTTCATCCAGACGGCCGATTTGGAAAAACCCTCCTCCAGCTGACTTTAGCATCCAGACAACTTGGCAAGAGGAATGGGAGACCAAGGAGGTCCCAAACAAACAGCTGGTGATAAACCCCAACCAACAGGTCCCGGGCACCAACCTCCCAAGGAGACAGTGGTCTACACTCAATCGCTTCAGGACTGGACATGGCCCCTGCTTGGCCAGCCTTCACAGATGGGGCAGTGGCCCTAGCCCACTGTGCGCATGTGGAGAGGAGCAAACAATGGAACACATCATAGAGGTTTGCCCGC
The DNA here is from genome assembly GCA_020510985.1 of Pholidichthys leucotaenia. Lineage (NCBI taxonomy): Eukaryota > Metazoa > Chordata > Actinopteri > Cichliformes > Pholidichthyidae > Pholidichthys > Pholidichthys leucotaenia. Next base: position 403,749,795 of record CM035838.1, read on the forward strand.
TCCAAAGACTGGAAGGAGGATTACACACCCTCCATACAGCAAACCAGGAGGCAACTGCTTGGCTTAAGGACTTTGCATTCGCTAAATAAATAAAACTCCTTTCAATGTGGAGGAGCAGCGGTTCTACTCTGAGCCTCTCCCGGATGACTGAGCTCCTCACCCCATCTCTGAGGGTGAGTCCAGCAATCCTACAGAGAAAGCTCATTTCAGCCGCTTGTATCCGCGATCTCGTTCTTTCGGTCATTACCCAAAGCTCATAAATCACAAGAAAGCACTGAGTTGCTGCCATGTAATTGACTGATATTTATATTTGCGTGAATGAACTATTTTATCTAATAAAGAGCCCAATGAGTGTTTTTATTAATGCAATGAAATTGACTTGAGATAATGTATATTCACCAAATAAATACACTGGTATGGTTTTTTTTTTTTTTTTACCAACATCAATTTTTTATATTTTACTGTCTCACTGTAATTACGTAATTAATGGTGCCAGATGAGGTGAGGAGTGTCTGAAAACACAATTTTTTTTATTTTTTTTTTATAAATTTACAAACCCCTATACAGTATAGTGAGTAGGGGGTTTTGAATGAGCAAATAATTTTGGACGCAGCCTTCTTTGGCGCAGTGGTTAGCACTGCGGCAGCACAGTTTACCCTTGGCTGGGGGATTGTGGGGATCGTGGGATCATGGGTTCGATCCCAGCCCCCGACCAACAGTGATCTGTGTGGAGTTTGCATGTTCTCCCCGTGTTGCGTGGGTTTACTCCGGGATTTCTCCGGTTTCCTCCCACATGCCAAAAAACATGCATGTTAGGTTAATTGGCTGTTCTAAATTGTCCCTAGATATTTGTTTCCTATAGGCCCTTAGAATAGAGGGTTAGTATTAATGAAAGCGCTTTGAGTGGTCTTTGTGACTAGAAAAGCGCTATATAAGTGCAGGTTAGTTAGTTAGTTAGTTCTTCCATCCCTTTTATATTTATAACTCACCGTAGCTCAACACAACAAAAACAAACATGACGCCTTCTTGTGGGGCTATTCAACAATATTGTACTTTTCAGAATAGTTATTTGTAAATTGCTGTTTTCAAGGACAGTGCAAGTTGATGAACATTGATATCAATCAATGTAAACTTGCCAGATTGTAGCCAGTGGCTAATTTCCATCTGTTTTCTGTGGGTTACAACTTTTCCTTCCCCTTTCCTGGTTGGCTTGTGAAATGGGCAGATTAGAAAAACTTTCCATTAAAAGCACAGTCTTGATAGATCAGGCAGTTATGGAAATATTTGTCCAATTACCCAAGTCTAAGAGGAACATTTTTGCCCTCTAACCATAAGCGCATATGAGGTGTGAGAGGAGTTATGTGTAAGAGCAGACTTGGCCTCTGCTTTTAGCTGACTGGGCATTTTCTGGTCTCACCTAGTGAAGGTTGCATGATGGGAGCAGATGAAGGGTTTCTTTACATGTGCAAATGCCACAGGTCAGCATCTTTGTGCAGCTGTGATTGACAGGAAACACTGGCCCCACGCCTTTAAGGAATAGCATAGTCGGGGTGTCGGGCTGTTTTTTTCAGTATAGTTGAGAGAAAAGAGGAATGCTGCTTAACGATGAATCAAGCTTTCTTCATTTAGATAGTATAAATTGGAAGGGTGGTGAAACAAAAAAAATCCATACATGACTGCAGCTCAGTGCAAAACATAAAAATGTTGCACAGGTTGAATGTGGATTTTGAATGACTTTGTAGAACTTAGTGTTTCCACACCCGATTTAGGAGCAGCTATTTCAGTTCAGCCTTAACTCAGGAGTAATAACACCTATAGCCTAGTGTGTGATTAATGTTTCACTAAAAGATTTGATTAATGCATAGCTGTAGAGGAACTGCAACTAAGTAATGCTATTTACATGTCTTTTTCTCTATTGCAGCTCCACTACACTTTGCTTTTCTTTCCCATTATGAGAGCTGTGCCAGACAATAAATCAGTGTATAGCCCACCAGAAAAGAGATTACATTCCCTGATGCAGGAGTGAGCTATGCCCCCTGCTATGAGACTAGATGGCGGTGCATCATCAGTGGACAAAAAATCTCTAAAAACCTATCTGTGATGTTGCAAAGATGAAACGGTCAAGCATGCACAGGGACATGCCGGCCTCTCTGAGTGCACTTTTTTCTACCAGGTGCCGTCTCCTGGCCATGCTGCAGTTGAAATGTCATAGGTAATCACTTTGCTTCAGTGGCTCCACTAAAGCAAAGCAAACTTCGTGGCAGAATCTACCCAACCTGCTGCCTTGTAGGCATTCGGTTGCCTCCTGCAGCCTTTTCCCATGACTCTCTTTGCCAGGGGATAATATTAACAGTTATTGATTGGGTTGTGTTAAGGAAGAATGCCCGCCAGGAGTTTAGCAGAAGAACTCCCAATAGGGAGCTAATGCCTCCCTCAGGGACATCATCCACGTACTGTCAAAGTCTGTGATATGTGGCAGCCAGGCTGCAGAGAGAGAGAAGGGTTGGGAAGTGCGGAGAGGGGCAATCTGTCTAGTGTAGAACAGAAAGATGCTGTCGCACTTGGAGCTCAGCACATAAACAAAAAGGAGAGAGGGAAAAGACTGTGGTGTGAGCTTGTGCAAAGAATACAAAGGTAATAGGTTTGTCAAAACCTGACGAATTAAACTGAATGCACCTGAAGACAATGCAGCTCTCATGCAGCAATTTAACTTCTTCTGTGTACTCGGTCGATTGTTCCCGTTTACATCTCACATTGATTTCTGCAAGCTGGGTCCAGGATTTCAGAGCTATTGATAGCGATGTCAGTGCCAATGCAAGATTGTTTAGTCAAGAAAATGCATAAGAGGCTCCAGACTTATTTATTGCAGGTCACATTTTAACAGTCTGTCGTTTGTGTTAAATGTCCAGCATATATGCGAGTCACCACAGCGTTCCTTTAGTTAAGCTATTCGTATACTGAAATACATGCCATGTGCAAAAACCCAGCTTGATACTGATCTCTGCTGCTGGCAGTAAAACAGCTTGGGCTCCGACTTGTGTTTTTCCTCTTAAAATGGCAGTTTTTGGAGGTAAGAGTGTAAGTATAGGAGGTTAAGATTGTGACATATTGCAACCCTAATTCCAGTGAAGTTGGGACACTGGGTAAAATGTAAATAAAACAAAATATGATTTAAAAATCTTTTTCACCCTATATTCAGTTGAATACACTATAAAGACAATATATTTAATGTTCAAACTGATAAACTTTTTTGTTTTTTGCAAATATCCACTCCAAAAATTTCAAAAACGCTGGGACAGGGGCAAGAAAAGACTGGGAAAGTTGAGGAGTGCTCAAAAACACCTTTTTGGAACATTCCACAGGTGAACAAGTTAATTGGAAACAGGTGAGTGTCATGATTGGGTGTAAAAGGAGTGTCCCTAGAAGGCTCAATTGTTCACAAGCAAGGATCGGGTGAGGTTCCTTGCTCAACACCTCAGCAACCCTCCATGGCTTTTTCGAGCTTCAAGGAGACACGGGTCTGATCCCCCACAGATACTGCATTTCTACAGTGTATCAAGTTTCATGTCCTCACATTACAGATGTCACACGAACGTGCCAGTGAGCATGGAAGCTGGTGATGTCAGCCGCTACTGATTAGTTGAAAGTCACCAACATTTTTACAAGTGTTTTATCACCAAATGTTAAACTCAGCACAGATCAGTGGTTGATTGGAATACACCAGTCTATATAGTTCAGTGGTTGCTGCTGCCTGTCCTCTGTTTTATTGGACAGGATTGTAAAATGTGTCTGACATTTTACATAATTGCCATCATTTTTTCTGTCAGCACTGAGAATAGCTTTCATACAGTATTAACAGGAAAAGAAACTCTGTGTGTGTGTGTGTCCGTGCTTGCACTTTTATGTAGTGGGGCTGTGTGTTTGCGTTTCGTGTTTCCTGTCCAGCACCACAGAAAGCAGGATATGTTTTTTTTTTTTGTTTGTTTGTTTTTTTTCCCGGAGGTGACTGTCACGGAAAAGAGGACCAGAAGATCACAGGTGTACATTAATGCAGGGTGAACCGGGATGCATGAAGGAGGACAGAGCAGAGCCAAACAAGGAGACTGTCCCACGCCAAACAAGGAAAAGCTGATGTTTGCTCCACAGTAGCCGGAGATGGTCAGAGCACTGGAGGCTCTGCGGGAGTGACTGAAAAATTGCTCTTAAAAGAAACTTCTCACTCTGTCTCACTGTGATATTTGTGTAATTGTGGCTCACACAGTTGTCTGCTGCTGCTTGGAAATTAATATATTAATCTGTCAGAATAATGACACAGTCTTCTGATTCATTGTTGTTGTGCTGTAATGTGTTGACATGGCATTGACTTTATTGTGCGTTTATCCGAGTTTCCTATTCAAATGTCCACCAAGCCAAGGATAGGTGAGGTGAGCAAAGATCCATATTGATTACAGAATCATTTAGCCTGCGTCAAGTATCACGGAAGACCCTATTCAGGCAACAGAGGGGGTCCGGAACGTACTGGGTTTGCCTGGATTGCTAGGGTAGATTGAAAGGGGAATCACGTCAGAAATAGCCTGTTCTATTTTCATATTGTGGTAATGATATGGGAACTTAACTAAATAAATTGGTGTATACTTGTGCAATTTGACAATGTAGGGTGACAGCATGTCAGTTAATCGGTTAATTTAGCATTACCAGATAGCTCAGTAAGCAGAAGATGAAATGTCATGACTGTGAGAGGGGCTAACAGTGGTGTACAAGAATACTTTTTGAGTAGTAAGTTCAGGGTTTGTGGGTGTGTGTGTGTGTGTGTGTTGCTGATGGGTTAGGGTGTAAATAATATCAACACTAGTGGTGGACTGGGTGTGAAATTAAGCTTTGGCCCAAGAATGTGCCACCTCAGAAGATGAGACAATTAGAACATTCTCACATAGCCAGACCCTGGTGGCAACCTCATTAAGACTCTGTATATATATATATATATATATATATATATATATGTGTGTGTGTGTGTGTGTGAGCGAGAGGGGGCAAGATAAAGAATAGTTCTATTTATTGCTCTATTTTTGTGTTGCATAAATACTGTACCTAACTACCAACACCTTCTATAAGATAAGATAAGCCTTTATTAGTCCCACAATGGGGAAAGTCCAGATTTATTGTCTTATTGAGCAGTGATCTCACATTTTCCATAACGGATGGTAGAATGGGCTTGTACCTTGTCTTCCTCGCATGTCGCTTCGCTCCAGCTCGATAGCCCCGTCGTTTTCGCCTGATTTCTCGAAGGATATTGGGTCTCTCAGTTAGCACCGCGGAGCAGCACAATGCTAACAATTGACCCCTAACGTAAACAGTAGCTCCGCCAGCAGTCATTGGTGATATGAGTAGAAAGATGGCTAATATCAATGCCAGTACGGCGATATTAGTGTCCTTTGTGTCCGTGATGGATATGGAGTAAAAAGATCAGAAAAGTTGTAGCAAAGAAAGCGGAATCGTGAATATAAACAAGAAAGAAAACTCAGAACTGAGCCACTGCTGCAAAAAGGCTAACTTAGGTAACTTGTGCTGCAAAATCAGCAACGACTTGACTGTAAAGCCTATATTTCAACTTGCAAAAAACATATAAATATGCATCTGAGATTAACACACATAGCTGAAATGTTCCATATACACAGTATGCATGTTGGGAGCTGTTGGGTCTTCAAAAGGTTCCACTAAACACAGGGCGAAGAGTAGCGTAAGAATCAGTGGAGGGTAGAGAGGCAATCAGCCTTAAAGTGTCCCAGGCTGGTAGTTTTAAAGGATATCCACATCCACATTAATACACACAACCTCAGCTCTCAATACAGCAATCCTACTGTTTGTGCTCAGTGGGCCCACACACATTCAGACTATATATTTTTTTATCAATATGCAGGCAATGATATTTAGGAATAATGATGACTGACGGGTTCCATGATAAAGTAATGTATGAAGGAAGAAACAAATAACCGAGGTAACATATGCAGTATATACTGTACATATGTAATTTAAGGGAAAAAACAAGTAAACACTTTAATATGTTCTATGTTAATTACCATTTTATATAAAGAGCAATTATTAATGTTTTTTTATATAATTCCATTTGAAAAAAGTTAAAATTCACATTTTCTCTATTCAGCATACAAAATGAGCAATATCAAGCCTTTATTTGTTTTAAAGGTCCTGTTTACTGCAACTTTCCCACATATTGACAGTTCCCACAGGTCTTAATGAAATGTGTATGACATACTTTGGCCAAATTATCTTTAATTATTTAAAATATTGCAGCATCATTATGAATCATCTTTTGCAGCCTTACTCAAGGTGCATTCGGTATAATTTTTTGCATGGCACGATTACATATATAGTCAGTGTAAAGATGTGAATACGCACCCCGAGCATATTGGTCACAATAGCCAATCAGCCTTGAGATTCTGCTGTCACTGGAAGGAGTATCAACACTAGTTTAAAAATGAGACTGCCACTCACCTGCAGACGGATGGACAGGAACTCTGCAGCTGAGACGGAGTGTCTGTAGTTTGTATCTACCCATGAACTCCTGCTACCGATATCCTATTGAGGGCTACCAGGCTAGCACTGTAAAGAACTGTCATCCAGGTGTAGTTTCTGGAGGAGGCAGTGACAGTTTCCCAGCTGTGTGGCCCACTGGATGTTGTTGTAAAACTAAACATGATGGCATTTTTCGGGTTTCCACAGCAGGTAGAAAGCAACTGCAGAAGTTATGAAGGCAACTCTACACCTCTGCAAGGCTTTACCACGTCACTCAGATGTCAGTTCTCATGTATTTGCATCTTTACATTTACTTTATATGCAATTGCAAAAAAAATTTGCACTTTACATTTGGTCTGAATGCACCTTCAGACCGGCTTGTTTCAGTGCATGTCTCTTTAAATGTTCATGAGCCCCAGTTAACCCCACACTTCCTCTTACATCACTATTGCTTATCCTAGTTTCTAGCTTGGGTTGTGAGCCTGAGCCAACTAAAGTAATTTTTTCTTAAAGAATGAATGAAATAAAGCATCACTAGTGGACAGGGGTGTGTGGTTTCATTGGTCGATAGGATATGACCAGCCCCTGGAGTACTATAAGCACAGAACCATTCAGAAATGAGTGAATGGTACCCCAAGGCAGCTACTAAAAATAATGTTGAAGAACCACATATATGGTCAAGTGCCGGTAATGAACAAGGATTCCAGGGGGATGAATAAAATTTATAGAAAATAATGATCAAAACCAGCTGGATCAGCAGTTAAGCTAATGCCAGGTGGCCTGTCTGTCAGCCTCTGCCTGCGGTGGCAAGCTCTAATGCAGTTAGGCTGACTGAGTCTGATCGCCTAGATAAGCTAATGCTAACAGTTTGATGTAGCGTCATGACAAAAAATGGAACAAAATGAGCCAAAATGATGTGAGATATATTATCACCTGTGGATTGGTGAACCAGCTGGAAACAGGGATGTGTATTAGGGTGACTGAAATTTAAAGAAAATAACAATATAAACTGCACTGGTAGGCTAACTCCCTAGTACTGGGGTGACAAACTCATTTCATTCCGGGCCAAGATCCTGCAGGTTTTCCGTCCATGCAGTGTCTTCCACAGGCGATTTAGCTAAATTTCTTCCCACTGATTGCTGATTATCAGAAACACCTGCTGAAGAGACTGGGTGGAAGTAAAATGTGCAGGGTCTTGGCCCAGAATGGATCGAATTTGACATCCCTGCCCTAGTAGCATTGTTAACGCTGAAGCTAATGCCTTGGGGTCCCCGATCATCTGGGTGGTGACTGGATCATCACAGCCAATAGCATGGAAAAGATCTGAAAGAGCTTCTGCCCATTCTGCCAGAATGTTAAATATACAGTTAGGCCCAAAAATATTTGGACAGTGACACAAGTTTTGTCATTTTAGCTGTTTACGAGAACATATTCAGGATACAATTATATAATCAATATGGGCTTAAAGTGCAGACTCTCAGCTGTAATTTGAGAGTATTCACATCCAAATTGGAGCAAGGGTTTAGGAATTACAGCTCTTCAATACGTAGCCGCCTCTTTTTCAAGGGACCAAAAGTAATTGGACAATTGACTCAGAAGGATGCATGGGCTCTTCCCTTGTTAACCTGTCATCAATTAAGCAGTTAAAAGGTCTGGAGTTGATTCCAGGTGTGGCGTTTGCATTTGGAAGCTGTTGCTGTGAACACACAACATGCGGTCAAAGGAGCTCTCAATGGAGGTGAAACAGACCATCCTGAGGCTGAAAAAAAGGAAGAAATCCATCAGAGAGATAGCAGAAATGTTAGGAGTGGCCAAATCAACAGTTTGGTACATTCTGAGAAAAAAAAGAGTGCACTCGTGAGCTTGGGAACTCAAAAAGGCCTGGACGTCCATGGAAGACAACAGTGGTGGTTGATTGCAGAATCCCTTCACAACATCCACTCAAGTGAAGAACACTCTCCAGGAAGTAGGTGTATCAGTATCTAAGTCTACCATAAAGAGAAGACTTCATGAGAGTAAATACAAAGGATTCACCACAAGGTGCAAACCATGAATCAGCCTCAAAAATAGGCCAGAATTGACTTTGCCAAAAAACACCTGAAGAAGCCAGCCCAGTTCTGGAACAGCATTCTTTGGACAGATGAGACTAAGATCAACCTGTACCAGAATGATAGGAAGAAGAAAGTTTGGAGAAGAATTGGAACAGCTCATGATCCAAAGCACACCACATCTTCTGTAAAACATGGTGGAGACAGTGTGATGGCATGGGCATGCATGGCTTCCAATGGCACTGGGTCACTTGTGTTTATTGATGATGTGACAAAAGACAGAAGCAGCTGGATGAATTCTGAAGTGTATAGGGATATACTTTCTGCTCAGATTCAGCCAAATGGAGCAAAGTTGATTGGACGGCGCTTCACCAATGATCCAAAACATACTGCAAAAGCAACCCAGGAGTTTTTTTAAAGCAACAAAGTGGAATATTCCACAATGGCCGAGTCAATCACCAGATCTCAACCCAATCGAGCATGCATTTCACTTGCTCAAGACAAAACTTAAGGCAGAAAGACCCACAAACAAGCAACAACTGAAGACAGCTGCAGTAAAGGCCTGGCAAAGCATCACAAAGGAGGAAACCCAGAGTTTGGTGATGTCCATGGGTTCCAGACTTCAGGCAGTCATTGCCTGCAAAGGATTTTCAACAAAATATTGAAAAGTAACATTTTACTTAGGGTTATGTTTATTTGTCCAATTACTTTTGAGCCCCTGAAATGAGGAGCGTTTGTATAAAAATAGCTACAATTCTTACATGTTTAATCATATATTTTTGTTCAAACCCTTGAATTAAACCTTAAAGTCTGCACTTCAATTCCGTTGTAGTTGTTTCATTTCAAATCCAATGTGGTGGCATGCAGAGCCCAAATCATGAAGATTGTGTCACTGTCCAAATATTTCTGGGCCTAACTGTAATAATAATTACTTCTGAGTGTGTGTGTGTGTGTGTTGGGGGGGGGGGGGGTTGGAGCCTATCCCAGCTCCAGCCCCCCCGCAACCCAAAAAGGATTAAGCGGTAGAAGATGGATGGATGGATATTTCTGAGTGAAGAGAGATTTTAGTGTTTTTACTGTAGTCATATGACCCATAAAGCATTTTTGACCCCTTGCACTCTGGTCAATTTCCCTAAAAACGCCAAAAAATAATATACCCAAAGTAAATCAAAAGCTGTTCTTCAACCCTTTGCAGCATCTTCATGGGGTTGGTCTCATTTAAAAGAAAACACTTTGAATTTTTTGGCAAAACAGTCATAATCTCTCTAAGTGCTCCTGCCACTGAGTAACAGTCATCTAAACATACTGAACTTGAAGAAAATAAATTCCGCCTGGGTGTTTTTTTGGATACAAATGCTTGCAAATAACACACAGCTGTCAGATCCGGGCTGGAAAATGCAACAGAAATGTAGAACCAAGTGTTATCCAGCTGAGGTCAAAATTTTGTAACAATACCACAAAAAATGAATATATTACACAGCTTTATACTCAGGTTGTTCCCAGGCGTTTTTGAACTGTGCTAAATTGTGCCAAATGGCACAGTTTGGAAAAACGTCTGTAACTTTTGAATGATTCAATATAGAAGCTTCATCTTGGGCTCTAATGAAAGGTGAAGGGCTGTGTGTGTGGGGGGGGGGGGGGTTGTTTATTCATTCATTCATGAATGAATGAACAAACAAGCCCCCACACACAAAGAAGCATGCCACGTAAAAAATGTGTGGCTTTTTTTTTTTTTTACAAGAAAAAATAACCTACAGTGCACTAAAAATTATACTAAAATATCCGTAATGTAGAAGATAACAACTCCCACCCCCCCACCCCCCGCTACAGAGGACGGACATCGCAACATGACGGAACGCGGGGACTGTGTGCCGCGGTCTGCTACGCACAGTTGTACTAAAATATCTGCAATAATATCTGCAATCCGCTACAGAAGAGTAGCGGGGGGGGGGGGGCCTTCACGGTCTGGACGCGGCGCACGAACCGTGTCCAGTCCGTGCGCCGCGGTACACGGTCCGTGCGCCGCGGTCTACTACGCACAGTTGTAATTTACCGATCGGTCAAAAGTCATTTTGATTACAATTTTCAAGGATAAAGAATAATTTAGCTTATAACACTTACCTGTCCACAACAGCAGTGTCGCTGGCGAACTTCTCTTCCTCATTGTCAGACGAACATGACACTGGTCCACTTGTTACGGACTCGTGGTTCTGGTCACGCGACCCGGTCAAACCATAATTCCATTATTGCGGTTTTGCGCTTCCATGATTGCGGTTTTGGCGAACGATTTTTCAAAACAAATAAGAACAGTAGTAAGAAAAAAAGACTGGCGAATGCGTGTGAGTCACCCAGTGGCTTACACAAAACAGATTTTGCAAGGGAGGCACGCTTTCGAACTACTGTGCTTCAATTGGCTCGCTGTATTCGCAGCCGTTGGTAGGCAGGTCCTTCTTGCTAGGTTTTCAGTCATTGGTTCTTCAAGGTTTCAGAAAGCCAATTCAAGGCTCTTATTAGTCGAATGAGAGGTCAATCACATCTAAACCAATCAAAGCACTCCTTTGGCTTTCTGTTCGCAGCTGTGTCTGTAGTGGAAGAACGGAAATGCAGGTTTTTTTTTTTTCTCAGTGCGCACTAGGGCGCCCTCGTGCGCCCTAGGACGCAGAGACGTGCCCGCCCGCGGTACACCGGAGTGCAAGAGGTTAGAAGGTTAAAACCCACAAACACCTTTTTTGAGTAAAAGGGACCTTTAAATTGTGACCGTTATATTTAGCTTTTTTTAATTAATTACTGAAAAACGGTAGTCTGATTTTTTTTGGAGATGCCCTACACGTTTTTTTATATTTGAATTTTGTTGATTTTGCCTTATAGTTGTTTTTTCTTAATTAAATATAAATCACAATTTTTCAATTTTTTAGAAGAGATTCACACACCAACCATTATAGTTTATATTTTGTACCGTGCTATGTTTAATTCAGCATAATGATAACTAGAAGAGTACGAGCTGCGTTTTGACACCAGGACAATAACGTATTTAATTTCAGTTTCAGTGAAATTATAATATCCGTCACAACACAATTGCCCTCCGACATTATCTGAAACTGCTGCCCAAGTGTCTGACATTTTTATGAAGAAGGGACACCCTTGGGTGTCGTACAATAGTGTCTTCTCAATTGCTCCATGACTCCTCATGTTCTCTTGCCACTGTGTGCGTGCGCCTGTGTATGTATGATAAAGCCAGCAGGGGGAAGAGTTCACTGATTTTAAATTAAGTTCAAATATATCAAAGTCAATGAAAAAACCATCTGAATCACTTTAGTCTTTTGACTCCAGTAAAAACATTTCTGATGACTTTATGGCCTCAGTTCCTATTTAAAGCTGCAGTAGACACAATGCTTTATTTCAAATGTGAGAATAAGTATGCTCTCACACCTAACTTGTTTGATCTGGACTTTCAGCCTTTTCAGTTTGATTTCAATTACAATTAGAGATATGAAACTTGTCCTGGACCACAGCCCAGACCAAGGAGCTGAAATGTTGTCCAGCAAAAAGAGATGGTCTCTGTTCATGTCAAACTGAACCTCGGACCTGTTTGCTTTTGTTGTGAAAGCAATTTTCAGAAAGGTTCAGACTTTTCAGACCACGCCATGAATAGTCAATAGAAAAGAAGAAAAAGTGAAACTTACCAGATATTTTCAGAGAGGATGTAACAAAGAGTACAGTATATTAAAGATTAGAAGAGCAATGCCACCTGAAGATCATCACGACCGATTAGAAGGACAAACATTCATTTTATTGAAGACTGGGATAACATTCTAGCACTCACTAAACTAGTTTTTCTTAATGTAGTACTTAATGGTAACCCTAAGGCTTATAGTGAGCAGTATGACCCTGAATCAGCAGCACAATCTACAGAACCATCCATCCCGACTCCGGTCCCCTAAATGGACCCCTTCTCAAAAGGGAAAGGAAGATAGAGGGGTATACAGGGCACAGCAGACAAACAACCCAGACTGGCAACAAAGCCCATCATGACGAACCCCTCCCCTGCCCCACCCCAGACGTCTAAGCTGGGACATACCACAGGGAGGAGATCCCCAAGCAGAGCCATCAATACCTGAAGTACAACAAAATATACTGACATTTTGATAACAGTAAAATATATAAAAATACAAAGTTAACAAGGCTTTAGATTTGAAGAGCGAAAGTTTATTCTGCCATAAACGTAACATTACTGTCAGACCAAAGCAAATTGTAAACTACATGTTAAAAACGTAAACTTGTCTTATTCAAAAATACAGCAAAATGAGCAGATTCTTTTTCAACGATGACATCTATGTGTTTGGGTGGACTCAAAGGTGACTCTGCAGTCCAAGACCGGAACAGCAAGAGCTTCCACTGTGGGGGCAGGGAAACATGCCTGGAGGTTTAGGTGCCTCCACTGCTGCCGTCCTTTTTGCATAGGCCTCAATGATGTTGGCATGTCGGTTTTCCTCAAATGTCTCTGCTCCTTGGAGTTTCAGGGCATGCCAACCATTGATCCTGTGTGCATTCCTCAAGCTACTTAGGAGCTATTCCAGTGTGGACGATGTTGACCTTGATATAATCTTTGAAACATTTCAATGGTCTGCCTTGTTTTCCTTTCCTTGGAGAGTTCACCATAGAGGAGTTGTGTTGCGATTATGTCGTTGTCCATCCAGATGACATGCCCCGTCCATCCGAGCTGGGATTTCAGGGCTTCGATGCTAGTGGTCTCTGCGCAGTGATCCTGTCTTGCCATTTGATGCTCAGAATTGAGCGCGAGCTTTGTATGTGAAAGTGCTCCAGCAGTTTGCTGTGCCTTCTATACATGGTCCAGGTCTCACATCCATAAAGAAGGCTGGTAAGGACAACTTTCTTATAGACCTTGAGTTTGTATAGGAGGTTGAACCTAGTAGTAGATTAGTTTATTTGACAGGGACAGTGCAATAAACATAGACAATTAATCAAAGACAATCAATCTGATGTGTTGCACATAGAGTGTATAGCTATTAGCTAATTTGCAACTCTTGTCCCTGGATGGGACAAGAGACCTGTGTGGGAGTTTCTTTATAGTGGGAGGGTTGTTGCATGTGGAAGATAACACTGTCTTGGTCTAGGAAGTTGGTTTCTAGTGGTACAAAGAATTGTCACGACTAGAGACTTCTTCAGCTGCAGTAGATGACCATGGTGCCTTCCGTGTCTTGTCTTGGCACTCCACCACACCTGCTGTCACCACCTTTGTGACCACTGGATCAAATTATCTCTTCCGCCCAGTCTGCTGGGTCCAAACTGTAACAGAGATAGTAATAGATGGAGAAATGGCTAGTGTTGGCCTACCAGTATATGTTGGGCTCTGGTCTGCATATTCATTACTTACAGTAACACTGAGCTTTGTTCCCTTTATACACAGTTGGGTTACTTATAGCATGGCTGTGCATCACTGGGATTGATACGCCCATCACCCTTATGTTAATGTGTTTGAGGTGTATCAGCGTACTGAACATGCATGTTAGTGTATGTCTCAGCAGTTTTATGTGTAAGCACTTTTACATTAAGATTGGGAGTGTGCCAAACGTAGAAAAAAAAATCAATCAGTGGGAGTCACGATGAATGGGAGAGCACAGAAGAAAGTGAAGACACACCTTCACAGTTAACTCCTAGAATGCTGAACCACTGGGAAAAAGCAGGAATGAGAGAAGCACAGACATACTGTTCCTGTTTTCACTTCACTGCAGAATGAGCTCTTAGGTTCCACTTACCTCACTCATGTAATCACTCTTTCCCTTTTTCCATCACTCCCTATTCTGTCTCGCTTTAGAACTACTTTCCTCTGGATCATTTTTTCTCATCATCTGCTCTCTTTCTCTTTCTTTTTCTCTTCCTCTCTTTTTTCTGTCATGCTCTCTCTGCATTCTCTCCCTTCTTTCTCTGTCTCTATTCTCTCTCTCTCTCTCTCTCTGTTTTTAATTAAAATCTCTCTGTATCAGGGGATAGTGATTTAAATGGAGGGTCTGCCATAAACGTAACATTACTGTCAGACCAAAGCAAATTCCATCAGCTCTGTTTAAATTTGCAGCACTGGCTGTTTTCCAAAAGGCTTTTTATTCTACAGCCAATATCTATACGATCAGCCATCTATCTTTGATATTCCCTTATGCCACAGATTTAGTCAGATTTTAGTCCATCAGGTCAGAAGCTTGCATCATGAAGGGTAACTGCTCAGGCTGCACTGATGCTTGATTTTGAGGCTGATATCCCAAGGACGGATAATTTTTTCACACATAAGGAGTTATTTAGAACTCCTTATAAGAACTGCTTATACAAAGATATAGAGTGATGATAATCAAGTCAGTGGCGGTAATGCACCTGTAAGCTGGTTGTCAATCAAATCTAAAAGAAGAAGAAGATATAGCAGAGCATTTAAGGGTATTGTACTGAAGCAAGTGTTATTTCCTCTATCAATGAACAAATAGTTTTGATATTGTTTTCTAAAGAGCTTTTCCAGCTAATGTAATGTCAGTGATGAGTGAAGCAGCACTTTCTTCAGTTTTAGAAACAGTGAATTAGGTGATCATCCCTATCACCATCTTGTTATTCTAATGGCAATGGCAGCCACATGTAAATCAATTTACAACTTTGTTTCTGCAAGTAAATCTTCATGAGCACCAGAAATGTTTATAATAGGGATGTCCCAATCCGATCAAGGCTTTTGTGACTCGATTGGCATTAGGGTTGCTGGGTTCATCTCCATTCAAGTCTCTTTTGTTTTATGTCAGCCTCGCCATAAAACGGCAGCTGTACAGTGTTGCAGCAGGGAAGATGGTGCCAACATGTCTGCTGTGTGGAATACTTTAGTATTGAGGTGTCAAGTAAATATGTATGGCACTGATTGTTTTATAAATAACTTTGATGTACTTAAAAGGGTCATTGACTGCACTTTCCCTACATTTTAACAACTCACTCAAGTCTTAATAAAGTGTTTGTGACATATTTTGTTCACATTTTCTTTAATTTTTTAGTTATTGAAGCAAATCTGTTTTTAATTTTTCTTTGCTTTCTTGAAACGCTCTGATTTAAAGCCTGTCACTTTGAGAAACATCCTTCAGCTGTTCAACTCCACCCTCCCTCTTGCGTCAGTTAGCCATTAGCTGAGTAGCTTTTAGCCTCCTTCTAGCTTGGATGAGCATCGCTGGTTCACCGATCTGTAGTCGTTTATGCATCTCCCGTCATCCCAGCCCACCCCCAAACAACCCCGCCGAGACGCCATAAGAAATTGCAAGCACCGCGTGCCAGGCGATCTACTGATTGTTGTGACCTGGGGCGTGGCGCAGGCAGCTGCCGCGACCAGGGGATGCTGCCTGGAGCTGCTCGCTCTCAGCTCCCCGTGGCCGGCATACCAGATGAACCAGGTGGTAACAGGGAGGGTTATTAGGGTGACTAGGATCTGAAGATCAATGAGGCAATGTAAGCCACGCTCGTTCAAGCTTCCTGTTACCAGTGTCAGTTGGGGGGCTAATAGCTCAGGGGCTAAAAGGCTACCTTTAGCACCACTTCCATGTACATGACAGACAGCTAGGCGGGCCAATAATAGAGCAGTGGGCTGGTCTCAAGGACTCATTTCAGACAGTTAAAACCTACAAACACACCATTTTTCAGTCAGTGACCCTTTAATGGTGTGGAGTTTACAAAACTGACTCGGTATCAGCTGATTCTCAATCTTAAATGACTCGGATCGGGCACAAAAAAAATCTTGAGTGGGAACTTGAATCACTGTCACCAAGGAGTTTGTATTTAAATAGTAAGGCCTGGCCCACACCAAAAGCCAGCCAGGATTTCTGAGACCAAGGTATTAATTTCAGAGCTAACAGTGCTAGAAGGGAGCTTACCAAGCATGGTTTATATTGCCATTTTCTTTAATTTTCAGTTACCCTAACAGACATCCCTGTTTCCACCTGGTTCACTGTTCCAAAATTGATATATCCAATGTCATTCTGGTGTATTTTGTTATATTTTCACTGTGATCCTACATTAGCATTAACTTGGCTAGGTGGTCGGAGTCAGTCAGTCTAAACACATTAGAGCTCACTTCAGCAGGGAGAGGCTGACAGACGGACCGCCTGGCATTACCTTAACTGTCGATCAGTTCAGTTTTGATCACTGATTTCTATAAATTCTATTCACCCCCACTGGAGTCCTTGTTCATCTACCAGCACTTAACCATATATGTTGTCTTAGACGTTACTTTTTAGCTTATTTTACTGTCGTTTATTTTCTCTAACCAAGACTGAATGCAACAAGATGATGTTGCTTTCAGTTTAGTCATTCACTCATTCATGAATGTTTTCTGGTCTTATTGTACTCCAGAGACTGGTCATGTCCTATCAACCACTGAAACCACACACCCCTGTCCACCAGTGGTGCTTTATTTCGTTCATTCTTTAAGACACATTTACATTTGTTGGTTCAGGCAATAGTGATGGCGTAAGTGATGACGAAAGTGGAGCTAACTGCAGCTCATGAGCATTTAAAGAGACATACACTGAAATGAGCCGTTCTGAGGAACAAAAGACGATTCTGCATTAATTAAGTTTAAGGCAGTCTGGTCAAAGTGTGTCACAAACATTTCACTTGGAACTATGGAAGTTGTCAAATGTGGGAAAAAAGGCAGTAAATGGGAACTTAGCAGTCCATAAGCTACTGTATAGTATCTGTGAGTGTTGGACAAGTTAAATATACTTTATTTTCAACAATAAATCTACATACTGCTATCCTGGTCACATTTCAGTAGAAAATGAAAACTGACTGCAATATCAATCATATCAAAGTATCAATCATCCCTACACACATACAGTACACACTCACTTTGTCACATTCTTCCTGAGTTATTTGCCCACACTGACATCCACCTTGCTGTGAAGAACGAGATGCTTCTGTTCCTCATGAGTGTTAGCACCTCCTCCGCTCCTTCTATCTGCCTGTCCCTCTCTCTGGTGAACTCACTCTCCCCTAGTGGATGGGAGCCTGTGGTTGGGTCTTCATAAATCAAGATGTTACCACCGGCGCTATAAGGCTACTTTTTAATTAAAACTGTGAATCAGTCGGCCCTGATTATGAATTGTACTCTGCCGCCGCTGAATAAAATATACATTGCTCACTTCTTCTCCCGCTCTGACTCTTCCCCTTGCTGCCTCTCTTCATCTCCTCTCTCTCTATCTCACTTTCTCTCATGTCGGATGCTTCTCAATTTTCCACCAGAAATTGAGTATGTACACACAGAAAGCCTTGGCCACGAACAGCCACTGAAAGCTGAGCACGTTGTGAAATAGTTGAGGAGCTTAGTGATTGCATAAACATAATAACTCAATGTGGAAGGTTTGGTGCCACCGAGGTCACCACCATTATATCACACGAAAACAGGCAGAGGGACCAAAATGCCGCTGCAGCTACTAGGCCAGTGGGACTTTTTTTTTTTTTTACCTCGTATAAAACCACTCTTTTAATTGTGTAACAGCCAGTAAAGTACTGTGTGGTGTTGGTGGGTCTATCAAAGCAGAGCAGACAGGGGAGTTATGGTTGCAAATATTATGTTCACCGGTCAGTGAAAGCAGGTATTACCTCCATTTGTCCATTTATACTGCCATTCTGGAAGGCAGACAGAGCAAGTGATAAATGATGGGAGCTCTGTTCTGTCAAGTAAAACGGCACATTTCACAGAAAAATGTTGCAACATCTTCTTTCGATTGCTCCCTATTAGGGGTCACTGCAACTGATCATGGGTCTGCATGTTTGATTCGGCAAGGATTTTTACACCAGATGTCCTTCCTGATGCAACCATTGCCATTTACCTGGGCTTGGGGCCGGGAGAAGGAGTACACTAGTTTTGTACTCCCGCCTGTGGCTGGGTGACCACCAACTTGTTCTTTAAAGAGTGGATGTGCCAGAATTTTCTTCAGTTAAACAAAGACAAAACCGAAATAATATTTTTCAGAGCAAAAGAAGAGAGACTCAAAGTTAGTACTCAGCTTCACTCAATGATGCTAAAAACCAACAGCCAAGCCAGAAATCTGGGTGTGGTTCTGGACTCAGACCTGAATTTTAACAGCCTCATTAAGACAGTAGTGAAGTCAGCCTATTATAGCTTCAAGAACATAGTGAGGATTAAAGGTCTGATGTCTCAGTAGGATCTAGAAAAACTTGTCCATACATTTATCTTCAGTAAACTGGACTACTGTAACACTGTCCTCACAGGTCTCCCTAAAAATTCCATCAGTCAGCTGCAGTTGGTTCAGAACGCTGCAGCTCGAGCCGTCACTAAGACCAAGAAAGTAGATCATATAACTCCAGTTCTCAGACCTTTACACTGGCTTCCTGTCTGTCAAAGAATAGATTTCAAAATACTGCCGTTGGTTTATAAAGCTCTGAATGGTTTAGGTCCAAAATACATTTCAGATCTTCTGCTCCATTATGAACCACCCAGAGCCCTCAGGTCGTCAGGGTCAGGCCTACTATCTGTGCCCAGAGTTAGAACCAAACATGGTGAGGCAGCGTTTAGTTTTTATACTCCTCACATGTGCAACAAACTCCCAGAAAGCATCAGGGCTGCTGAAATTTTCAGCTGCTTTAAATCCAGGTTAAAAACTTTCCCAGTTGACACTGCCTTTCAGTAGAACAATTGTTAATTTCCCACAATGCAACTATAACTTTTATTTCTTGCACTTTTTCTGTCTTATTCTGTCGTGAATCACTCTTTTCAAGGGCTACTGAAGGACACCAAATGCACACTGTGTTTCTGCACATTTATTAACATAAAGACAGACAGGAATGCTAACATACAAATACAAAATAATAAAGCACTGGAGGAGAGTGGGGCTCAACGTCACAGGGGGACAGAAGCCGGAAACACCAAGGAAAGGGGCAGAATCCAGCCGGAGCACTCCTGAAGACAGCGGGGCTCACAGCTGGAAATAAAAAGGGAAAACTAACCTGGACAGAGCTTTCCTTTCTCCTTGATAGCGGGACCCAAACACACTCAGTGACTTGTTCAGCTCTTGAGGATGGGTAGTAGTGATAGAAGGACATGACAACAGAGAGCGGTTGTTGTGCTCTTTTACATGTTACATAATAGGTGACAGGTGAGGATGCATGAGTGGAGAAAATAACAGAATGAATGACAGGTGTGCAGCTCCGAACGGTTTGACAGCCGGAAGCTGCACAGTGGTGTCAAAATAAAACAAACCAGAAACCCTAATGAAACAGCAACAAAACAATCCCAAAATGTAAACATAACTGCAAATACAAAATAACAATAACTAGACAAGATAAACGGACAGAAAAGGACAAAACTTAACTTAAGACTGTGCACGGCTCCCACCCGTGCCCGGGATCATGACAGTGCCCCCCACCTCAAGGGGTGGTTCCCAGACACCTCAGGGCAACATCAAAAGGAAATGAACCCCACTACACAGAAGACTCCCCCAGCAAGAAAAACAATCCACCCCGGGGTGGAGGAGGGGGGAACCAAGGCACGGAGGGACTGAGACAAAACAAAAAAACAAAAAACAAAAAGAAAACACTCATGACCCACAACCTGAACACTACGGTGACCCAGACTCCAAGACCCTAGGACGGCAACTAAGGCAGTTTGGGCAGCCTACCAGAGTCCCAGAACCACCGGAGCATACGGCAGAATGCGTCCGGCGGCCACCCAGACTTGCAGAACCACCTGCCTGGAAGGCGTGTCCTGTCAGATGGCCTCCCAGAGTACATGGGCCACTGGTCCACTGAGCACAACACCCCTCCCTTCCCCCAGGTGACGGCAGCTGAAACCCATGCTCCCAGCAGACGGCAAGACCCCCAGCATGGGAAAGGAGGAACTGGTGCAGCAGAGGATTGACCTCCAACAATACCTGCTGGCCAACTGTAGAGCCCAGCGATAATGGTGTCGACCAGTGAGGAGGCCAGTGGAGGGAAGAGGCTGTGACGTGGGGACCTCCGGTGAGGACAGGGAGTCCATGACGACCTCGGGCTAAGGTGCAGTGCCCATGGAGGCCTCGAGCTGAGGCATGCCACCCACGAAGGCCTTGGGCTGAGGCGCGGCACCCACAAAGGCCTTGGGCTGAGGTGCAGCACCCACGGAGGCCTTGGGCAGAGGCGCGGCACCCACGGAGGCCTTGGGCAGAGGCGCGACATCCACAGAGGCCTTGGGCAGAGGCGTGGCACCCACAGAGGCCTCGGGCTGAGGTGCGGCACCCACAGAGGCCTTGGACTGAGGCGAGGCACCCACAGAGGCCTCGGGCTGAGGTGCAGCACCCACGGTGGCAGCCCCGGACTGGAGCGTAGCAACCACGGCAGCGGCCCTGGACTGGGGCATAGTACCCTCAGCAGACCCAAGCTGGGCGCAGCGCCCACAATGGCCCCAGGCTGGAGTGCAGCACCCACAATGGCTCGGACGGGGCGGGACAGCACCCACAGCGACCTCGAATGGAGGGGAAGCAGCACCTGCGAAGATCTCGGACAGGAGGGAGCAGCACCCGCGGAGATCTCGGAAGGAGGGGGTGCAGCACCCGCAGAGATCTTGGAGGGAGGGGGAGCAGCACCCATGGAGACCTTGGGCTGCGATAGATGAGCCGCAGTGATCTTGGGAGAAGGCTCAGACACACAAAACACAGACACCGGGTCAGAGTTCCCAACAGCAGTGGAGCTCAGCAAGGAGAGCTCAGGTGCAGTGGACGGCCACACCAGGTCCTCCCCACCAAGAGCCAGGCAAGGTCTCTCAAAGACAGAAAGTGAACACAAAAAAGAGAACTTGCCTGAGCTTGAGCTCTACCACCATCCTGGACTCCGGCGATCCAGGCTGGGGTGTCTCGGCTTCCTCCGACTGGGCGTCCACACCCGACACAGCCACCCCAGGGGAAGGAAAGGGAAAAAGCACCGGAGAATGATCACCGGCAGCAGTGGAGCCTGGTGAAGAGAGCTCAGGAGCAGAGGACATCTGCAACCGATTCTCCTCACCCTGAGCCAGACAAGAATTCTCAAGATCTGTAGGTGGTAAAGCAGAACTGAGTACTTGCCTGGACTCGAGCTCCACTGCCGTCCAGGACTCCGACGACTCTGCTGCGACGACCCCTGCAGCAGGCATAGTGGTGGATGCAGCCTGTAGACCTCCAGGTGTGGCGACCGACACAGGCAGGCTTCCTGGCGTGGTTGCTGAATCTGGGGGTCGTCTCACTGGTGGCGCTGAGTCCTGTGTTGATGAAGCCAGGGGACACTTTCCTGTCGGCTTAGGCTTCCGACCACAGGAGGTGCTGTCCTCCTATCCAGGATTTGGCTGTGAAGCTGGAATGGACCTCTCCAGGACAGCGAACCTCTCCATTGTCCAGCAGCTCCCTCCCTCAACCGGCAGACCCTCAGGGGAATTGGAGACAATTCATTATTAGAGGTTAAAAAATGAAAAGATACTTGCCTAAATTCCTAGGGCTTGGTGGTGGCCGGGGGCTGCGAAGGTCATCTGGCGCGATGGGCAGAGTTACAGAGTGAGTGAGTGAGTGTGGAGGATGGAGGTGAGGAGGTCTGTCAGTTCTGGGATGCTCCACAGGCTAGAGAATGCCTCGACCAGCTGGTGTCGCGCTATCCCACACCCGCAGTTCCTCCTCGGGAGTGTGGGTCAGAGAGACGTCCGACACTGTGTCCTCCAAAAGCTCCGCTGCCCGACACTCCTCTTCATCCAGTCCAAAACTCCCGTAGGCCAAGTGGCCAGGCATGCCAGAATACTGGACTTACAAAAATGGGAGAACAAAAGAGAGGAGGGGGAGAGGGAAAAACCCCCCAGCAGAAACGCACAGTGGCTGGTGTCCACACCCTGGTTGTGTCCTGTCGTGAATCGCTACTGAAGGACACCAAACGCATACTATGGTTTCTGCACATGTATTAACATAAAGACGGACAGGAACGCTAACATACAAATACAAAATAAAGTGCTGGAGGTGAGTGGGGCTCAACGTCACAGGGGGACAGAAGCCGGGAATGCCGAGCAAATGGGCAGAATCCAGCTGGAGCACTCCCGAAGACAGTGGGGCTCATGGCTGGAAATAAAAATGGAAAACTAACCTGGACGGAGCTCTCCTCTCTCCTCGACAGTGGGATCCAAACACTCTGTGACTTGTTCAGCTCCTGAGGACGGGTAGCAGTGATAGAAGGACACAACAACAGAGAGCGGTTGTCGTGCCCTGTTATACGTTACATAATAGGTGAGGATTATCACCTATTATGAGGCTACATAATAGGTGTGGATGCACGAGTGGAGAAAATAACAGAATGAATGACAGGTGTGCAGCTCCAAACGGTTTGACAGCCGGAAGCTGCACAGCGCTGTCAAAATAAAACAAACCGGAAACCATAATGAAACAGCAACAAAACAATCCCAAAATGTAAACATAACAGCAAATACAAAATAACAAAAACCGGAAAAGATAAACAAACAGAAAAGGACAAAACTTAAGACTGGGCATGGTGCCCACCCGTGCCCAGGATCATGACAATTCTATTTTAGCTTGTTTCTGTTTCTCTTTAATTTATTTTTTAGTTTGCTTTTAAATTCTTTACAACTTCCTGTAATGCTTTAATGTTTTATGTAAAGCACTTTGAATTGTCTTGTACACGAAATGTGCTATACAAATAAACGCCTTGCCTTTCCTTCCCCATTCTATTACTCTGAGCACCAAACTAGAAGGCAGGAAGTACCATTTTATGGTCTTTGCTATAACCCTTCTGGGGCTTGAACTGACAACCTCCCAGCTGTGCGGCAGATGCTCTACCTCTAGGCAAAATGTTGCAGCACAGTGAAGAAGTTAAACCACAAATTTGTAAGGAGCATAAAGTCAAACGTTCAAGAAAAATCCACAATTTATGAGACAAAAGTTACATGTTTAAGATGAAATCTCTGGAATAGAGGGTAATGCACACGATGTCACTAAACAGAACTCATGGCAGTTACAAAACACTGAGTGGCAAAAATGAGTGGTGGCAATAGGGTGTATGCAGTAAAACACAAAAAAACAGGTATTCAGTCACAGGAGTATACAGAATACCTGCTTGCATTGTGGGGAGCTAATCTTATCATTCCACCTTGTATAAATTGACAAAAAATAGAAAAAATAAATAATTATCGGCCTAGAACCAGTTCTTCACTAATGTGTGCTCTTACCCACCCATCATTACAGTCAAGTAAACGGTGTGGTATTGACATCTAAGGTAAAAAAGGCACGCTTTGTACTGCTGTGACTAAATATTTGTGTAATTTTTATGTTTTGCTGCATACAAACTAAAACTGCAACATGTGTTTGCCACTCATAACACATGTGGCAGCTTGTGTAACTATGGCAACTGCCCTGTAACTGCTAAGATTTCTGGTCCATTGCGTTCATTCTATAAGTAATGCTGACAAGTCACAAATAGGGTAAGCTGGGGCAAAAAGTTACATGGGGCAGGTTGTTACACTCCCTCCTGCCTGTATTGCACATGTGTGGCCTTTCTTATTTTAGACTCAGTGCATGTGCAATACACTCTATACTTCCTCGCTGCACACGAGCTGTGCTTCTGGATCTTTGTACATGACAGAGGACAGAAAAATGAATTAGGAGCCTCTGAGTAATTTAGTGGAAATCTTTTGTCTTCTTCACAGTTGTCAGTCCATAGTGATCTCTGCACAGCATGTGTTCTCGTGAAATGAAGTATGAGGCCACATGGGTACATGTCTGTTTTCATACCGAGTACTACAGGGTTCCATCCTGGTGGTGTCGACATTGAATGACGATGACAGGGCAGGTTGTTACAGAGAAATCAGGGGCACATTGTTACAGTGTACCCACTTAGTTATAAACAATTCGTTTTTAGAAATAATCATCACAATAGGTGTTTAAAGCTACGGTCACAAATGCCCTTACGAATGGCTCCAAACACTGTACGAACAATTTTTGGACCATTTCGTATGGTCTTCTTAAGGCGGCCTAAGGAGAATCCAGTGTTCATAGACCAGTTGTAAGCTTGTGGCCAGGTTGATGGTCTTGTCCAAGATTTCTACGAATGCCCCACAAAAAACCCTCATCGTAGAGCGGCCATATGAATGCCATAGGAACAAATGTAAGAACTACGAAAGATGTTGGCCTTAAGTATGCCTCAGGAACACCGGATGCCCTTCCTTCCCCATTTACCCAGCTTGTGGCCGGCGCAAGGAGTACACTGGTTTTGTGCTTCCCTGTGGCTGGGTGACCAACTTTCCTTTTCTCATTCTATTATTCTGAGCACCAAGCTAGAAGGCAGGAAGTTCCATGTTCTTGAGGTCCCCTTACAGCAGTTGTAGGAAACGCTGTACGAATTCCCGTTCATACAGAGATTCGTACAGCATGCATAAGGTGGTAATGAGGCGCTCATAAGGCGGAAGTATGTCATTGGTGCAACAAAATTTGCTGAAAACTGTAAGATCTTCCTACCAATGCCTTGAGAGTGCCATGAGTTGCACAGATTTTTGTAAGATGGCAGTAAGTATGCCATAGGAAGACCCAAGGCACCCTCACGAAGAACGTAAGAACTAATAGGGTCATCGTACAACAGAAAAGCACCTCATTTCTCAAGAATGCCTCAAGTTGCTCTTGCGAATTGAACTGCAGCTGGAAGAAATTATGCCCTCTCCACAAATGTTAATAAACTCCAGAATTCGTAGGAGCTTGGAGATTCTTACAAACCCATCAGTCGTAAGAATCTTTGTGACCGTAGCTTCAGATTTGAATGTATTAGATGTGGCCTATCTCACTAAGGATTGGTTTCAAAATTCCACCATGAGTTTGTGCACCTTTCCCTCTGTTTTCCACAATATTTTAATTTTGAGCCATATTTAGTCAGCAGTGTGACATCTTAATCTGTGTGGAATGATGCATTGCATTCATGTTTTAGTTCACATTTAAAGCATGGTGCCAGACTAAATATTTAATATTTAAAATATTTAGTTCACATTTAAAGCATGGTGCATTTTGTTTACAGTTTGAATAAAAGCTAAAGAAGTACCTTGTCGTGTGAAGTTATCAACTTACCATCTACTGTAACAACTTACTGTACTTATATGTAACAACTTTCCCCAGCAGTGGGGTAAAACGACATATGACCATATATATTTTGATTTTCCCACTACATGCATGTATTAAAATGTGTCGTTCAGACACAAATCACCAAACGCAATCAGTTCTTTTAAAGAGGACTTGCTGAAGCAAGACTGGACAGAAGTCTATGTATCAGATGTAAATGAAGCCTATGACACATTTACAAACATTGTAACCACTCTTTATGAAAAAAACTGCCCATTAGTTAAAAAAAAGCTTAAACACAAATTTACTGACAAACCATGGCTAACCAAAGGACTACAAAAGGCGTGTAAAAAGAAAAATTTATTATATAAAGCTTTCATAAAGAAAAGGACAAAAGAAGCAGAGCAGCGGTATAAAACATACAAAAATAAGTTAACATATATAATAAGATGTAGTAAAAGAGACTATTACAGTAAAGAACTGGAAAAAAACAAAGACAATATTAAAAATACATGGACAATAATCAACAGTATCCTTGGAAATAAAAGCAGAAATACCAGCTACCCAACTAACACTCCAAAAAATAATAAATCGACTCCGAATGTGAATATAGCTTCACCTGCAGATGAATTTAATAATTTTTTTGTTAACATTGGACCTAAACTGGCCCGAGAAATACCCACTACGGTGCCAACAGGTGATTCAATATGCAATAACACTGCTGTAAAAGACACCATCTTCATAAAGAACACAGACGAAAGAGAGGTCATTGAAATTGTTAAATCGTTCAAAAGTAAAACATCTACTGACTGCGATGGTATTGATATGCTACTAGTCAAAACTGTTATGGAATGCATAGTGAAACCACTGACGTATATCTGTAACCTGTCTCTCCAATCAGGTATATTTCCCAATGCAATGAAAATAGCTAAAGTAATTCCAATTTACAAGACAGGCGACAGAGGGGAACTCTCCAACTACAGACCAATTTCACTATTACCGCAATTTTCCAAGATACTTGAAAAAATATTCTATGAGAGAATTGACAACTTCATACTGAAGAATGATTTATTGTGTGAGCAGCAATATGGGTTCAGACACAAAAGGACAACAGCATATGCCTTAATGGAATTTACAGAAAAAATATCAACAGCCATTGAAAATAAAGAGTATTCAGTTGGAGTATTCCTGGATCTTAAAAAAGCATTTGATACAGTAGATCACAATCTATTATTAAAGAAACTACAAAATTGTGGTATCAGAGGGGTAGCACTGTCCTGGTTAAGAAGTTACTTAAAGAATAGATATCAGTTTGTATGTGTTAACAACAAAAACTCAGAGCTACTGAAGGTCACCTGTGGAGTCCCACAGGGTTCAGTTTTGGGACCATTATTATTCAATATGTATATAAATGATATATGTAAAGTTTCAGAAAAAATGGACTTAATATTGTTTGCTGATGACACTAACCTGCTATGCAGTGGAAACAACTTGGAACAACTTCTGGATACACTCGGAAAGGAATTAGGAAAGCTGAAACTGTGGTTTGATTCAAACAAATTAACGCTCAATTTAAGCAAGACAAAATTTATAGTCTTTAACAACCATCACAACTACCCAGTACCCAAACTCAGTGTAAATGGTGTAGAGATTGAAAGGGTATCCGAAACTAAATTCCTTGGAGTAATAATTGATAACAAACTGTGTTGGAAGCCACATATTAATTATATAAAAGGTAAAGTATCCAAATCAATTGCAGTATTACACAGAGTGAAAAATTTGCTGAATCAACCCACACTATACACCTTGTATCATTCATTAATACTCCCATACATGACATATTGTAATGAAGTATGGGGAAATACATATAAAACAAACATATATCCACTCTTTATTCTTCAAAAGAGAGCTATTAGAATAATCAACAAAGCAGCTTACAGGGAACCAACAAACCCACTTTTTCTTAAACAAAAAACTCTCAAGTTGAAAGATCTGATCGACTTTAAAACCGCAATAATAATGTTCAAAGTGAAGAATCTATCACTGCCCGCAAATATCCAAAAGTTGTTCCAAACAAGGGAGAAACGATATCACTTCAGAGGAACATGTATATTTCAAAAGCCTACAGTGAGAACAACTACCAAGCAACACTGTATTTCAGTGCAAGGTGTCAGATTATGGAACGATTTTGGACCTGAATTAAAATCATGTACAAAGCTTGGACAATTTAAACAAAAACTAAAGGAAGAAATACTCCAAACATATTTACAAGACGACATGTAAACTCACATAAGGATTGACATTTCCAGCCTGTGTTGTGTTATAGCTTAGTTTTTCTTTTTTCTCTGTGACACTATGTCTTAGATTTGTTTTTGAATAGTAACCGCTTAACTTAGACTAGCTCAGTTTTCTTTTTCTCTCAGTCATATTTTGTCTTAGCCTTGTTTTAAATTGTAATCGCTCTTGTCTTGTTTTCTCTTTTTTCTCCTTTGAATTCTTGGATGGAATATGGGTGGGCAATATAAGCTGCGGCTTCAGCCATCACCCATTTCGGATAACTCACGTGGAATTGTATAGTAGAAGGAGTCTTTGTCTAATTTGACCTTGTTGTTATATTATACAGTTTCTTTTAACCTGTAATGTACTATCCGAAATCCGAAATAAATTCATTCAAATTCATTCATTCATTCATTCAAAAACAATTAAATCATTAGGGCGAGGATGACCAAAAAAGCATATGGATGAGATCTGTTTGAAATAAAACTATATTAACCACATTTATGTGACAATTGTAAAAAATATAACTTTGTTCCCTGGTTTACCCTATGTTTTTGTTTTTTTGGTTTTTTTTAGCTTCATATAAATTTTTTTAGGACAAAAACTGCTCAAAACAGCTCTCTCCATAGTAGACTTTCTCAGCCCCAATCTTTAAAGGTTGAATCTTGACAGCAGGTCTCCTTCATGAGGGCCTATTGCTAATTTATGACCTTTGTGTGTCTTTCAAGTAGAACTGACATCGTCCTGGGGAGATATGAGCATGAGCCAGGCCTCAGTGGAGTGGAAATTAGCTCATTGAAGCATAGCGGCAGAGCTGGAACGTATCTCAGCGCTGCCACCACTGCTTCTCTGAACATTATATCAGCAGGCGAGTGCAGGGAGAGAAGGACTAACTGAGATTCAATCTTACAGCTTTGTACAAATAAACTCATGAATGATAATCGGTTGTTAATTGAAGCTACTGGAGCGATTTTCCCTGCTGACAGTGCCACTGCAAACAAAGTCCTCTGGGCAGCCGTAGTGACAGGCACAGAGAGGATTTGGAGGTCTTTTGACCTGAACTGGTGTCAGATCATCTTTTATACTCGCTCCCTCATAGTCACTACCACCATCTGAATAGATTTGCACTGATGGATATTTATAAGTAAATTATTTGCAGTTGGTGCATCAGTGATGTTAAAGTTTTGGTTTGCCATTACATGCCTGCACTTCAGATTCAAATATCTAGGGATTTTATTAGTATCAATTGAGTTGCAAGTTAGTTCAGGTGCTAATACAACACAATTATCTATTATTGCTGAATTTGGAGCCAAATTAAACTGACTAAAACACCAGTTAATTACTGCAATTAAAAAACATATTGCCTCTGCTTGTCTTCATCAGTGTATTGATCTTTGAATTTATTTTTTGTGCACTACGCTTCATCACTGATGAGCATTATAGTATGGTCAAATAAAGTGGCCCAAGGCTTGCACAATGTTAACTTTGGTGATTTGACAGTGGCATCCTTGCACCACAGTCCTGAAGGAAAATTTATGGAATAATTAAGAAACAACAAACATAGTGAAGTGTAATTTAAGGTGGAGAAACAAAGGTTATTGAACCTTATTTGGGACTGATCAGCAAACAGCTTCAACAGGAACCACAAATGCACCCAGAGATGACAGACAAGTCCCATTTGTTACCAGTTTGGCTCAGCTCAGTTTATTGAATATTTTATGGCTGATTATGAAAGGCTGCCCAGAAAGAGAGAGGGGTTTTATTCTTTTTTTATTTTCTCCTAATTCTTAGATGCAGCCTTCCCAATGAACCACCAAGATTAAAAAGAAGGGAACAAAGCAAATAGGGTGGGTTATCACACAGTAATCATCCCGTGAAGATCTGCTGTTTAAGTTTTGGTGCTGACATTCATGTTGATGCAACTCTGACACACCCTTTAAACACTGAGACTGACTTTCAAGTTTCAAAGGCTTTATTATCATGTGCACAGTTGAGAAATGCAACATTTCTTGAGCAATGAAATTCTTACTCTGCTCTTACTCTGCTCTCTGAACGAATGCCATGGTAATAGGTACACAACATACTAATAACACACCTAATACTAATGGATACTAATAACACACACTATAATTCAATTCAATTCAATTCAACTTTATTTATATAGCGCCATTTCACAACAACAGTCATCTCATAGCACTATCAACTGTAGGGAGGACCCCCACAGTTGCAGAAAGACCCCAGCAATCGGCGATCCCCTGTGAGCAAGCACTTGGCGACGGTGGAGAGGAAAAACTCCCTTTTAACAGGAAGAAACCTCCAGCAGAACCAGGCTCAGGGAGGGGCAGTCATCTGCTGCGACTGGCTGGGGGGTGAGGGGACAGAGAAGAAGAAAAGAACAGACATGTAGAGAGCAAACAGCATGATGGGGACTCAATCTATGGGAGAGAACAAACAAATGTTAATGACCAGCAAAAAAAAATATTTCATAGAGAGTGAGGAAAGGAGTGAGGCCCAGTGCATTACTGGAGGTCCCCCGGCTGACTAAACCTATTAGCAGCATAACTAAGGGAGGGTTCAGAAACACATGATCCCTCCCTAATTGTAGGCTATATCAAAAAGGTAGGTTTTAGCCCTATTCTTAAAAACAGAGATCGAGTCTGACTCCCGAATCCAGATTGGCAGCTGATTCCACAGGAGAGGAGCTTGATAACTGAAGGCTCTGCCTCCCATTGTACTTTTGGAGATTCTAGGTATTACAAGTAAACCTGCATTTTGGGAGCGTAGTGCTCTGTTAGGATGATACGGTAGTATCAGATCTTTTAAATAAAAAGGAGCCTGATTGTTTAGAGCTTTGTAAGTAAGAAGAAGGATTTTAAACTTAATTCTAAACTCTATGGGAAGCCAATGAAGGGAGGCCAGAACCGGAGAGATATGATCTCTCTTTCTAGTACCTGTTAAAACTCTTGCTGCAGCATTTTGGATCAGCTGAAGACTTTTTAAAGATGTTTTAGGACAGCCTGATAATAAAGAATTACAATAATCTAATCTCGAGCTAACAAAAGCGTGGATCAGCTTCTCAGCATCACTCTGAGACAAGATGCTCCTAATCTTGGCAATATTACGCAAATGATAGAAGGCAGTCTTAGAAACAAATTTAATATGTGAATTGAAGGACAAATCCTGATCAAAAATAACTCCAAGGTTCCTCACAGAGCTATTAAGAGAAAGAGTAACTGCATCCAAACTGAAAGTTTGATTTGGAAAGGAATTTCTAAGGTTTTTTGGACCAACAAGAATGACTTCAGTCTTATCTGAATTTAATAGCAGGAAATTACAAGTCATCCAAACTTTGATTTCCTTAAGACAGGCTTCTAACTTGGCTAATTGATTAGTATCATCTGGCTTCATTGACAGGTATAATTGTGTGTCATCTACATAACAGTGAAAATGTATACAGTGCTTTCTAATAATGTTGCTTAACGGAAGCATATATAAACTAAAAAGAGTAGGGCCAAGCACAGATCCCTGTGGAACTCCATGACTAAGCTTTGAGCTGAGAGAAAACTCATCATTTACATGAACAAACTGGAACCTATCAGATAAATAAGATCTAAACCACTGCAACGAAGTTCCATTAAGTCCAACATAGTGTTCTAATCTATCAAGTAGAATATTATGATCAATAGTATCAAAAGCTGCACTAAGATCTAAAAGGACAAGTACAGAAACTAGTCCATTATCAGATGCAATGAGGAGGTCGTTAGTGACCTTCGCTAAGGCTGTTTCAGTGCTATGATGGATTCTAAACCCAGATTGAAACTCCTCAAATAAACCATTTCCCTGCAGGTGGTCAAATAATTGCGTAGCAACAACTCTTTCTAAGATTTTTGAAATGAAAGGGAGATTAGAGATTGGTCTATAGTTAGCTAAAGCTCCTGGATCTAGTGTTGGCTTTTTGAGTAAGGGTTTAATTACAGCCATTTTAAAAGCCTGCGGTACATGGCCTAAAGTTAATGAAGAATTGATTATATGAAGAATAAAGCTACCAATAAGTGGGAAGACTTCTTTAAATAACCTGGTAGGAATAGGGTCTAAAAGACAAGTTGAAGGTTTGGATGAGGAAACTATTTTGTCTAACTCACAAAGGTCGATTGGAGTAAACTCATCAAGACAGACATCAATAGAAGGAGTTGTAGTAGTTACAGTATTTAAGTTAACTGTGGGAAGAATCTGATTGATTTTATCTCTGATGGATGAAATTTTATTATTGAAAAAGTTCATAAAGTCCTGACTAGTAAGCTCTAAGGGGATGCTAGGATTGACAGAGTCCTGACTCTTTGTCAACCTGGCTACAGTACTGAAAAGAAACCTGGGATTATTCTTGTTCTCTTCTATTAATGCAGAGTAATAACTCGTTCTAGCTTTTCTAAGAGATTTTTTATAAATTAAAAGATGATTTCTCCAAGCTAAATAGATTTCATCTAAATTAGTAGAGCGCCATTTTCTTTCTAATTGACGAGTCTTCTGTTTTAAGCTACGAGTTTCTGTGTTGAACCAAGGAGTTAAAAATCTCTGATTAGACTTTTTCTTTTTTAAGGGGGCCACCAAGTCTAGAGCCTGATGCAGAGAAGCTGAAACACTATCCACCATGTTATCAATTACAGAAGGAGCAAGCTGTCTATAGCTTATTTCCGTTGTGTTGACACATGGCATAGAGGAAACAATCTGCATAAATTTGGAAACAGCATCATCTGAGAGGCATCTACTGTGATAATATTTTTCTTTAGGAGCCAAATAGTCAGAAATAGTAAAATCAAAGGTTAACAGACAATGGTCTGACAGTACAGGGTTATGAGGAGACACTACAAGATTTTCTATTTCTATGCCATATGTCAGAACAAGGTCCAATGTATGGTGGAGGTAATGAGTAGAATTTCCTACTTTCTGAGAAAACCCAATCGAGTCTAA
Organism: Pholidichthys leucotaenia; assembly: GCA_020510985.1. Classification (NCBI taxonomy): domain Eukaryota; kingdom Metazoa; phylum Chordata; class Actinopteri; order Cichliformes; family Pholidichthyidae; genus Pholidichthys; species Pholidichthys leucotaenia. The sequence continues at coordinate 403,782,712 of CM035838.1, forward strand.
TATTGAATTAAAAGCCACATTAAGGCAGTCACTATCTACATCCACATGTATATTAAAGTCCCCTACTATAATTATTCTATCAGATTTCAGCACTAAATCAGCTAAGAAATCAGGAAATTCGGATAAAAATTCTGAATAGGTTGATGGGGGACGATAAACTATGGCAAATAAAATTGGGTTTAACCTGGAATTGCTAAAGTGCCCAACACTGAGGACCAGGCCCTCAAAGGAATTATAACATGTTTTTTGCTTTACATTAACTAGTAATTTGGAATGGTAAATTGATGCTACTCCTCCTCCACGACCAGAACTTCTGGGATTTTGACAGTTTAAATAACCAGAGGGAGTTGATTCATTTAAACCAACATAATCCTCTTGTCCTAACCAAGTCTCTGTAAGGGAAATTAAATCAATCTGATGATCAATTAACAGATCATGGACTAACAGAGACTTGGGAGTTAGAGACCTAACTCCCTAATTGCCTAATTGCCTAACACACAGTTAGGCAATTAGGACACCTTAAGCACACCTTGGTACTAAGTACTAATACTAATGAATACTAATAACACACATTAGGCAGTTTGGACAGTTAAAGCAGTCGATCTAGAGGAAACAAGAAAAATGAAATTTGAAAGTTCACTGGATGACTATAGTGGACAGTGGTATATTGATATCAGAGATGATATGAACCTGAGATGGCATAAGCCTAGGTACGGTGTGCAAATGAGCAGTATACAAATCACAAATTAGCACCCAATGTGAGAATTTCTCTGTAATGATAATACCAGTAGACTGTACATGATAATTAGCAGCAGAGATGATATGGACATCAGACGGAGTGAGACTATGTACATTGTACAAGTGAGCAATGTGCAAATTTAGCAGCCGGTGTGTGAGTTCCTATTTGCAAAGCTGTGTTGCGGAGTTTTGGGAGTTTGTTTGTTCAGAAGTCTGATGGCAGTGGGAAAGAAGGAGTTTCTCAGTCTGGTTGTCCTGCATTTCACACTTCTGTACCTCCGGGCTGAGGGTAGAAGTGTGAACATTCTGTGCTGGGGTGGGTTGGGTCCCGGAGGATGGCGTCAGCTTTCCTGTGGACTCTGTGGTGGTAGATGCTCTGCAGAGAGGGGAGTGGAGTCCTGATGATCTTCTCCGCTGTCTTCACCACTCTCTGTAGGCGTTTGCGGTCCAGGGCAGTGGTGCTGCCGTACCACACAGTGATGCAGTTGGTCAGGATGCTGTTGATGATGCAGCCGTAGAAATTGTTGAGGATCCTGGGGGACATGCCAAACCCCTTCAGCCTCAGAAAGTACAGACGCTGTTGAGCTCTCTTAACCAGCTCTGTGGTGTTGTGTGTCCACGTAAGGTCCTCGCTGATGTGGATGCCCAGGTATTTAAAGTTGCTCACCTTCTCCACCTCAAGCTCCCGGATGAATAGCGGCCGATGGGGTCTCCTCCTCCCCGTCCTCATTTCCACTATCATCTCCTTTGTCTTGTCCATGTTGAGGGTGAGGTTATTGTCCTCACACCATGACACTAGGCTGGCCACCTCCCTCCTGTAGGATGCTTTGTCATCACCAGTGATGCGTCCTATCACTGCTGTGTCATCCGCAAACTTTAAGATGATATTGCCCTTGTAGGAGGCAACATAGTCATGGGTGAAGAGGCTGTAAAGGATGGGGCTGAGAACACAACCCTGGGGGACACCTGTGTTTGTGATGATGCTGGCTGAGGTCCTGTTACCCATCCTGACAGACTGGGGCCTGCCAGTTAGTAAGTCCAGTAGCCAGTCGCAGAGGGTGGGGTGCAGACCAAGTGAAGACAGTTTGTCAGTGAGTTTGTGGGGGATGACCACAGTTTGTGGGGGATGAAGGCGGAGCTGTAGTCGACAAAGAGGACTAGTAATGTAAATGTAGGAGTCTTTATCTTTCAGGTGGGACAGAGAATAATGGAGTACTGCAGCAATGGCACCTGGGGTGGACCTGTTGGGCCGGTAGGCATACTGCAGGGGGTCCAGGGTATCTGGTATGCTGTCCTGAATGAGGGGCAGCACCACTCTCTCAAAGCACTTCATGATGATTGGAGTGAGTGCTACCAGTCTGTAATCATTCAGGCAGGTCGGTGGGCTCCTTTTGGGGAGGAGGACGATGGTTGTGGTTTTTAAGCAGGGGGAACTATGTTCTGGTTGAGGGAGAGGTTGAAGATGGATGTGAGAACGTCAGTCAGCTCGGCAGCACATGCTCTGAGAGCCCGCCCAGGGATGTTGTCTGGTCCTGCTGCCTTGTGGGGGTTGATATTCCTCAGTGCTTTGTTTACCTGGCCTGGTGAGACTTTTAGTGGAGGGGGAGGGTGCATGAGTGTGTGTCTCCTCTCTGCACTGTAGCTGGTAGTCTCAAAGTGGGTGTAAAAGATGTTGAGATTGTCCGGCAGGCTGTCTGTGGAGTTAGTGGTGCTGCTCTTGGTCCTCTTGTAGACTGTGATGTGTTGCAGGCCTTGCCACATGCGCCCTGGGTCTGGAGTGGAGTAGAGGCTGTCCAGCTTTTCCCTCTACTGCCTCTTGGCTGTTGTTATAGTCTTCCTCAGTCCATACTTTGCAGCTTTGTACTCTACCTCATTGCTTGATTTAAATGCAAGAGAGCGAGCATGCAGCATCTGACGTACCTGGCTGTTGATCCAGGGCTTCTGGTTGGGGAACTTCCTGACTTGTATGGTGGGTACGATGGTATCAACACACATGCTGATGTACCCAGTCACATACTCAGCATAGTCCTGTATGTTTACAGAAGAGTCCTCTCGGGTGGCTGCAGCTTTAAACACATCCCAGTCTGTACAGGCAAAACAGTCTTGCAGAGTCTTCTCAGCCTCTGGAGTCCAGCGTTTAATTTACTTAATAACAGGATTTGTTTGTTTCAGCTTTTGTCTGTAGGCTGGGTACATAAACAGGGAGATGTGATCTGACTGTCCGAAGTGGGGGCGGGGTGCCGCGCTGTAAGCACCGCGTATGTTGGAGTAAACATGATCCAGTGTGTTTTTATTGTGGGTGGGAATGTCCACATGCTGGTAATATTTGGGGAATACAGTCCATAAATTGCACTAGTTAAAATCACCAGCAACAATAAAAACAGCATCGGGATGGGTCGTCTCTACTGTGCTGATGACGTCATGGAGTTTGCTTAGCGCTACTATGTAGTTGCTTTGCAGGCAAATGTGGACAGTGGCCAAAAACACAGCGGTAAATTCCCTCGTTAGATAATAGGGACAACATTTCAGCAGTAAAAACTCCACATCAGGCGAACAGTGCTTGTAAAAAGTCTGTACATCTCCACACTACAAGTTGTTTATAAACACACACACACACCCTCCCCTCGTCTTACCCGAGGCTCCAGTTCTGTCTGCTCGATGTGTTGAGTGAGTCTGTAGTTGAATGACGCACTCTGGGACTCCGTCCGAGAGCCAGGTCTCACAGAAAATTAGGGCGCAGCATTCTCTTATCTCCCGCTGGTCTTCAATCCTTACTCTTAGTTCGTCTAGCTTGTTTTCCAAAGACCATACATTAGCCAGCAAGAGGCTGGACAGTGGTGGTCGGCTGGTGCGAGCCCTTTGCTTAGCATGTAGCCCTCCTCTTTTACCTCCTCTCCGGTGCTGCCTCCAACGCGCTCTCTTGGGGTCAGCATGCTCACGTGGGCTCAGTGTTTTGGGACCTTTCTGGGGGCCTGACTTGGCTTTAGTAGGGCGATGAAGCTGAAGATTTTATCAGCTGCTGGCTGTTGACCAGATTGACAGGGATGGCAATTTTCCGCTGAGCCGCGGATTTCCGCCGATTTATTTTCAAATTGATCATTTCTGTGAATCGTCTAAATCCATTGAGAAAATTTTAGGGGGGGTAAGGCACCTTATTGTTACCGATTTTAGCGAAAATCAACACGATTACATAAGCACTCGGCGCTTCCCCGGGTCAAGTCTCCCGCGATAACCCGGATGTACTCAAGCTACTGCTGTATTGTAAACAGCCCTGCGATTGGATAGTTGCAAACGATTGGACCAATCAAATGGCTCGTTGTATGCTTTGTCAAAAATTCATGGCGGCTTGTTCTCAGGGATGTGATTTTTCCGGTAATTCGCTGAATTCCGCTTTATTTTATCTTCCAGGAAGATAAAGTACGTTAAGTACGTTAGCAGCTTGTGGTCTACGAACGCAGTGAAGGTGCGCCCTTTCAGGCAGAACTGGAAGTGGCGTATGGCCAGGTGAAGAGCCATTAACTCTCTGTCGAACACGCTGTATTTACGCTCACTGTCGTGCAAAGACTTGCTAAAAAAAAAAGGTGAGCGGCTGCCAAGAACCGGCAACACATTGCTCCACGACGGCCGCTATGCCCATGTCCGAGGCGTTGGTAGTGAGCACTGTTTTAACCTCAGAACGCCTGCTCCCACTCAGGAGTCCAGTCGACTCTGTCCGCCGGTTTCCGTTTCTTGAGTGCAGCATACAACGGCTGTATGAGCTGGGCTGCGCGGGGGAGGAAACGGTTATAAAAGTTAACCATCCCCAAAAACTCTTGCAGCGCCCTGACATTGATGTTGAGGAGAAAAAAATAGCAAAACAGTTTAGTTAGATTACTTTTATGATTCCAAAATCATAAAATGATTCCAAAATCTTCTTCTTCCGGCTTTCAGAGAGAGCAGACGCTTTTTCTCTCCTCTCCTCTTCTCCTCCCTGATACTATTCCCTGCTTGCGATGTCTGTGTTTTGGCTCTTCTTCTGGCTGAATCTTAATCCAAACGGAAATTATGGATCTGGAAAAGCAAGTTGGGCTTTAAATGCAATTGACACCACTTTAAAAGAAGATCGGGCTAGGGGGAGCCCAGGACTCATGGACAATTGGGAATTCATGTGTCTGTGTGATTCGACTGAGATGCGGAAGACATCTCTATTTGTTTGGCTTGATCACAGGATTTCTATTTTGGCTCTGGAGTTCCTGATGTATCAGAAATTAAAGAAGTTGGGAGAGCTGATCAAAGCGGACCCGGCAATGCTCCTTCAACAACAAATTCGACCAGTCGGGGAGTGCACTGATAGCGGCAATGGTGAACTGAATGATGGCTGATTCAGAAGAATGGTATACATCTGGAGTCGCTGGTGCTCTCCAGGGAATGATTTTAAAGCCTGTGTATGGAAATTATGAAGCACAGAATCGCATGAGAGAGGAAAATTCTATTCTCTGAGTGCACTGTGCAGATTTGACCTTGTTTTTTTTGGTGCCCTGTTTACATTCCTCCTCGATGAAGATAAGGCTGGAGAAGTGGCTAACCCAAACAGTCGACAATTGCTGTTGTTTCAGCAGACCGAGCTCCAAGGACAGCGTTACCATGTGTCTGGACTATAGAACAAATGACTGAATAATATCTATCCGTTGCCAGAGGGTGCCCTCTGCTGTTCACTAGCAATGACACACCTACACTACACACTGCATACAACATTACATGACTGATACATGTATACTGACACAAATACACACATACTGTCTCTCTCAACTCTTTGTAATGTGTGATCTATTGTCTGCTAATTGTGCATAGAGGGTTTTTTTTCTGTGTAATCATAATTTGGCTCATTTGAGCTTATATGAGCTTATACGAGCGTTATTCTGATAACTATGTTTTTTTCTCTCTGCCTATTGTGTTTTCCTTGACCCTGACCCTTGCCCTCTTTACCCTCCTGTTGGACTGGCGCCTTCGGGCTGCCGCGGCTATGGGATGCGCTTACAGGAGCGCGCCCAATGTCAAGTCAAATTTCAATTCTCCTGTATGTATTGCACGTATGAATTATTGACAATAAACCTTTTCATTCATTCATTCATTCATTCATAACTTTTGAATATTTCTAAGACTTGGCTACATTAGTGATTGTGCAAAATGAACTGCTCAAGACTCAATGGAGATTGAAACTGGTGATCTGAAATGAATGCTGAAATTATTAAAAAGTAATGGTATGTTGGAATTTTATTTCTATTATGGAATAGATAAAGTTAACTGATTTTGATTTGATCAAGTGTTAAAGCATGTGATGGATAATGCTTGTTGGAATATTTTAGGAATGCTATCTTCTTGGAACATAAGTCAATATTATACAGTAATAAGTGGCATTCAGCTGTTTGTTTTATGTCATTTAAGCACAGTTCTGGTACTTAAAAATCATAAAAACCCAGGAGCTTCGGGGGGCTTCACCCACCTTGCCCCCCCACCGGGGCTCTGCCCCGGACACCGCTGGGGGACTGTGTCCCCCGGACCCCCAGCTAAATTTTCAGATAATTTCCCCAACCCCAAATCACATTCCTGGTTCATGTTGGAATTCTGAGCTTTCGGTATTGCTTTCAGCAGAATTATGAGATTTTTATCGAAGGATCAGGAGTCATCAGTGCTAGAAATACACAAAAGTGTCAAAAATAAGTTCTGATGGAATTGGCTTGAGAGAAAAGTGACAGAAAAGGTGAAAATTGGCTCAAAGTTCGACGAGGTAACAGAAACACTCGGACAGTTTCTGAAGAAACCAGAAAAGGAGATGAAGTTCAAAGTTCAGAGACTGACACAGCTTGCTGCCAAAAGGAAGAAAGTTTCACATTAGAAGTGACTTGGTGACCAGTGTACACTACCGTTCAAAAGTTTGGGGTCACTTAGAAATTTCCTTATTTTTGAAAGAAAAGCACTGTTTTTTTCAATGAAGATAACTTTAACCTAATCAGAAATACACTCTAATATCTAATATACATTGCTAATGTGGTAAATGACTATTCTAGCTGCAGATGTCTGGTTTTTGGTGCAATATCTACATAGGTGTAAAGAGGCCCATTTCCAGCAACTATCACTCCAGTGTTCTAATGGTACAATGTGTTTGCTCATTGCGTCAGAAGGCTAATGGATGATTAGAAAATCCTTGTGCAGTCATGTTAGCACAGCTGAAAACAGTTTAGCTGGTTAGAGAAGCTATAAAACTGACCTTCCTTTGAGCAGGTTAGTATCTGGAAAAAAATATTATTTCAAATACAAATCATTATTTCTAACCTTGTCAATGTCTTGACTATATTTTCTATTCATTTTACAACTCATGGTGGTGAATAAGTGTGACTTTTCATGGAAAACACAAAATAATTGTCTGGGTGACCCCAAACTTTTGAATGGTAGTGTAAATAGTGTAAATAGTGTAATAAACTCTTATAGAACTGTTAAATATGTTGGACTAAAGACAGTGAGACAACATTGAAGAAAAAGTAAGTTAACTTTTCATTAAATTTAATGATTTATCTAAGTCTAGTATTTCATTTTTTTTTTCATTTTTTTCAGTCTAAATTACTTCTGTTTTACTAAAAACCTCCCAGCTTCAGGGGGTCCCCGGCCCCCCCATAAGTCAATCGACCAAATTAGATTTCAGCTGAAATCAGAATTTCCTGTTGCCATCCCTGGGTTAATTGCTGGTGGGCTCTTGATAAAGATAATTTGAGTCTTTTTTCTTATTATCTCCAAGCAGCTTGATGTTCCTGTGACTACAGTTGCACATATTATTCAGAAATTTAAGATCCACGGGACTGTAGCCAACCTCCCTGAACGTGGCCGCAGGAGGAAACTTGATGAAAAATGGTAGAGACGGATAATACGAATGGTAACAATAGAGCCCAGAACAACCTCTAAACACATTCAAGGTGAACTCCAAGGTCAAGGTACATCACTGTCAGATCGCACCATCCGTCGTTGTTTGAGCCAAAGTGGACTTCATGGGAGACAACCAAGGAGGACACCACTGTTGAAAACAAATCATAAAAAAGCCAGACTGGAATTTGCCAGACTGCATGTTGACAAGCCACAAAGCTTCTGGGAGAATGTCCTATGGACAGACGAGACAAAACTGGAACTTTTTGGCAAGGCACATCAGCTCTATGTTCACAGACACAAAAATGAAGCATACCAAGAAAAGAACACTGTCCCTACTGTGAAACATGGAGGAGGTTCTGTTATGTTCTGGGGCTGCTTTGCTGCATCTGGCACAGGGTGTCTTGGATCTGTGCAGGGTACAATGAAATCTCAAGACTATCAAGGTATTCTAGAGAGAAATGTGCTGCCCAGTGTCAGACAGCTTCGTCTCAGTCGCAGGTCATGGGTCTTGCAACAGGATAATGACCCAAAACACACAGCTAAAAACACCCAAGAATGGCTAAGAGCCAAACATTGGACTATTCTAAAGTGGCCTTCTATGAGCCCTGATCTAAATCCTATTGAACATCTGTGGAAGGAGCTGAAACATGCTGTCTGGAGAAGGCACCCTTCAAACCTGAGACAACTGGAGCAGTTTGCTCATGAGGAGTGGGCCAAAATACCTGCTGAGAGGTGCAGAAGTCTCATTGACAGTTGCAGAAATCGTTATTTCTGTAACTGTTAAGTTATTTCTGTGACCATTGTGGGTTTTTCTTTCAGTAACAGAGGGGTACCAACAATTGTGTCCATGTGTGTATGCAGCTGCTGATTTCATTTTCCAGCAGGACTTGGCACCTGCCCACACTACCAAAAATACTAAAACCTGGTTTAATAACCATGATATCACTGTGCTTGACTGGCCAGCAAGCTCTCCTGACCTAAACCCCACAGAGAATCTATAGAGTATTGTCATGAGGAAGATGAGAGACACCAGACCCAACAATGCAGACGAGCTGAAGGCCCTTGCCAAAGCAACCTGGGCTTCCATAAAACCGCAGTAGCACCATAGGCTGAGCACCTTCATGCCACACCACTTTGATGCAGTAATTCATGCTAAAGAAACCCCGACCAAGTATTGAGTGTGTTCATGAACTTACTTTTCAGTTGGCCAACATTTCTATGAAAAATTAATTTAAAAAAAATTAATTTTATCTCATGTTCTGTTTTTTTGAGAAGCTGAATTTGGGGTTTTCATTAGGTGTAAGCCATAGTCATCAAAATTAAAAGAAATAAACACTTGAAATGTATCGCTCCGTGTGTAATGAATCTATTTAATATGAGTTTCGCATTTTGAATTCAGTTACTGAAATAAATGAACTTTCCAATGACATTCTAATTTTTTGAGATGCACCTGTATATATGAGTGACGTTTCCCTCACAATACGATTTGCTGCAGTGGTAAACATGCATGTGTATGGGACATATGTGTGCATGAGCAGGGGGTGCACTAAAGCAGGTGCACTAAAATTAAATCACAGCTATATTGTCAAATTCTCTGATGACACTGCTTTGCTGTCCCTTCTCCGAGGTCCACAGTCAGAGTATGGGCTGCTTATTAATGATTTGATTTCTTTGTGTGATGACAACTTTTTGAATTTAAACGTGTCTAAAACCAAGGAATTAATCCTTGATTTTAGGAAGAAGAAATGAGCTGTTCAGGAGAGTTTGACATTAGTGTCCATACTGCATTTATTCTAATAATCAATCTAAATTTTAATCAGTTATATTAATGCTGCCATTTGGTGGCATTAAAATGAACACAATGGCCCTGCTGTAAGGGTTACAGCTTAACATGCTATGTTATTATTTTATTAATATATAGATAAATGTGAATTTATATGCTCAGTAAATGAGAAAATTTATCTATTAAAAAAACCCTTAAAGGAGTATGCTGAATTTATTCAGGTCACAAGCTGTATATTGGCTTTGTATCAGTATCGGCAGGTACCCAAATTTTAAAAATATCGCATCCAACCGGGCAATAAAAAAGCTGTAGCGGTACATCACTAGTTTTTATCAGTGTTTTATTGAGAGCCTGCTTTGTTTTTCTTTTATCTGCTGGTTTAACAGTCTCACAGTCAAACACAGAAACAGTCTGAACAATATTGTGAAGATCTGTTCCAAGATCATTGGTGTGAGACAAAGAGATCTGAATTCCTTTTGTAACCAGCAGATTATTTGGAAAGCAGAATGTATTTTATCTTCTTCTGATCATGCCCTCTCCAATGAAGTCTCTCGCTGTCAGGGTGCCATTACGCTTTACCTGCTAGCAGAACTAATCAGTCCATCTTTTATTCTCTCTGCAATAAAGTTATTAAAAGTGTCTTAGGGTTGTTAGATGTCACATATAGGGTTTTTATTTATTTATTTATTATTTTAAATGGGTTTTAGTTTTTTATCACAGCTGTTCTTTTATTCTTTTACTAACCCCAGTTTCATTGTGGCATTTTTATCATGTTATTTATTATAGCTCTCTCTCTAGTAGTTGGTTAGATGCGACTTTCAATGTGTTGAGTTGTGTTTGCACAACTCCTGTGCGTCAGTGTCAATATGTGCAAACTACTTTTTTTCAATCAGTTGCCCCTAGATGGATAAATAACATTGTCTGAATTGAAATTGAATTGAATAAATGAAATGGTATTGTAATTAGCGATTCCCCAATCAAGATTTTTTGTCCCTGATCTTATCCAAGTCATTTAAGATTAAGGATCAGCCGATACCAAGTCACAACCCGGATTTTCCTGCAACACATTCTTGCAAACTACACACCAGTAAGTACATTAAAGGTAGAATATGCAGTATTTTCTGCTTTCAAATATTCCAGAAATACTTGAAAATGTAATTAGAGTGTAAAGAAGCATTTCTTTTGCTGTCATACCAAATATTATAATTTATATTGCAGAGCTATGAATTCATTTAGGATTTTTGCTGGGCTGACAATATGATAAATACCACTGTACACCAGCAGGGTGAGTATACGCCAGTTTTCAGCTCAGAGTCAAAAATGCTGTGTTTTATTTTTATTTCACTAATTTCTAGATTAGGGCAGAACATGTAATGATAACAGTTAATTACTGGTTTACTTGGGGTAGACAAACTTGAAGAAGTCATCATGGGTCATCAATAAAAAAACCTTTATCAAATTCATTTCAGCCTAGTGGATGAAGCTTCATTACTGCCATCTGGTGTTGCCAGTAATCACCTGCAATTTCTAAGTTATTTTAAAAATCAAATCCTTGTATTTGCTTGATACCTCAATACTATTCCACACAGCAGACATGTTGGCAACACCCTCTGTGCTGCAACTCTGTACAGCTGCCGTGTTATGGTGAGGCTGACATAAAACAGCTATGGCTGATGGAAAACAAAAGAGACTTGAACAGCGATGAACCCAGTGACCCTGATACTGATTGAGTCACAAAAGCCTTGATCGGGCTCCCAATCCAGTGCTTGTTATCGGATCAGGACATTTATATCGGTAATAGTATTGCTTTGTGTTAGTAACAGCAATAATCAATAATTGGGAATTTATTTACTCTGCAGCCTCAGTGAACTGGATAAAGCAACATATGAATAGCTTGCCCCTCACACGTGCATATTGGAATATAACAAAAGACTATCACCTTCAGGTGCTCTTGGAGTCAGCTGAGTCCAGTAGAGAGAAGACTCTCAAATGGAAGCCATCTTACAAACCCCAGTTCCAATGAATTTGGGACACTGTATAAAATGTGAATAAAAGTAGAATACAATGATTTGCAAATCATTTTCAACCTGTATTCAATTGAATACACTACAAAGACAAGATATTTAATGTTAAAACTAACTTTATTGATTTTTGTAAATATTCACTCATTTTGAATTTGATTCCTGCAATACCTTCCAAAAAAGCTAGGACAGGAGCATCTTTACCACTGTGTTACATCACCTTTCCTTTTAGCAACACTCAATAAGCGTTTAGGAACTGAGGACACTGATTGTTGAAGCTTTATATTGATTGGTGAAGCTGGATTTCTTTCCTATTCTTGTTTGACGTATGACTTCAGTTGCTCAACAGTCTGGGGTCTCTGTTGTCATACTTTGTGCTTCATATTGCGCTACACATTTTCAATGGGAGATAGGCAGGCAGGCCAGTCTAGTACCTGCACTCTAGTTTGGCATTGTCTTGCTGAAGTAAGCAGGGATGTCCCTGAAAAAGATGTTGCTTGGATGGCAGCATATGTTGCTCCAAAACCTGTATGTACCATTCAGCATTAATGGTGCCTTCACAGATGTGCAAGTTACCCATGCCATAGACACTAGCACGCCCCCATACCATCACAGATGCTGGTTTTTGAGCTTTGTACTGATAACACTCTGGATGGTCATTTGGATGGTCATCCTCTTTAGTCTGGAAGACACAACGTCCATGATTTCCAAAAACAATTTGAAATGTAGACTCATCAGACCACAGCACACTTTTCCACTTTGCGTCAATTGACAATGCCTATAAAAAGTATTCACCCCCCTTGGATGTTTCAACCTTTTATTGTTTTTTAAAATGAAATTATGGTCAAAATAATTTGGCTTTTTTGACAAAAAAAAAAAGCTTCTTTCATGTCAAAGTGAAAACAGGTTTTTACAAACTACTGTCAATTAATTAAAATTATATAAGGCAAAGTAAATGATTGCATAAATGTTCACCCCCTTTAAAGTGACTGACCTAATTCAACAGAGGTCCAGCTAGTTTTTTTTTTTTTTTTTTTTATATTTTGTACCCGTAGGTAGATTTGTTTTGCAGTCTGGTGACAAGCCACCAGCTGCCGGTCGCTGCGTGCGCAAGCGCCCCGTGTCCCTAACCTGCATGTTTTTGGTATGTGGGAGGAAACCGGAGAAATCCCGGAGTAAACCCACGCAACACGGGGAGAACATGCAAACTCCACACAGATCACCGTCGGTCGGGGGCAGGGATCGAACCCACGATCCCCGCGATCCCCCGGCCGAGGGTAAACTGTGTTGCCACAGTGCTAACCACTGCGCCACCGTGCAGCCCAGTTGATGCTTGCAGTCTCACAATTAGTGAAATGGAGCTCACCTGAGTGCAGTTAATGTGTGTCAAGTGATTGTAGTAAAAAGACACCTGTGTCTGGGAGGTCCAGGCTCTGCTTCATCAGTATTCCTGCTACAATTGCAACATGAAGACAAAAGAACACTGGAAGCAATGCAGAGAAAAGTTCATTGAAAAGTATAAGACAGGAGATGGCTACAAGAAGATTTCCAACTCACTGGGCATCCCACGGAGTTCAGTTAAATCCATCATTAAGAAATGGAAGCAGTATGGCACTTGTCTAAATCTGCTTGGCCATCCTTACAAACTGGGTGATCGAGCAAGAAAAGAAGACTGGTGAGGGAGGCCACTAAGATACCTACAACCACTCTGAAGGAGTTGAGAGCTTCAGGTGGCCCAGATAGGAGAGACTGTACATGCAACAGCTGTTGCCCAGGTTCTTCACCAGTCCAAGCTGTATGGAGAGTGGTAAAGAGAAAGCCACTGTTGAAAAAAGCTCACATGAAATCTCACCAGGAATTTGCCCAAAGACATGTGGGAGACTCCAAGGTTAATTGGAAGAAGGTTCTTTGGTCTGATGAGACAAAAATTTGAGCTTTTTGCCATCAGACTAGACGCTATGTTTGGCGACCACCAAAAACTGCACATCACCACAAACGCACCATCTCCCCTGTGAAGCATGGTGGTGGCAACGTCATGCTTTGGGGATGCTTCTCAGCAGCAGGCCCTGGAAGACTAGTAAAGGTAGAGGGGAACATGAATGCAGAAAAATATCACCAAATCCCGGAGGATAATCTGATTCAGTCTGCAAGAGAACTACAACTTGAGAGATTTATTTTCCAGCAAGACAACAGCCCCAAGCATACAGCAAAAGCTACACAGAAATGGTTCAGACAACAAGGTGAATCTTCTGGAGTGGCCAAGTCATGGCCCAGATCTCAAATTTGTGGCTGGACTTGAAAAGAGCTGTTCACGCTGGGTCCCCGAGCAACCTGGCAGAGCTTGAACTGTTTTGCAAGGAAGAATGGAGAAATACTGCAGTGTCCAGATGTGCCAGTCTGACTGAGACATGTCAACACAGATTCAGTGCTGTGATTGCAGCCAAAGGTGCATCTACTAAATACTGACCAAAAGGGGTCAATTTTAATCAACAGCAGTTTGTAAAAATCTGTTTTCACTTTGACATGAAAGAAGCTTTTTTTTTTTTTTTTTTTGGCAAATTTTTGTCAAAAAAGCCAAATTATTTTGACCATGATTTAATTTTATAAATCAATAAAAAGTTGAAACATCCAAGGGGGGTGAATACTTTTTATAGATAGTGTTTTGTGTAGCAGTGACATGCGGTCATATGAGGAGGCAGTTATCATGAAAAAATAAAAAATAAAGAATTATAAATATATTATTATTTGTCCACTAATTTGTCTTGTAGGTCGAAATGTAATTTCTGAATTGATCATTTCAACAATATTTATATATTTAAAATCGCCGAATCTGCACATTTCCTTTTCAAATGCAAGGGAGAGAGGCAGGTGAAGCAGCAACAAACGCAGCCTGAAAAGGATTGTGCAATCCTTCACAGCCTGGTTAAAGCTCGTGCAAGATGCACGTTCCTGGTGACAGCTCTGTGTATGTCAAAAATGTCATGTTTGTAGGCGCTTTTATTGTGTGTCCTCCTTTTCCATAGTCTATGTAATGTACTTAATGTATGTGTATAACATATTTAGTCTTCTTAATCTGACATAAAACTTTAGTTAAAAATCACGGTCAGAGGCTGCGCAGTAATGTTGCTCTAACGGGGGGGGGGGGGGGGGGGGGTTTGCTAGAGCACTGTAGGCACAGGAGTTTGTCCCCTGTTGCTCTTCATCTACGCCAAGGCTAAACGCCAAATTAGCAGAAAGTCAACAGTACGAAGTACACCATTTGTGCTTCTGTTTTATACAGACTGAAAACAGAAATAAAGACATCCGGACACAGTGCAATTTTCACTTTACTGCTAAGCTTTCGGTTCTGTCAAACCTTCATCAAGACTTTTAAGAAGGTTTGACAGAACTGAAAGCTTAGCAGTAAAGTGAAAATTGCACTGACTAAGTGTGCAGACATCTTTATTTCTATTTATACTTGGTTGATTGTCCAGCACCTTACAAAGTCCTCGAGCTGGGTGGAGCGGCAGCCTTTTTCTACATACAGACTGAAAATGGAAGAATTTATAGCTAAACTTAAAAAATTCTCAAAATTGCACTTTCAATCAAAACTGGCAGTAATCTCGATTGAGACAGAGAGATTTAAAAGAAGACAAGGAGGACTTTTACAGCAAAGTCATTGAGATTTTTGTCCAGAGGGCTAGGGGGATGATTTCATTTACAAGTAAAGATAAGACCATGCATACTTGTTTTATATACTTGAATTTGTATTGAATTGTGGAGCTACAGGGTGCACAGCTATTAGTTCTTCCTTGGCCTGAAACCAGTAACCTATAATCAATTTTGGGCCCCCCAAAATTTGTCCGTAAATTAACTTAATACATTTTATTTGTGTAGCCAATGGTTGTTGGATTTTATTTTCAGGAGAGCTGAATGAAATGAAAACATGGAGGCATGGAGTTAGTCAGCAGAACTTTAACTGCCTTTCTGCAAAACAAAAGCAACTGGAGTGTACTACTATTTCTGCTTCCCTTCGCAATAAAAGCTCTAGACATGCATCACAGAACTGAACTTAAACTCACTGCACATTCTATCAAGAGGCAATTTAATAAAATGCCTTAGTTGTTTTGTTAATTAATTATTTATATCATCAGATTTTATAATGTACAATTAGCAGATCATAAAACATGCAAACTTTGAATTTAAATTAAATTCAAGCTTATGCTATTGTGTTCATATATTTGTAAATCTGACTTTGAAAGAGTCAGTACCTCAACACCCACAAACCTCACTGCACATCACTGTTGGGTAGCACATTTAATATACAAAACAATTCAAAGTGCTTGTATCAGTCCATCTCAGATGATCAGGCCATCAGATGGTCGGGCCCTGGACAACCAGCGGCGTTTCTGGGTGTTGTTGATATACATATAGCTTTCGCTCTGAATGGTAAAGTTTTAACTTGCACTTGTAGATGTAGTGACGAACTATGTTAATTGACAATGGTTTTCCAAAGTGTTCCTGAGCCTATGTGGTAATATCCTTTACAGAATGATGTTGGTTTTTAAAGCAGTGATGCCTAAGCGATTGATGGTCACAGGCATTCAATGTTGGCTGGTGGCCTTGCCGCTTGGGTGCAGAAATTTCTCCAGATTCTCTGAATCTTTTAATGATATTATGGATCATATAGGTGGGCACTGTTTCCCACCTCATCGCAAACTCAGGATGCAGATTCCTAGGTTGCAATCTGATTGACCGACCATGCAGGGAGCCATCATGTAAAGACAGAGGCCCCAAAGTATCTGCTAATCCTAGTGCTTGGCATCATTGGATGTTTTGGCAAGGGCTGACACACTAATCGTCTGGTTTTGATGCTTAGGCTGCATTCAGACTAGGATAGTCCGGTGGTCTCGGTTCGACTGGGCGGGGAATGCTGTCCACTGCAGTGGACCAAACTGCCTGGACAACGTCACGCAGTTACAACAACTGCTCATTTGGGCCGCTGTAGCCGAAACTACCACTGACCAGGAAGAAAAATTCTCGGCAAAGAAGAAAAATCAGGCTTATCAATTGGCCAGGACCGAAAATAGTAATCCGTTCCCTTCAGCCGGGTTGTTTGTCTGCCACAAAGGAGACATTTTTTAAACTTTTCTCCTCGGCTTTCACCAGTAAAAGCATTTCTCAGATTTGCGCGGTTGTCTTTATTTTTATTTTCTACCCAAAATGTACTACGGTAAACGCCACTTCTTCTTCTCCGACTACGTGTTGTTATGGTTACACAAACGCCGAGGGGCAGTTCGGTTCTTTGGTCCGCTGGATACTCCATTTGGATTCACACTACAAGCGGAGCGCTCCAGACTTCATTTTTGAGAGAACTGAGACCCCCGTTTTCAGGGGGTCCAGACTTCACTTGTTTGGTGAGCACCAGAGTTGCAATGCATGTTCAGACGGAACTAAACAAACCGAACTATCCGCGGAAGCCACTGTTTGGTCCGAACCAAAGGACTGACGTCTGAATGCGCCCTTAGAACATTAGAGCACATATCAGTCCCAAAAAAACTGAGTGGTCGAAGGGTTAATGTTGTGACAGATTGTTGTAGTAGAATATACAGTATGTAGCATGGGTGTAGTAGACTTACTGTCTTAGTGTTCTTGGATTTAAAAAGGAGGCCTCAGCTTTGTGGAGAAAGGTTTTGCCACCCACTCTGCTTAACTGTTCACCTGCACTAGCCTGTTTGTTCATGTCTGCTTCCATTCCTGCTGGATGTCTGCCGATGAGCTGGTCAGTCTGACTAACGCTGTCTCTCTGTGCATCTCAGTGGATGCTGCCTCTTGAACTGGCATGTTGTGCTTCTTTCTCTGGGGTGCACATCTCTCTCAGGCTGAGCGTTGGGTGGGATTAAATCCAGGGGACAGCCATTGGAGAGACGCTCTTAGATATCGTTATCCCCGCGGGGAGTCTCATCATCATCCCACAGCAGAGAGGCGGATTGGCACACCAGGTTGTGAGACAGAAAAAACGACAGCCATGACAATTGTAGACCTGCACGAAAACTGTGGTGATCATGAAGGGGAAAATAAATAAAAGTGATAACTGCAGTTTACATGTGTGTGCTCAATATGGGCACGGGATTGGAGACAGGAAAAACAGTAAGACAGCATCTGATACCGAAACCCTAACCTTCCTGCAGCTTCTAATCATAGAAAGTCCTGTGCAAGAATACCTGGGATTAATTGAAATGTGTAAAATTAGCAGCAGAATTGAAA
Organism: Pholidichthys leucotaenia; assembly: GCA_020510985.1. Lineage (NCBI taxonomy): Eukaryota > Metazoa > Chordata > Actinopteri > Cichliformes > Pholidichthyidae > Pholidichthys > Pholidichthys leucotaenia. The sequence goes on from CM035838.1 coordinate 403,800,397, forward strand.
GCTGAAAATGAAAGTCATCAGTCAATATTCGGCCTAAGGGGAGAGGGAGGATAGAGCTCCTCTACGGTGTGAATTAA